>OY755084.1:10389434-11127596 GCA_963576655.1 Gastrophysa polygoni | reverse complement strand
TGGACGGGAAAGTAATGAAGAAGTAATCAACAATAAGCTCATCCGAAAATCTACATTTCTCCAAAAAATCGTGAAACGGACTGGTAGCTGTGATTAATGTCACCAGAGATATACAGTAGGACCTGCTCGCCTATATGGCACAAAATGTGGCAGGTAGGGCTCTGGCTATAACAATTGGATATCGCCAGAGCATCTGACCGAGTTTTTGGCACCAAAAAGGCATTCTAGCAAAAAACTTCAGTCATATGGGATGCAACCCCAAACTTCGTCTCTTACTACCAAAGTTCCCACGCAGATATAGATCAAATCTATGTAATGTTATGGAAAGGACAATATACATTGATCAATGATGCGGGGTGTTCCGCAAGGATCTGGACATGGCACCAACTTTGTTTTTTGCTACAAATCAATGAAAGCTAGATGTGATCTCCTGCCTCATATCTTTGCGGAGGATTGCACACTTTCATATGTCGTCTACACAAAAACCATACACTAATGGAGCTCTCAGATTTCTATTCAGAACGTATTTGGAATGCCTACTTTAGTCTTTGCTGATGCTCACGACCCTCAGAAACACACGATATTCCACGAAAAATTATAGGTTTTTCTTTTCGTGTTGGACGAATGATGAAAAAATAAATTTGCGCACCCAGCCTATATGTGAATGTCAGTAGCCGGAAGAACCACTTTTTCAAAGGGAATGCCAACTGCGTCTTGAAAAATACAAAACATATTCCACAAAATATGAAAAATAGAAATAACTTCGAAGTGAAAAAACAATGCATGTCATGAAATTGAAATGACTACAGAAAGTTAATGGTGTCCTCCACACTTTAGTCCAGCAACAGCAGCTTTTGATATTTTTAAAGTATTGGCGAATGCGCGGGGTTGATGCTCCCCTATGATATTTTTTATAGTTTTTGATTTTCTCTCATGGGATAATGGTAAAAAATACATCCTGTACTATGAAACTTGATGCTTTTCTCATTCATGTGTTTTTGTTTTTACACTTTTCAAAATAGCAAACGTAGACGGTATTTTCCTCTTGAATTCAGTGTGGGCGACAATCTGTTATTGTTAAATTATCTTTCTTAGTTTGCCAAAGCAAACCCTCAGAAGCACTAGAAGGGCTTATGCGACAATTCATACAAGTGGAATAGGAAACCGATAGGGCATTAGGGCTAGTTCTATGAAGAACTTCAAAGATATACATCGTACAGAGCAAAAATAATTAAAACCCTCGATTAAACCCCAAATAAGTCCAAGCCCAAGCATCGAGTGCGCGACCTAATTGAATACAAATCCATGCTTTGCTGGGCCGACTATAAACCGGGTGTGGGGTTCACAAAGATACGATATTATATGTTATATAATATCTTCACCTGAAAAACAACAATCAGAGGTAGGTCATTGTTTCTCAAGAATCAAACTATAAACCATTCGAAAATAAGAAAAAATAAACGAGGATAATTATAGGATATTGGGACAAAACTATTAGACTTCATAAGATTCCGAGGGTGAATTTGTTTCTTTTTCACCGCATGCGTGGGTCAGATTTCCATTTTATTTTGATGCTGAGGGACTATGGAATTTTTGTTTGCTTTATGATGCAGTTTGGGCAACACCTGGAGATACATTAGCCCTTGTTTTCAGAGGATCAAGAATTTTTTTTCTTCGGATATTCCCTGAAAATTTTTGGAGGCTCTTTCTCCAAAACTGGACGCATGATCCAAAACATTCACTTAGTTAAAATCATCCTATATTCCGATTTTTTATCTGACTCATAAAAACAATTTGAATAGCGTCCATGTAAACACGATTTTCGTTGTCACCCGTTGTTACTATATTCCAGTTCTCACATCTTTTTCTCACTTTGGCTCTCATAAAAAATAAACTATTTTTCTGCAACAGCAAAAAGTGGCAAAAAACGTTTCGATCTGTTTTCGTATTCATGCTGCCGAATATTCTCCCCTACATGATCGGCTGTTGTGGCAGCCGGACATTTGTACCAATCGGCCATGTCCCTATATCACGCGAATCTCCGAGGAATCGACGACGGCGTCGAAAATTTACGAACGCCTTTACGGCTATCACGCGTGCCTGCCTACGCACATACACGAAGAGGGGAAGTTTTGGCCAGTTTTTTTCGTTCATTTTCACTCTTTTTCTGTTGTACAGAGTGGTTCCGAAAAAAGGGGGACCCCGTTTGCTAGGATACGTAAGAAATAAATTTGGGTTTTGCTCAGTGAAAAAATTGTAAACGGTATCCGTATTCAAGATCATCAATATTTTTTGATCGCAAATGATGAAGTGATAACTGATGCTGAACATAAAGTGTTTGAATAAAATATGTTAAATAGAAAAACTACCTATTCATTTGAAACAAAAAAAACAATAACATTAGTCCTAATCCTGAAGTTATAAATCTTATATGAGGAAGTTGATATGAAACTTGGACTGAAAAACATGAAATATTCAATCAGAGTGAATATGTAGGACCCCTTTCACCTTGAATATTTTGGAGTTTTCCTTACGGAAAACTTACCTCACATATCATGCCACTAGCGTTGAACGTGATTTATCATATGTTACACCTAGAAAATTCTTGTCTCAAGTATCTTCATATTGAAGGAAAAAGAGAGATGATTGAGCGATGGGGCGAAAATGATTTTCAATTGTCAAGTGGGAGGGAAGATATCAAGTCAATATCAAGTGGACTCTGTTGTTCCAAGGATGATTTGCAGTTTTTCTTGTTGGAAAACGTATTCGAAAAAATACATCTGCAGAGTCGGTTAATGCGCCCCAACAAAAAACGTTCAATTTCACAAGCGAGGCAAGCGAAAAATAATAAAAACAATAAGAGGGAGGAGAAACAGGGCATATTTCTGTTCGTTGCTATTAATCAAAGTCGAGTTCACTGCACAAAAAACAGAGGTCGTGTGGCATAATTCCCGCAATTAATTGGTTTTCCGTTTCACAACTCTGTCAACTTCTCTTTATGTCCTATTTGCTGTTGTCAAAAAAGTGGATGACGTTTTTATTCATATGCTGAAAAAGCCATAATAGAAAATTATAAACCGTGATATCAATATCCATTTTGCTCGAGATATTCCAGCATTGTTTTCGAGTGTCGAAAAACGACCTAAATTCATTTCCTTTCGACGTTTTGGGAGCGACTCAGCATAGCCTACTTGACATCAAAAACCAAATTCATCTTCTAGAGTACCGAATAAATACGGTATGTATAAAAAATGCGGACAATCCTCTTCACGTATTGTATCTCAAAATTCCACAAATGAATTCACTCATCGTTATTATCGAATTGAAGGAGCAAAAGGAGATGAAGGAAAAGGTGGAAAAGAAAACATATGAATATTATTATTATCATCATTACCTTCCGCAGCATGTCCCTCGAGCGAGTCCCATGTCGGAGCTTCCGTTGTTGTTGTTTGCTAGGCTGCACCATGTGTAAACTATTCACCCTCTGTTTCCAACCCCTCACCTGCCCCTTTCCACCCCCACTCTCCTCTTTCCACCCCCACCACCACTACCGTGCAACACTTTTCGCGACCAGCACTATCGTCAAACGGCCTCCCGAACCCACCCCTGAGGCACACCATATTCACACGATCTCGTTTCCAGTTTTTCGAACTTGGATTACACTTATATTGCATGTGAAGTCAAGCACTTAGTTTGAGGGTATCCTGTAGAAAAATCATCGGCATGTATGATGGAGATAGTAACATATAAGATATTTAAAAAATTTCGATATACCTACAGAATGAGGGAGTTGCCGAAATAATTCTTTTTATTTCACTTCGAGTCAAATTTTTGCTTCGGAAAAAATATCGGAATAGTTTTCCCAACACATTCAGTAATGTCTCTCTTATTTTTCATGGGTTATCGAAAGTTGTCGAAATAACAACTTTTTCAATCCAAAAAAAACTTGGTATCATCTCGAAATGGAAATTTTCACCATATCGTTTCATACAAAATATTCATCCTGTACAATGATCCATTTGATCGTATTCAATAAGACAATAGATGGGTAATTCATAATGGATTGATTGAAATCTATAGGAATCCTTCCTTCTATATCATCTCATTTCCTTATTTCAGTTCGTTAGATAAAACGACTGGAGACAATCAATTAGATTACTTTTTCTTCTACAAGTGGATGATCATAATGAACGATAATGAGCAAGCAATAAAGGAGAATGACTATTACAAACATGAAAGAGAGACGAAATGATATATTATTATACAAGTTCTATGACTCTCTTTTGACTCACGAATTTATTGGCCTATACTACAATGCAAGCGAAGTGTTATCTATAAGACCGAGTGCGACAATTATATATAATCATTATATTTTCCTATGAAATTAGCGTAACACACTGTTTTCTAGATTTTGCTATAAACGGAATTCTCTTAGTTATTGCCAAGTATTTTTTTGTAATTCAGAAAACGTTAATTCTTCTACAATCATTGCTAATTGGAAATATTTCAACCTGAGCTCGAAATATGAAATTCATTGGTGCCCAGTACTTTGAGCTGAAGAAATTTCGATGATGAATAATATTTTTTTTGTTGATACGGATCAAAGTTTCATTCGTGTAAAAAATGCAATCTAATGACCCAAAACACCTACATAATTAGTACCTAAAGTCCAAATAATTCTGCAGCTTTATGTTTTACTTGAAATATTTCGAAAATAATGACTTTATTGCAATGAAGAAAGAGTACAAAATTTCTGTAGAGTGTATTGGAGAATCAGAATATTCATCAATCAGTCGCTTGCCACTGTCGTACGCCTCTGTTAGTAGCCAGAAATGTTCATCCGAAATAATTTAGTCGATTGTATTGTACCCTAACTTCTTGCAGAATATGACAATGATGAATAAGTCAAATACTTCAAAAAATTACTGGGTACAGATAATTCCTGAATTTTTCAATAAAACACCCTGTCACTCACACAGGAGACACATTTCATCCAGGTGGTTTAGGTCGAATCGTCATGTTTTGAGCTCAGGATTCTATAGTTGAAATATTTCCAATCAGTTATGGAAAACCCTGTATAACTATCCTGATTACTTTCTTGTTCGTAAGATTGACTAGATACGGGTCTGAAATGTTATATGACGTTATGAGTTCCGTGTGAAAACCGCCTTTTCTTATTCTTGCCTCTCCACCCGAAATCACAATTCATCCAGAAGATTGGATAGTTTGAGGAAACTCAATTTGCTCTGATGCCGAATCATCAGATTATATGGTTGGTCTTTTAAAATTGAAACATTGTGGATTTTCGACATGTTTCGTTTGTTTCTTTTACTACATCCTGAAGCATTCAAATAGTTGAGTATACTAGGTAATAAAATATAAAAAGACACTATTTGAAATGTTCAAATTTTCTTTCATTTATAATACAACAGTTTATTCAACTGAAATTAATTTTACACCGATGATTCAAGATCGGCCATGCCACAGTGCAATTGTCATTTTGACAGCGGAAAAAATTAGCTGCAACTTCTACAGCGACAAATGAATTATTCATTTGCTCATCAATTATCGCGGTGTCGGTTGCCAGAATAAATAGTTTGACATGTTTGTCAACAACTTATTGAATTTCTAAGCACCAACAATGAGTCGATTCGGTGAGTCTACGGATGACAAAATTAGTCAAATTGTTGATACCTTTGTGCCTACTAATATAGTTGCGACGCAACTATCAATATGGCGACAATTTCCTATGTTTTATTATTCATTAATTTGTCCTGCCGAATTACACTCGATGTTTGTATTGATTGCAGGTAAATTGGTGTTGTTCAAATTCTGAACTGTTTCATTCACCAACTTGCCTGGAAAAACTGTCAACAGTTGACAGCTTTAACTCATCAAACAACCCAAATCAACCCGATGAAATACAAACCTCTCGTGCTATTATAAGTCATTGCTTATCACTTCATCCGTTGAATGTGAAATGGTTGCCCGGGCAATTTATGAAATTCAAAGGCATTTGATTTCATCATCATATTTTCACAGATAATTGGGAAGTTTCAACACTTGTGATATTATTAATTTTTTTTTATAACGAAACAGTGTGTTATAATATGTAGTTTTCTGTATTTGTTGATGCATCAAACTTATACCAATATATCAAACCAAGACCGAGTCTACAACTATGGAACTCAGTTTTATACACAATTGAAAACGAATGTTTCATAGCGATTTGGGCTACATTTTGTACTGCGAACGTTTTCATTTTGAAGTTTCAAACATTTCAACAATAGTGCTAATCATCACCAATATTCTTGTGATATCATCCAGTAAAAATTGATGCAATAATGAAAATCATCTTGTAAACCATATTGTCGCACCCGTTCTCTCGTTGCATTCATCGCTTTGCTCGTCGTACTCCACAAAACTTGTTGTTGAGCCAAAAGAGTGTCTTATAAAACTATTCTCTCAAAATTGGTCCATAGCTGATTCTTGTCCACAGATCAGTGATTTTAGATAATTGAATCCAACTATACGTCTGTTCTTATCTAATTTGAGGTACTAGTGCCTCACATATGAATTCAAGATCATTGTTGAACTGACACTTCTTAACAACCATCAATTGTTGAACGAGCTGGGTTTATTCTGGAGATCACATGAATCCTACCGTTCGAAAATTTGTTCTTCGTTTCATTTTGCATCTCTGGTGGTCTATTGGCAAGAAATAGTCCAGGAGAAATTTATCTAGCGAAAATTCCTCGTATATCATTCCTTTGCTGTCCCTCCCAGTGTTTACGATTTATGGCGGTGAAAATTGGTCGATATGTTATTTGCTTCGCCTTTGATTGAACTGTCAATATAGCAAAGCTCGAAGAAAGAAGAAATAATTTCATTCGGATAGCGTTTTCTAACTCTCTGTGACCCACTTCTTTTCGAAACATATACCAAGTGCATCGATAGACAAGATACATCGGGAAAAGTTGAAGAAACCAATTATTTTGCTCGATTACAGGCCACAGAGATAAGAGATAAACTCCACTTGAAGTATTCAGATCTTTCTGTGGTTTCTGTTACACTGTCAGATGAACAGTGCACGAATTGTTGAAACACTGTCGAAATTGATGAAAGTGACTGGGTTACTAACCGATCGCTGTCTCATAAGCCAGGGACAGATCAGGAAAGTTAACAACAGCTGAGTTATGTGAAATTTCGAACTATGTCCACATTGACAGTGTCAAAACGAGAATCAGGAAATAAAATCAAGATTTTCAATAAATTTCATTAATTTTAAATTTGTGCTATTTGAATTTTATTGAAATATGAATATAAGGGCGCATCACAAAATTCTTTTCATCCTGGTGTTTTCTCTTTCATTATACAGGTACTACAGATTTCAGCAATTATCGACTTTAGGGAGCCGACATTCTCAAAATATTTCATGATAAGGGGTCCTCCACTTCAAGTTCTTTAATGCTCCTGAATAATCCACCATCGTTTTTCTGTATAATACACAGTACAGTACAGTACAGTACAGTACAGAAATGAACAACTATTGTACAAAATTCTCGTACACGCTCCTCATTTCTGGAAATTGGACAGTCGCTGCTATAAACAGCTGGTGGCTGTGAAATGTGATCTCATTAGAAGCCGAGGATTGCAAGTTCTTCTGTCAGCCATCAATCGACACCAGTCTGATCTGACTTATCTGAGGCTGTGCCCACTAGTGAAGGAAAAAATCAGGAGTTTGATCAGGAATACAATAAGCCCAACGGCTACAGTGTTTGGGCACCCTGACTGTTGATCCCGCATGAATTAATAAATTTATTAATGGAGTGTAGAGGAAGCTCGATATGTGCATATCACTACCGAGTTAAATCTTGTTGAAGGATGGAATGTGGGTCGAGGAACAGTTGTTATTGCTGTTCACTCAGTGCTGCAAATCGATATTTGGCACCCTCAGTGTGTCCGGATCTCCACTGTGTCGAAAGTCCAACGTGGAAAGGAGGGCAGTTCAGTAGACCAGGCGAAATGAGAGTATCGACCGTTAAAAACACAGTCGGGAAGATGAATGGTTGGGTATAACAGTTCGAATAATGTATTCACTATTTGCGTGTAGTGTATTTTTGAGAGGTGCATGATAATGCTAAGTGAGTGCAATGTGTCATGACAGAATTCATGGTGCGAAAATAGAGATGGGTGTACAATCTCACGGTCGATGGTACCTTATACGTACGGAAAATGAGAAATCATATTTTTCTGAAAATTTGACTAATCCACTGATCGCTCGTGATCTAGAGATTTGAAATATTTCGAGCGTTTCCCCTCATACAAAAAACTAGCATTATCATCAATATTTTGAATGAGACACCTTGTATATTATTGAATCTTTAGATTCGTGAATATTTTGTGTACCTCTTCCTCTCAAACTTCGATAAAAAATAAACTAACCTCCAACGGTTTTTGAGTCAATGATTATTTACCATATTTTTAGTCCAAAACATATCTATAATTGATGATATCACGAGAGCTTCAAATATAACCTCAATTTTTTTCTGAATATTCGTTTCAAGAAAAAAAATCGGTTTAAAATTGAGTGGTGATCGGTAAGAAGATTTAACACCGGAATATTATGAAAAAAATACTATGATGTGTTATAATATAAGGAGCAACGTTGTAACAACATATGTTTTTGTAAATTTCAAATTTTATTTAGGCGAATGTCCCGTTTTCCGTATACGTTTAAGGTCTATACCATCGTCCAAGAGACATCCTGTATATATTTCTCTCAGAACTTTTTTTTTTCGAATAATTATAGGGAACCTCAAGGTGAGGAAATGCAAAATAAAAATTCGAGAGCCGTGCATGTAAAAATGAAGTTGAGGATGGGATCATCTTGTATAGGAAAGGAAAAGTGGCAATGATCAACGAAATATTTCTTCAAATGACTCTTGTATAGAATTTAAATGATTTTGTGCATACATCCGGAAGTATTTGGACTTTCTCGAATGTAAAACCCCACATTACCGAACTTTGCGACAATTGAATCGATGCCGCATCTCCCACGGTTCACGTGTTACCAATGATACGCCTTGATTTCGGTGCACCCTGTACAGCTTAAATCAACAGTAATTTCGCAAAGAAAACAACAGGAGGAACACCGGTTCCCCACTTCCGGAAAGTTTCCCCTTTTTGCCGATTCATGTCACCAAAGAAAAATTCTCCCAACTAAAGTAAACATCATTAATAAAAGCAATTTAGTGTCGTGTCGCTTTTCTCTAGATTTCCCCTAAATTGCCGGAAAAAGAAAAGAAGAAACCCACCGCGCTCGCGAAACTTTTCACGAACAGAAACTTTTCGGGATTCAATATTCATGATCCGATGTGAAAAGAAAAAGGGTTGCCACAGATTTATTACCGCTCGAGGGCAGTCCATTTAATTAAAACGGAATCTTCGGATAATAAAGTGCAATTTGGTTGAATTTCTCCACTAGATAACTCCTCGAAAGATAAAACTTTCGTGAATAATACGGGCCAAGAGATACTGGAGGAATTGATTAGGTGATACGAGCAAATTTCAAAATTTCAATTAGCTGATACACAACAACTTGGTGAAGTAATACTTTTTTCACGAGGCCCCTCAAGACGATTTCGTTGTTATTCGAACCTGTTCTTCGTCGCCCAGGAACAACAGTGAAAAATAGTATATTACATAAAAAGTATGGAAAGTGACTTGCACGAGTTCATTTTCCAACGAGTCGTGTACAATCTTTTTCCTACGACCATGAATATTTGAATAAATATTATTTCAAGTTGGTAGCCAGGGGTTTCACCGGCTACCAATTTTCAAAGTAATACGTTGAAAAATTTTCATGAATTCGAAAAAAAGTCGATTTTTATTCTTCAACTTCACCACCCAGTATCTCGGAAACAGAGCAATTTCAGACTGAGGTGAGTTGCTTTGAATCGGCTTATTTTGACTTCAGGAATATGTGATGAGATTTTGTACAGACCTTGCAGAGACACCCTGTATAGAAGACTCGCTACAAAGGAAACAGAACAGATAACATGACTCTCTGCCCTGGTACAAGCTTCACCAAAATAAATTCTGTTACATATACATATGAGACTGGCCATGGAGTTTCTTATTATAATTGTAGTTACACTAATTGTACCTAATGAAATGGCATTTCAGACACCAACAGCATGCGCTGAAAATTATACTTTGATTATATAATTATAATCAAGAATAAATGTATAGAAATCAATTGGAATCATGTACGTATAAACACATATACACATTATACGTCCATGATTGGAATCATCAATGCACTTGTTCCTCGGCTTAGTCAGAATTAATCATGCTTACTAGTATTCTACTACTAGTATTCTATTCAGGATCAGGATCATGCGAGTTCGCTTCAAAAGTATCAAATCTCATTGCGACTTTTGAAAGGCAAAGCTTTATAAAAGACTATTATTTCCAGTGTTGATTTTTTTTTTAATTTAGGTCTCACTATAACAAATAGAAACTATATTATTCGAAAGCCGACGTTCCGACAGTCATCATCAGGAATCTGAACGTCATAAAATAATGTGTGGTGTTTATGGGATGAAACAGGAGTATTTGAAAAAAAAATTGAGCAGCATAACAGAAATCTTTCAGCGGCCTGTCGATGACAGAATGAAACATTGACTTTCAAATGATATATGGTTTCTGTAACTGGAAACCTAAACATGGATAAAACGCACTGGCAATTTCATTGTGGAGGTCGTTATCATTGAATAATATATTATGATAGAAGTTTGATAATACGATCGTATCATATTTTTTTATATGCCCTACTGAAAATGATGAATTATCACTTCTGAATATTCATCAGCCATTCAACTCGTCGAATGGCTTGTTTGTTTCGCATCCAGACTCTCTCTATACTTTATAAGACTGTTTTCGTATAATCTATTGCTGTGTTGAAAAAATCGCATCGGCTCGCCCGAGGCCCCATTATTCCCGGATTATCCTCGATTTTTTTCCATCGTCTCGCCCATTCCGCGGAGTCCTAATTGATAATTATTTCCGGTAACCTCCCATTCTCGCGTCGCCTCAATATTCATGAAAATTACGAGATAATGCCCGTCTATTCACCACCCACTGTTAGGAGTTAATCAAGCTGTTTAATTCCCTTCATTCCCATAGCCGGAGTTTCTTCATGCAAATGCGGAAGTGAGCCCGCAAATAAGAATATCCAGAACAGGGTTGCCAACTCAGTTTTTTTCAGTACTACACGACTGTTGATGTGTGAAGTAATCAACCAATTGAATGTCATATCCGACATTTCAAATCTCAATGAACCAACTACATATATTGCGAAATCGTTCATAATTCAAATATCACTATACTTTCCACAAAGAATATCAGAAAAAATAGTTCAGAAATGTATGTACAGGGCGACTTGAATGATGTCAATAATTTCAGGGAATGATTGCTTATCATATTTCATGAAAAAAAGTTCATATAAACGTGTGTCCTAACTCACTTCCTTTCCGAGCAACGGGGTGTCCAAAGTTTAATGAAGTGTACTATCATCCGGAGAGCTATGGACTGGGCAGGAGGTCACATCCAACAGATCGTCGATGTGGGGTAAGAACAAAGTTGTTGCCAAGATAGACCAGCACACCACAGCACACCAGCATTGATACCAGATGAGACCCTATCTATCACCACATAGAGTGATCTTCAGACGAAACTCGATCGAGAAAGATAGTTGGCAAACCATTTGACGTGAGTTTCGCTACAAAGCCTTGGTGTCGAACTCGGTGAAATGCTTCGGAGATATCCAATGCTACAGTCAGGGATTCTCCAGGTTTCTCAAAGATTCAAAATTTCTTCATATCGATGTCAACCTTGCAGCTATTGATCGCCCGAGACTACTTTTCCATCAGAAAAATAAAACATTACAAATTATTTTCGAGTTATCTCGTCATTTGACAAGAAATCTCGACTGACATGTATCCTCGATTTTTGTCTAGCAAGCAAGAATGCAAATGTATCGATGAAAAAATCAATCTTTCATGTATTGACTTCCGGAAACATCACTATAGGAAATTTCCAGCGAGCGATTTGAAAAAAATATTAGCGCAGACGAAAATTTTCTGAAATATTGCTGTTTTTCTGGTAGTTTCGACACAGAAAAAAACACCATCGAACACCAGATATGATAAATAATTGAACTCGACATCATTCAGCTTTCCACTAGAAAAAAATTATCGAGAGTTCATCCAACCACTGACATATCAGCATGAGAGAAATCACGAGAAATCACTATGCAATGAAGAATATTGCACCAAAAATTTCACCACAGACTGATTGCTGTATTTTTCACAAATGAAAACCTTGAACGACTAGTTCCAACGAGAAACCCACTAAGTTGGCAACCATAATCTCACGGTTTGGAATTTCGCAAGGGGTGTATCGAATTCGTTTCAGGTGAGCAGGAATATTTTTGTCAACCGTTGCCAGGAGATATCCCATTCCGCAAGCTCTCTCTCTATGGTTACGAAACGTTTCCATGATTACTCCTCACACTCTCTATACCTGGGAGTTTCGAAAAGCCCTTTGAAGTTCATAAGCAGAACGAGTGAAATGTATTCCAAACAATTCATGGAATCTCATAGGAGTTTATACGCAAGTGACAAACTATACTCTTTCTACGAAATTGAGAATCTCGAAATATTGAAATTATAAATTTATCAATCTATCTGTCATGAGCAATATGCGAGGGACAATGTCAATGACACGTGATCAAATGCAGTTGCTTGGAACGAAGTTAGGTATACAAATATTCAACCTATACTAATATTCTCTGGAAAGTCCTAAGACATTGGGAATATTCGTTGAAAAAAAGAAAGTTGCATCACAAATGCTGAAAACCCTTCTGGTATCATAATGTAACGAAAGCAGTTTTCACGAAGTATAAATATTTCACGTCAATAATAAAACAAACATTGTCATTCTACCCCACATTAGGAGAGTCCGCAACTAGAAAGTGTAATTTGTACTATAATATCCAGAGTGAATTCCTAATCGAGTTCCTAATATGAGCATTTGTATTCAAGTTTTCATAACAGCGAGCATAAAACCATTGTATTCCCCAAACAATTCTCAAGATTATATGAACCAGCAGAATCTTTGAGTGTAACAAGCAATAGAATCAAAAGAAAAGTAAACATGTTGCTCCACATTCTTCTTTAACAGTATTTCGGAAACTAAGTGATGCAACGAGGCAGATCATCATGAGTGTCTCTGAAATATCCGAATTTGCAACAACAGCACCAAACCAAACGATGTATTCCTCAATTTTTGAAAGGTTATGTGAGTCAGGATTTGATTGGATTGAGATTTTAACTTTTGAGACAAACTGGGAATGGGTTTATATTCGAATATTCAGGCGCCAACTCCTTTTGAAAGTATGAAATAGTATGACCTAATCAAAAGGCAAATCATATTTCAGGTCTGTGGACCACGCAAATACATTTGCATTGTTAATGATGATAGTTATATGATATAAGTATCATAAAACTTATAAATAATTGATAACCAATCTCTCCTATCCAAAAATTTCTGTTGCAACCACCACCATAAGAAGTTATCTCAACAAAAATGAATGAACTGTAATTGGAAATATGTTCTTTAGGAACATACATTTGCAAATTTATCGATGGAATATTGTGAATTGCATTCGAAATGCCAGGAGTATCAACTAGTTTAATCATTGGTGAGATATTCCGAGAGATGATGACAAAATTACTGTAGAATAATTCTGTGCGAATTTATATTATTCGGAAAAAAATGGGAATTTCAAGTTATGGATCTTGAGGCTCTTCGTTCAGCACCAATTTTATTAATACTCGTCTGTTGGTCTGATTTTTTGTACTGTAGCTGTATTTGGAGATTGATTATGTTGCTAGTTGAATTAAATGTTTTCATGATAGCGAGCCTGAAATCAAGTGATTGCATGGAACAATTTTTGAAAGATTATAATTTTGATACAGGAGATTGATTTGTTTGGATAAAAAATTAGAGCAATATGAAAATATTCTCTGTAGGTGAATCGAGGAGGTAGTGAATACATTTTTCTACATCTTTTTCGAATTTTCTCACCTTGTTGTAAAATCCTTGAAAATCCCAGAAAAATCTAAAATAAATGTGAAAATAATTGAGAATTTTTGGAGGGAACTGAGACGAAGGCAATAGAATTTGGGAACCAATTATTAGATTTCAAGGTATTTCCTTCAGCATCAATTTGTGAATGAAGATTGGATGCTGTTGGATTCGGTCTAATTTTTCAAACAATTTCCATAGTACTGGGAATATTAATGTTGATAGTTGAATCGATTTTAGTTGTACCATCTCCATCATCTGCCAGATCATCATTCTCAGATCAAAATCCACAAATTTTGGTTGCCACCATCAATCGATTGGATCGTTCATCGAAAACGAACGAATCACACTTCACGCTGATACGAAAAAACACACACGAACAATCAAAAACAGCCACTGACACACACAGAAAAAAAGACGCGGCAGAAGTGTCACATCGAAAGCTTGCGAAAAGCAACTCGAGAGGAGGCAAGAAGGAAGCCTGAAAGCTGACTGAAGCGTCGGCGTAGGCAGAGCGTCCCGTCACTCGGCGTCCGGACATGCGCCGGACACAAATCTAATCTATAACATCGCCGCTCTCCGCACAATTCGATATCTGGACGGACAGGTGCTAGGAAACGAGATGAATGATGCCTGGATAACCTGGATTCAGATTTTCTTCTCTCCGAGACTGTTTTAATACTTTTTCTACGACCACAAGTATAACAATCGCAGGAAGCTTCTCCTCATACTCACAGTTTTCCTAATGTGTTACACGGTTTCAAAAATGATTCATTTTGCCTTTTCGATGATCTTCCAATATGCATGGGTGGGTTCCATACATGGAGATGTCGATGAAGACACACTGAAGTTTCCTCGTCTCTTGAGACAGTAGTCGCGCGATTGGTATGTTGTGAATCGCGAATTTTAGTATATTCGTTTCTAATTCCTACTGGTGACCATTCACACATTGTTTCAGGAAAATACCTTAGTGTGATTTGTTTCGTATAAGTACTCAATAATCGCATAAATAGGTGTATATCAAACATTCCCACTTATTGTTTCGTTTCCAGTTCTCTAAATTTTCTACTATACGAAACGATGATCTGTTCCATCAATCAGATATATTGACGACTTCATGGGAACAGTGGTACCTGACATCATCATATTGGGCATCGTGAAATCTGCCTTCCAAAGCATTTTGTTGCATTAAACTTTACTTGATTTTGAGATCCCCAATTCAGAATTCTTGCCATTTCTTGTTAATCTTTTGACATCTTCAATTCAGAATTCTTGCCATTTCTTGTTAATCTTTTGACAACACGAAAGAAAATCCTATAATGTTCGAGGAACATCGTATCAGTCAGTGGTGGAATATTTGAGAGACTAGGAAGTTATTGCAATTTTCATTGGAAGTTTAGAGCATCAGAAAAAATTTCACTAGGCTAAGAATTCCATAACTTTTCCGTTCTATTGATGAATGATTCTTGGTACCTGTTTTCGTCTCGCACCTCTGGCCTTATTGGATGATATAGGAGCTCTGGAGAAAAAAGGCGGAATTAAGTGTATCAACATCCTCAATGCTATGGCCTGGAATGAAGGTCACATCGAACAAATCAAAATCAAAACGTAATATACTATTAGCACACACATATTCATTGAACTTTATGATCTGTTGATTGAAACCTGTCAATTTTCGATATATTACAAAAGTTCAACTATATTATACATTGGAAACAATGATGTTTTCATCAAGTATTATAATAGTATAAGTAATATACTATTAGCACACACATATTCATTGAACTTTATGATCTGTTGATTGAAACCTGTCAATTTTCGATATATTACAAAAGTTCAACTATATTATACATTGGAAACAATGATGTTTTCATCAAGTATTAGTGAAAAGTTGTTATATTTCTCATGTTATTGATATTTTCATTATTCACACAAAGGGTGCTACACTGATTTTTCTGTGATATCAGTAGCATAGAGAGGAAATCTCAACAAGAATCACACTGTAGCCTCTTGTTTTCTCAATATTTTCTTCTTTTCCACCCATAACATATTTAGCATATATTTTTCCCCGTAGCTATATTCTAAATTCGGCGCCGATCAACGAGAAAGACCAAATTCAAATTTGGCTGATTTGAAATTCTCGCCTAGTAGAGAATTCCATCACACACTTCGATCGATCATTTCAATATTTTACTCGAGTAAATATACTGTCTTCTTCTCAAAGGTCCTCCATATATTTTCAGAATCCGACTTGTTTTCCTCGTTAGACATGAAAGCGAATCAGCAGTGCCAAAAGGAAAACCGTTTGCATATTTGCGATAACTAATGAAGACTAGACTAATACTTCGGGACCGAATATACCGTGGTGAAAACAAAGATCACACCAGTCGCGAAATTCAATTTCATACATATAATAATGAAAGTAGGGATAAATCACCATATGTATTCTTATTTCAGTTATTTGGATATCATAATCAGAAAGACTTAAGAACTAAAGCTTTGAAATTAAATTGGAAGTAATCGAATCATTTAATGAAAGCGACATTTTCACATAATACAAGGTGATTCGAAAATCAGTGTAAACATTTCAAGGAAGTATTGTTGTAAGTTAGGTAGATAAAAGATTATATGAAATTGTGACTATGCTAACGGATAAAATCTTATGAAAATTGACATGCCTCTGTTTTTTAGGCCCTCTATTTCTTTTCTGCTTCAAAAATTATGCAAGCTCAGTTTTGGAGAATATGCAGGGAGGTAGACACACTTATTGTCCCAAATTCTATGTTCAAAAATAGAAACTCTGAATTCGAATAGCATAATCATTTAGACCATGAGAAATCTAAGGATTCAATATCCTACATTTTTTTTCATACAATCAACCGTTTGCCAGAAAATCGTGATCAACGAAAGGGGATTACTTTTGCAATATCAAAACAACAAAACATTTGATAATTGAAAAATTATTGATCTCACAACAAATGTTGGAAATGCTGCGATACAACCCTCCATTCTTCTTAGCATAGAACGTTGAATACATTCTAAAATCCCAGGAGTGTTTCTTCTGTATTGGAAAGCATCAATGATGTGTTGACGGAACCTAACTTTCACTGGCTGTAGCTCGAAGGGGATGCACTTTAGTACACATGTTCATTTGAGGAATAAGACTCATTTTGATCCCAAGAATACGTCCTCGAAATATTCACATCGAATTTTGAATCATGTCAGCAAATTCATGAGTTTATACCTTGCGACAAATCAGTGTGATGTTAGAATCATATTCTAGTGACATTATATCGGTAGTGATAATGAGATCGCGATAACAAAAAAATACGATGTATGAATGTATGATGTGCTAGTTTTCCTGAACCTCTAAGAGTTGTATATAGTATTATTCGCTGAGAATATTCTGATATTCCATAACGAAATTTGAAGGATGAAATTCTCATTATGAGCATAATGCCAAGGCAAAGGTAAATGTCTCCGTACTGAAATGTATTCAAGGACCGTTCATGAATCCTGCTAACGCGGCTTTCGAAAGAAAAAAAGGAATAATTGGAATTCTTCGCTGACGAAAGCTCAGCGTGAGAATTGCAATGCTTGTGAAAAATACCGGAGGAAATCCGAGACACAGAGCGGCGGAGATTGAATTCTTCTCACCAAGGATCCCTGAAACGTATTTCTGAGAGGACCCAGAAATGTCCTGCGGACAAATCAAGTCGACTGATCGATATTATTTTGGCAACCTGTGGATGATTCAACTGAAATTAAGACAACGAAAAAGGAATATATCGAATATCTCTAATGGATTTTTTTTTTGTTGAAAGAGAAGATTGAAAGAGAAGCGTCAGTTGACAGCGAAACAATGCTTTTATGACTACCATAAAAATAATAAAAGACAATCAAACTTATCAAAATTTGAGAGAAATTAGTAAGTACAGAAACCAGTTGTGTTGCACTAGGCAAAAATCAAGTTTGCAGTTTCATGAAGTCATCATCAAGTCTGATTAAATGGGGAGGAGGTGTGTGTGATTTGGTTGAATCGCATTTCACCACGTTATATCATTATGCATGGATGGATGGGTAACGCGTTGGTGGGTTATTTCATTTTATTATTTCACTGACTCACTCGGCAAGCTTAGGTAAATCACCCTGTATAAATATTGAAATATGAAATATGAAAGTATAAGTACATGAATAGTGGAAATGAATAGTTGTTTCGATATACAGTGTGATCAGTGAACACACGTTTGGTTGTACACAGTGTTGTACAAACTCACCGACTGGTACTTTGAGAGTATATCTGCGAATAGTTCGTACGAAATTCGTTATTTATGTAGAAGCCTGCTTGATTTCATTCTCGATACAGTTTTCTGGACTCACTTTTCATATGAAAAGAACGTATTATAGAGTTTGCCGTAAATGAAATTGAATCTATCATATCAACTGATCCAATCACTGAACACATGAATACAATACAACTATATTGCAATACTACCTCCTGGCGACTAGCTACTGAATCAGAAATGATTGCTGAGATTGATTTTCGATCTTGATTGAGGAACTTAACGAAGTATAATATTCACTGTTGCAACCAAGTTCATTTTGAAACCATCAACATATATTCATGACACCAGTATAGTTGCAGTATAGTTTGCAAAACATAAAATGTGTTCCATAATTGGGATAATCAATTTGTGATTGGTTACGTTGATGAGAGCTGTGAAAGGGCCACATTTTCTTTTCTGCTACAAATAACAAAGGATATATAAAAGTGGCCCTCTTCGATGGATAAACCTGAATAAACCTTACCTACTGAACTACTAACTATTCCTATCACAGAAAAATGTTTTTATATGGTAGATAAACTTAAACTCGAAGCTGGCCGCTAATACCTATGATAACATTTTCTTTTCCTGTTCATATTCAACTATGCTTCTTCACATGAAAATGTCATTTTGAATGACTTGATTGTGATTTTCGATTTTTTTCAGTCTTTACTTGATTTAATTGAAAGAGTTTTCTGTAAATGCTCCATTATTATATGTATGTGTATGACATTGTATATTTATGAACGTATCTATTGAAGGAGAAGTAAGAAAATATTGAAAAACTTCAATCTTGAGGTGCAAGCAGAATTTTTGCATTCAAATTTGAGGACTTTTCGTGATTCAGCTGAACTAGGTATTCTACCATAACTACATCGTCAGTCCTACTACCCTCCTCCTAAAACATATCATGACTTATACTATCTACATTGAATCTATTGTTGAAGCACAATATCCTAACAATTTTAGGAATGAGCGGAGTTGATATTATAATACACTCTTCCCAGGCCTTCTACTACCTGTTGTATGCTAATTTTGAATCGTCCTTTGTTTCCGCAAAACTCCAGTTCGGTCGAGAAAGAAGAGGAAACTTCCAAGTCACCATTTATTCGTCTTCGCCTTAGCAGAAAAGGGCGATAGATGATATTAAAATTTAATTTTTCCATTCGAACTTAACACTCCAATGGTTATGCTACGAGATGGGGAACGAAGGAGACTGGGGGGTGTTGGGGAAAAGTGGGGAAAAGTTACCTCCGAGTGAGGATCATGAATAGCTTGCTGGATATTTCACATTGGAGTTTCTGCCGGATCTTAATTCGAGTAAACAGTTATTGTTTGTATTCCTGTTAGAGTTTCGAATTTCTCTTGGTGTTTTAGACAAGGGATCCTTTTAATCATGGTCACGAGCGGATGCATGGATCCACTGAAGAATTACATTTCTCCGTATAAACCTTAATCAACGCTGTCATCTTCAGGTTACAATTCAGTTGAGACAACTACTTTATTCCATTCAATGTACCATTCTCTTACTTTATTCCATACAGAATGTTCACCATCGGTAACTTTGTTATCATTAAAGATGGGAACTATCACTATTTTCAACGCATTTCAAGATGAACGAATGAAAAAGGAACAATCGAGCATCGCGTTTCCGCGTTCAAATGAATATACGATTTTTTCAAATTTAAACTCCAAACCTCAGACAAGAAACATTGTGTGGTCTAATGAAATAACGATGCAAATGAAACTTCTTTCCGGATCGACAAGTTTCTTAAAAATCACCAAAAAATTTCAAATTTGGTGCATGAAAAAATTGTTGAACATCTAATATAACAATTGCAACTTTCTCTGTCAAATGCAACAGTTTACATAGCTCTGCCATTTTTTGTACAAGAAAGTATGGAAATAATAGCAAAAGTTTTCTATATTGGTTGCAGTTCAAGAAACTATTGGTCTGAGTGTTTATATCTTCGCAACCTCATAGGGATAATTAAATTTATATCAACAAAATAGAGATTGAACATCCTCATGAGGAATGGTTGCGGAATCAAACTGAGTATCGGTTGAATGTTTTGATGACTCAACTACAATGTATCAAATCATCAAATTCTTCATATATCATGGACGTCTTTTAGTGACTGGTCTAGGCTTCCCATGCGAAACTTTGTTATTGCTCAACAGAGAGAAATGTTACAGCAATTGAACCGTGAATCGAAAAAACCAGAAAAAGGGAAAATCGGACGTTATTTCTTCAAAAGGATTCCACGTTTTGCCGACTGGAGAACTGCCTTCACAAATGCGTCTTGTCTGGGATTCGGCGCGTCAACGGGATATAGGTCAATCAATTAGGTTCGAGAGGGGCGAAAACGTAGGTATGACCCAAAAAATATCGCTGCCAGAATGCGAAACCGTTTTCACGGAAACCCGTTAAAATGCCGATGTCCCACAAGAAAATTTATCGTCCGTCGTATCACAAAATGTACCTCAATATCATAGTGAATAACTTACCCATCATTTTTGTCGAAGAAAACGAATTTCATTTTACCTGAAAATAAAAAAAAAAACAAATGTTAATCATTTTAAGCGAATTCATTAGCGACTTTTGCATTTACATATTTTTAGTGCATGTATATGGAGATTTTCACCACCAAAGATATCAGTTGAATGGAAAAGTTTACGTGAAAAACAGACAATACAACGATTACAAAAACAAAATGAGCAAAAACCTTCATGGGTACTGGCAAAATATCTATAAACACTATCTATATTCTATCTGGTCATCATTGGTAGCAGAAGTAATTCAAATTGAAAGATATTCAGTTTTAACATCATGAAATCAATATTTATGTGGACTACAATATTTCATTATTCGATATTCTTCTTGAACGGTTCGTTATCGAGGTATAGGCATATTTATCAGTAGACTAGAGTATTTCAATAATCTTCATTTAGGGATGTCTCTGTGCTAAGCATTATACAGGTAGCACTTTTCGATACGCTTAACCAATGAGTTAGATCAAACATCAGTCGCCGTGAATGATGATGTTCTTCATTAGCATTTCAAAGTGTTCCTGTAAAATGATATTCCAAAACATGAAATACTGTCTGTAAGTTCTTCTAGGAGGTGGTACATTCATTTTTTCAGTTTTTTATGGGATTTTCTCTCCTCGTTTCTAAAAAATAGAGTAGAAGTTATTAAAAATTATTGCAATATATTTGTAGTAAGGACAGATTTAGGATCTGTCCCAAAATGCCACTGCAGATCTAAATCAGACAGATCCTAAATCTGTCCTTACTACAAATATATTGCAATAATTTTTAATAACTTCTACTCTATTTTTTAGAAACGAGGAGAGAAAATCCCATAAAAAACTGAAAAAAACAAAACATGAAAGGTGTTCCAATTGAAAGAATAAAATTGGCGGTAATTTTTCAACTCGTAGTAAAAGTATCCAAAAGTTCCAGTTTGAAATTCGAAAACAACAAGTAGCAACAACCCGTCAATCCGTGACAGCAACCTTTTCATCAAATCCTGGAAAGACGGCTTTCCATTAAGACTCGATCAATTTCGCCGTTAAATCTCTTCGGGAGAGAAACATCTTGACCGCGTGTGGACAGACGTGAGAGAAAGCGGAAAAGAAAACTGGAATTCCGACTGACACAATAGAAAATCAGAGTCGAATGTGGACCGAACGTAAGGGCATTTGCCAGGATAAACGAGATTGAGGCAATTCGCTTCGGAAAAAGGAATGCGACGCGATTGGTTGGTTACCTGAATAACATATACCGGACGACTCAGTTCCAAAAATGAGTGATTGATATTTGGTACAGTCCAGAAACGTTGATTTTTGACATATTATCATTCTTCTCACTTTTTTCAACTGAGACACCCTGTATAATATTCCATAGCCTTTAAAGATAGCACCATCAAAACCGTTAT
This sequence comes from Gastrophysa polygoni, assembly GCA_963576655.1. Lineage (NCBI taxonomy): Eukaryota > Metazoa > Arthropoda > Insecta > Coleoptera > Chrysomelidae > Gastrophysa > Gastrophysa polygoni. The sequence continues at coordinate 11,105,177 of OY755084.1, read as the reverse complement.
CGTTGGATTCCTAATGAAGATCCCTGACAGATCATGAAATGAGTATATGCCATTCAAAACTCCTGAGTTGTCATCATCAATCCTGGTGATAAAATGGAAAAAACAATCATTGATTATAGTCACACAGTGACATAAAGTACATGATATGTAAATCATTCATCTCTTAAACTGAAGGGGAGAACGTATTCAACTTTGCGCTGAGCAGAAAAGTCGTTATCTGGAACATTTATTCTGTCCTTATCAATATAACATCCATGGGGCAACATTGCGATTCATTGAAATTGCACCCAACAAAATGTGAACAGTCAGAGTTCAGAGTACGAGGATAACTAGTTGATTTACCTCTAGCGTAAGAATATGAAATACTCTAAAGATATATTATTTTCTTTAAATACTGTGTCTAGGTTGATCAAGGAGGTAGTATGTTCATTCCATTCAGACTTCATGGAATTTTCTCTCCACGTTTGTGGAATTGAAAATAGGAATTTAGGTTGAGTTTGCAATAGTTCTTTCAATATATTATCAGTAGGACAAAAAAATGATCTGCCCCAAAATATCACTATGTTTGAAATCTAACTTTCAGATACCTACCTTAGAAAGGTAGGGTAAGAATTCAGGTATCTATGAAAGTTAAATTTCAAATGCATGCAATGACATTTCGGGGCATTATACTGTCCTCACTACAAATTCATTGAAATAATTATCATTTTTCGAAACGAGAAGAGAAAATCCCATACAGTCTGAAACAAAGAAATATTTTCTTTGATCAAAAATAACTGAGATTTCTCTCGGAGTAGATAAAAGTACTAAAAATGTAGGACAAAGAATGCAAGTGCACTGCAAATGGAATCCAAATGAATTGATGATTTCAAATATTGTTTGAAGTAAAATGTTTTTGAGCTGAATAATATATCATTATTTACGATACACTGTTTTTTTCTCTGCGTTTATCATGATACAAGTTTTATAAGATGCTGTTTTGTCTCACAAATCGTATTCAATATTAATATTTTTCTTTGCATCAATTCTCTCAAAATGATGAATTATTGCTGAATATAAGCACGCGAAATATTGGCAACAGCGGCAACAGTAAGAAAACACACTATGAGATCCAACTGAATGTCGTAATTTTCGAATCCTGCATGTGTCAAACCAAGTGAAATTAGTGTTTCAACAGAAAATAGTATTATGTTATATATGTCCGACAGTTAGGTAATACCAATGTCAAGAAAATAAAATTTGCGTATCGAAAACGAAGGTGTTTCAATAAGCACCTGGGTGCCATAATAACTCTATTATACATACCATAAATTGAAAAATATAAATTTAGTATCTAACAAAACAAAAACAAGGGGAACCTCATGCATTTTGACTTTCCAAACTAACAGTTATATAGCGTATCGTCATAGAATGATGCATTTGAACCAAATCCTCTTCAGAAACTGGCTTACTATATTACGTGATATGCTACAAATATTTTCCGTCGATTCTTAATTACATTGTCCCTTCCTTATCGTCCCTATCAATGGTTTTTCTCACGTACCACGTACCCGAAAGGGGAGCTTTTCAATTATAACCAAGGGCTACCTAATGGTCTACACAAACTGATTCGATTTTTCCCCCAGGAATTCGCCGTCACAGGGTGGTCACGAATTTCAGGACACCTACCTGAAGAGTTCATCGTGAAATGAATAGTGGAAGTTGATTTCAGGACACCCTATATAAAAAATAGAAAATCTGAAGAAACCACACTTTAGCGAATTATGAATACACAACCCTAAATTGCGAAACAAAAAGTTATCCACCAATTTGATCTGTTCTTGTTGATAATGAGAATCCAAATCCGATAAGATACTCTGTGGATCAGAATCACTCAAATCAACATTCTCGTTCATTAAAACCGAACGTATGGTACAAGTCTGGTCAAAGTGAAAATTTCGATAATCAACAAGTGCGGTTAATGGAGATCTTTTCTTAATCCTTGAGAACTCGGAAGTTAAACTTCTACTGTTCGTGGAACATGATTTTGGCCAGCGGTTGAATCTTGGGAGAGGACGAAGGTACTGGAATGTTTGTGGAAAGATTGGAGGTCGTAGGTCTTTTTGGGACTTTACTAGGCAGAGAATTCCACAACTTTGTCGTTATATTGAAGAATGATGCTTGTTAGAGCAAAATTCGATAGGTCTCGAGTCTGGCAGTGTAAAGGTGTAGCCTGAGCTCGTCTAGGTTGTCTACCTGGAAGCAGTCGAGGTGGAATAATGAAATGAGATTTCTGATGAGCACCCACCACGGAAATATCTATGAATTCACCCAGATTTCTACGATAATCTAAGGATTCCAATGATTTCGTGAGTGTAGTATCACCAACTAGCGAAATATCTCTCTTTACAAAAAAATCAGAAGAATGAACATAGAAGCTTCAGCGGATTTTAGAGAGCTGAACATATGAACATAGGAAAGATCGAATTTACGTATCAAATCTGGGATGCTAGAGATGCTGGGGTGTGAAGTACCTCTTCGCACGAAACAGAAAGCCAAGTTTGTGTGAAGAAGTTTTCGCAATGGACCTCACATGACCAGCATGGATATTGACAACTTCATAGGAACAATAGTACCTGACATCTCCACATTGGGCATTTCTGCTGAAGCCACCAGCATGATTTCTTGTTGCGTTCTATTGGATTTTCAGATCCTAATTTCAAAATTCTTGCCAGATCTTCATTCATAGTATCAACATGTCTCAGTCTTACATGATCTCCTGATCTCATTCGATAATATGGGGTTTCTGAGGAGAAGTTTACTGTACAATGTTTGTCAATCTGTCAATCTGTACAAGCTGTGGGCTGAGCAGGATGTCACAACCAACAGATCGTTGATGTGGATAAAAAAAAGTTAACTAAACTGATCTCTGTGGACAACAGCATTTATAGTCTCTATATCAGGTGAGACTCCATGTACGACCACATAGAATGATCTATCTGCGAGGATGTATCGAATCCATGCAAATGAGATTTATTTGGACTATAGATGTTATTTCGAATGATGTACGTTCGGCATGAGCTTCGTTCATGAAACTTGTGTAACTGGACCACTAGGCTAACGCTTCGTCTATAGTCTATATGGATACATAATTTTGAAGGGGCGTTTCAACTGTAAATTCCTCGGAGTGAATTAGGCGGTATAGTGAACCGAATGTGGAACGATTTGTGGGGATTTTTCACGGACTCCTGCTGGGCCTTAATTTATTTTTTTGCGGTTGCCGTGCCGACCTGAAACGGCGTCTTTATTTATGGGCCTCGGAATTTTCCGGGGCCGTAATTCCCGATGAAATGAAGTGGAATGATGAAGGTCCACTTGGATTTTCCCAAACCCCCCGAGATAACTTCTGATGAATAGTTTGAATTTTTCACACGGTGGTGGTGGTGGTGTGGATTCTTTTTACGAAATTGTTAGATCATAGGACTTTGATTTCGTTAATCTACTTACCCACATAGCTGAAATGAAATTCACAATATGTGATTTATTCAAAATAACAGAAACGTATTGAAGCAATTCATTTTTATTTATTTGGTTGATTTGAGGTCGAGTCTCCGGAGTTGTGGTCTTGGGTTCAGAATGAGGATATATCATGATATTGAACATAGGGAGTGCAGATATGTCGATCCATAGGATAATTGTTGGCTTGAGAAGATGATTCACCTAAGAATGCAAAGATTCATTCAGTGGATTGTCCCCACCGAATGGAGTGCAAACCAAGAGAAATTAAATATCAATAGTAGAAATTATTATCAGATGCGCGCCCATGATAGGAACATTGACCATGGGGAACTTCGGCGACTGCCAATACGTGATGTAGGTACACACGTACGTCATGTGGAGCTTAGAAGAATGTGTTCAGGAATACGTCGTTCAGAGCAGTGAGTTGATTGAGATGATGATGATGATGTAATTTCGAACATTTTCTTTGAATCATCCACTGGTGTTTTGAATTTGCCAAAATGAAGTTTTGTTGTTTGTTGAGGGAAACGTCACACATCGCTATTTTGGCCTTCCATTTCACACACAGGATATCTTGTATACCTTCATCTTCTTCAGTATCCTCGATTATTCATCACATTCTTTCTGCAGAAAATATCGCGCACTATTTAGTCGCGCGATATTTTGTCACACAATATTGTGTGTCGCGCGATATTTTGTTCCAGCACTATTTTTTTCCACCGCTATTTTGTCTGGCGATGTTTGCATCCGAAAAATTGCACCCTCCTGCCAAAAATCCACTCCAACAATAGCTCCCCCCGAGGACACCCTTCGGGAAGCTCAAAGAAATCGTAAAGAGATTAAGGGATCCGAGGTGGTCTGCACGGAGCAGAAACTTTCCGTGGAAAAACGGCTTATCGAAAATAATAAAGTGAGTCCGGATAAGCCGCAGCCATCATAAAAATTACGCGCGGGGGGTGGTGGTGCATGCCATTTGCATACATGAATGGGGATGATGTCGAACAAATGGGAGGCGACGTGAGTTCAGACCCGGAAGAACTAGGTTTTTCCCGCAGGAAGTCACCTCGCTCGATAAGAGGAACTTCAACGTGGTCGGGTCAAGAAATTCTCTTTGCGGACCGTATTCCTAAACAACGGTGCCCAAGAGATGGTCGATGACAATATGGCTTTCGGCAACAAAGAACAACAAGCGACCTCCTACATAAGTATACAGGGTGTCCCTCCCATCAATATATCGATCAATATAAATATGGAAATCCATAATGAGGGCTTATTTGGAAATTTGGTGGCATACTACTGTGGATGGGGGCAATTCAGCTTATATATTATGAATTCGCTTGTTTCAAATGGGACACTATATATTATTCAATTTTTAGATTCTACGGAGAATTCTAGACAAATTTCATGAATAATGTCCTATACCAATGTCTAGCCGTTTTAGACATATTCCGAATTTTATGTAAAAAAAAAAGTTTGCAGGCCTGAACAAAACTATTAATTTCTCCTATTCTTCAATTAGTCGATTGGGGTTGGTTTCCTTATAGAAGGAGATCTATAGTTTAGTGTACTGTATTCTCGAGTTTAGATATTCTCAGTTGGCCATGGCGTCACGGAAATGTCATTGTGAACAATCATGAAACTTCCCGAAATTGATGACGTTGAAATTCATTCAACTCTCATGTAAAAAAATTAGCTCTGCTATACTTTCCGAAATTTAATTCTTTCGATTGATATTTCAGAAATTTTCTGGATAGACCAAGAATAAAAAAAATAATAAACTGGTGTTCAAATCAATAAAACCAACCCTGTACTTTCTGAAATCAAGAAGAGCTCGACTTTCATGAGAACGTACGAGCCTCGTAAGCATCACACCGCTCAGAGATTTATTCGGGCCGTAAATTATTCAAGCCCCCGTATAATTTACGAGACGGTAGTATCGCGTGCCCGTTGCAAATTTAATTAGTCGCGTTTCCTATCAGAATCTATCCTATGGAATCTATTAATTCAGTATAATGTGGATCGCGAATGGGTCAAAGTCCACTCGTGAATTTATCGGCAGAGCATGCAAAGTTTTCGTCATATCTTGGTCCAGGAAAACATAGCATAGCAAACGATGAGGCAACAAAATATCCGTCGATTGATTCATGCAACAAGTATCAGTTTAAAAACCGGTTTACATGGTATACTTTTTCTACTACTTCAAATAAAAAAAAAACTGGGTATCACTAAATTCGTATACGATATTTGACAGTTGCTAGCTATTTCAACTAAAAAATGTTCCATAGGTATATTTGATAAGATTGTTAAATGTATGAAAGAAGTGAACAGTTTTGATGTTTTTTATGTCATAAAAATAAACTGACTTTGAATAAATGATTGATTGAATGATTGGTTATAGAAGTGAAAAAATACTATATGATTATACAAGTTTTATGAGACGCAAAATATGGAGTGATCCGAAGGAACGAGTGATACCAATGTATTAGAAAACAAGAAGTGTAATTATGTTATTGAAGTTAAAACTCATGAATTAGTTTTAGATAGACAGGGTGTAACTTGGGGTGTATCAAGTCAATAATTTCAGGGGATGATTCCTTGTCATATTTCATGAAAAATGTTCACATATACGTGTTTCCTATAAAATAGTTTTTTTTTCAATAGCTCAAAAGTATTCATTACGATTTCGATGAAACTGGGTATGTTTGTTAGCAGTAACAACTTTAATCAAAATGGGCGAGAAGAATTTTGAGTGCTTCATGAAAAACCGATTTCTCAAAAAACTTTGGACACTCCGCTACTCAGAACAGAGAAAGTTAGAACACTCGTTTATATTTATTTTTTCATGAAATATGACAAAGAATCACAACCAAGTGCAGCAAGACCCTGATAACCCACACATATGTCGTAAATTCGTGAGTTAATTCCATAAAACATAAAAGCATTATCTGTCTGTTATGCTCCTATTGTTCTTCCTGCCACTATTTCTATTCATAGAACTCTGTTTACATTGTTCAGGTTAACAACAATGATGCTTTCATTTATGGTGTAGTGAAACAGCGTGAGTGTGGTAGATGGACCAGTTTTTCGGAAGTGCTTTATAGTTTGAATTCTAAAGAGTTAGTATTAGCAGGACATTGATATACCCAGCAGATGTGTTTCCAAGTCTCATTACAGTCGAAAACTGTTGAAATATTACTGTGATTTTGACTAACTGTAAGTAATGTTACTCTTCATTATATATTATACAGGATTGTCCAGATTCTTAGCTATAATTATTCACCATTCGATGGTCCATCGGAAATTAGGTCGACATACATAATATATCTTTGACTGAAATGTCCAGAAATCCATAAACAAAATATGGATTTCGGACGTACGTTAGTAACACTACTTCCACTTTTCAGAAAACGCTCTGCTTCGATTTTAATAAACGCAAAATTTAGCACGAAATACAAATTTTATACTTTCGATCATATATTTTTTTAAAAATCGCTTTCTGAGGGAGATACAGCCCTTTGAAACTCAGGTTTGGATATCTTTTTCTGTCGTAACTCTCAGGACATTGAAGCGTTTTTTATCAAATTCGTAACAAGAAATGGGTTCTCGATACTTGAGACCTGAGTAGCTTGTCGAAATTGTCCGATGGCGTACATACAAGGACTTGTTACACTTTTCATGACTCATTTTCTACGCAAATGGATATTTTTTCAAATTCACATTCTTTTCGAATTACCTGATGAATTCAATGGAGAGTCACTCTTGTGAAATTTTCATTGGAGGCTTCGTTCGACGAGATAATTGAATCCTTGAATATAATAATTGAATTGAAAATAAAACAGAGACCCTGTGAACACACGCACAGGGCGAAAATTGAATACTTCGATCAAAACCAAAAACATGACATCACCGAAAATTATTTTCACATGTATTGTTTCATTATCATGCATTTTCACTGTCACTATCTCCTAGTCTATATCGAATACCTAAAGCAATTTACACCGAATCTGATAAATTATTATTATTATGAATTATTATTGGACAAAATATAACAATTCTTGGTTTTGTCGTATTGTATTGTTCCCAATTTACTATTGCCTTTTTGATAGGCTCACGCATCTTTTTTCTAATTACATATCAGCGCATTCCTGATTCGTGAATCACAAAATTCAAGGCAAGTTTAGTGTCACATCATCTCTAAACCATGCCATCGCTTAATTTGTGACGGACATTTTTGTTGGTGCTTTCATTACAAGTGTACAAAACTTTATAGGATCATCTCCTGAACGAGATACTTTAAGAGACGAGTGACTTTTTTTTTTTTAAATCAACTGGAAATTTGTGAAACAACCCCACTGTATTCACACCACTGAATGATTTTTCCAAAAGTTACTCACGTCAATTAACAAGTACCTACCCATTTCATGAGTATTGCACCCAATTCGTTCAAAAGCGTTTCGAAAAATAAATGTTTTATGCAAGTCGTTACGCTCGTCGAGTTTTCAGACTGTTGGAAAATGTATGTCTGAAAGGGTAAATTCATGTGTGGAATATATGAATTTCCGGACATTCTCCATATATTATGAGAGTAGTTTTGGATCGCGCCTCTAAACTGATTCAACGTGGTCAATCTGTATCCATGAAATCTTCAGAATAGATAGATTTGCAGGCAGATATAGCTAGAATTCCAATGAGAGTTTTAACCTCGGATTTGACATGATGTATTGTTCACCACAATATGAAACGTTTCAGTATCAAAATGGACAGCATCAATATCATCATCATCTTGTTATCAATCATCATGGCGATTTACCTCTATTCCGGACGCAAGTACTCCTATTGGAGCAGACAAAAAGTGCCTTATCTACAACCAGAATTCTTCTACGGCAACGGCCGTGAATTGGTAGAGAAGAAGATCGGCTTCGGCGAATATTTCACTAACATCTACAACGAGTTCAAGACCAGGGGGGAAAAATTCGGCGGGGTGAGTAGTGTACATTTCTGTATATTGGATGTAGGAAAATCCAAGTTGAATGGTAGACCCAGTTTATCAGATCATTCATCAATTTCTCTTCCAGTTTACATTATATATTCATATAATATTAATTCGCTCTTTTGTTGAAAAGAGTGGGTGAAAAGAATCTATGTATCAGGACATTCATCAACATTTCCAATGTTATCATAGCTATCTAAGCTAGATAATAGTAGAGGAAAGGAAATGAGAGTGAGAGAGTAAGAATATTCTTGAAATATTCGAAGATGGCTGCGTAGTCTAGAAAATATTGAAAATATATGAGCCATGAAAGGAAGGAAGAAGGAACATAGGTGGTACAATTATCATTTTTCAGCTTTTCGTGGGATTTTCTCTCCTCTTCATAAAATTATCTCAATATATTTGAAGTGAGGATAGATTCTGTAATCTCTCCGAAGTGTCACTGCGCTTGAAATTAAACCTTCAGATACCTAAAAGAGAAATTCTCTATTTGTCAATGACACCTTGTTTTTGAAAAATTCGTAAATATAAATATATTAAATAGTGCGAAGAAAAGTGTTACATATATAAACTATATATTTAATATAACTTATCCTTTACTTTTGAGAAACGAGGAGAGAAATTCCCACAAGAAGCAGAAAAATGAATGTACCACTTCCTCGAAAAATTTACAGACAGTATCGCACAATTATTGTTCGACTAAAAAAATCGAACGGTAAGAGCTGGCAACAGGTTGTTGTTTACGGTCAGTTGTTAAATAATTGTATTTCCATTTGTGGAATTACATAAGGAAGATACAGAACATAAAGAATATATAGAAATAGAAAGTGACAACTTCGGTGACGTTTCGAATCAAATTCGTAGTAGCTTTAGTTGGTGAGCCAAAAAGTTTGAATCATTTTCATTTTTCGAAATTTCTCAAACTGACTAATGAAATTATTATCATGAATTCATCCTTTGGATCTCCCCACAAAAATTGAGTCGAGCGATTTCAAATCCACGGAATCACTGAAATTTTATTTGTATTCCAAATGGAAACGAAGCGATTCGGATTTACTGCTATACATTTTCATTTTACTGTCTCTTATTCTCATTGTTTTTTTTTACATCAATGCAGAATATTTCAAACTTTTCGGCTACCCAGTAACCAATTTTGAAATAATATCAACAAAATTCTGAACAACAATAGAAGCGATTCTGAACTGAAGTAGATGTATTATTTCACAGGTGTACCTCTTTTTTAAGCCTGTTTTCATTCCTGTAGACTTGGATTTAATCAAGACCATCATGTACACGAACTTTGAAAACTTCCGTAACCACGGAATGTATGTCAACGAAAAATTTGATCCCCTGTCAGGCCATCTGTTCAACTTGGAGGACGAGAAGTGGAAGAAGTTGAGGGCTAAACTCACCCCTACGTTCACCCCGTGTAAGTGCATTGAAAGTGGCGCGTGAAATCACATTTTCTCACACCCTCTTCGGACATTCACTTTCCTTTCCCTAATTTCGAGGTTTACCTTGACCAAGCCGAAAGCAAGCTTCACATCGTATATCTGTTGGATAGAAACCTTCTCTGTTTGCATCAAAATCTTCCATTTCCAGTTACAAAATAATTAGCAATCAGGATTGGACTCTTCTCTCTTTTGATCAAATATTCAAGCTCTGTAGTAGGAATTTGAAAAATGATCTTATTTGTATTTTTTGAACAATATAAGGTCAAGCAACAACGGACCTCAACATTAAATATTTCGAAAACTGTAGGACCAAATTTCGATGAACCAAATGAAGCCATGAAATATATTTTCAAACTACCATATTTGGAATCAACATCTAGTCTATATAAACTGAGGACTCTGCTAGATATTGACTTGATATTGATTAAAATACAGAGAAAGCACTCGAATCTTGCCCAAAATGTCATTTCTGACTCCCACGAGGATCACTCCAGACAATGTGATCATTTGGAAACTGTTCAGATAAAATCCCAATTTGGAAAAAAATCGATATATTTTTGTGGAATGAATATTTTTAACAGTTCACCCAACAGAATAAAATCTATCAAACTCGTCACAAAATTCAGAATTGAAAATTCAAGAAGAAATATATTCTATCAATTTAACTCTCTTCCACTAATTTTTGTTTAACTGTTCAACTTGATCTTTTTCATGTGTTTTCTAATAAATTTATTTTTCTTTATAACGTTCCTCCATAAAAATGAACGTTTCATGGGATTGATGAATGTTATTATTATGAGTATTCAACCATTGCCTGTTTCAGCAAAAATGAAGATGATGTTCCACACCATGGTGGGGTGCACGGAAGGCCTGGACACGGTCCTGCGTCGCATGGCCTCCACCCCCGACCCCATCGACATCAAAGACGTCATCAGCCGCTTCACCACCGACGTCATCGGATCCGTGGTCTTCGGCATCGACTGCAACAGCCTGGAGAACCCCGACGCGGAGTTCAGGCGGTTCGGCAGGAAGATCTTCGAGACGAACTTCGTCAGGAGGATGAAGGGGTTCGTCTCGATGTTGGTGCCGAGGCACGTGCTGGTTGCCATCGGCTACAAGCAGACTAGTTCGGATATCGAGAAATTCTTCATGGGGGCGGTGAAAGATATGGTGAGTGCTGAAAACGCAGATTTTCATCACAAGCTTTTTCCAACAGCCAATGAGAATTCTCAAATGTGTTGATGCTCAACCAATCCAATCCAACTTTTGATGCCATCAAATCTTGATGAGTCTCGTGATTATTATAAATTATTACTTTTGAAAATTACCCGAAAATCTGATCGTTCAAATCCCACGAATCTTTAAAACGAATCTTGCTGAATCTTCACGAACAGATTCACAAATCCTGATAAATTCCGCAAATCTTACATAGAGAATCCATCCATTTGAAAGAATGTTTGAAAGAGGAATATATTCAATAAATATCAAAATGTCTTCGACACAATGAATAAATAATGATTCTCTTCGTGGAGTTTGTGATGTTAGTCTTCGACAATGAAGAGTGACCAAACATTATTTCAAAAACAAGGTGTCACTAATGAAAAGAGCAATTTTTTTCTAGGTATCTGAAGGTTGAATTCCTCACTACAAATATGTTGAGATGATAATCATAATATCTATTCTTATTTTATGGACACGAGGAAAGAACATCCTACAAAAACAAGAAAAATGTAAGAAATGAATCTTCATCAAAAATTATAATGTTGAACAAATTCACATGTATTGAAAATTCCTAGAAATCTCCCGGATCTTCAGGAAATCCCATGAAACTCAATAAATTTTCAGTATCTCCCAATTTCCTGTAACGAATCTGGAGAAAAACCGATCAACTTATGACAAATCTAGCAATTTCTTAGGAAAATCCAGATGAACCTTGGAGATATTATGAGAATCTAAGGAATATACATAATTCCCGAAAATCCCATCCCAAAAATCGATGACTTGTACGGAAATTCTCAATTCATAAATCTGTCCTGTTCTTCCATGTAACCTAGAAATCGTGCAGAACTTTAGGCGATATTGAAAACTTTTTCTTCTTGCAGATCCGCTACAGAGAGGACAACAACATCACGCGCAACGACTTCATGCAGCTGATGCTGCAGCTGAAGAACAGCGGCAAGATTGCCGACGACGACGACGACAAAAGCGCCTCCTCGAAGGGCGGCCTGCCCGGAGGGCAGTTCCTCACGCTGAACGAGGTGGCCGCCCAATGCTTCGTCTTCTTCATAGCCGGCTTCGAGACGTCGGCGACCACCATGACGTACGCGCTGTTGGAGTTGGCTCTGAACGAGGACATCCAGGAGAGGCTGCGGAAGGAGATTCAACGGGTTCTGGGGGAGCACGAGGGGAAGGTAACGTACGAGGCGGTCATGAAGATGGAATATTTGGACAAGGTGATACACGGTGAGTGATGATTCTAAAGAATAGGATTATATCAATACCAAACTGATTCAACTTAATCACATTTCACTTGAGATCAAATTCATTTCACAGGAGGTACATGTTCATGTATTGGTTTTTAATCAGATATAAATATATTCCCACAATGCAGTTCGACCGCTTTCTTGAGCTTCAATGCATTCTTAATTCTTGGAATATTTTGCTGCTTTCTAGAAAGCTCTATCAGGGGAAGAGAATGAAGAACCAAGCACTGAATTCCGAATACCCCTTAGGTTGCGCAACCATCAATATTATTTCCATTGATGGAAAATTCTGATTGGGTAAGTGTGATAGGATATAATTATTTTTCCTGTTTTTTTTTCCTGGAACCTTGAGATATATCATGTTGAAGCCATAAGAGAGTTCCTCTTGAGCTTGGGCTACTCACTATGACAAGCTCCCATCAACAGATATAAAATCGTCAAATTTCTCCTTGGATGTCAATCTGTCTTCGAATCTCAGATATCCCGACAATATTTCGAATCCAAGGTCTGACTGATTTTTCGGAATTGTGGCAATCTTCAGATTCCAAAGTCAACTATCCAAATCCAACAATGAGAGAATATGGGGTGAGAAATAATTTTCCAGATCTTGAAAAATCTCGCAAATCTGGGAAATGACACGTTTGATGACACGATTAGAAAGATCAGAAAGAATAATGAAATGTAGGATAATATAATATAGAATAAAAGTGTATAATTCATGTTTACTAGATGCAGCCTTGCCCCATCGACTTATGTGGAGAATTGAAACTAACATAGGAAAAAGAAAGAGCTATTGATTCATCTGGATGTTCAACAAAGAAAGGACCAATTTTGCCAACAGTCGGCTGATCACTGCTGGTTGCATCTCTCTCGTCTGCTGTTTCCATTGGTTCGATTCCTCCGCCTTTTTCTAGGCACGAACGAGGGTCTAGTTGAAATTAGGTCAACATTATTCAACTTACCTATGGAATGATATATTCTGATCTGTATTCGATCTATTACTCCACCCATAGGCTGAACAGGACAACAACATCTCGAACATAGTTTTGAAATCCTTCCTTGACTTGATGGACTGAACCGGCTAAAACAACTAGGATTATTCACCATTTTTTTATATTCAAACAACAAGTGAAACTGAGTCAACATACTCATGGATGAACAAACTTCGCTGAACAATAGATTCGAGTGAATAATCTCACACTATCTACTCGATTCGAATGAAAATAACTGACAATGTATTTCTCGATACAATGGCATAGCACATCGAAATGTTTTGCCAACAATCAACTGATTTTTGATCGCTGCGTTTCCTTCTTATGGTATTTCCAAGCTCGATCTACATATCTTCGATTTGAACCCTCGGGAGGTTTTCAACCGATCAATTTTCGAAACTTAGAAGCCTTTACGAAATTCCAGAAGCCCTTCGGAAGCACACACCCGTACCCGCCATGCCTAGAGTCTGCAACAGGAGTTTCAACATTCCCGGAACAGACGTTACCATCGAGAAGGGCATCAAGGTGCAGATTCCTTTCCAGGCTATCCACATGGATCCAGAACACTATCCGGATCCGGAAAAGTTCGATCCTGAAAGATTCAGCAAGGAAAACAAGGCCAAGAGACATCAGTTTGCCTTTTTGCCATTCGGGGAGGGTCCCAGAATGTGTATTGGTGAGTAAAACGAAGACCACTTGTTGCAGTCATTGTTGGTGACTAATCAGCCACTTTTTTCGAAGTGTACAAGGTGGTATTCCCGGAATTTTAGCTTGTGTAGTTGAACTTTTTAGGTAGGCTTAGCAAACCACCATTAATTTATAATGAATAGAACCATCATTGCAGTCAGAAAATACACGATGATGGAATTTTCAATGACAAAACGTCTTGTGAAGTATTCAAATTATACATTGTTGTATCAGGAATAGAGACATTCATGAGTAATGAAGTTGACAGAGATAATTCGGAAGATTTATATCAAAGAACAAATCTATCGTCACCATTATGTAGATCAGAAAATAACCAGGTAACGTGTTATGAAGTTCATAGAGAAATAGGTTCCACACTATTGATTTTACTTGATATTTCAGATATCATAAACTACTCTGTGAACGCACGCACAAAGACCATCAGGATCAACTTTTCTCTAATTCAACCAACATCGTAACTCTCAAATCCTGTATAACTGAGAAACAATTGGTTGGTGGTTTAGTATATTTGAAAAATTGAATGAATTTGTGTCTACAGGCTTTTGAGTTGCTGAAGTCTATATTTTCTATTTCTAGCTCCGGTAATTTTCTAACATCACATGTGTTTGTTTCAGGCGCAAGATTTGGTATGATGCAGGCGAAAGTCGGTTTAGCTGCCATATTGAGTAAATTCAAAGTTGAACTCCACCAAAAAACCAAAACTCCAATCAAGTATTCTGTTAACAGCTTCATTTCAAGTGTAGATGGAGGAGTTTGGTTGACTCTAACACAACTAGATTGAATCCTTTTCATAAAAAATGTATGAAGTTACTAGAGTTGAAGTTATTAGAGTGTAATGAACTGAGAGTTGAAATAAATGTTTTTATGTCGTTTTGATAAATTTCCTTTCAAATATTCACTCCACTTTTCAGTATACTTTTTACTTGAGTATGTGTTTCATAACTAATATCTCGAAAACTGATCGAGATATCTCTTGGTATCTTATCAACATGCATTGTACTGTTTATATATATATACAAATATATATGAAATTCACAATAACACGAAAACGCTTGAGAATTAGTTCAGGAACGTATTAAAAGGACTGTTCCAAAATGATACATTCAATCCAATATAATTATACGTCTGAGAACAATTATTCAGTTTCCAATTGCGTCCGATAGAATAGGTGAGGTTGACAAACCCTGTATATTATGGGAGCCTGGTGCCTCCGATCAAGTGGAGAAACATGCAAATGCAATCAAGAAAATATCGATAAGGATTCTTAATGGATATTAAAATAAATGCAATTCATTATATATATATATATAAACACATTTGCCCTTTGGAATGCGCGGTTGAAATTTAATACGCGATAAGTAAAGAGGAAAACAAAACCAGTTAAATGCTCAATCGAACAAGGAATAGTCGATTGCGAGTGTCGATCCGATTACGAAATATGATTTGTGAAAACAAGAATTAAATATTTTGATAACGAGAAAACATTTTTTTTTATGATTTGGATATAACAGTGGGTAAGTTAATAATTATATGGCTACAATCGAGGCTATAATACAGAACTGCTCTTTCTGACAGTTTTTTTTTTCAATATTTCCCTGTATACTATTTGTTAATAATACTTTGGCTTCTATGTTCTCAGAACAGTTGAACATATCACAAAGAGTTTTTGCCATTTACAATATTCTGACGAACACCCTATATATCTTGTCATCATTGATTAGAGGTCATTCATCGATTTCGAATACATAGTTTTTTTTTTTTATCTCGCATTTCTGATGAAGTCATTATGCGTATTGAAACAGCTTTCTTCTAGATAACCAAATTTACATTTTCTTGTCAAAGCTTTCATTGAACTGTCAATCAAACGTTAAATATACGCCATCGTATACTATTTTATCTCGATACACTATTTGTTTTTGTTTTGTTATTATTCTACACCACATTCGAATATTCAATTTCATACACACATTGAATAAAGAATATTTCATGATCATTTGAACTACTGCAACTCGATATAGGGTCGCGTCGTTTTATTATAAAAGTTCCCATGGCCACCTTTGGCCTCAACTTCATTTAGCATTTCCACCAGAATTATGTATACCCACCTGCCGAATTTCAAATCAATCAGATGATCAGAAATAGGTCAAATGATTGATTACAGACATACAGACGAACATTTGGTCAGGTGAAATTAAATAACAGCTTGTGAGTGATGAAAAACAACAACATTCCCCAACTGCATCCAAACTGAAACTATGTTTTCTTGAACGTTCGTGCAATTCAACCGATCGAATATCTTAGTGAGACACACTGTATGAATTTTCATAAAAACTACAATCACTGATAACAACAAATATAAATTAATAAATGAGACAGATAAAATGATGGTCTATTTTTTCTTCTGATAAAATATCATCTCAGATGAGGAGTTCAATATATAATAAGTGAGTTGAATGTTTTGTCGTATCTCGTTCAGTGGTAGATTGAGACCAAATGATTTAGTAAGTAATATTTCCAATTGATATCAATATATCAGCATATTCACATTTTTTTAATTAAATTCTCATCATTTTCCGACAAGGCATAGAATACGAATTCGAAAGTTCCACCAGTTTGACCAACATACACAATTTAACTTCTTTATTACTGATTCTCGATTAGCAATATCATTCCTACCTAGATGTATTTTATCATAAAGAAGCCAAAATAGCATAAAACAATCTTCACTGAAGGCAATTCTCGTTCAAGTTCTCGTTCAATTCCATACTCGTGCTAAAATATGTTGCTTTCTCTAACTCACGTTTTCAATATAGTATTTTCCCCTCGATTCTCCCTCAGAAACCGTTATGGAAAGAATATATTTTGCATGTCTATTCATCATTCGATGGACCATTGGATGGTGAGTTATTGCCTCGATAACTTGTTCAAATATTTTCTTTTATTTCGAAAACTGTACATTTTCTCTGCTTCCAGAGAAACTCGACTTCGATCAACAACCACAACCATGCTGTATCCAACCTACATAACGCTAACCCTTCTAACTGTCCTCCTGACGCTCTGCCTCTATCTGATCCAGTTCTACCGCAAAACCTTCGAGTACTGGAAACACAAAAACGTTCCCTTTCTCCCCACAATCATCCCTTTCGGTAACACCCTGGACCTCTACCGAGGCACAGCCTCCTTCGGTGATCTCTTCGCCAGAGCCTACTTGGAGTTCAAAAAACGCGGATACAAACACGGAGGATTCTTTTTCTTCCACAACCCCGTTTATATCCCGGTGGATCCTGATATAATCAGAAAGATCCTGATCAGCGACGCGCACAATTTCCCCAATCACGGTTTGTACGTCAGTCCGAAAGATGATCCGCTCTCCAATCACATCTTCAACATGGAGGGAGGCTATTGGAGGTCCCTGAGGAGTAAAATGCCGGCTAACTTCACCTCGGCCAAGATGCGACGCATGTACCTGGTGATGCGAAGGCTGGCAGAGCATTACAGACAACTGCTGGAAGAAAACGCCCAAGGTATGTATGTATGTATATTTTTATACCCCACCCAAAGGGGTTGTTTCGAATCAGAAAATAGTGAATATAGAAGTGTTACATTTTGCTCTGCATCATCAGAATTTCTTGGCGAAAATTCTAAATTATTGAGGTAAATATCTCCTCGCCTTGATTTCTGTGGAACATTCATATACTTGATGGATGATAAACAAATTTCAACATTGAAATCCAAAGAATAACATCGTTTGCGATATATCGGTGGGACGAAGATTTAAATGTTTCTTAACTATGGAATGAAAATTTTCCGTAAGAGTGAATATTCTGGCAATTTTTGTTTTCGTTATTGGTACATTTCGTAAATAATTCCAGGAATCTTCTTCGATTTATTATGGTGACTTATAGTAGTGATCTGTTTTATCATACGTTGTTTGTTCACAGATACCATCAATTGCTGAAAAGCAGTTGAATAATTGATATAAGATTCAATTTGAGTAGATGAAGAGTATCATCGGGATCTGATATCCCTCGGCTGACACCTCGGAATATAATATTGAGGGCGATGATGATATTATTCACTATCTTTATGTATGAAATAGCCGTAAAAATTAGTATTTTTCCTGATTCTCGTAGGTAATCAGGCCTTGGACGTCAAAAGCCTAGTCAGTCGTTTCACCACCGATACCATCTCGGCCTGCGCCTTCGGCATGGACAGCAACACCCTGAACAACGAGAATGAAGAGCTGCTAAAGCACGGCAGGCTCTTTTTCGACTACCAATGGAGCAGGTGGAAGAACACCTTGGTGGTGACCATTCCCAGAGCGATCCTGATGGCGTTCAAGTTCAGGATATTCAAAAAGGAGACCGAGAATTACGTCGTAGACATGTATACCAACATCTTGGAGCACAGGAAAAAGGAGAAACTGGTAGGTAGTTTAGTATTTTACCAGGAATTTTGATGAAAATAAAATGATGGATGCTGCAAAAATTATATGGGTGATTGGTCTGAGAATGTAGAGAAATTAATGGTGTATTAAATTGGCATCAGAATTGGCCTGCAAAATTTCAGAGCAATGGGAGTGAACTCATGGAAATTTTTCAAAGTGAAACCGAGAAGGTAAGCCTGTAAGCCAAAGTGAACCAGATATCCCGCTGTTACCTGACTGCAACACGAGCAAGAAAATCCAGGGTCTGAGCATTTAAATAAAGGGACTATATGACCAAGCAATCGATGGAAAGGAAACATGAATTTACCTATGAAATCTAATATATTGAATCATTTTCTCCAACATTTTTCAATTATACTCAATTATTACGCATATTTTCGAATGTGTTCACGCCAATCAAAAGAACTTTCGAACGAGAAGTGAGAGCTGCCAACAGGATGATTATGATGATTTTGAGTACCGTCGACGCTAGTTTATTTGCTAGTTTCTACAACGCGTGTACCCATCAGGATAAGGGGATGTTTTCTCTGAACACGTTAGAGGATGTCCTCAGCCAATTTTACCACGAAAATGAGTGCATTTCTAGGTAAATCAACCTTTACAACCAGTTATTTCATTCCGAATAGGAAATATTCTGCGCAAAAAATATTTTGCAAAAACTATTCATTGACACATATGGAACTATGCATGAAAAATAACAACGACCAAAATTACCGCAATGACAATGACAGACAATGACTACCCAAATATTCTCTAAGCGGGTGATATTGTTGTGTCAAACTTTATGATGCATTCTTCATGTTCCAAAAATCTTCAATTCAACTATACTAACTATACTAACCTACCTAGGTTAGGAACGATTTAGCCGATAGCCTGATCAAGCTGACAGAAAAGCGAGAAGACGAACTGGACTTTGACGGCAAAAAAATTCTGGATCCATTGGACATGCCCAATTTTGCGGCACAGATGTTTGTGTTCTTCGCAGCTGGTTTCGAAACGTCTTCCAGCACACAAACTTTCGTGCTCTATGAGCTGGCCAAGAACAAAGACTGCCAACAGAAACTCAGGAAGGAGATCAACGATGTGCTTAAGAAATATGACAACGATTTATCCTACGATGCGATTATGGATATGAAATATCTGGAGAGTGTCATCGATGGTGAGTAGAAATGAGTTTGCATCTGAAATGCTATGTACTCCATTTTCAAATTGATTGTTTTCACCACCGTTAGTTCTTTCACCACCATCGTTTTTTACAGAATAACATACAAAATAACTTCCTGGTAGAATTTGTTAGGCTTTTCATTGGAGAAGCTGGTAGGTCCACTTCTGACTCCGTATTCGCGATTTTTTTATCGTAAAAATGATGATCTAGGAAACGGTACAGGTGATTGAATGATTTTTCAAGGATCGGTAATACTGCACTGTCACACGAGGTTATTGAAAAGCCTGCATATATATAAAAAAGAGGCTCTCTCCTTCTATAAGTATTGGTTATGTCAATAAGCCCTAACTCATCTCAAAAACGGTATTAGATATCGAAAAACGGATTCCAGATTCGTGTTCAAAAAGATCGATAAAGGGGAGAATAGGGGGGTCTCGAGGTTATGTGATCTTGGGTCGGTAGATTCTTCTCAAAAACGGTAAGAGGTATAGACAAACGGAATTCAGACTCGAATTCAGGGGGGTCGTATAGGGGTGAATAGGGGGTGTCGAAGTCATAGGCCAAGGTCATAGAGATTGGCGACCTAGTAATAGAGAGGAGAGCCTCCTGCATATTCGCGTTCTTGCAAATGTAGCAATTCAGCGAGTTCAAATGAAGAAGTTATTCAATGTACATTCTTGGATATGAAGGAAAATAATTGCCTGCTGATCGAAAACAATTTTGTGATTTATTACTTGCCAACTTGATCCACCCTTTTTGGTTCATACTAATTGCAAGACCATTCCAGAAAATCAGTAGAAGAAGCAATATGGAAACCCTTGTTCCAATTCTCCACTTTATTCTAGAAACTTTGAGGCTCTATCCGGTTTTCCCCATACTGCCGAGGGTGTGCAAAGAAGACTATCCCATTCCAGGAACCGATGTGGTGCTGGATAAGAACACTTTTGTAATGGTAACAAACTTGGGCATCCAGAGAGATCCAGAATACTATCCAAATCCAGAACAGTTCAACCCAGATAATTTCAATATTGCGAATAAAGGCAATAGACCTCATGTAGCAAACCTTCCGTTCGGTGAAGGGCCAAGAATATGCGTAGGTGAGTAACGAAAACATTTATTTAGTATATATTTTTGCACACGTCCTATACAGAGACTATCTGAATAGATATCAAGAAATTATGAATCCGTTAAATCCGTTACACTTATACATTCAATAAGTAAACAACCAAAATGGCGCCAGGTCCTGTCATTCCATTGCCGGATGAGCATAGCTAACTATACAGGGTGAGTCACGGTCGATGGTACTTTAAAAGTTTACGGAGACATAGGATACAGGACATAGGATAATTTTGAAAATTTGGTGACTTGAGTAGTTGCTCTTGGTCTATCGATCTAAAATGTCACCCTGTATTTCAGTGCATATGAATTAAAATTACTCAAAATATTTCGAAAACGGATAGATGAAATGAACCACGTGTATATAACTCTTCTTAGGTATGGAATAACATACAAGGTGATCTATTGAAAAAATGACAACATGTCAAAATATGACTTTTGTCGGAATAATTCTAAATATTTTCGGAAAAAATTCTAATGATTCAGAGAAAAATAAGAAACTCTAGTACTTATTATTTTTTGATAACTTTAGAGATAACACCTTTAGGAGGGATGCAAAAATATACGGTAAAACACTATACATGTGTTATAATGCATATAAGTCAGGCGAGTTGATTTCGCGAAATCTTTAGATACAATATCCACTTGTGAGTTCAGATGATATTTATAATATCCTTTCGCCGTATAATTTATTCAAAAATCACAAAAGATATGGCTTCATTGAAATGATGTTGGATAATAGTATATTATTCCATGCTGTAACATCGGAGTTGGTAATATCGTGTTCGACTTAATTCCTATGTTTTATCAATTACCCGAACAACAACGAAACTGTATTACAGAGACCGTGACGAATTTTGCATAACGATTAAGTAATATTGATATTACTCGATCGTTCTGTCATTATTTTTTCACCACTCATTAGTTATGAATTGTATGAGGACGCTATGGATGCATCACTCAATAATTGTCTTAGAAGTGTGAATCAGGATCAATGTCGATCGTTCTCTTGCAGGAAAACGTTTCGGTCTTCTTCAGACAAAGCTGGGTATAGTAACAATGATCAAGAATTTCGACGTGAGCTTGAACAAAAAAACTAAAGAGGGATTTCAGTTTCAAGCAGATCAGCTGATACTGCGGAAGAAAGGCGATGTGTGGTTGGATTTGAAGAAAATTGAATAATATTGATACTTAATCAACAAATTTATAAACGAAAGGCTATCAACAGGCACTCATTAGATTGTTTCATGCATACCATAGTATCATAATATTATGGAAGATGAAATTAGATGACTTTTTCAGGAAATTGTTATATACTCATGAAGTGATTGGAATTATTAGAATGATTTATTAGATTCCCTATCGATAAGAACCTTCTATTTTCCGGACATTGGACTCACTGAACTGTTATTTAGTTTGCTGATTTGACTTGTTAAACATCACTGTTATGAATGATGCAATGTAAAGATGGTAGTATATTATTTATATATCCAGTGACAATACTATCTCTGACAAAAGTAACAATAAGCCCTCAGCTGTCCAATACATATGATATTAGCATGAATATATATATCTAGTATATCACTAATCATGACACCCCCCCCCCTGATGAGGAAGGAAAAATTGTTTTTCATCTGTGGACAACTCGGAAATTACAGAATTTAATTCCATAGATACAACGCATGATTCCATCCTGTTGTACCACGTATCTCCAAAATTCCTTTGATTGTAATCAGCACTAATGAAAAACAAATTTCGGATTGAACAATGAGTTCAATGATCTTGATGAAGAACAATAAAAATTCAAAAAGGTTGTTCCAAACTTTTTCTCTTTGAATGCGAGGTCAAGATACGACATGCAAATGAACTATGAGATAAGAAAACATTTTTTATATGTTATCATCATCATCTACTTCTCATTTATTTATGACCTCATATCACAACATGTTGTTGAAATGATAAGGAATCAACAAGTGATTTCGATCATAACTGGAGATCGACACTCAGAGAAAGACGGTTGAAAAATATCATCATATATCAAAAATATGAGAATATCATTCGTTATAAATTCGCGTGGATTATCATATCTGGCGATGCCAATCATAATTATGATATGAAATTGTCAATTTGGACTTCAATCGGATTCAATACATTCGAAAGATTTACATACGAAATGAGGATACTCAAACACCACCAAATATAACTAGAAATATTTCTTGAATAAGTTTCAAAGTAGCCGTTATTATTTGTTACTTATCAGTCATGGATACTAGTGAATGACAGTAAAAATTTTCAGATATGATTTCCAGTTGTCAGTTCGAAATCTGGATATTATTGAAGGAAGATATAGAATTAACTTGATGGCAGGAACACATATTTTCTAGAACTAGAAAATAGGGTTGATTGAAAAAAAAAACGGGTGCATCAAAATATCTATTTTCGGAAATGATATCGCTTCGCACTGGGTGAAAAACTAGAATTATTATATTTTGTCGTTCTGAATGTACTATCGATTTCACAGATATTGAACTGAATCAAACAGTCTAAACACAATTCAGAATTTAATACGTTATACCGCATGTTATTCCATGTTTACCCTCCCATCCATCGCTTACGTTTGCCGAAATTATTGAAAGCTAAACTCCACATACGATGCTCCTCCATGTGAAAACAGTTCACGTTGCAACAACAACGAAGAAAATAGGCGCTCTAGGGAAAGCTCACGTGCCCGACATTACAGGGTGGACGAACGAAAACGAAATAGAACTATTATCAGGAACTGCGTCAACATTGTAGAAAAACAAAATAAACATGAAAAATTATGAATAGGTGGGCACATTTCATAATACATTTGGTGTAACATTCCCCAGCACTGCCTCATAGCATGCAACTTATGTTTTTCAATGGATCACCCTATATTTCATTCCATCATCGGTTACAAGGTTAACAGAGTATTTATATGATACTGGGTTTCATATAATATAATAAAAAATTTCCCTAGAAGCCCTAGGGCTTCTTTCGATTATAATGGTTCAAAGAAGAGATCCACACAAATAAAAACAACATGATTGGTTTTTCTTGGCATACTGTGACGTATTTTGGATGATTTGAGGGTTCTCATTAGACTGAACATTATTGTATCTACGTTTCAGATGCCTTGGATGCCTACATCATGTTATATTCACAGATCTAGTCATAAAACATTTCACTTGTCAGGTCGAGTCTCTTGTCTATTATGAAGTTAAAAATTATCTTAAACGTTGTTAAAGATGGATGTTATCTAAAGTGATCCTATAGCCTAGGTTGGATTTTCCGATCATTGTTTGAATATTTCAATATGAATAACATGCAACCTTTGACAATGTATGTTGGAATTTCAATGTCTCATGGTTCTTCTCGAACAGTCGGAAAGTAAGTAACCTGACATTCCAAAATTTCGATTTCCTATTTGGTCAAAATTATTTTTCATTTCATTCACTTACTTGATGAGGACCTTAAAATGACGTCGAAAGCGCTTCGCTATGATTCAATAAATGGAATTTGATCATGAAATGCAAAAATCTTTTCTTCAATTATATATCGGATCGTTCACAAAGCTAGACATTTCAAATTTCATTCGGAGATACCACCATCAAATCCAATATCGATGAATTTCCTACGATGAACTCTCGACGATGATGGAGTGAGATATAGGGTGTACCAATCAGGAAATTAGGCGACATGCTCCGCTCCAAGTCCAAACGGAATGAAAAGGAATTATTTTGTTCTTCTGACGTTTTTTGACGCCTGATTATGGCTCTGCTCCGTTCTCGTCCGACCACCCTGTAGATGGAAATCGTTGCGATCCGAGGGAGAACGACCGATACGATTGAAAAACCAGCACAAAAACAAGATTTATATATATCGAGCTTTCGTCGGAACTCTTTTCAACGGTGAACAAACCGCGGTTTACTTTACGCACGTAAATGGAAATGAATTAATCCACTTGATTTACGACTATTGTTGTATGGGCCTTAGTCCAACTTGATTTACTATGATCATTGTTGTACCGGGCGTTCTAGAATGAGAAGATGAATTCATGTTTCCGCTCAAGTATAGTATCAAAAAGAGAGGAAATGGAGAAAAAATCGCTGAAAATTCATTCAGAGTAGAAGGTGTAGGCTAGTTCTGTGTATCCCTGTAACAGCTCCAAGATAGATAATAATAATAATAATAGTCATATTACTTACTAATAACATACTCATTTCCAAGGTGTCGAGTGGTATATATCTCAACCAAGGTATCTCTTCACTCTTTGTAAACCATATTCATAAGCAGATAGATCATTTTCGTTGTGGAGACTGCTTAGATGTGTCTTTGTCTTCCACTTTTATCATATATCAGATGAACTTGTCCCAAGAACTTCAGAGGTGCAATGAATAATGCATCTTGTGATGATGAGGAATCATAGTACAAGTGATTGGTAAGTGAGTAAAATTACTCAAAATCCGAAGAAGGTATTGTTTTTTTTTTGGTAGATACGCTGTTTCAATGGGAATATACTGGCGAAATGACTAAAATATACTACCTATCAATCTACCAGCAAATGAAAATTGATGAAATAGAGAACATAGTGGTCGAGAATGAGATTTTCATGATTATAAGAGTTTGTTATTGAGAAACCTGCACAATGAACTCTAGTAGGTTTCAGACTGACAACTAGAAACTGTGATGACTTCGACAATCATGACAATCTATTCGCCCCCTTATAACTTTTCAATTCGTGCTTTCAACCCTTTGAAATGAACGTGATCATGAGAAATATTGATTCAGTCTGTGATCTATCATAAGAACAATGTTCGTACCTTCACGTCGTAATAAGTCTATGGCAATAAAATTCAAAATAATCAGTGCACGTCCAAGCGAGTGGTATTTATCACCTCGATTAGGGGATACGCTAATGAGTAAAAGAGACTCTGAACCTGAACAAAGGCAAGAGTAGATGGTGAAACAGAAATTAATCAATTGATATTCCGAACGCATATGGCTTTTTTCAAGTTTTCAAATTCGTTTCATCAAATTACCATTCGAATCAAGAAGAAGTGCTTCGCAGTAATGACAGTATGTTCATACAATATTGAAATATATTACTGCTAGTGGTGGAAAAAACTCAATATGCAACTTGGTATATGTATACATACAGAGTGATTAGTGAACACGAATGTAGGAAGAACGTAACGATATCATGGAATCATCAAATTCATCAAATGATCTCTAATGAACCTATCAGAAACGAAGTTAAACCATTCTCCACACAATGTCCGGGTCATCAACAAACCCTTACGAAATTAATCCCAACATCTCAGCACAGCAGAGTTCCCCACTGACAAAAACGACTCTTCTCAGTGACGAACACAGCTGCCAACTGCCTCTCAGGGCCTCAGACTGTCCCTGAGCATTTCCTGACCGCCGCCTTTACGACCCTTGAACGTCAGTCCGGACAACAACAAAGCCCCTAAACATATTATTATGCGCGGTGCAATCCGGATTGTCAGGACGGATTCGTCGTCGGGGTTCTTCCATTTAATAGCAAGTACAGGATGCCGAAATTTCGTTGATCACTCAGTAAAATGATTATTATTTTTATGATTCACTCAACGAACGACGAAGTTTGGAGGTCGTGAGCATCAAAGAAGACAAATAATACCACGAATTTGCTGTTCTATTGATGAACGATGCTTGGTAGAGCAAAGTTCGACACTTCGAGTCAGTACAGTGTGATTTCTGTTATGTATGGATGTAGTGAGTTCGATATAGGGTGACAGAGAAGGCAATGCTGATGTTTTTTCTCTAATCCCCCTGTTTATAATTTTTAGGAATATTCCCAGATATAGAAAAACAACGTTGGCTTGTACGAGAGGTGTATCAATTCAACGAAATGTTCACACCGCACATTGAATACATTGCGGAATCCGAAGCATTTTTTGCAACATTCGTAGAATTCTCTGATTTGCTATATTTGGTAGATTCGAGGATCTCATCGATTTCATACGGATTTTAAGGGTTTCCAAGATTTCTGGAGATTCATGTAGAATCCAGTGATTTTCCGAAGATTCAAGAGGCGTATCAACAATTTTGGAAAATTCACCAACTGATAGATTTCTGAGAACCTTCAATATTTGGGAGATTTTCCACACATATATACAATATTCTTAAGGTTCATCAATATTTGATGGATTTTTCTGAGAATGGCAAAATTCATCTAGATTCGACAACATACCAAGAGTTGAGAGCATTCTGAGAAATTCATAGATTTGCAGGATTCCTAAAGACATAGAAGCATTATTCTTTAGTAGCACTGAATCAGTCTGAAATTCGGATCGTCAGATTTCCACTAGGAATCGAGAGATTGTCACTCTCTTCGGAGATTGAAGGGATTTGACAGAAAGTTGTGAGAATGATAGATGAGGAGGATATTAACGAAAATAGAGATTATATTGCAGGGATCCCCAAGATTCGAAGAAAACATTACACCAAATCATTAGAGTGAGAAATCCCTTAGGTTCCCTCAAAGGGAGATTTCCATTTCTCATATCGTTCTCATATTTTATAGGATATCATCATCTCTCATTCCTTTTGGGAAATGGCCATAAACTAAAATTGCCAACCGAGCTGTCATCATCAGAAGAATCCTAAATTATATTTTCCACGTCTGCGTTGACGTAAACCGACGTTATCGTTCGTTTGTCTTGAGACTGGTTCTACGAGGGTAGATCGAGAATATCCCACATAAGTTCGCGTTTTCCATCTTTAGTGATGAAATCTTGATATCAACGTCGAATACAGTTCGAATCATCAAATCCAATGCTCATCATTGGGATCTCAAGAAATATAAATGAGATATTTGAGCCAACATTCGATATTGAATTCGAATCCAAGGAATACCATCGTTTTTCAGTTCGACTTTCAGAGACTTTGAGATGTTTCCGGTCGTGTACCTGATAGATCAAGATTTTTTCAGAATGTCATCTTTTTGATTTTCCAAGATAAGAAATCTCAACTCGAAATATGGTACTTTATTACAGCAAATCATTTCATATATCTCCAAAGTATTTGACCGAATTTGGCACCATCGATGACTTCTAAACGGAAATATCATCATTATGCCACCACGTGCGATTCCTAGTAGACAAACCAGACGAGCTCAGGCTGGTCACCCCTACACTGTAAGGCTCTAGAACAGCAAATCTCTCCTGATGCTTATAAACTCCAAACTTTCAAAAAAAAATCCAACACCTTTCTCCTCTCCGAAAATCTCACCGCTGGCTAACACGATGTTCCTCGAACATTGTTAAAAACAGATTAAAAAAACTGTTTCTTCGCAGATACATCACCCTGTGTGGTAGTAAATGGAGTCTCATCTCAATGCTGGTGTTCCATAAGGATTTGTCTTGTATCTTCACTAGGAATGCACATCACACAATGCCCAATATAATGTCATATTCTCCTTCGGAAATTGGTATCACACGAATCCGTTCCGAAGGATCGGAAGAATCATTAAGATGGCGCAAACTGTCATTTCGACACACTACACATCATTTTATGGTGCCAATATCTCTTATGTCTCAAATCTCAAAAGTTGAAGAAGGAGAGGTATTTCTGTCCTCAATATATAGAGTGATTCAGCACGTCCCTCTCTACCTTAGCAATCTTCCTAGATACCGGCCAGCCCTCGTGAATTTTCCCTATCCTTTTTTTCTCTCCTATCTCTCGACGGTCCGTTGAAAGATGCCCGACCTAAGACCTAAAGAGGTTTAATATCTGAGGAGTGTGCAGAAGACACCGATTAAAAGTTACGAGCCAGATAGGGCCTTAATGATTCGCAGCACTTAGAAAGCTTCTTCGAGGTTTCTTCCGTCTTCGCTATACCGAGCTTTACGATTTTCCTCGTCGCTGAAGCGGAATAATATACAGGGTACCTTAACAGTTGAGGTAACAAAATATCTCCTTCGAAAAACTGCTGAGTGGATGTTTTCCCAGTGTTCTCTTCTTTCCTGACATTAACAAACTGGAAGGAATGCTTGATATAGAGAGTATTCCATTGTTCTTAAACGAGATTCAGCTCATGAAGCGACAATCTATATTTTTTTATCGAACATTCATCAGATACTGCATCAAACGTTTCCTTTGATTGAGTTCCTCTTTTTGAGGGAGCAGTTTTGGCAAAGAAATACATTTTGAACTGATTTTCTCAGAAAAAAAAACAATTAAAGAATATTGCTTCTATTTCTCATGACCGGAAACGTTATATATTGTCATCTGAACAATCATGTAGATTCTTCTTCCCCAGAAAGGATCAAACACCTCATACAACTGGCATTATCTTCATTCTGTAGAGATGAAGGAATGATACGGAATGAAAAATGAGAATGTCATACTGACATTCTTTACAAGGTTATCTTCAGCTGAACAAAATAACATACCTGTACAAAGAGAAATGATAGATTTTGAAATTGGTTCAGTTGATTCTCATCACTTCCACAATATCTATTATATCCTCTCCAATACCATTCATTCTATTTTGAAATTTCAAACGACTGGGTCTTTATCTAGCCTACTGTGACTCACTCCTATATTAATATTTTTCCCAATATACCGAGTCTTCTCACGAACCTAAGAAGTGTCTTGGGAGAGTGATACTCTATCAGGCTCTTTGGAATTCACTACTGTATCACCAAAATTGAAGATCTTCTGGACACTGCAGGATATAAGCATTTATTTAATGATACGTAGTCGGCAGTTAAAGTTATAATGTATCTGAGTTGGTAGTGTTCATTGTGTGTAAAAGGATAATAAATGATAACAGGGTCTTCCATTTGAATTTCGCTAATTTTCTGATGATTTCTAAACTACCCTGTAAACCTTTCAGCGCTATGAGCATCTTCGAAAACTTTCAATAATTCATAATTTTGGCAGAGAGAAAAACAAATACCTCTCGCATCGTCTGATGTTTCTCTCCGAGCATTGCTTTAGGCGTCTTCGGCAGTTCCTTTGAAGTTTATAATCGACTCGGCTTCCTGGAGACGAAAAGAGAGAATTATCTGGATGAGATGTGAGGGTGGGAAGAGGGTTTCCAGATGTTGTATCGTACGATCGCCATGACGGGAAACTGATTGGGTAGACCACGTTGCTACACCGTTGCTCCTAAAATCCTGATTTTACTTCGCAATAATATTTTGAATGCATATATTTAATTTTTGTATGTTACCGAATGAATGTAACAGCGGTTTGAATATCAGTAGACAATTTTTCCGAACCAATCTGATATAATCTCGTTAAATACACTGCCTGTGATATCTTTGAAGTTTCGAATATTTGGTGAATCTAAGATGAGAATGTCTATGTATACTGAGGATATTGGCAAAAGAGATTCCAGTTTCAGTTGAATGAGAAATAAGTTGTCTTACTGAATGGAAAGTTTCATGGAATTTCTGGTTGTGTAACTTGACAGCGGTATTTATTGGATATTCATTTCATCATGTTCCACCTCACTGGAACCGAAAATATCGAGATTTTGATTTTCATGACCAATTTCTAATGTTTTCGAAATGGATCGAAAAATGAGTGATGGAGGATTCTTTGCAAAACCTCGTAGTTTCAGTTATATTGAATTCAAAAGAGGAAGTTTCAAATTTTTGAACATTTTGTACATCGCCTGAATTATTGTGAAGTGAAGTAGGCTAAGAATGGCGGCGCCTATGGCTCGCATCAGCGAACCGTGTAGCATTTATATTCACACTCATTCGTGCAAGTGCTCCGCGTTATTTGTGTGTTTCGATCAGTGTATGGATGAATATTAGTTTTTTGACAACACAAATCTTCATTCAGAATTATGAAATACTTATAACGTATTCCGTACTCTAATACGCGAATTAAAATTGAAATTTAAAGTTGGGTATCTGGACTACTATTTTAATTTCACATTATCATTTCCATTTCACAATTATCAAGTTGAGATTAAAAGCGATATTGAAATAGCCCTAAATCGAATGATTTTCCAAAAATTTTCAGTTGAATGCCTACGATCCGAAAAAAGTTCCACTCGCATCGCGCTTTCCAAGAAGCACACAATGTTTTTTCTATACTCCTGCTGCGCACTGTATAATAACGTATCTACCATCATCAAATCTCGAGATTTTTAGGTAACTGAAACTATGTTCTACGCCACTGACGTGATATAAAACCATCAAGGAAATCAGCGACAAGACGTCGTGATGACTAGCTTGTATTCCCATTTCCCAAACGGACCGAGGCTCGCTTCCGGTTACCACCCCCTCCATCCCCCCCCCCCCCCCGTCTGTTAAGTTTTCCTCTGATCGTCTTATTTCACGGCTCGCAACCCCGAATTGCCATCCGGTGCAGCGTTTTCTCTCGGGTTGGAATCGCCGGAGTCGGCCCGGCCCGGCCCGGCCCATCAAACAACGACTTGTTCTCTATAAACGCAGTGTTTTTTCAACCTTCTTGAGTATGCGAACGCCTATTCGAAGCGAAAAATAATGGCGAACCCCCGGGACGACTGTAATGAAACTGAGCCAGTGAATTCAAAAAGGACGTTCCTAAAAATCTTCCCATTGAGAATATTGTATAGAAAACATTCCTAGCATGGAACAGATTTGAAAACACACTTGAAAAAGTCACTGAATGACTCAGGGCCGGTTTATCAAGTTCCAGATTTATCTACTAGTTATGTACCCGTCAGATATGAATAACCTGCAGATATAGTTTGAGTTTGGTTTTTCCAATACTTTTTATCCAATAGTTTGTTAACTGACAGGTGAGGTATGTTGGCAATAGTGATAAATAAATATAATGGCCTTGATTGGTTGATTGTTTCCACCCACCAATAGAAAGTCTGTTTAAAATGGCAATGTTTTATAACGTTTATTAACCTTTGAAAATATGTATTGCTGTTGTTTTGTTTGGTTCTGGGCCGGTTGATCGAGTTCCAGATCAATATACTTTCGAATAGAAGATGGATTTTGTGGAGGATTACATATTCGACAGTGATGAAGACTTTGTGGTGATATTGTGGAAGTTCTTCAACACGAACGGAGGCCTTATATCGTAAGGGAAAGAGTAGATAATTTCGAGAAATGGGAAGACCATGATTTTCATGCAATATTAGAAATATTGAATAACTACATCAAAACATTCGAAACACAACAACACTTCATTTAAGTTCATCTATGAACAACACTTCCACAAGTGTATCGTCTGTCGTCTGACGTTTTTGTGTCACGTTCTGTGATATTTTCGTGAGCTATCCTCTAGTTATCTACTTATCCACCAGTTGAAACTTCTAGATAGTTATCGGGTAGTTTAACTGCCAGATGAGAGTTATCCTGTCATTGATGAACTCACCTTCTCATTATAACTGACAGTTAGGCATTATCTCACAGATAATTTGTGATTGATAAACCAGCCCTCAATATTCGCTAATGGATGTTCGGAAATTATTTTATTGCATCTAGCAAGATTGAGTGTAGACCTCTTTTATGACAATATCGAAAGAAAATTCGAGCATTCTACTCAGATGAAGATGAAAACAAAGTATAGAAAACTGTTTCTATGATCCATCGAAGATATTGCTTCAAATTTACATAGCTCAAATGGAACATACGTATCATCTGTATCATATGGAGGTGCCGACATGTCTCATATAAAATCAGTATCATATTATTCGGTCTCATATCATTATCATATTCAATTTCCTCTGGGGATATATGCCGAAACGGTAGTGTGCAAAAGGATTCTTGAAGTGAAAGAAGCGATAGTAGACAATGTGAGAAGAGAGAATGAAATATTTTTCGTCAAGAAGCACACTGAGAAAAGTCCCAGAAAGAAGTTCTTTGTTGAGTTTTTCCACTTGTCATAGCCGAAAAAGTAGCACACGTACTGAAGTTGGTGGGTCATCTACATAAAAAGTCACTTTACTGAAACTATTTTATTGTGACTGCGAATAAACCTTCTGCCGGAGCAAAAAATGTACAGCTTTAGCTGAACTGGAATTCTATAGAATGATTTCGGCCACCCTGAAAATGATCTTTTCTGAGATACATAGATATGTTTGTAGCACAAAAACTCCACTGAAGATTTGTTTCGATAACTGTAATGTTTTCTGCAATACCTCTGATGCTGTATGCTATCCTAGCAAGAAACTTAGCTGAAAACGATTCGAATATACAAGGGAACATTTTGAATTCATTTTGAAATACGTTTTCATCTCTTCCAAAGTTATTTCATCTCTTCCAAAGTTATTCGCCGTTCTTTACAGATTGTTCATGAGCATGCCATCAGAAAAAGATTCAAGATCCTGACATATGGTGGACAAATGATCTTGGAACATATTTTTCATTGGCACTGCACTCATATATCTAGATGATACTTCCGACTTCAACTTTCGATATTGCACTTACCAGCGATGAAACAATGATCATCATTCTTCATTGGGTACATCGAAACGTCAAATAAACTACACGCCGCTATTAATGGCTTTCGGAAGAAACTTTTTTATTGCCTACAGTGACAATTCAACGACCATTGAGAACTTCAACTCTGCAATTGAAATCGCATAAAAATACTGTGAATTATGACCTGCAACTGGAATACATTCTGAAACGTGTGACATTACCTTCTGGAAGTGCTAATAGAAAAATGCCTCTTGAATTATCATTCAACAAGATAGTGTAACAGACATAGTGCCGGAGCAGTGCAACAGGTAATTAATTTGTTTTTATGGCCAACAGACTTTGATTTTCTTTTTCAGAATATTATAATAGTTCCCAGAAGGAAATATCTCGGTGTATTTGATTCAGATTATTATATCGAACAGTAATTATATGAGATCCACTTTTTTGATTTGTAGAACTGAAAATTATTTGAAACGTCAAACCAAACACAAATTTTTCAACGATCATATAATATGCATGGGCATGAACTGTGACTTCAGTACAACTGTAGCCACGACAATGTTGCCAAATTACAAGAGGAGTCATAATCTGTACAAATATGAACTTATGTTTCAGATTTTCTTATTTTATCAGATGATAGTAGATAGATAGGAGATCTGCTTGCCTATGTGACACATAAGTGGCAGATGTCAATAGAGAAACATGGGGAGTCTCTGGCTGTAGCCTTGGATATCTCCAAAGCATTTGACCGAGTTTGGCACCAAGGCCTCCTAGCGAAACTTCCGTCATATGGTTTGCCGCCCCAACTGTGTCTTTTACTATCGAATTTTCTTGCAGACAGATCACTCTACGTGGTGGTAGACGGGGTATCGTCTGATACAATGACTATCAATGCTGGTGTTCCACAAAGCTCTGTCTTGGCACCAAGTTTGTTCTTGCTCCACATCAAAGATTTGTTGAATGTGACCACCAGCCCAGTTCATAGCTTTGCGGATGATAGTACACTTCATTCCGCCTTTTCCTCTAGAGTCCCTATATCATCCAACGAGGCCAGAGGTGCAAGGCGAAGACAGGTTGATGCTTTAAATGAGGATCTGACAAGCATTCTGAAATGGGGATCTGAGAATCTAGTACAGTTTAATGCAACTAAAACTCAAGCTTGTATGTTCACCAAGAAGGCTGATCACACAATGCCCAATTTGATGATTTCGGGTACCACTGTTCCTATGAAGTCGTCAATATCCATGCTGGCTGTCACCACCAACAGTGCACTCTCATGGGACGATCATGTGAGGTCCATTGCGAAAACTGCTTCACAAAAACTTGGTTTTCTATTCCATGCGAAGAGATACTTCACATCCCAGCAGCTGCTTATGATCTACAAAGCACAAATTCGACCTGTCCTGGAATACTGTTCACATGTTTGGAGCTCAGCCCCCAAACATACGCTAAAGCTCTTAGATTCAATTCAGAAGAGAGCTATTCGCCTAGTCGATGATACAACACTCACCAAATCATTGACCTCTCTAGATCATCGTAGAAAGGTCGGCGATCTATGCCTTTTTTATAGGTACTTTCATGGTCGGTGCTGAACGGAGATATCATCTATTATGCCACCACGCGCGATTCCTAGTAGACAAACCAGACGACCTCAAGCTGGTCACTCCTACACTGTCAGGCTCGAGACCTGTCGAACATCGCTATACCAAGCATCATTCCTCAATAGAACGGCAAAGTTATGGAATTCTTCGCCTAGTGAAGTCTTTCCTGATGCTAACAACCTCCAAACTTTCAAGAAAAATTCCAACACCTTCCTACTCTCCCAAAATTCCACCGCTGGCTAACACGATGTTCCTCGAACATCATAGGTTTCCCTTTCGTGTTGTCCACAGATAAAAAAAAATGTAACGAAATTTCAACGGATTGCTCTAGTGAACTGACGACAAACAATGAATATGTTCGATATACCTATACTTTTATAATATCTTATAACAATAATATAAAAAAAAATACCCCCAATTCCAAAATCAATATATTCGCAGATTCCTGGATATATGTATGATTTCCGCAAGATTCATCAGCATAATGAAGAATACTTCTGCAATTATTCGAATTTGCGAGAAGAGACAATTTGAATTTATTTATTCTGGAAGTCGAATTCAGACTTCAGCTCAGAATTGCGACAATATATTTACATTATTTCTGATATTGAGAGGATCCGAGGAAAGATTGAGAGATTAACGGAATTTCATGAATCGAGTTGATTCCAAAGATTGTCACAATATTTCGAATATTGAAAAAATTCAACCAGAAACTGATAGTTTGATTTATGAAATATCAATCATCAAGAATTGTCAGATTCGATGAGAGATTCGAGGTTGGCGATTTATTGATAGATTTACGGATTCTTGACCGATTGGCTGGATCTGGACATGACCTGAACAGGTAAGATTGTTGCAATATTTCTGGGATTGTTCAGATTGGTGGAAAAGATTTGCGGATTTTGTAGATATAAGGAAGAATTTTTTTAGCAGACCGCTTTCCACTGTTAAGTCATTGTTAGTGCGTACTGAGTGAGTAACATTGTTTGAAAATTGTTTGAATGAATATAAAATGGATTGTTTTTCAAAAAAGAGGTAACTTATTCATCAGGTACATGAGAATATCTTCATTCCATTAGACAGTGTAGGGGTTACAGAGGAGCATAATGAGATATTCAATGAAAAAATACATCCTGATAGGACAAGACTGGATTACATGATAAAGTGTAATCGAAATCGGTGGTCAATTGTGGAGTAGAGTTAAACTTAACGTACGAACATTGACAAATGATTCGACATGACACGTGAAATATCATGGCACGGAATTACAGAACTATTGAAATCGCAAGAATCAAAAAGAGTCATTCATAGTTAATTGAAAATACAATTTTCAAGCTCTGATACTTCACTCCAGGTACACAGTCTGAGTGATTTGCAACGACTTTCCCATCAAAATTTTCATTCACAAGATACTTCCTTTTTTTCAGATATATCGAAATAAGTACACAGCTTGACATTTCACTTTTTTTGGAATAGTGCAGCTCGATTTTCTAAAGTTTTCAATTGTCGAAGTGAAAGAGAACAAGATTGTTAGAGTGCTTCAATATCCATCTGACAAAATGGAGAATATCTCTGAGATACCAGAAACACTGCGAAACTAATAGACAATATACATAGCTGCTTTGTTGAAATTAACCATCCATCGTTGCAAAGGAGTGCCTCTATCTCAGTAAACTGAACATACAGAGACGAAATTGGTAATAAAATGTTTCAGAACCAAGTTCATGTGATATTCCAAGCTTTCATGAATAATATCATTTCATTGACGATATAACTGGGATTCCATAAGCGGTAAAACTCCCGAAAACGAATAATATTTGAACGTCTCAAACAGCCACGTATCAGTTTGGGAAAATTTCAAATCATAATAAAACAGAAGCGAGGAGAGAGAATTCTCGCTAGCTCATACATTTCGACATTCAAAGTTCCATTTTCAACTCCACACTCCCATATTTGTAATATAAAGTTTGCTGCGAAGTATAATCTTCTCTTTCCGCAAGTACGAGTTTTCGAGTTGCAGCAATAACTTTCCCACCACTGGAAAACTGTACACCTGGTTAATTCGTCTGAGGACGGAGTCTACTCGATGATGGATATCCTCGAGTTTCCATAATATTTTTAGGAACTTTCAAACAACAGGATATTTTTTCCCACATACGTTCATCAAAATACGGAGTGTCTATATTATCACTGTTTTACACTATACTTTAGCGCACATTTTGTTCTGATAACTTCGCAATCTACAATCTACAAAGGCAATCGAAGGCTACAAAATGCATAATCATCATTGTGGGAAAATTCAAGGGTGACACAGACACAGATTTTCAATGTTTCCGAAAATTTTTCTCACCAATCTACGAAAAAAAAAAACACTTCCTTGAGTATTATTCAAATTTGGTAGGTTTATACCTATGCAATCACTAGATTCCTCTTCTAATATCACAAGAATATGCTCAATCATTCACAGAAAAACTTGTCACGCCTCTGGTGTTTCAAAGTAACATATTTCCTCAAGATTGCGGGCAATTCAGAATAAAACTTATTCAGCTTTCGAATTGTTTTAGTATATATATCTGGCTTGGTTTTGGATGCAGTAAACTCTCACAGCCCATGTTCTTGAGATACGCATGCAGGCCGAAATTGAAAATTCTGACTTTTTGAGCACTTCACGGAGCTTGGTAACCTTTCAACCCACATCTGCAAGACCTTATATGCCAGGTGTCCCACTAAGGTCGGAAATCGGACGTATCTTGATCATCCTTGAACTTTTTTATGATTGATATAAGCAGCCAGCCCAATTTTCATAAACAAGGAGAAAAATCATGTTATATTCTGTTGGACCCAATGATTTCATGAATTTTCTCAACTCGGAGTACAATAAGTGGTTCGAAAGATATAGCCGCTAACTGATCGTAGTTGGACACCCGGTATACACCTTATACCTATTTGCAAGACCTTATAACTTTTTAAGTTTGATACAGTAGCGTGACCATTGAAATTCATTCCGAGAAAATGAAGAAAAATGTTTTTCAAAATTTGTCTTCACAGTGGGATTGAGATTGTTCAAGCTCATCGAAAGTGTATGAGTCTACTCTTTTTATTTATTGTCTGTACTCTAATTCGAAGTTTTACTATCGACACATTGAGAGTTCTACTCATCAAAACACTGTATGGGTACTTCAATCCTCAGTAAATTTCAGATTTCTGCAGAATCAATTTTCCAACTGTTGAACTTTTTCTGCTGTAAAAGTAAAATTCGTGCTTGGGAAATGAATATTGAATTTTATTCTCACAAGAAATGAGATTCGGGGCTCACCATTATATATGTCCTAAGATAGTTAATTTTTTGATAGTGAAATATAAACAACTTCCGATTGGCATCAGTAGTGTCAATTGAATTCTCGAATTGAGAACATATGATGGACGTGAAGGTGATAAAGCAAGATCAAATTTATTGAATGGAGAGGGAATGGATGTAAATCTTACCAGTCCTGTACAACTCAGTGTGACTCACCTGGAACAAAAAAACAATTTAGATTCTTGTTTATTGTGCAAGTACCAAGGAGTTTTTTGAGAACTTAATGATTATTATAATCGATTGTCACTCATTGCGAAAGTTCTTCATCCTTTCAATGTGTCAAAACTGTTGCATACTACGGTTCATTCGACTTCTGAATACAAAATCCGGTAATTTGCGCAACTAATACTGCATAATCGCAATAGATCCACTATGAAATCTATCGAAAACATCGAGTAGATCGCGTAGAGATTCTGAAAACTTGTCACGACTGCAGAATGTCATGCCCTTTTTTATGGCCATGAAAAAGTAAATTCCATGTTTTCCAGATCTTTCGAATCAATTATTCAGCACCAATGAATGATGCAGAGAGTACAGATGAAGAGGTATATGACACTGTCGAATTCCATCCATAAACCAATGGGTAACAGCTGACTCACATGGTGGCAAGCAGAGTTCCCATGCATCTTTCACGATGTATCATGAGTTTAGAACCGTTCATTTCCGAAAGAACTGTGGGTACAGACTTTCCGTGTGACAATTTCAAGAAATCTCAGAGAGTTATCAAACTCTGAAAAATATTCACAAGGGTAAGATAGTATATTCTTCAACGAATGGCTATTTATTCTCGAGATTCTAGTTCAGAACCGAGCCGCATGCAGGCGAGTTTTGATATCATCCGAAAGATAATAGGCAATAGTGGTAGAGAAAGATTATCCAAAAATTTTGTTCAGGCTATTGGAAGAATTTCAAGAACTCCGAGGTAGGGTTGAAGCTCATAAGAATTTGATGATGAGAGGATGTTCTCTTATATTATAAATTTGTATATAACTATACCGTCTGTATAAGTTATTGCCCAATCATGGAAATACGTGGGATTCAGACAATTTTTCTATTAAAA
Source organism: Gastrophysa polygoni (assembly GCA_963576655.1). Taxonomy (NCBI): domain Eukaryota; kingdom Metazoa; phylum Arthropoda; class Insecta; order Coleoptera; family Chrysomelidae; genus Gastrophysa; species Gastrophysa polygoni. The sequence continues at coordinate 11,065,856 of OY755084.1, read as the reverse complement.
AAAACCATTGATGAAGTCAGAATCAAGTTTGGTATTCCAATTATGATATGGTATTTATTTTGCATTCATTCAATGAAGTTCATTACACTAAATGGTGAGAACGCATGGAATATCCACCAACAGCAAATAATTGTTTCATTCGTTCATCAACACACAGAGTGACGATGACATTGAATACCTTCAACACCAAAAATTTGACGTTGGATATCACTGGAGAGAGGAAAGTATCCGGATATTGAGATTGAATTGAAATACCATGAAATATTTTTATATAAATGGCGGGAGCACACGATTGCCTCCACCATTTCGTGATGACTCTTTGGAATATACATATATCGCATATGGCAGATCTAAATTTGGGTTGGATCGAAATATGGGTTGAATGGATTCAAAATGCACCGTCACTTCGAATATGTGAGAGATGTTATTTGTTGGAACAAAAATGAAGTCACAGCGAAAATCTGAATATTATTATTATATGCAAACGCCAATCATATGGAAGTTTTGACAATTGTAAAAGATGATTCGACGTAATATTCATTGTCTATATGGAGGAGTAATCTCATGGTGGAACCACAGTCAAGTTTTGGATTGAGGTGACCAGTCATTCTGATTGCAAGTCAAAATATTTCGAATTGGGTCTGAAATGATATAACATCCAATATAGAAATTTTTAATAATTGGCGAAAGCCAATTATGAACACGCCAATTCCATGTGAAACTTCCACTGATAACTCCGATAAACATATTTCAATAACTGTAGTACATCAGTTATCTGTATGTAAGAGAATAGATCGTGAATTGTTTACTGAAGTCACGTTGAGATGATCCAAACTGTGAGTTGATAATAGAATTTGGCGTAAGCGCACCTTGTCAACCACCATTATTTATAAGTATTGACATTCTACCTCTTTTCACGATATTCCTGGAACTTCAGAGGATTTCGTGAAATGAAGTGATATTCCATGGAAGTTTACTTTCTGTCATCGAATGAAAAATATTCTCATCTCTACGATTTCTCGAATTGAAAAATAACTTTCTACCTTTGACAGTCTGCCATAGCAGCTTCTCTCAGACTTCAAAAATATGTTAATCAAAATCGGCACCCTCATCTTTCCATAACTGTCCAAGGACCTGGAAGTGCTGAAGCAGGCAGATCTCATTTCTGTGAGTTCGCCCTCAATAATCGACTATTTCTCACCGTTGGTAATCACATAACCTAATTCTCTAAGCAAACTTTGAAAACTGTATTTGTGTCTTAAATTATCCTTGTATAATTAAATTCTTTTTTATCCAATAGACATATGAATCAAAGCACAGTCCGACAGACATCCATTTGTCAAAATTACCTCTTCCCTGTCCACATATTTCCTCGTTAATCTGGCAGAACGCCTAATGATGTGTGACATAATTGAACGCAACGCAAAACGAACAGGTATTCATATTTTATGATGACGACGGCGGCCATATTGTCGCTTCTCCGCCTGTTGAAATAAACATCAAATATTTAACGTGGTTTTAATTAAATTTTGTGACTGTGCGCCAACGCGACGAAATAATGAAGTATTAGTGGCCAATAATGATGGAATGGGAGAGTATTGATGACCGCAGATAGCGGGGAGAATTTGATATTTTCCGCCATGGACAAAATGGACTAATTCATTCTACAGCGGGAGAAATCATTAGAAGTACTCCATTCGCCATTTGAATATTCGTGTCCATTCGAAATATGAGGATGTGGAATGAAATCCATCATTATTATCAATATTGTTGAGTTTCAAGTTGACCGTGAATAAATTATGAATTGTCATGCACTTTCCATTGCCCTGAATGAGAATATATTATTATAACGACATTTACAACGAAGACAAAATGATTTTCTTTCCTCAACATGAATGATATAGGAAGAAAATCATCACCATCATGAATGCACAACGCAAACAACGCCCTTGTTACGCCCCGTAAATTTTTAGTTCCATTTTGTTGTTTCGATTCTGTGTTGTGGAGAAAGTAGAGTACGTGACATGATTATAAACTCCTCTAGATTGTCAGTTGAAACACATATTGCTCGATAGGTATATACGCTGAACAAAACTGGAGGACTATTCCACTAGATCTGTTGAATGTTTTGCGAATAACAGCAAAAAATTACTCTTTCAAGTGCTGCTGCCAAAGAGTGGGCTCAACGAAAGAGGAGGAGATACACTAGTGCATCCACTCTAACTCAATCGCAAAGACGAGCACATTCCCATTAGAGTCCCTTTCGCAAGTAATGACACCTTATTAATTTGCATGATTTTGAATATGATTTTGATTTTAAGCTACAAGGAATCAATAAGTGGTGTTCGACCAGCCATCTGAAATGTCTGTTCATGAATTTTCGTTTTATCTATGAGACATTAAAAAATATGGCCTATGATCGTCAAAAGAGGTGAACTAGGTATAGGTACGTATATCTAATGAAATCAAAAGCTCAATAATATCCACTAAAACTTTTATTCAGCAAATGAGTTCTTTATCTTTGTTGGAAAATTATCGATTCAAAATGTTGTTATCATTTTCAATAAGTTATGCATATCAGAACGTAAAAATTATCCTCCCTGCAGAGAAAATATTTCAGAGTGATTTTTTGTACTATTTTCATCTATATTTTATCATGAATTAGCGACATACTGTGTGTTTGACATGACCTATGTCACTGTAATGATCTGTTGGTTGAATAATGAGAAAATATGGTTGCTTCATTTTGAATTACTGACAAACAGATCAGAAATGAAATAAACCTAAGCAATACTGACGAAAATTTCATTAAAACCAACACAGTATTGATCATATTAACCACTCAATATTATATGGATGTCAATTCTGGGAAGCATAGCCGAAAATAAGTTGGAATGAGTTCATTTTTGTTTTCAACTATAGACTCCTTGTCACTAATGAATGGTAATTGGAATATTCATTTGATGACATATTCAATGAAGGGAAAGGTATTGGAAGAAGGAATACTCACAACTGAGGAAAGTAGATGAGGTTCTGATCACCCAATTTTAAGTTACCAAGTTTACCCTTCACTCCTTCTAACGGACTCAAATATCAACTCAATCGGGTATTAAGTGAAATTTCACTATTTCTTTTTCAGTGTATACACTCACAAAGGTTATGAAGGATTCACCAGTATCAGCCAGGTAAGACACTCATATCCCGAGGCGTCAGCCAACGGATATAACTAATGTCTCATGGAAATCATATTCTTCAATAAATACCAAGGTCAATATCATTTTCTTTCCACGACTAATAATATTCCAATGATTATAGTCTGACATTAAAATACGGAAATATTCGTTGAAATCAAACGATAATTTGGCATAATGTGATTCTTGAACTTTTGAGAAACACTTGAAATTGTAATCGAAACAATGGTACAGAAAAAAAGATCAATACTGTGTTGAATTTGGGAGATGCGTCAATTTGTTTCTTCAGTGTTATTCTAATAATATTATATGTGATTATTAGACTCAAATTGGAAGATCCATAGCCACATTCTTTTGCAAAATAGCCTGAATAGTCGACGTGGATTCCGTAAGCAGTAACTATTAAAGTCGACAACCCTGTAGGAAAATACGCGTTATTACTAGCATCGGAGTCCATCGAGGACAATGAAAGGACCTCGGACCGCCAGAAGCGGGATTAGAATCGAGAACGGGGGATTATATCGTCCGGAGACAGCGCATTAGCAGAACTCCGGTTCGCTTCGAAAATTTAATCCCCATATTAAATTCTCAGAAAAACAGCTTCGCTGATACCTAATACCCTTTCAATTAGGTCGTTACATTTTCTGCAAAGCGCAGATCTTGCTCCGATGAAATGTAATTAGGGGGGAATTCTCGGGAGTGGCATGACGGGGATATCAGAGAATAATTCTCAAAAAACGTCGCTTGCGAATGTAATATTTTCAAGGATTAACAGAAAAAAATCATTATACACCAGTGAACTCATTAGGATATAGGACAAGTGAACTAGTCAGCTAGTCATCATCTGCGAAAAGTGGGAATCAATTATTGTGTGGTTATCAATGATTTTCAATGGTCAGCAATTCTTTCGCTGGTGCAGGGCTGATGAAATATTACTAATGAAAAAAAAAATTGGCCCCCTTCTTTACAATCCCTTCAGGCACAAACCAAAATGTACGAACCATTTTGGTCACCTAACGTAGAATATCTGATTTCTGGCGGAAGCAGAGTCGTTCCCGAAACGTCCACTGAGATAAGTAGAAGTTTTATTTTTATTGAAGATATGTTGTATTAAATTTATTTTGAAAATAAGTTGCCACTGACAATTGGAGCAGATCACAAATCTGTCCTCACTACAAATTTATTGAAATTATCATGATAAATTCTATTTTATTTTTCAGAAACGAGGAAAGAAAGTCCCATAAAATACAGAGAAATAGAATATCTGAATTCCAATATAACAGGTGATGACAACGAAATTGATTTCCAAAACGCCAGAAGAACATTGAATTCAGATAGAAGGAATAGCCATACAGACTTTCATGATTGCCATCAAAATGTTGATGGATTTTCAATTCACCTCATGTTGTGAAATATTCGCAACTTCCAATGCAACCCAACAAAAAACCTCATTTCATCTATTATCCAAACTGCGCGATATGGCAAATGTCAAATCACTCACTTCAAACTGTCGCCATATTGAATGCTAGGTAAATACCTCTTAGAATGTCATTTTGAAAATAGAACTCTTTGATAGTCTCTGGCAAAATAATTTCGAGCACTATTTAATGTTCAAGCAAATTTACCGGAAGATATATTCAACTTTGAATTCGTAGTTCGAAAGACGATGGGACGGTGCCTAGAAAAACGGTTTCGTTATCACCCATGAGGTTTTTTGTGAAATTAATTCACAACACCAATCTAGAAGGTCAAATCGAGGACATCTGACTATTCTTCGGATTCAATCGTGAATTCATTGATTTGTCTTTGTTACTACGGTTCGAATTTTTTGACCATATTGAGCTCATCATCATTATCGAAATGCGCAATTTTCTGATTCGATCATTGGATCAGTAGAACTAGCACGATTGTATACTGTTGAAACTCGTGAATAATAACTTGAGATAATGATAGAACGATATATAGTTTTTTAGTATTCTTTATCGCAAAGTTGAGTAGCTGGTAGCGGAAACCTATCCAGCTTTCGTTTTGATGTGTTCCATCACCCTTTCAGGTGACATAGCGATCATAAAACTGATATCGGAGGCAGCCTACTACCGATAAAATCGGTTTATAGAAAGTCCTGTATACAATAATGATGAAATCGCTGGGAAGAAACTTTGAACTGTAGTATCTTCCGAATGGATTGACCGATTCTGTTCGCAATCTCTTTTTCTTATATAATGAAATATGAACCAATCAGCCACAGTACATTCAATCAGTAACAAGAACAAATAAACCCTGAAGATCTAATGAAGTCAATTACTTTCTTCAATATCCTATAGTTATCTTCGACTATTATCCATATTTCCGAATGTGGACATGCTGTTCGAATGGGAAACTTCCGAACGAAAAGTACTTTTGACGATTTGAATTCAAGAAAGAGTCACCATTTTTCTCGAACTTTTCTTATTTTCTGAGCTGAGACCACACTCTAATAGCAGATTCCAATTGAATTGTACATTATCATACAAGATTCTTGAGAGGCTGTGATTAAATGTGTGTAATAAGTATACTAATACTTTGCAGCGAGATTTACTTGAAATTATCACAGAAAAAAATTATAATATCTAGTTAGTATAGGCACAACCAGATTTACTTGTTACTGCAACAATGATCATCATGGTTGTGCCTATGCTAACCACAGATTTCTGAGTGATGAATCAGTGTTAAATAATGCAGCGACAAGCACAACATTTGCTGCAAAAAGAAAAATAGCCCAAATATGGTTATTCAAGTTTCAACCAGCATGTGTATGAATTCCGTTATTTCCGATTATGACCTGACGTTCGTAGAACAGTTTGGAAATACTAATGACTAAAAAAACAAATCTTGTTTTACGCCGTTCGTTCTCTCCTCTGGAGACGATAAAGTGAAATGTTTTAACGATATCGAAATAATAAGGTCCGCGTTTATGAGCAGAAAGGCCTCGCGTCATTGGTGAATCGCCTATAAAATCTGGATGGCGTGGAATTTCCCCGGATTCCTGGAGGAACAGCTTCGAGCCTCTGCATGCCCTGCTGAAGCTTTGTGTGTGAGGAATCCAGTAATATTTCACTTCATACAGAGGAAGGGTGTATCTGCGACTAGTCACAATATGAAATTTGCCCAGTGTGAACTTTCACATCACACCATCGTGTGAATATTCCGACTGAAAAGGTGGTACCTAGGTCTGATGTATCCATGTATCGATTTTGATACTTGAACACCATCTGGTGTTGCGTTGATTCCGCAAGTGGGTAGAATAACACCGAACAAATGTTCCATTTCGCCATCACATATTTCTCAGCCTGCATCAGCTCTGAATTGGGCAGCAGTGAAGTGAATGTCCAGCGAAACACCACTATTCATACAGGGTGTTTCATTGATATCACATGAAAGATCCAAAGGGAGATTATTTGATACAAATAGTTATTTTCCTATAATGAGTGCGCAAAGTGTTACTTTTCCGCACGCAAATACGGTTAGACGAAGGACGCGAAGCGGAGTTCGTATGAGTGTTTGCGTGCAGAGTTTTGGCAGGAGAAATAAGATAGGCAAATTGGCAGAGAAGTGCACTCCTTTTCACAAACTTTACGAATAGAATAGTTATTTTTTTCTCCGATTGGCAGCAAATATTAATTTTGCTGAACATATCAATCAGCAAAGTATTATTTTTCCTGCCTAGGCATCAAAGTGATTATACTCAACAACAACTGCGATTTCTATCAAATTTTATTTTAATTGAACACTACAGGAAGGACAAAGAGATTGTGGGAATTGTAATGATTTGCAAATACAATATCCTCCTATATCATTATGAACAATCGGAGAAAAAAATTATTGTGTTGAAAACGGAAGCAGTTTCGTTGCCGAAACGTCCACTACATCAAGATTCATCTGAATCGCACATCAGAAATTTTCTTGGCATCAATGATGATAGTATAATCTTGAGAAAATGTTCTCAAGATGGTGGCACTTCCTCTTGCTGCTGCTCGAAAACAATTCTGTTACATTCAAAAATGAGTGAGTTATCGATTCTCAACGATGACGGTGCAAACTCAATTTTTTTTCTTCAAGTCCGAATATTCCGAAAATGACTAGACTTAGGTATATATAAATATATCATTCCATTTGAAATAACGAAGTTGGTGTCCACTTCCGGTATAACCGGAAGTGCCACCATCTTGAAAACATTATCATCAATCACCAAATCATCGATTATGGCTCGATTATGGCTCTCCAGAAATTTTCGAAGTGCATTCATCATTGGCACCCAGAAAACTGTATATCTGTGCTTACAACGGAAAAAAAAAACGGAAGAAATTTGGAATGGGTTCGTTCAATTGCCATTTTGGTTGCCCGACTCAAACTGATTGGTTTGTGCATTTCTTTGTTCTCACCTGCAATCTGATATTATGAATGAATGAATTAACAAAACCAGCACTTCATGAAGGACCGCATACTGGCTACACAACCATGTTCAATAAATGAACGACCCATTCCATATGCAACGACTTATTGCCTAGTGGAACTATAGTATTCTCGTTATTCCTAGAGGATTCACCTAATGTTAAATGATGGCCGGTCATTATTGAAATTTCGACCGTATTATTGTTAGCGAAGCCCGTTGGCCCATGAGGTTTACAACCTTATATTACGGCCATTAGAGAGAACGGATTCACCTCTGATAGGGATAAATTTCGTTAAACGGCCAATGAGGGATATGCAAAGCGGTATCGGCTATCGTTATACAAGGGATAATATCGTAGTTTTCGATGGGATTATATTATGAAATCGTTTCCTAAGCGTTTAGTCATAGCAGCAAGGGAATATATATATATATATATATATATATATATATATATATATATATATATATATATATATATTGGCTCAGCTAGATTGTCGATTAATCAAAATTCTTTCTGAGAGAATATATATATATATATATATTGGCTCAGCTAGATTGTCGATTAATCAAAATTCTTTCTGAGAGAGAAAGAGTACACAATGAACACTGATCTTCCTGTTGGAAATTTGCTCGTTGCAAACAGCAAAAACATGAAAGTAGATATTTCCGAAGCGAAGCGAGAGCAAAAACAGATGATCAACTTTTGCATGCAGAAATGGGGCATGATGACAAGAAATAATGGATGAATGTACAATTACAGTGATTATTCTGTCATTTTGGGTGAAACACTGAATGACTCTGTCATGTACTCCTCGCGAAACAGACCTCCGAAGTTCGTCTGGACTTGAACGTCAACGCAAACGCACCGTGAACACAGTTCAATAATTCGTCTCTAGTTTGATCCAAATAGAACAATTTATCATCGTCGTTATGTCCCAATTTTTTTTTCTCATTTTTCAATTCGTTTCCAACTCATTGGGGTGAATTTCAGCCGTTTCAATCGCATCATTTGCGAAATGAACTAGAACATACATCACAAATGATGTGATTGGACATGTAGACATCCAAAAATGAAATAATAGATATAATAGATAAAAATGTTGGATAACACTGAAGTCCAAACATTCAGAACTCTGAAGTTTTCATAACTACCGTGAGAAACCCTGTATAACAGACCTTCCATCTATACATATGGATGATAATATCAAACTGTGCTGAAGGAGGCTATTCTTGTTATATTATCTTATCTTATACCTCATAATCTACTCATGATAGTTTTTATGTTCCCAGGCCTTTTATATGGAAATATGTTAACGATGAACTGACAATTATTTTAAAATAATTTCGCAAAGGAGTGTAGAAGAAATACAGACAACTTTCCGAAATTTATTTTTTTTTTTTTCATTTCCAGCAGTATACAGAATATCTCCAATATTAAGGCATCACTTTTCACAATCAAATCCGTTACAATTTTTCACAGACTCTCCCCAAATTTCAACTAACTTTTTGTGAAACGATTGTCGCAACACCCTATCTCCGAAGACAACTGAAATATAGCAAAAGAATGAAAAATTGGACACACATCACACGGTGTATATGAGACCCCCGAAGAAAAACGTCGCCCGACGCTCTCCTCAGGGAGCACCGTTGAATGATGACCGCTTTGCTGGAGATCCCGGAGCTGACACGGGATCCATCTCGGGGCCGGAACACCTGGGTACCTCCCATCCCCCCCACCCCACTGGTCCGTTCGAGACAGATTCGAGCACTTAACGACTTTGACGTTTCACTTAGGGCGCCATCCGTCTAAAGAGAAACGCGAGATCTACGGTGAATGTAATTGAAATCATAGTGAAAAGTAGAGGGGGTTGAGCACGATGGGGGATGCTAGGCGGGATTTTTCTATTGGTAGAGTCGGAAGTCAGCGGAAATTCTCAATATTGAAGTTACAAGCCTTTCATGACATATGAGAAATATCAATTACGTTCCAGACGACCTAAGACAAATGACATTTGCAACAGAAGACATGAAGACAACTGCGGGACAGATGAAATTCGACATTTGATAGCTCACAGGGCACCGAGTCACAGTTTTAGGGATATTCTTCACGAAGGATTGCAGGATATTATCTGAATCACCACAGAAATCATTCTTTCAAGTAATTCCTATAGTCAACACGTGAAGTATATAAGTTTGTACGAAGGGGGTTATTAGTAGCAGGATGTTTTTGTTGATGGAGTTGCTAGAGCCAACAGTTTGAAGTTGCATGACCTCCATGCTTTGTGTTCTATGATTTTTGGTGATAACAGATGACATATGAAGAACGACAGGTGACAAATGATAAGTAGGTTACAGATATCAGATGCCATTCGACGAATAATGACATATGAATGATGCGAGCTGATATCTGAAGGCTGACAGGGCATCGAGTCAGTTTTCTAGAGATACTTTGCTTACTAGAATGGCATGATATCTCTTGATTTTTAGTATCACAATCATTCTTTCAATTTCATTCAACATTCGAAGTGAAATATTTGGTTTTATATAAATTGCACAATGTGTGTGCAATGGAAGATTGAACGAACTCATGTGAAGAGAGAATCCTTGTATTGAAGAACGTCAAAATTGAAATTCACTGGAATCGTCAGTTGATTGATTGTGAAGTGTACAATAAAACAAGGAATTCTAACAACAAATATTCCTTAGATCCCGAAATTGTGTATTAGAGCCGCGTTATTGAGACTAATGACTTTCTTTTGGGAATGTGAACAGTATATTCAAGTGATGAACAAATTTGGCTGTTTTAAGATGAAATACTTGGCACAAAGAAGAATCCCAGCTCTTGTGGAGCTGCCTTGGTGACATGTTAGTGCTAAGACAACGTGATGTCACTGAACGTGATGCCAAGCATTGATATAGATGAACTCATGCTTATAGATGATAGCATCAGGACGAGCACGATTGGATTTCTTCAAGAAGAATGTTGCTTGTCTTCCCATAGCGTTGAATTGGACGAGGTTAATATCGCACTATTATTGGATGTTCGAAGTTCCAATTCGGATCAAACACTCACAAGTGTGGACTCAGATTGTTATCCTATAAAAAGGGTATTATATTCAGCATATCATTCCTGAAATAGGAAGGCATCTCATTCTACTGTGACTTTGGTTGAAACTTTGAGCAAGTTCCGAGTTGAAAGTGATTATTTTGAGTGCATGTTCTATGTCAGAAACGAGCAGCTCATATATTTCTTCTTGCCAGATACTTGAAATAAACTTCTAGTCTATTATTCTGCACCACTATACATAGAGCGGAATACTCTCCGCATGCATGGCTAAGCAAGATTTACTCCATGTCGACTATAAGTTGCTTGTCAAAAATTTAGATTCACTAGAGAAACTTTGGTAGTTAGGGGATGCAGTGTGCAATTCTCTTCAGTCTTCGTTGAATTGGACATAATGCATAACCCAGGGTGTTTTGAGAACAACAGTATATCATTTCGCTAGCTTTATGAGACGCTCTTTTGGCACACGAGCTTATTGAAGTCCAACTAGCAAGTCAAGGACTGCTTCGAAAAAAACGAGTGCCATAACATCTCTTCCATGTCGAGAAATTAAAATTTGGATATTGAAAAGGAAATGCATTTGGTATATACGGATCATAATGACTTCATGAATTCAAAATGGAAACAATATTATGGAAAACAGTTTTTCCACTCTGATCTGTAACGTATTCGTTGGGTATAGAAATTTTAGACTGCTTCGAATGTACCTACTATACGATGCCCATAACCATAAAAAATACAACATAATTGAAAAAGTAATTCACTCCCTAAGGCATAATTTTTCAGATAGAGCAGCATAACGAAGATAACAGCTTTTTTAGATCGCCATTACCCTTATATGTTTCCTAGAACTGAGAAAAATGCACTAGCTGTCTCGTCAAAAATGGTTCAAATACGATTCGCTGATTATTTTTCAAAAGTGACGGTTTCGACCTTTCAGCCGATAGCAGTGCACAATTCAAGCCAATCATTCGACATTAAACTGATGAAGTTAACTTGTTATATAAATTCGTGATTTATTCAATTGGTTGGTTTGTTTTCATATATCTGTCAAATGTAACAGTTCTTGTGGGAAAATGTATCACTACAATTTGAAGACTCTGGAAAATCTTTACGTATTCCTAAACATTATATCTGATAACTCCTCGGAAAATAACGTCGTGATAGGAGATTATATGGGAACGGAAAATGGAAAATGCAGCAGGATATGCAACGATATTTCCACCAACTTTTAATGAAGCAACTCCCAAAGTGAATGTGCTATTGAAAATTCAATATATGGTAATTAAATTTTCATGAGATGGAACATAATAGGTGATTAGCGAATATTATATATTTTTTGCTGGAAGAAAGTTAATGGAAAAGTTTGGAGAGTACTGGGAGCGCGTTACACCAAGTTTTCGTTCACAAAAACTAATTGAAATGCCAATTATGCACAGCACTGAGTAATCAATTGAAAACTTTCAGTGAGTTCCAACAATAAAGTGAGTTTGAATGCAACCTTCGAGGATTTTTCGTATCGTTGATTAGTATGTGACCACCAGACTTCATACAAGTCAATACTACGAAGTTAAAAATAAAGGTTTCAGGGAAATTATATCGATACATTCCATTTCTATATGCCGGTATTGTTGATGTTTCATTTGGTTATAAAGATCTATTCCTCGTTGACTATCAGTTGAGAATTACCGCATCGCATCAAAAAATGCAGTGTTGGCAATCAAATGTCATTTGGGACTTTCAAATGAAGGATGAAAAACTACCTAGCTTTTCTACAACAGTCAATGTAGAGTTGTGGAGAATTTGATTTGTGTTTTCAAATATAATAATGATAATATCTATTTGTTTTTAGATTATACATGATAATGTTCTGCTATGAATATACATGGGCTTATAGTAGGCTGTGTGTGTATATTAATAGCATTTGAAGGTTAGATTAGAAGGTAAATCCGAAATCTGAAGTGAGAACATGGTCTAATCAAAAAGATACTTGAAAAAGAAATAATAATGAATCCATCTGATATATCCATAAATACAAACTAGTTTCAAAACACCAAGATTTGCATGGTCCAGAAACTTCAGAAGAGATTGAAGAAAATCAGCAATGTTATCTTCCCAGAATATACTCGAAATCAAAACTACATTTTGAATTATATTACAGTTCAATTCTCATTTTTGCAAAACGTATTGACTGACTGGAATGGAGGAAAAAATCATAGCCGTGATTCTTTATTTTTGTCATATACCTCAGGCATATATTCGACGATGCAAAAATAGGTAACTTGTATATTTACCTACGATAAGAAACCTGAAACAGTTTTTCAGAAAACTGTTCAACTATCATTACGAACATTATTATTGCATAAGCGATGCGTGGAGAACAAGTGGGACAAAATGTTAAATCAGAAATGATCACAGGAATGCTAAATATGATTATATACAACGAATTTGAAATTTTCATCCTTAACGACACCAGAGCTACAGGGTTGCCACAGTTCACGTGGCCGCAGGGTATATCAGAGGTTCACCTGATAGTTTAGCAATGATACCAGTGACAATGTTTTTCGTGTCAAAATGATTTCATTGGGGAAAAAATATGAGAAAGTCAAATTCCCCAATAACGAGTATTCTGGTTCCAAACTATATTTCGATTTTTATTGCAGTCCAAAGGTTCGAAACTTGCAACGAATATTCATGAATTCGAGTCAAAGAGATGATTTACAGTTGGCGTTCGAGAAATTTGATAAATGCCTGCGGGTACTGCACTAAAATCCGTAACGACGAAAGTCATACCGAACGTAATTTATAGAAGTGAACATTTCGCAAATACGCCATAAACTATCCTAACTGGGTCGTAAACTCCGCAGATATGACGTTTCGATTTAACAACGTACTTTTGACGAAGGAAAACATTGAAGAATAGCCCATGAAAGAATTTCCATGCATCGTGAAAATCAATAATTGGTAATGATGAAAGGCATTTTCGGTTTGTTTATTAATTGTTCATTTGATGTTTCTCTCACTTCAACAGTATGTATACAGCAGATTGAATATTGAGAGATTTGAAGGCTTCTTTGACAAGATTTGTGAAATTGTCTGAAATCTGCAAGATAAAGTTTCTAGATCGAAAAATTTCTGATGGAGATTTCTGGAGATTTTCTAAATTCATAATTATTAAGATATTTCTGAGGATTTCCAATATTTGTGATATTTTCAAATGATTCGCGGGATTCATAAGATACGATCAAGTTTTTATGAGATTCGCAAGATGTTTTCAGGAATTGAAGGAATTTTGACGACTTGAATTTGATTGATTTGTTCGAGACTTGCAAGATGAGATGTGAGATTATCTGAAGACTAGCATAGTTTATACTTAATACCTAGATTTTTTGAAAATTTACAAAAAAATCGAAATTTTTGAGGGAATGTCAAAGAATTAGTTATTTTTTCAGAGATATCTTTCCAAGGTTCATCAAGGATCAAGATTTTTCTGAAGATTCAACAAGTCTTGAGAGATATAATTTTTTACCCTTCTCATAATTCGCGGCGATGAATTACTCTGAAACTACTCATTCTGTTCTGACTAGGATTCATGGTTAGCCATAACTATGTAGAAGGAGCTGCGTGTATCGAGAAACTTTATTATGAATAGTGAGACAAGATGAGAGTTACCTATATTACAGCAAGTGAAATTATCGATATAGACAGCTCCCTGTACAGTCACATAAATCATGGAACGGTTATACTGCCAATTATTCTCACATGAGATGTCACCGGCACAAGTGCTTTGAGGTAGTAAAAACTTCAGATTCTCCGCTCTTTGAAAATATTGATTCTTTTTTTTTTGGAACCAAAGAACGAATCATAAATAATATAAGCGATCCATAGACAGGATAACAGCGACCTATGTAAATATTTCTTTTGAAATAACTCCAAATAGTAGTTTGTACAACAAGAGTGGATCTGGTGTCCATATCGCACGAAGACCGAGTTTGAGACGTCGTAGCATTTGAGTGTGGTATACGATATATTCAGTAACCAAATAGCCATACACCAAAACCTTTCAGACCGCACATTTTTAAACTTCCAAATTCATAGCCAGCCCGTTGTAAAAAAAAGTAAGCTGCTCATCCCTGATATAATCGAATTTCTAACAGCCTTACTCCTTACAGTTCATCTGATGGCTGGTCTGATATATCCTCGCTCTGAATATTATGCAAACTATATACGAGTTGTAAAACACGCATTTTCCTTTTCTCTATACGCACCCCCTAGATACGCGTATAAAAGATGAATTTATTATTTATGTCTCTCGGTAAAGGCGTGACACATTTCGCAATATAATGTTTTCATATTTCACGAGAACATCCGCAGGTTCGAGGTTAGGTTTTCCCTCCCGAGTTATGAAGGGATAACCGTGTAAGGGCTAATGGAATATGGAGAATTCCAAACTGAACAGAGAGCCATCGAGTGGCACGATGAGGTTCATGCTCGATTTTCAAGCGACAGGAATTGATATCGGGGATAATAAATGAGACATCCTGTATTTTACCACCTTTTGAGTATTTTCTGTAACTATACAGGGTGTCCTTAAAAGGTCTTTACAAAAAGCTACCACATATTCTTCAGACCAAAACAATTCGATACAAGCAAACTTACCTCAGTAAAAAGTTGCTTAGTTTGGGCGCTAGACGGCTCTGAAGTTGAAATTTTCAAATCGATTTTGCTTCATAACTTTTGAACGGCTCATGAGATTTTTTTCAAATTTGGTACGTTGGCATAGACTCATCGGGCAATGAAACTCATATCATAATCATAATGAATATCATTCCATGGGCGTAGAACTTGATTTTTTCAGTAAATAAACATCTAAAACTCCTACGCCAATGGAAAAAAATTAGTTTCAATATGAAATCTAAATCATTCAACTCATTCACTACAAAAAAGGTACTCTTGACAAAAGTCGATTCCTCTCATGGTTTCGACAAAATTTTAATTTTAGTGATTTAGAGCATAATTAATAATAAAACGATCAACAGATATTTCATAAAAATTGTTCAAAATGTTCACCATTTTCACGTATACAAAGATTTATACGACGCAAAAAGTTGAGATGTACTTTTTGCATAGGTTATTTCTATTGAAAATAAGTAGCACTGTTTTTTTTTTCTGAAGACTATTATTATCTGCTCGAAAACAGTGATATTCACATTCTTGGTTTCCATAGTTTCATCTGTGTTGATTTGTCGAGTTTTATTGACGTTGATTGTTGATATCGGACTTTTCTGATTTATCATGGCCGTACAATACACCAATGAAGAATACACCGATATGTTATTGGTATTCGGATATTGTCAAGGAAATGGTCGAGAGAGTGTGAGGGTGTATTCGGCAAGGTTTCCAAATCGTCGCGTACCAAGCCACCCAACCTTTGCTGCAGTTGAGAGACGTCTTCGGGAGACCGGTCATTTTGCTCCTAGAACTGGTGATTATGGAAGACAGCGTTATGTAAGGATTCCCGAAGTCGAAGTAGAAATTTTAGACCGTATTGAAGAAAATCCAGAATTGAGTACTAGACGGATAAGTAATGAACTAGAAGTTTCTAGGAATGCCGTTCATGAAGTACTAAGAGAACAATTATTATACCCTTCGATCATTGAACAGACTAGATAAGTAATCCACAGCCCTGGCAATACAGTTTGTTTGGAAGCAACATCTATAGTATCTATCTTTGTGTAAACAAGGATAGCAGGAGCTGATTCTCCCAGCACCAGTGCCGTGTTGTCAGAGGGGGTCGAATTTATTATTAATTCATGATGGAACCAAATTGAAAATCCGTAACAATTTCAGTAGTACTTTTCAGCATTTATTGGTGAGAAAATGAACATCCTTATACCTCCTTCACATTGTAACGAAAAATTCGAATACATACAATCCTATGGTGATTTTTGTAACTTGCTTGTGATCAATAAACTTATTATGACCACGTCACAAGAAAAGTTCCATTCTCAACGCCATAAACAATATACTCACTATTCAGTATACACTGTGTCTTCTTCTTCTTTACAATAAATAACGTTCAATTTCGATAATGAACATTTATAACTTTGGCGATCACTGACAGTGCATGTTAATATATTTACGATTTCAAAGTTCAGTACCTACTAGTGGAAATAATTTTCAAAAAAGTAAAAAACTCGTTTTCAAGGCAAATAGATATGATTGCATATTTGAATGTAATTTTCCAATCTGAAAATGAAACTTTTTCATATCATTTTACGATATCGTCAGAAGTGAAGGAGGTTTTATCTTGAGCAGAATTCATATATTTTGACGCAAAAAAATGATGTCTGATTATTTCATTTTATGTAGATAGATTAAAATCAATAATAAATATGTGTGGACAAGTATTATGACGGAATGTTATATCAACAATGAAATCATGACTTATGTAATGATGTAGCAAATAGCAGTGTATCTTATTTAAAACAGGACTGAAATGAAAAACAAACATGGATAATCACACAAATAATGATTAATGAATAATGATTTTTGAATAGGATTGTTTCTGAAAACATACTTCTCACTCTAATTTCCGTTGAATCTTTCATGATAGAGTCTTACAGTGAAATATTCCTTCAAAATTAGTTTGACTAGTTCCATTGGGTAATGTTGTGAAGGGTCAGGGTCAGTGTTGTTCGAATGCATCAAAAACAGTCAACGGTATAATTCTCATTGTTGTGTCTACAAGAAGTATAGAAATATTCTAATATTTTTTATCAAAAATAATAATTGAATTCATCATTATTCTCAGTGATTTTTCAGCAGCTTTGCATATTTTGACTACAAATAAGGAAGCATTCATCAGTGCTCCATATTTCACCACAAGACACTGTCGCAGCTGACCTATGGATATAATCAAAATTTATTTTATCCATTCCATTCGGGAAAATGCTAAAAAATCTCGAATGATACGACAATGGTAACTTACCTATGAAATGACGTGTTGTGATCGTTAGGTTCAAATTGTCTTTCACACACCCACAACGTCTCACCATCATAACAAATCACCAAAACAGAAAATAAACTGAGTTTCTGATGAATTCTGATTACACAAAACTGAACACTAGTTGAATAATATCGATGAATCAAAACGTAAATATGCCAGATACCAAACAAAGCAATAATCGTCGTTGACTGTCAATATCGAATTGCGGTGTTGCAACGTTGAGCATAAAGTATTCATGATATCCATGCTGGTCGTCGAGCCCCCAAGAAAGTAAAATTGCTAAGTCTCAGAATAATGTAACAATCTTCTATTAATCAGAACTGATTCAGAATCGTTCAAATTGATTATTATATTTGTGTAATGAACCACATGAATTCATAAAGGAATTCAAATATTATGGACTATTCATCACTTTTTGATGATTGGATATGACAACACTGGCGCCGATTGGGTACTAATATTATGATAATTCTGGGAATTCATGTAAGCATCAGGATATTTGTTTTGTTATCCTTCTAGTAGGTTTGTTGTTCGGAGATTATACCCATACCACAAGACGCCAGTTCAAGATTTATTAATCCATGATTCACAAAGTCGTCTGATGTTTTGTAGGTTCATTAATTTGCAAAGAGAAATGAATCTGAACTTTGGAAAGAATATTTTGTTCACTGATGAAGCCTGTTTCACGAGAAGAGGAATAACTAATTTTCATAATGAACACGTTTATGCAATTGAAAATCCTCATTCCATTAAAATAAACCATTCTCAACACGAATTCAAAATCAACGTTTGGGCTGGAATAATAGGAAATTTTATAATTGGTCCTGTCATACTTCCACAAAGATTAACAGGAGACATGTATTTACAACATCTACGAAATACGTTGCCAAATTTGTTGGAAGATTTACCACTCCAACATCGGGTACATATGTGGTTTATGCACGATGGAGCTCCACCACATTTTTCGGTGGATGTTAGGAATTTTTTAAACCAACAGTACCCAGACAGATGGATAGGTAGAGGTAATGATTGACCCGTGAATTGGCCACCACGTTCTCCAGACTTAACACCGATGGATTATTTTGTATGGGGTTATCTCAAGTCTACGGTTTACAAGACCCCTGTGAATACTGTAGAACAATTATGGCAACGTATCCAACAGGCGACGAATAATCTTACAGGCGATGAAGAAGTTATGCAAAAAGTACATTTCAACTTTTTGCGTCGTATAAATCTTTGTATACGTGAAAATGGTGAACATTTTGAACAATTTTTATGAAATATCTGTTAATCGTTTTATTATTAATTATGCTCTAAATCACTAAAATTAAAATTTTGTCGAAACCATGAGAGGAATCGACTTTTGTCAATCAAGTTCTACGCCCATGGAATGATATTCATTATGATTATGATATGAGTTTCATTGCCCGATGAGTCTATGCCAACGTACCAAATTTAAAAAAAATCTCATGAGCCGTTCAAAAGTTATGAAGCAAAATCGATTTGAAAATTTCAACTTCAGAGCCGTCTAGCGCCCAAACTAAGCAACTTTTTACTGAGGTAAGTTTGCTTGTATCGAATTGTTTTGGTCTGAAGAATATGTGGTAGCTTTTTGTAAAGACCTTTTAAGGACACCCTGTAGAATAGAAGGAAACTTTCTTTCGTGGAATTTTCTTACCACAAATCGCTCTAGTGTTTGTATTAATTTCAAAAATTTCAGCACTGGGAGATTATGAGGGAATAACATGACAATTTTCTGGGGATTCGGCATATATTAGATTGGCGAAAACATTTGAATTGTCAATATCAATCAGACTCTTACATCAAAATGGTACTCACAACAATATAGATCAGTGCTCTGAGAGAACTATTTAATTTTCACTGCTGTTCAACATTTTGTTGTAACTGCATGTTTACGAATATATTAGCGTATCCAGGAACAAAACATCGCTGAAGATGAATGAAAATATTGTCCAGTTCATCTTCTGTATGTGAGAGTCGAGACAAGGATTTCTAAGGTTAGGTTTTCCACTTCATCGTTTTCACTTGCACTCGTGCAAGAGTATTGTGGTCTCTGTCAGAAACTACGAATATGACAGTGATATATAATGGATACGTATGTCGTGATGATTGAGGAATGAGAGTAGAAAA
Source organism: Gastrophysa polygoni (assembly GCA_963576655.1). Classification (NCBI taxonomy): domain Eukaryota; kingdom Metazoa; phylum Arthropoda; class Insecta; order Coleoptera; family Chrysomelidae; genus Gastrophysa; species Gastrophysa polygoni. Next base: position 11,046,009 of record OY755084.1, on the reverse strand, counting down.
ATAGGAAAACTCAAAGTCATCTCCACAATATTCAATATTAAACGAAATATGTTTCCGACACATATATGTTCACCTTCAATCCACAACCAGGCATAAGTCTACAAGAAAACTATACGTACAAAAATGAATGAAATAATGGTTTTGCTGAGGGCGTTGTTATAAGATAGGTCATGTATGGGTTGCATTGTTAGAGATGAAACACATGATGACAACATGAGATGAACATGGAAGTGATGATTCGAACCTCTCTGTTCTAGTACTATACAGTATGAAGATGCGGAACGCACGTAGCGCACTCAAACGCCATTTTGTATGAGAAGAGAATCAGCTGATCTGGTTAAATTCAGAACTCAAATGGAAGGATAAGGATTTTTTTTCCATGAATTTCGATTCGTTGTGGAAAAACGACGTGATTTGTTGAAACTTTGCAGTTTCATTGTATGAGTGCATCCATTTGTTAACAACATCTCGAAAAAACGGTACGTTGATGTGGTTCAGGATTGTTCTCCTTAAGTGGTCGTTCGCAAAGCAATGACGAAAACGTTTTCATTGTTTCCCTGTTAAAATCCAAGCACGGCATTCTTTCTTCTATCATGTAAGATCCAAGAATTTTATTGTGATTAAATTCGCAACAAAACGCTATTGTGTTCGCTCAGACATTGCCCATTTAATATGCCCATTATTAGAGGAAGATCGGGACACGAGGAATGTTCAATCTAAATAAAATCTTTTATATGCTACGTGCCCTCGGATATTTGATTCAGAGATGGATGTAACGAGTCCCTCTATTGCCTTTTCTCAGAGAAATCTCGGTGGCGAAATAGATAATGCCTTTTTATTATACATGATTACAATTTGATCTTAACCATGATGGAAATGGGAGAAACCTGGAATAGGAGTATTAGAATGAAATAATAGTATATTATCAATAAGAACACGATGATAGCCACTAATACACGCAGGTAGAAGATTATACTTTCTCTACGACTTCCACAAATAGTCACCCGAAGTTAAGTGAAAAGTTTTGCAACTATGAGTCGCCAAAATGAACTAAGCGATTGGTGGTGAATCGAATCTAAATTCGTTCAGTAGAACTCAAGTTATAAGTGAACAGACAGGAATATATGATGTTATTGCATTTTATAAATATAGAGATACAGGAGAGAAGAAACTACGTACAAAATTTCAAATTGAACAACAGAGAACGCATATTTACAGTGTGACCCACTTCAATTGGAACAACTCCTGTGACTCCTAATATATTCCTCATCAATTAAAAAATGCATTTTCTTGAAGATTCGCTACCATACAATGAAAGGCAGACTATGATTTTTCATTACGTTTGGAATAGTAAAATAGAAGCTATTATCGAGTTTTCATGGGAAAAGAATAAATCTGACCTTCCGATCCAGATGCTTCTGGAGAGACTTTCTCCCAGATTTCACAATATTCATCGGACTCTGTCATCGAGTCTCAAAAAAGCACATCAACGAATTTCTCGTATCTTTTCTTAACTTTTGAACACACGAAATCTCCTTCCGGAATTTCTATGATGTTTGGGGAACATCATGTTAGCCAACGATGGAATGTTGAGAGCGAACGAAGGTATTGGAATTTTTCTTGAAGATGTGGAGTTCGTAAGCGTCAGGTAAGCGTCAGAAACCAAGAATATTCTCGAAAGCAACTACCTTTTCTTTAAGAAGAACGAATATAACGCCATATAGTGAAAGTAATCCGGAGTTCAATTCGAATCCCACACAAAATTAGAAAATTCCGATTTTTTCGATGTTTTGGATGTTCCTCTGGGTTTTTCATCAAAACCCGCAGCATTGGGGCGAAAGAAAAAGAATTGGTCGAGCTATTTTCGCGAGACTAACTCACAGCAATTGATTTTCATGCAACTAAGGATATGTAGTACGTCAATATAGAATTCATCGCCACCGACCGACGAGAACAATCTTTATCAGCATAGAATAGAGCTGGTTCCAGAGGCAATTCCCAAAGAAATTGAATACATAGATTTTTTCCATGCCCTCTCCCCTTAATCCTCGAGCACCATTGTATTGAAGCGAAGAAAACAAAAAAAATTCAAATCCAGCCATTTTCGAGTCTTTTCCAGACTAACGCACGGTTATTCATTTTTATCATTAAGATTCACGAAGATATCACGAAATTGCATTTTGCCCTACTCGAATGGAACTGCTCCGATAGAATCTTTCATTTTCGACTTGAAAATTTCAACCAAATCAAAAAATGTGTCGTAAAGAATAGAAATTTCAACTACAAAACAAAGGACCATAAATGGAAATTAATTTTGACGCTATGATTGGTTTTCAATACTGTAAATAGTGAAGTCCGTACAACAGAATGTTGTAGATGCTTGCTGTTACAGAAGACCTAAACCCAAACAAAACACTGAAAATTTGATAAAAGAGCTCGTCAGCATCAATCAACATTATATGTTATTTTTGAAGAAGCAGTGATACCTATAGAAAATTAAGTCTCACTAATATGAATTGAATTCATAATCATGAAAATTTTTATTGAACATTATTTCTGTTCCTTCCTCAATGCACGTTTATTGTCTCCTCATTTCGATGGATTTAATTTTTGAAAGGCTCAATCAAAGCCAAAGTATAGGTACAAGTCAAGTAAATGAGCGGGCAGGAATGCAGAAATCACTTCCCAACAACTACGGAATCTTGTAATAACATTTGTAATGGTAATAATGCATGAAAATAAAAACGGTAGCATTTGGTGAGTAACTAAGATTTGAATAAATGTTGGTCAAAAAATAAATGATTCACAGGTTTGCTTTCGCATTTGAAATGTGTCGAAATTCAATTTAGTGATCTGTTGATGAAGAATATTTTTTTATCACACAAAACCCGTAAAGAGTAGAGTAGTATTTCCTCGCTTGTACTATTTTGCTGTTACCAGGCTTGAAGAAATGATATAGTATGCGCCTCGAAAATTAAATTGGAAATAATTTCGAGCTATAAAATTATTCTATCCTGAATATACTTTTTTGAATCGAGAAATTGAAGAATTTACAGGGATGGCGCCATATGAAGGGAGTAACACTGTAGATATATTCATATTTATTTTGGACTTGAAACTGAATTGAACATTTGCGAGTTTCCCCTGAGCACCTACAGAGTCGTCGCCTCTGGCTTCAATTCTTCAATAAATGAAATAGTCGTGAAGGAGAGATCTTCACCTGCCATGATTTATCGTGAAACTGTTTGTATATTCTGTTACATGTTATGTTGATGAAACCTCTGCAGTATACATTCAATCGCGGATTCATTATTTTATGTTTTGCTGAAAGATATACTTCGCGGAAATATGCTCTGGATTTTTTCCTATAATGCTGAAAGCATCATGCATTTTTCATAACGGTTAGTCTTCCGCTCCATATACCGGAAAAGACGGGAAAACAGTATCATCTTTCCCCACCCTCGCTTCGTCTGTTCGACACTCAGTTGTTTGAACTCGTCTGAGAGTGATGATCCATCAAGAATTTGTATTCATGAATAAAAAACACAATACTTCCATGATCGTTAATAAATCACGCGAAAATTCTCCCTACTATACACGGTTTTTCGGAACACGGAAAAACCTGTACAGGGTGGGCCAATTTCCTTGGAATTTGTTTTTTTTTTTTCTAAAACTATCAGCGTGCTGGGCTTTATTTTGATGAAAAAAAAGCAAATCGCGTCAGTTTTGAGATATCAAACTGACTTTCATTTCTTCAGATGTCATGAACAACTGGCATTAGTCCAATATTCGATCACAATTTCAATTAGTTTCCGAATGCTTTATTCTCATTCGAATTAGGGGTTGTTTTTCGATAATCCTCATATCATTCAGAGGACGAATATTTTATATTATCAAGTATTAAATGAATGGAAAAACTCAAAGAAACAAAATTTCAACGAGAGTAAATTGAGAGTGAACTGTAGTAGCTAAACTTCTGGTCGAGTGCAAAAGTAGTGCTATACTCTGAAATCTGTTTGATATGAACGGCGCTTTATGAAGTTCGCGCTCATATTTATTCATCATTAATCCATCATTGACCAGACCTATGAAAAAGTTTCGCCAGGAACTCTAGAACTCTACCGAGAATTTCAGCAGGAAGTTGGTGCCAACTTCACATGAGTTTGTACAAGGTGTCCGAAATGAGATCCTTCATCCACTTATCTCTAAAATCATAGCAGATACAGATCTGCTGCCAATTTACGATGCTACAAAACTGCCATTCGTAATTCCAAATGCCTCAAATGTAATTAACGGAAATAGGTTAGGATAATCTCCTAGATAATCTCATTTCCGAATCAAATTTCATATTCAAAAAATTGTATAAGATGAGGTAAGTTACTGATATTACCATATTACGATTCGGGAGCGCAAATTAGCTGCATGACCAGTAGATACCAAGCATCGACCGGTTTTTTTTTGTTTCAATAAGGATGATGAAAGATAATTACCAAGAGAATTATTGAGAGGAGTAATAACTATATTTCCTAAGGGAATAGACAACCTCATTTTGGACACCCTGTACGAGCAGGAAACATTCTGGGATTCTTGCTAGAGCCAAAAAACGAATTCCTAACAGCCCATACACACACAAACCTAATCTAGCGTGAGTGGAACAAATAGACTCGCAAGGCCTACTAAGGCAAACTTGCGGCTACTAAAACCCCGAATACACCGAGGGGGGTCGTTAAGGGCGTCCGGAGGGGAAAGGAACGGGGTGCATCCTGTGATTCGGTGCAACGTGTAGGGGAGAGCAGACCGGCAGGCGTGATTTTCCACTTCACACCGATGTCGGCCATTAATGTTAATTGTAATCTATTCGGAACGTATTGTATGCCGGAAGGGTTACTCATCATGGGGTTGTTTTTCAGCTAATGCATACACACTCGCACTGTGTTTACTGGAATATTAATCACTCTCTATCTCTTCTGCATGACGAGGTGGAAGAATCGAGTTGAGATATTTGATACTGAGACATCCAAATCATTCGGTAATCCTGAAAAAATTACTCGAATTCAGTGTCGGTTTATTGTTATTCGTCGCCTGGTACTATGGCGGAACTACTATCTCCAGATTCGAAAATAAGGATTGAGCTAAGGAAATAATACATCCAGATAGAAAAATATCAAATAATACGTGATATCAAACACATCAAAACACTGTAATAAAACTCCAAAAAAATATCACTCTGGTTGAAACAAAAAATATCTATATCAGAAAATGCCTATAACTTTATGATGAAGAAGTCGATTCACATTTCGATATACGTAGAAATAGGTAAGTATAAATAACATCGTAGAGTTTATTTCAAGATTTTATTTCCTTGTCTTCATCGAAAAAAATTCATCTGTTTACATCCATATGTTATATAATAGGTCTCGATTCTTAGACGAAACAGCCGAAGGTTGTCCTTTCTTTTACGTCAAACCTTTCATTCCTTTCATTCCACTATACGAAAATCCGACTTTTACATTCTCCTATTTTTTTTTTCAAGAAAGAGTAACATAGGCACAAGCAGAATATGTTTCGATCGAATTGCGAACTATTATCGAACTATTTCACCATCGACCAATTTCTTGAAGGAGTTATTCGAACAACTTGGTAGCAAGGTTGACAGCGTTGCTACTTCTGCGGATTATTACAATTTCCACGATCTCTTCATTTTTCTCAGTGTGAAAATGACTTCAGAAGCATGAATTTGCTAATACTTCGAAAACACGTAGAGGCAATGATTTGGAGATTAGACATGCGTTTATAGGAAATTTCCTTCTTATATTCTGATGTCAGCAACACTCCTCTCAATTTTCTCTACGTACTCAAAAAAACACCCTGTATACTAGGTGTTAGTTATTTTGTTTATCAATATCGTGAAGTTGATTTTTTTTATTCGAATCAGAGAGCACACACATTTTTTGTATTACCTACTTGTATGTAACATGGTTGAGTAAACTACTACTCTACTCTATCTAGCCTCGACATGAATCTGTATATATATATATATATATATATATATATATATATATATATATATATATATATATATATATATATATATATATATATATATCGATCGAAAATATTAACGAATCATCCATTTTCACGGACAATGATAATGCAACAATTTGCATTCTAATATTCTAATATTTAGTTAGAACATTATTGTATATACATATTGTAATTGATATTCAATATATAGGAACTTATAGTAGCAACTGTGGCTTTCGTATTGAGATTTTGTTAACTGATACATATTTTAGACCTATATCTGAATTTTTTCATATGTATTCTATAGTGATTTTTTTTTTGACGTGTATATCCACCCATTGTGGTTGCTGTGGCAGTACGAATAAATTCAATTCTATTCTATTCTATTCTATTCTATTCTATTCTATTCTATTCTATTCTATTCATTTAAGAAATAAGGGCAACAAATCAGTTCAGTTAAAATAAATGGTGCATACACCAGCATGCTACCGTGATTGATAGATCATCAAGAAACCTAACCTTACACTGATAATCTCCCAAATCAAACTACCTAGTGAGAATTATTGTCCCGCATGTCATCAACTCATTCGAAGAGTCGAAAGGTGAACATCGGAAGCAACTCGTCCCGCTTCCCTATCCTGCTTCCAGATAGGACATCTACCCTTCATCCCTCTTCCTCCCCCTCGCGAATATACATCAGGACACCCTCACACTAGACTCCATATATATTCATTAGCTGGAGACTCCATAACAATGCGGTTGACCGAAGGGTCCAGACTCCATAGAGAACAGGTTGTTCATGTCAATAAGTTCTAGTATGACGGTAGCTTAGGTAGGTGCGAAAGTTCCGATATGTATTCACCATGAGTTCTACCAGGATCTATCTGAATATTCGAGATAATTCTTTTGATTTGTTTGAAATAAGGTTACTGAGCAACACCACCAAAGATGAGTGCTATCGCTGTACAGCAAAATCTAATGGCTTTATCGTATCATTGATTAAAGATTAAGTCATTGTAGTATGAAATCGTCATCAATAAGTATTGACATCATAAATGTACCAAATCTTACATGAAACCTAAGTTACTCATAATAAATCAGTTACCATATTTCAATACGTTAGTTACGAAAGCATAATACGTTGTACCATATCAGAATCAGCTTGTCCTCTGAAACATTGACATCTTCCGAGGTCATCTTCAATAAATCATTGGTTCAACAGGCGCCTCTCGATTCCAATGAAAAAAGCCACTTTCATCGTCTGAGGCAGAACGAACAAACTCGTTGACTTGTTCTATTGTGAATACTTTTAATTTCTTCACTCTGTCACCAACGGTATTCTCCTTGATGAAACGTATTCAGGCGCCGTATTTGCCGATTTCCACTATTTCCTTCAGTTCTGAAGTCGCTAGTAACATGGAATATTTCGGCCATATGGATGAAGCAGAATATTCCTCATGAAATCTTGCCAAATACGCCAGCAACCCCGTTTTTTCTGCACCTTGAACATGTACTTTGTGTCGCCACACAAAAAACGACCAATATTGTTTTTCATGTCGGCTGCAGCTGATATATCGTCAGAAATATCAAAATCTTGCATGATTTCAATAATGACTTTTTGAAATGCCAAAATGAAATGACATAAAACCTTGTTGCTGCCATTTTCGCATCGCCGTTGTCAGTAATAAGGATAAAGCTTTGAATGTAACTCGATTATTATCGATTTAACACCGTCTCGGGCTATAGGACGAGGCGACAGCCGACTATTATAAATGTCCTTGACTATTATGAATCGCATAATGATCTCGTTATATCACACGTTGATTTCTGACTTCAACACTGTACATTTTTATATGAATAGTTCAAATTCAAATAGTAGCAATGAAAAGTCGAAGTGGCTAGGCGATTTTCCTAACAAGAGAATCCAGTAACGACTTAGATATTTGGGTAACACTTGTGATGCTCACTGTTAGAGGAGAAGGAGGTATGAACTTCTCAATTGATAGGAAAAAACAACGGCGCTGTCTAGCTTTACATCAACCTAGCATTACAATATGAAATACGCTTTTTTGAAATATTGAATGATCACTCACTAAATTTTTGGGATTTTGAAACGGTTCAGATTCGAACTTTTCCTTCGGTGGACCAAATTTCTCGATAAAAACCTAGCAGAACAAAAACTTGTATCACAAGATTCTAGAGATTTCATGCAGTTCATAATGTTTTACTAATTTATTACCACATTCGTGGATTTATTCCTCATAATCACATCATGTTTATCAACAAGTAAACTCTTCATTTCACCTACTTCTCTTGACACCAGTAAATAAACAAGTTTCATTTCTCGTATTGATCTTTTGATTTCATGGCTGCTTCCGGAATATCTTGTGGAATTTATTTTTCTGGTTCAGGCAGTTCGAAGAATGATTCCATATTCTCAATACTAGGAAAAATTATCAAATTCATTGAACCGTCATCTCATATAACATTCCATGCATAGTGAGAAAACAAATGGAGGGATCGGAAAAGGGACAAAAAGTTTTGCCGATCCATGGCTGGAAAATTTCTGGTTCAAATCAGTACAAAATTACTTTCTGGCGAGAAAATTCTTCAGAAACTGTGTAGTTCCTGGTCGGTCTCCAAGAAATTCAATTATTCTCTCGTACACACACCCTGTATGCGCGATCAGAGATATAATCCTCTCCGTTCGAATTTCATCGCGATTAATAATGCCTCCGCGGCATTCATTGGCACGAACCGCACACAGGGCGTTCTCCCTAATGTGTAAATAACGGAAACAAATGGATATGGGGTGGCGACATAAATTATTCTATCGGTATCAATCGATCTCTATAATCTGTCCGGCTCAAGCCCCGGATGAATCCCAGAAGAGATGTACCAGGCGTGTAGCAATCACTGCATGAATCTTTTTAGGTGACTCACCGTTTGCGGTGCAACTATATAGGTAGCCAAATTTTCATAGAACTTTCATGGAAGTGCATTTTTCGTGAAGTTTGTGTGCCTGAAGTATATAATTCAATATTAAAAGGGAATGTCCAGGGAGGGTCAAAATATCACCAGTACTTTTTATATCTTTTTTCCTGAAATCCTTCGTTACCAAGTTAGAGGCCCTCGAAGTTACGTAATGAAACATTTTCACAGGAAAAATATTCGTGTTTACGTCTATTCAACAACATTCATAACAGTAATGATACAAAATATACTGAAATAAAGTCGTGAACAAACAGTACCGATTTGAAAGTTTCATTCACAATGCAGATATTTTTTCAAATGAAATATCAAATTCTGTAGATTCGTGGTGTTTCTGAACTAACAAGCTACTCTACTATGAAATATCGTTATGAAAATTTTACCTATCATTTCAATTTTCATTCAAAATTAATCTTTTCGAATAATGGTAGACATCTCAGGTTTGATGTTGTCAAACAAAAGTGAATTTTTATCAAAAATCGATTTTCGATCGATTGTCCACGAGTACTTTCATTCAGAAAATTGTCCAGATAACCTTGTTCTGTCGAGAAATATTGAAAAATATCTGTCATTTCAAAGTTTTAGGGTGTGGGCGTAGTCCGCTCCTGACTATGTAGCGAAACATATGACTCCTGCATGAAAGCTCATCGAAGGAGTTCATTTTTTCAGTCAATAACCAAAATTTGCATGATCATGAATATTCATCACTTTGGAAGTTATCGAAAAAAACGTTTTTTATTCTGTAACTTCGAGGCCCCGTAACTTGGTAACTAGTGATTTAAGGAAAAAAAAGTTTATGAAGTACTGGTGATATTTTGACTCCATATGTACATTCTCGAGAGGAAAAGAGGGGTCTGTACATTTTAACGGGAAAGTGAGAAAATTAATGCTCACTTTATGGCTTGTGCTGAGACAAACAGATCCAAATAGAAACGAAATCCTGTCGAACAGGACGACTCTCTTTTTCTGATGTAGATACTGTTGCCCATAAATGTCCAAACAAATATCATGCTCCTCTTTCAAAAATATAAATATAAGATATAATACAAGAAATGGTTCTGATATCCATCTTCCTTTCCCAAGATGCACGAAAAAATACTTCTCTAGATCAAGCTTCCTATAATCAGGGTCATCCTACTTATTTATTGCATTACATCAATTTTTATCGTTTTTCATATTCATATATATATATATATATATATATATATATATATATATATATATCCACACCGTTTTTGGATTGTGATGACTCTTACAATCCTTTATTCTTTTGTTTCTATGTTAATATTTCAAAACAAACATCTTCAAAATTTTAACTACATTCAGTTCTGAACTGTGCTTCACATTTGTGTGCACATTAGATTTGATATACATAATATACCCAACCCTGTAAGCAATAATGATGGGACTCATTTATCCCCTTGAGGCCAATGTGGCTTTGGCAGTTGCGCCTTTAGAAACTAAGGTTAGTGACATTATCAAAGTTATGCATAGCGTAATCTCTACACTCACTTGTTGCATAAATAACTATTTTTCAAAGATGGATATGGAGTTTTGACATGTCTTCCAGATTGATTCGTTGGATATAAATTCTCTAAAGAGAAATTCGGACAAATACACATAATTCAATTAACCTCAAATTTCATTCATGCTTCGCATACGGAACACTTTTATATTCTATTCGAATGTCTCATACACTGACGGATATAGAATTTTGTACAGAAATCTGATCAAATCGTGGAATATAATGAATCTATACCTATATACACATTCGGGAGATTGAAACGATTGTCCTCGATTGATGAGTCTCAAAAACAATCAACGTCGTGATTGAATATCATGTTGACAAAACAAAAGCTCTGTATAAATAAAAATCCAATGATTATTCGATTGGAAATAACGAGATATATTCATACATACGCCGCTCTGAATACACCTATAGTTATCATAGTGAATATATATTGGAATAATCTCGAATGCTAGAACAACCATCAAGATCGTTATGAATCTGGAGGATGATAATCAATTTCAACTGATTTGAACACTGCTTTGACGTTCTGTAGATACTGAAAGTTTCACAGTTTTCAGAGGATCAGAAATCTTGTGAAATAAGTCATACACTAAATATTATACTTTCCACAGGAGACAAAAAATCGAGAGGAGTTGATACAAACCTCGATACACACTACTGAGTTCTAGAAATTGAGAATGTAATGTCAGGTAATGTTATGTTTCCTCTAGTATCCCCCATTTAGGTACAATTATCAGCTTTCCAGCCGTTTCAATCGAATCCTACGAAAGGAAAACCTGTTAGATCTCAAGCTATAAAGGACGGACATCAATCAAGAAGAACAAAAGCCGAACTCGGAAAATCCATCGTTTAATTTCGGACGATATAATAGGAAACTCTTCTCGAAACTCCTTCAACTCCCGACGTCGAGCGTTTATGCGACGGCAGGGCCATCCATTACGATTGAAAACAACTTTTTTCGGCCGATACACAGGGTGTCTCAGTTTTGAGTGAAAATGTAAGAATTGAGAGTCACGTTTGAAAACAATCAAAATATTTAATTTCTGCAGAAACTTTTTGTTCACGGCAATTATATTGAATTTGAACTCGACACCTGACGATTAGTACACATTCTTAGGACAATACCTCCAGTCACGAGAAGTTTTTCAAACGAATAATGTGTACACATCTGAAAATATGCGTGATAAGTGAGGGTGGTTATATGATGATATTCGAAGCAGTTGACAGAATTCCAGGGTGAATTTGTCATTGTCTCCTAATACGTGGTCAGATCGTATTGGATAAAGTTGTGAAAGCGCTGTCTTCATATCCTGTTTGTCTAATGGATATTTCTAACAACTGATCAAGCAAATATTGTCTCAATATCGGGTACACTATCAGTCATAATTAGCATGAATCAGATTTCATCATACTTTGTTTTTTTTTCCGAAAAAAGAGCCTTCTATCGATTTCCACTAAGAGGGCCTTCTTTTACACAAGATTGAATTTTCTCCCATATGTCCTTCCATGAAATTTAGGAAATTATGATAGGAATGAACTTTTCTTCTGAAAACCCAGTCACATCCTCAATACGACGCCACTAGATTTCGAATTGGACAAAAATATTACGGAACTATTTTCCTTCATGAATCCCAACGGAATCTTGAATTTTTCATGAAGTGATTATCTAGTTATATCGAAGATAGTTTTCAACATCGATACCTAATATTTTGAAAACTAAACCAATCGGCCTCTTTTAGTTCATTTCTTTTCCCTCTCAAATCGGGACACTCTGTATAGAATAGTGTTTGCGCTGGAGTTATTATTTCATTGATGGAAACCGAGTTTTCCATTATGGAGGAACCTACGTTGAATGGGAAACAGAGGAAATCTATTGTATCAAGACCAAAGAGGATTGAAATTGAGAAACAACATGCACAAGTCTGATTTATCACAGAGTGGACAAAAGAACTTTTGCCGGGTGCCAACGAAATCGTTTCATAAGACGTTATTCAGTTCACCGAGACAATTGAATTTCTCACCAGTATATTAATTTTTATTGTTGAGTAGAGCTCGGAGCTTCCTTTTCAATAATATATTATACGAGTTGAAATCTATTTTTATGGCTATTTTGTTATTATTGCACATGTCCTCGGTTGCCAAAGCAACTCTCAGAGGCACTTGAAAGGCTTGTAACGAAACGTCTTATCTCAGGGACTTTTTTTGCTACTAAGGCTTCGACAGATCAGGTAACAGGATAGGAAAGAATCGTTTATACAAGACAGAGATTGACGCTTGGATCGCAGTCCAGAATGTTAGGGTGATACAATCTAAAATATGGGTCATATGATAGCACCAATTGACATTAACAACAGTTTGATTCCATAAAACCACCAGCAAATCGCCGATTAACCACCCTGCTATGAAAAAATATGGTATCATACCGATAAGCACACTCGCACCTCTCAGATCCCTATTTCTATTCACCGTATTGCAAAAACTCTGTTCGCAAAAACCCGCATAAAAAGCAACTCGACTGCAAAGCTCAGAGCTCGGATAAGAATAAATTCAGTACTATCTTCACGCGGGGTTGTCCAAACCTCTCAATAATCAGGAAAGTACATACTAACACGTTCCGTTGAAGGCTTTTGCGAGTAGAGGAAAAGAGGATCTACAGTTCATACAAGTAGAATCCGAACCACTGTGGCATTTTGACTAGTTCTATACATAATTCCATGATACTTTGTAGAGAACCCAAATCCAATGGCCATCCACATTTCGATGCAACAATGTACACGAATTCTCATTCCTCATACGTCAAGGCAGCAAATACATCGCAATTTTTCATGTACAAAAAAATACATACGATTATCTCTACATGAATTTTATTCCAAGAATGACGTTCTTGTAGATAGTCTATGCTGCTTCTGGCGCATTTCACACAATTTTCTTTCGTGGATCTCAATAGGAAAAATGAAGGAACAACATAGAAATTTTGACCACATCACGTGGAAGCAGCGTGACTGATGTGTGATAGCAACATCTGTCACGCTTTGTCATGCTTCGGTCACGAGTCCATCCAAACTCATGTAATCAAGTGTTGTGGTCCAAAAATTGCTACGTTGGACTACAGATTTTCTTATTGAGATTTTTATTGATGGTGTAAAATACGCTGGAAGCATTATAGCTTATCTACTCGTCGTATTAAATATTCTCTTCGACATCTGGTATCATTTCAAACGAGTCTGAATTGGAAATTCCACACCTATGATATTTTGCAGAGAAAATTACATACAGGAATCATGAAAAAACCTATCAGAGCCTGTGGTTAGTACAGGGTTTCCTGGTTTTGCACCAAATTCACTGGGTTCATTTCGAAATTCATCATGAACTAGTGAATACAAAAATTTCATTTAATTCCTGAATCATTAGAATCAAAAAAAAAATTAAAATTATTTCGGCAAATGTCATGTCTCGACATGTTGTGATTCTTTTTCAAAATGAAATAGGGCACCCATATCTGAGCATTTTTTATGATTGTCAAAATATAAACATGTGATTTATTTCATCCATCCGTTTTAGAAATATTAGCTTTCAAATATATTATGGAATGAGAATTAATGTGCACCAAAACTCAGTTAGCCCTTAAGAGCTTTTGATATCTTTTCAAATAACCGTCGTTGGTAATTAGCAAAGAGTAATCAAAACTCAAATTCAATGGGTGAAAAAAAAATATATCAACAGGTTCTACCATTCCCATTGCCTTTTGATCATGGGTTGCTTTGTTTCAGTGCACACTAATTTATAATTCTCGAAATATTTGGATACATCTCTGAAACGGATGAATGAAATAAATCACATGTATATTTGTAAAATCAAAAAATCGATGTTATCCAGTCTCTCTTCAAATATCAAAAAATATATGAAGGATATACCATTGAAAAAAGTTGGCAACATGTCAAAATAAGATACTTGCCGAAATAATTTCTAATTTATTCATGACAACAAATTCTGACGATTCAGAAAAAAAAAACACTTTTGAATCCATTATTGCTTGATAACTTCCGAAATAATTCTTGCAGGTGGGATGCAAAAATATACGGGAAAACCCAGTATACTTTCTCGAATTCTTGTAACACCCTGAGTCTATCGTGGGCAATTTAATTCCCTGCGTAGCCTTGCCAGTCACCCACTGAAAACACAAAATCCGATCGTATCACTTGAATGTGAAGGTACAGCGAAACTGGCAAAGACCTGATAAGGGCCTTGCTAAGTGATTAGACTCGACACGTGCCAGGGGGAAGGGGTAATATCCCAGCGAACCCCACCCCTCCCCGCCAGTGCAAACATTGATTGATTGCGACCGAACGGAAAAATGAAGTCTGAATTTCGATGCCACTTATCTTTATTAAAGGGAGAAAAGAGGGAGGCAATTTGTGAGCCCTCTTGTATATCGAGTTCTTCTAATTCGGTTTGGGAGAGAAGGAATATCCAGGGGTGAAGCGACAGGTGTTTGACGGCATGAAAAATGCCTTTCTAAAGGAAGCTCTATTGTTGATGGAAGAGAAAGGCCCCATGGTTGGTTTTTCAATCATCCTGTATATAGAGTGACCAAAATGAAATCCTCTATTCCCATACCTCGAGAAAGATAGCAGTTTGTTCAGATTGATTTGATACATTTCTTAAGATAAGGTTAGTAGGCAATATAGAATTTGCTATGCTCAAGGTAACTAGTAATGATGATAGTACAGATAGTCATATCGTTAGTCACAAGTGGAGTTCCACGTTATTCGTATGAACGAACCGACAATCTTCTTGAACCTCGAAAGGATTTGAAGATGAAATCGTTGATTCCTACTTTCGAAGGGGCTTAATCCGCATCTTGAGTTATCTGTTGTTAAACTCAAATTGCGGCAAATTGATTCATTTATTTATTTATTTATTTATTTATTTATTTATTTGTACACTGTTCTACAGGATAAATCCCATCTACAGAACAGGAATGTAAGCAGGTATATAATAACAACATAAAATAAAATACTAACAACATTCTGCAGCAACATTATGTATCAGATTATTTGAAGAATTCGGATTTGATAAGTTTCATAGAACAGTTAGATATATCTATCTGAGAGCTTTTTGAGTTGTATTTCGACAATATATTGTGTGAAGGTGTTGTGCGTGCTGCTGGGAGATAAAATGTGCTTTTGACTCGTGATGCAGCTCTTGGAATATGAAAATCAAGTTTTTCTATCAGAGCGGGACAATCTATATGATTATTAATGATTTTATATAAAAAGATAACTGAATTGCATTCACGCAGACACTTCAATTCATTCATCCTATGTCTCTCCAGAAGTTCACTCTGAGCAATATGTCTTGGTGGATAGGAGTCGTCCATTTTGAAACTCAAGAATTTCAGGAAGCGTCTTTGAACTGATTCTATTTTGTCAATATGTAACTGGTAGAGAGGATTCCATATCAGTGAAGCATATTCAAGTTTAGACCTGACAAACGAGAAGTATAGCGTTTTGGAAGTAGTTATATCAGAAAATTCCCGACTGGTACGAACTACAAATCCATACATTTTAAATGCAGTAGAAACTAAGTTGTCAACATGAGGTACAAATGTAAACTGAGGATCGCAGGTCACTCCTAGATCAACGAATGTTTTCGGCCTCTCCAATATTCTGCCATCGACATTATAATTATAAATTACTGGTTCTGATTTGAGTGTGAAAGACATAACATTGCATTTCGAAATATTTAGAGATGAATTATTAAGCTGACACCAATTTTGAATTCTGTCCAGATTACAAGAAAGACGCTCACAATCATATTTTCATGTCATCAGCGTATAGCAGGCACTTCACATCAATGACATCAACAATATCGTTTATGAATATATTGAATTTAGAGGGCCTAGATTAGACCCTTGAGGTACACCGGAAGTTGCGAAGTATTCAACCGACTTGAAGCCATTGACAAAGACATATTGTTTCCTGTCATGTAGATATGAACAAAATAAAGCCAAGAGGGAATCAGAGAGTCCGAAATGAACTAACTTTTTCAATAATATTCCATGGTCAAGTCGATCAAATGCTTTAGAAAAATCTGTATATATCACATCAGTTTGACTGCGATTATCAATTGCTTCAGCAACATATTGATGAGATTAGTGACTGTTGATCGACCCTTCATAAAAGGTCATCTCCATTTTCTCGGCATGAGAAGTACCTCCAAAATCGAAAACAAAAACCAAAAAAAAGTGCTATCAGATTTGATGCAACGAGAGGGTTGGATAAATTTCTCATATTATTTATATTCCAGTACTATTCTAATTTAACTGTGATATCGGAGAAATATTTTTTTATCATGTACGTATATTTTCATTTTGATAATCATTCGAGGACATGCATTGAAGAATTTTGATCTGATATTTGCCAAAACTGATGTATAAATAGTGTATGCACAAAATGAGATACAAAATCTTGAAGATAAGGGTTGAAAGAGGTATTGAAGAAATAAGGCACAGACCGCGGAACAATGACTTCAGTGTCAATGACAGCAGTTCGCTATTCATCAGCGCTTCTTTGCAGGTTCCACTTTGGAAGAATTCCATGAATTGACTCGGATTTTCCCAAATTTTTGCAAGCACTTTTTCTAAGGCAGCGGAACAATGACTTCAGTCTCATTGACATCAGTTCGCTATTCATTAGCGCTACTTTCCAGATTTCACTTTGGAAAAATTCCATTACTTGACTCGGATTGTTCAGAACTTTTGCAGACACTTTTTCTAAGGCCATAAAGAGTTCTTTGTACAATAGACAGCCAGATAAAGATAAATTGAGTATAATCCTTGTTGTTAAATGTCAATATGAAAGTGAAATACCACCATCTCTGAATACGGATATCTAAGCTCATCAACCTCATCACCCTTTATAGCTCCGATCCAATCGACGAACAACCCCCTGCGTCATCAATCAACGTTAACAATAACGTTATGTGATATTCGAAACGTCTCCTAAATAGAGCAAATATATAGATTTCCAGACGCGAATAATCCTCGGATATCGACGGTATTTAGCGAACGGGGGATCCTTCGGGACCCCCTATGCGGAAGAGGTTCCCAGGGGGAAAGGGGGAGAATTCGAGTCGTAGGTAATCAACAGATGGATTATGGCCTAAACGGTCCGTGGAAAAGGATGCGGTTGCAGACTTTCCAAGATGTCCCTCGAGACCTAAGAAGCGTTTCCTTTACGGAAGTGAAGTGACTTATATTTTTTCAGTCGCAGTTTGGAAAGCGGAGCAAGACAAACTACAACGAAAGATATAATGATATTCACTAATTGAAATCATATTTATATGAAATATTATTTAAAATCAGCCACATCATGAGTGTGGCGTAGGAAGGGAGGTAATATATACAGAATCTTTGAATAAAAAATGAACTAAAGGTGGACAAAGTGAATTATTATCATCTTTTTACAATTCTACTGATATCTACAAATCGAACTGAGGTCCTTTATATCTGTCCTTTTCATTGATGACATGTTCAGAGAGACTACAAGATTTCACATCTCCTGCAATCACTATTTGATTATTTTGTCCATACAATACTCCACAATGTTTATCATGTATTATTTATAATTTCCCTACTTTGAAGAAAGATGATTTCTATATTAATGTTATCTATTCATTTGATTCTTCTTTTATTCATCACTGAAAATGACCTCATCTCATTCACACACATTTTTGAGACCATGCTTGGTGATGAGATTTTTTTTCGACAGTACGGTAACTCTAATTTGATATTACACGATCATATGCCATATTATGGTATAGAAACAATAAGCCACTGGACAACGAGAAAGCTCTGGCATCGGCACGAGTCAATCGAGCCCAGCTAATTCATTGCCAAGTTCAGAACATGTATAATTTTTTCCATTCTATTTTAAGGAGATGTATTACGAAAATTGAACCTTTTCTGAATGGAAATCCTGATTGCGCTCCTGACTGTAGGAAATGAAGATTTCCATAACAACGGCATTTTTTGCTCGGATAAAATAAATGAAGCCGATGATTTTCCAGAAGCAATATTGCCGACGAATTCCCAGCCGTGCACTTCTGTTCGACGATCTAATGAATCAGTAAACAAACGAATTGCGAAGGATTTGCATCCGTTTAATTTCCTACCGACATTTCATGAATTATTCAAAAAGTCGGTATCATATTAGAGGAAAAAAAAATTATCGACTGGAAACAGTATGCCGGGGTTCTCCGTATATTGTTCCACCCTACCTACAGAGGTAATTTGTGAAGATATTGAAAAAATTATTATAATTGGTTGCGAATTTTCACTTTTAATTCAATATGCTCAAACCCAATGAGAGGATGATCTTGCAGTCAAGTTCATTTGTGATGATTATGATGAGAGTAGGAAAGTATATTAACTTTGAAATCGATATGTATTTGTGGGATTCGAACGTTTTATGCGTCGATTGTGAATTTTATCAGCGATCTGGTTACGGTGGAGGAAGGAGTGATGCTACTAGAATTTCTTCATCAACCCATGTGACAACTCCAGTGGAAAATTCTTGAAAATTTTAGAATTTTTAAATTTTTCCGCTGTATGTCGATAGAAATCACTTAGATAGAAATCAGCTTACGATAGAAATCAGCTTACTTGAAATTATTTCGAAGGGTTCGGAAGAGCTGAAATTGAGTACTTCTATTTGAATTGATAGAAAGATGGACGGATTTAAATAATGAAATCTCAAATTCAAATTATATCTGATGTGGTATGACATGAAACCAAACCAAACTTCAGAGGCGTGCTTTTTGAATCGAATTGGAAATTCTTGAAAATCACAGAATGTCTGAATCTGACGTTGTATGTTGGGTGAAAGAGTGGGAATCGTGAATTCAGGAACGTACTTGGAATTCTTCCGAGGGGTGGGAAAAGCTGAAAGCTTATGAATTTGGAACTGACTACGCAGATTCAAATTGGTGAAGAATTTACGATAAAAGGGCTATAATTATCACCATCTCAATATCGATTGCGATTATATAACACGAAATTGCAACTTCAGTTGGGATTTAAGTGAATTGAAAATTCTTGGAAATCTCAAAAGTTGTAAATTTTGTTGTAAAAATGTCAAGAGAGAGAGAGAGAGAGAGTGAGAGAGAGAGATAGAAAAGAAGGAATATTCAATTGCTTGATAGCACAATTGTGCATTTTCGCAATTTTGGATTTTAAAATGAGTCAAATTAATTTTTGATGCCTTAACGAAGGTTGCTCAAGTGCAACTTCCCACACTTCTCGTATATGAAACGAAGACGCCGTAAGAGAGATATGCTGATGGGGACAACAGGGACTAATTGTTTCGATCTTGTTCTCGTTATCCCGACAGCATATTTCTCGTCGCACGATCTGACGGAACTCGACCGGAAAATTGCACACGATATTTTGGCCCAGGTGGGGGTCCTCAGGCGTCGGCGGAGGGACGATGGCGAATATTATCTTCGAGACGCTGCCCCGCATCATTGGCATAGGATGGTTCTTCAAGAGCAGGAAATACGGGAACAAAACTCTCAAGTATCTTCCCAATATCAAAAATATTAAAGACATCAAAAATTTTATTTTTATTGATAAGGCTTAGTATTCGATCTATGAATTCTAGTGTGATGACTTCAACTAGAATAGGATATGTTTTGATGTGTTTGATTTTCATACCTATTCGTACTGATGAATTTTGGTCGGGAAATTTTCGTCACTCTTCACAATTATACTGTATTTTTAACGTCACTATAATTTGTCACGATTTTGTGCAATTCTTTCAATATTTTTCAACAACTCGGTATACCGGGTTCGACAACCAAATTGTTTTACGAAACGCCAATCAAGTGTCTATATACTACACGTACACATGCTGGACTGACAAAAAACGTCACAACGCCGTTATCTTTTGACCGATTTTGAACATCAAAAATATCCAATGAAAGGAATCAACTTCAATGCCAGAGTGAATGTATAAATATTATATTTTTTGAATTCTGATAATCTCTATTTGAAATGAAAATCCTTATACAGGAATTCCTATAATAATGATTATTACATAATTATATTGAATGAAAATAAATAACATTTGCTGTTTTTAAAAACAATATTATGTAAAACAATGATACGGACTCATGATGAAGGTTAGTTCTTTGCACTTTTCTCGACATGTGTGAGTAGATTGTTATATTGGATCAATACTTTTTTCAAATTGGCTTCGCTCGCATGAAAATTCAAACTTCATTAATCCCGATGAATACGAATGAATGTGACATCTACCAAAAAAAGTAGGTAACTGTTCTTTCAACCCATAATAAAACATCTAACATCATCATCACATCAATGGAAGTCTACTTCTTGCATGTTAGAATGATTGGCATTGCTTTATCTGGATCTTTTCTTCAAATGCTATACTGGTCAATGACAATAGAATGGCAATATAATTCCTCATTTGCAATACAAAAAACGTAGTCAAAAAATATTTCTCGAACCAACAGTTTGAAAAAACAAACAAAGACAACATTCTTACACACGTATCCATGTAAAGTCATGGAAATCGATGTCGCTTATTTCAACCCCTCTCAGCTCAAAGACCACTGAACAGATAGATATCCTTGTTGGGCAATCGTTTTTCTTGGGTTTTGTTTTTCTTTCATCCAGACGCCGTCGACTCGATAGTTTGTTCTGCTATTTCCTCCAGTCGATTTGTCGAGGAGTTTCGTTTGTTTTGCAATTAGACAGTGGTTACTTGATGGAGCGTCAGATCGAGAATCGAAACACGAATGCCAAGTAGAGTGGAGAGGAAAAACATTTGTCAATTAATCCATGCCCTCGTATAACATTATACAGGCAGTCTGAAAAAACGCCACGTGCTGCAACTTTGCCATTTGGAACCCGATTTCAAGAAATATGATAACAAAATGTCTGAAAAACACTTCAAGCTCGGTATCAATGTGTTTTTGCATTATTGATTATTTTTATTTTTTCTTAACATTATCCGAAGTCTAAACTGAAATAAATTCTTTTGTATCAAGGATAATGTTATATTATTGGCTGAATTCAATTATGAACAAGCTGAAAATTTATGGAATTTTGTGGATAAAATTAACCCCAAGTTAGCTATGACTTTGTAAGGTCAGTTATTTCTTCATTGTACAATCAAATGTCAGTGCTTGCAAAGTGATGATAGCTATTGAGAACTTATTGTGTTATTTTCATTTCTGATAATTTCATTAAATTTTTTTTCTTAAAAAATTCACATATTATCCACTAGATGTTAGTCAATTATCAAGTTGGTGGTACATTCAGGAAAGTATGAATGTTATGAGTCGTATCAATTTTCATCATATTGCAGATATCTACGAAATTTGGATTGTCAAACTGGACCCAACTTTTCGTTCTTCTATCTTTAACAAATCGGTTACTATCTTTCGAGAACACACTAATGACTCACCAGGTACGAAAAAATTATGAGGACTGTTCAAAATCTCGAAAAAATGAGGGGCTGTGACAGTTTCGTCTGCGGCATTGTTTGTTTCAGGTATGAGTGAGGCAGTTATAATAATAATAATAATAATAAATGGCCTTTATTTTTCTTGGCGAAGTTTAGCTCAAAGCTATTCTTCCACTCAACCAAGCGTATTTAAAAAAAAACAATGTCATAAACATTTATAATAACAATGGTAATATAAATAAATGATTATAATAATAATAGTAGTAATGATAATATCGCAAATTAGTCGGGAAATTTTGTTTGAGTTTACGTCGGAAATTTGAGAAACATAAGCTTTATATATTTTGACTGATGGAGTGAAAATCATGTTCAAAGACAACTGAAATATACACCTCGATGAACATGCTTGCTATAACTGCTCTATAATATCAGATATCGTTTCGTGTCGCCAAGCTCATACAACAAATTCACGTTCGACGCCCGAGTTCCTCCACCACAACCAATTTCATCAACTCAACTTATAGCTATACAGCTCTGCATCGCTATACAATGCAGACAGACATCCAGAATAGGCTGACGATCAATCACAAAGTGCCGGATAATGAATTGATACATTTTCCGTCATAACGCTGAAAGCGATGGGGTAACTGGGGGGAGTGGGGCAGGGGGGCGTTTCAAAGTGAATTACAGCTTCCGGCTCTCCACCAGTGGCGGATTCTCAGGGGACAAGGTTCGAACTATGCACTCAAAAAACTGTCTGGTTAGTGTAGGCACAACCATATGATCTTGTTATCTTCACAAAGTTTTATCGTTACGACAACCAGAATATTGTTATGGTTACCATAAAAAATTGTTACAGTGCGAGAAAATTTGGTTGTGCGTATACTAACTAGAACTTTTGTTATGGGAACTATAATATTTCGCAGTGCACAAAAGGACGATATGAAAGTTTCCAGGATTGTAATTATTTTTCATGCGCATTTTCCATAAAAGATATTCATACATGTATTTTTCCATTTTCTTTGGACGATCAATCTTGGCTCAGGAAAATGTCAAAGTAGTAAATTTGTCGCAATATCTGATTGCTCTTTTGCCGAGGTGTCAGCCATCACAACGTTGTCTCCTATATCGCATAGTTCAGATGCACGAGCATTCAGCATGGAAATAAAATACTCATTCATTTTCCAAGATGAATTAATATTCAACTTCAAGAATATAGGGTAGTCTATTTTGAAACATCAACCACCACACAATTTTTTTTCTACTGAATATGAAATCTTGACGGAATGTTATATTAATTGGGTTTTCAGATCTATAGAATTAATTGAGAAATATCAAAGTATGGAGGTTAGGGTGGCATTTATGGTAAATAACCCTGTATTTATGATATATTCATCAACTTTGTCTCAGTGATGTTGACAGTTACCGAACGCTCTACTGATGCAAATTTCTTGAAGTGGCGTTAAGAATGATTTATTGTAATTTGTTAATAGAAATAATTCAAAATATTTTGAAACTTATTTCAGGCCGCGAGAAGGTGGTGTTATTGATATGGTTCAAAACAGAGGAAACTTTATCATCAATATTTTTTTATAGATCTCATTATACTGTTCTTCGTTTATTGTTGTTTATTGAAATGAAACTATACTATTAGTGATGTTCGGCATGAATGACTTCCTTTTTTGATATATTCCACAAAACACAAAAAAAAGTGCTGAAAAAATACATTATGTGCAAATTGGGAGAAAATCATGATAATTAATCGAAATAATTGAAAATCAAGACCGTATTTGGAAGAATTGGCATTTATAATGAATCATCTGAGTCAAAAAATATGCAAATAAGCCAAATCATTTCTTCAAGGAGTGGCGTTTCCAAAATAGGAAATGAAATCTCCAAATATGTATTCAAAAAAAAATCAAAAAACAATTCCTCGATCGACTTACAGACAATATTTAATGATACAGTCTCCTGTGTCCTCTGTAGCATATGACGAGTCGCCACTGTTTCCTACGAGTCGTCCGTCGATTGATGAGCATCATCTCTCCGGCTTCGTTATTTATTTAGGTTGATGCTTCGCGAACAATAGCTGCGAGCTGTGAGCGATGTTACAATATAACGTATATAGCATGTCTGTTCATGAAGTAATATGGGGATTACTTCTGAAATGACTTGGGAGGGGGTCTATTGAGATGACAGATAGTCAATATTGGACATTCTCAGGCAACAATCTTGAAAATCCTGCTCTCCAGCATATTTCCAAGCTTCCAGCCCTCAGCCAGCAGTACTTTTCTCTCAGTCGATGGTAATTTCTATGAAAATTCCACACATATGATTTTTAACCAATCAGAACGTGTATTTCTTTCAGATCACCATAGCAACGGATGAATTTTATCGGAATTTTTTTCCTGGTGGGTACCCAACAGCGAATTATACTGGAAATTTTTTTGACGTTCATAATGACAGGTTGTGTCAACTTGATAAAGACGAAAATCGATGTTGTTGGAAGCACATTTGGTGTGGAATACCACACGAGTTCAAATTAAATCCGGAAATTATTTCTCGCTCATGAATATTTTTAGAAAATTAATTTTCGAAATATCAATGAGCTCGAGAAAATTTCCGGAAATAATTTGACCTTCAGTGGTATTACTAGTGGAAATACCCTCACGAAATGAACCGGACATATCTTTTCCATTTATTTGTCGTTACTTAAACGTAGAAATAGACGTCTTATCAAGTCGAAACTTGGGAGGGATGAGTTTTTTCATAGTGGACTCCGGAACCACTTGTGGTAGACATGTATGTCTTCGAAGCATTTCGTTAAATTCTGTCTGTTGACCCAGTTGGCCCCCAATTCACAACCTAATAGCCATGGTTCCTGAAAATATCCTTGAGATACCAAGGAATCAGCTACATTTTTACATTGGAAAACCACTGAAGATATCAATTTGGCTGCCGTGATACGCATATGGAGGCATTTTTGATTATTATTGTGTTCTTCTACGTAGGTATACAATTTATTATTATTATTGTATTTGAGTGTTTAACTGCTCCAAATCTCATCTTTATCTTCCTCATGTAGAGTTCCAGAACAATTTGAACCCTCCTAGCCCTGTCTCACCTACAACAATCTGCACCCAAGCACTTCGACAAACCCCTTATGCCTAGCCTTGTCTAGCTGAAACTTAATTAGAGCAAAACTATTATTCACCGAGAATTTTTATGGGCTCCGCAATTTTCTCCGGCACAATTTCAGCAAGTTGAAGCAGCTTTTGTAATTGTTCTGGTTGAGTTGTACAATCAGAGTAATGAAGCTGTGAATTGTGTGGGCCGTATCCTGTGTTCCAGGACCGGACTTTTTGGAATGATTATGTTGACTTACTGATAGATGAACCCAAAATGGATGTGTGTTTCTCACAACGGTATCATTTTCTGAAATTAGCAAGATTATCTGAGATTTAGGAAATTTTCCAAAATTTTGAAAGATTTTTCAAAGATTGAGAGATATATCAAGATATGCGTGTGATTTTTCAAGTTTTGCGAGAATAGTTATAATTTCTGGAGATTCAACTACTTTGCAAATTTTACCCTGAATTGAGGGATTTTTTGCATGAATCTTCAATGTTCGTAAGATAGTCTGAAGATTTGCAGGCAAGATTCGACTTTTTTCAGGTTTGCAAGATTTCAAATTCGAAGAAATATTGACAGATGAAAGAGGTGATCATATGAAGCTTAGTTCCTCAATATCTTTCAAAATCAAGCTTAAGGAAATCATTCTCGGAAAGCAGTGATCCATTTTGTAATTCATTTTGTAGTTTTGTAGTTTTGTATTCATTTTAAGAACATCAATGTATTTCACATTTATTACCTGGTTGAGTGGAAGAGTAGCTATGCTAAACTC
This sequence comes from Gastrophysa polygoni, assembly GCA_963576655.1. Taxonomy (NCBI): domain Eukaryota; kingdom Metazoa; phylum Arthropoda; class Insecta; order Coleoptera; family Chrysomelidae; genus Gastrophysa; species Gastrophysa polygoni. Next base: position 11,020,067 of record OY755084.1, on the reverse strand, counting down.
CGCCAGGCTAAATAAAGGCAATTTATTATTATTATTATTATTATTATTATTATTATTATTATATCTAGAAATGCGATATGCGAATTCGAGGTGTATATACCAGATTATCAATGGGAGATACAAACCGTTTATATGATATCTGATTGCTGTGAACCATGTTTTTGAAGCAATTGAATTTATTATTATTATCATATGATATCTGACAGCACGCAAGGTAGACTAGACCAAAATTCATAGTTTCTTCCCTATGCAACACAAAAAAGCAACAAGATATATCCGAAGAATCAGGGACTCCCAAATATCGATGAAACAAAATATTGAAAATTATTAAAGGATATTCCCACCGCGCAATAGGAATTTTAAAAATTCTGCAATCTTAGAATATTTTTTTTTTTTTTTTTTTATCTGTGGACAACACGAAAGGAAAACCTATGATGTTCGAGGAACATCGTGTTAGCCAGCGGTGGAATTTCGGGAAAGAAGGAAGGTGTTGGAATTTTTCTTGAATGTTTGGAGGTTGTAAGCATCAGGAAAGACTTCACTAGGCAAAGAATTCCACAACTTTGCCGTTCTATTGATGAATGATGCTTGGTATAGCGATGTTCGACAGGTCTCGAGCCTGACAGTGTAGGGGTGACCAGCTTGAGCTCGTCTGGTTTGTCTACTAGGAATCGCGCGTGGTGGCATAATAGATGATATTTCCGTTGAGCACCGACCGTGAAAGTACCTATAAAAAAGGCAGAGATCGCCGACCTTTCTACGATGATCTAAAGAGGTCAATGATTTGGTGAGTGTTGTGTCATCGACTAGGCGAATAGCTCTCTTCTGAATTGAATCTAAGAGCTTAAGCGTATGTTTGGGGGCTGAGCTCCAAACATGTGAGCAGTACTCCAGGACAGGTCGAATTTGTGCTTTGTAGATCATAAGCAGTTGCTGGGATGTGAAGTATCTCTTCGCACGGAATAATTTCATATGAAACAAGATATTTCTCTGAAATGCGATAACTGGTCTAATTCTATCTTGCGTCTAGAAACATCTTCCCTGTCGTCGAACGTCAGACAGATAGCCATCACACTATTTTCTGTTAAAACGCAATCCATAGGCATTCTGGCTTTTCAATCATTTCATCAGTAATGTCAAACACCTCCATCTCTTGATCGTTCATAATAAAAATTGACCTCGAATAGAAAAAATGGTGTCATCTGATATACCAAGATATATCAAGATATACCAAATGGAGTCCGACTCTGTATGGTGTACCAGCCACGTTGTCATTTCCCCCATAATTCGGCCTGGCGGGACTTTACCGACTCCACATCGGGTGTATTTAGTTATTTATGCGAGTTGGTATGACATTCGTCGCGGACATTATTCCCAAGTGCCGACTCAACCGGCCCACTTGACTAATTTCCTCACTTCCGGAAGACGAAGAAGCAGGGGAAAACAACAAATCTAGCCGGATTCCGAAAAGAAAAATCCCCGAGATTCCACTATCACGAGCGACAATAAAATTTCGAAAATTTTCAAAACATGGGATTGAGAGAATCAAATTATATATATATATATATATTAAATTATATTTTATTCTCATAATTCGAAACTTTCCAACTTACGAACGCACAACCGATTTAAAATTTGATTTCAGTTCCTATAAACAAAACTTTCGACTGAAAAGCGAGATGAAAGGAAGTGATGTGAAAAACAGTCAAAATTATTCGAAAACACTCTCATTTGTAGAAACACTATTTTTTCATCAGGAGTAATAATTGAAGTTCTGTTGCGATAAAAATGAGCATGAAAGGTGGTGTGCATTTTGGTGTATCTATATGAAATACTCAAATATTGCATAATTAGGTTCTCTTCACTTATGTAGAGTTTCAAGAATAACAAGAGTTTAGGAATTATGGTGCATACTCATATTGACTGTTACTCGAGCTGACCTCAAAAATTCAACTTGACCTGATGTAATGCTAAAGAGGTTATAATTGGTTCAGATTCGAATGGTCGAAAAATAATATTACAACACTACGCTATTGTCAAAATGTATTCGAAAAGATTATATACTTAATGAAATAATTTTTCATCTTAACGGTTATACCTGAAGCTGGTTCCGTAACTGAACTAATATTTTGTCAAAAGAAAAATTTGCAGTTCTCGAAGCAATTGATTCAATCGTACACAGAAACGTCGAACCATGAGATCATCTCCTGAATAGTCGCCAAATCCATGTTGTATTGTACCATCCATAGATGAGAGCTTAGATTGCAGCAAAGGCACATACAAAGCAAATAATCGACAAAAACACAACCACTTTCTTGGCAATAGTAGCTATCAGAGGAATCCATTTGTCTGCAGAATCTAGTCTAAACCCCAGAATAGAAAATCCCACATGTGGAGGGGCCAGAGGGGAGTTGATAAATAGCAATACGCTAAATCTCAGCAGGCTGCAGGGAGAAATTATTTCCGATTCGTGTGTGGAGCGTAAGTAAGACTGCTTTATGCTCGGATGCGACAACTTTCCTAATTTCCACGAGTTACTACGTTTCCAGAGGTTTTCCACATGACGAATGCCGGCTATTTATACCGAGAGACACTATTGAAGAAGCTGTTAAGTCCACTTCCAAGAAAGATGGTCTTCATTTGAAAGATACAGGGGCAAAAACATTTATGTCACAAAAAGAAGTTTGTGAGAAGAACGATTTTGAAAATTCGGATATTTGGATATCTCATATCTGGAAAAATATCAACCAATTTATGTTGAAATATCAACAAAACGATGCACACACGCATAGAAATACCAATGATGATGATTCGTTGCTCCTGATAGAAGCTCATAGATCATTTCATCACCTCACGGCCTGTGAGGAGTTGTCACTATAAATAGATAAATTCAGCTTGGTACTGCGTGGTCGTGCTGTCAAAATATCGACAGAAATTGATTCAAAATCATAATTATACATACATATTATCTTCAACAATGAACCAAATGTAAATTTTTTCAAGAAGTGAGGAAACATTTAACTTTCCACATCCGAGGTGAATTTTTCAGAATAACTGCTCACGCTATGATTTTGACTAGACTGATGAGCTAACATGGTTAGCCATGCGTCGAATCCAATCTTCTTCATCTGCAATTTCTGGGTACCTACATTGGTATTTGCTGAGACCTGGAGCTCCAAAACCCAGCACGAGTCAACAACTGATATTGCTATTTTGCTGTGTTTCTGTTACTGGTGATTCTTTTGTTACCTATAAGTGCCATTTACCTGAAAATCACTAGTAATTCATCCGTGTGCAAATAAATTTTTTTAGAAGACTGATCGTGCGTCTTTTTCACCAAACCACCTGAGCAGTATCTGCTAACGAGAGAATAACCGCTTGCACTAGGATCTCGACTAAACTCCTTGAAATCGATCGAACTAAAAGATAATGAAATTAATCTCACCAGAAGGCTGGGAATTCTTTTTCAATCGGCCGTAATACCAATGCCAGATTTATTGTTCTTTCCTAGTATAAATAAGCTATTCCTAACAAATTTTTGCGATAGATTCACATCGTTATCTCAAAATGACCGTTCTTGGACATTTCCGCTCAACAGCCTATTCGTTAAGACTGTCTCGGAATGAGTCAGAGACAAAATAGACACAATGTCTGGGGAGTTTTGTTGGTGGCGGTGGGGAACTGATCCAAGCATGAAAGTATTCCATCACACGAGCATCATTAGCCGAGAAAACTATCTTTTGGCTATCTCTAAATGTTGCATTTCGAACGCAGTCATATCGCGAGGCAAATCATTGATCTATTTTTTCTACAAATTCACCAAATGATCGTCATATATTTCATTGATCGATCAACCTACAGATTGTAGGAATCGCTGACAATCGAAAGTTGTGAACGTATCAGCTGTGGCCCACCTAATATTTGCCACCCTATATGACTCTAGCGAATACAGAGACCGCTTATGAATAGATCGTATTCTAGAACAATCGCTCGTCGGGACGGATATAATCAAGTCGGCGTATGCACTACGGCGTCCAACCACTACCCTTTCCTCCCAAACCGCCCTGACTCCCCTTATACGGACTATTCTCTAATACGGCATGCAATAAACCTCGGAATGTCGACTAAACATCGTTCAACGTGCAGTCAGCATGCTAAACCACCCTTACGCCTCCCCCTTTTGGGGCACCCTTTAGTCTGATGTTTGCTCTATTATGCTCCCATCGTGATGATCTGGTGATAGTTTTGGGGGTGGGGGTGTAGTACTGAGTGAGGAATGGAGATTTTTTACATTGTAGCGGATTTTTTTCTGGAAGATCTTGAATTTTCAAAATCATAATAATTGAAGCTCTCGTGGAATTATATCTGAAAATTGACGTTTCACGGATCCGATAGCGTTCTTGAAGTTTATTTTTGTCCTTTTCAGGGCCGGAATACAGCCATTACTCTACGTCATACTTTACGACCTTCATACACAAAAAAGCTGGATGGAGAATAGTGAAAATATTATAATAATAATAAAAACGAAATACTATCGAAGTGACAGTTCTTATCTACTGTAGTCGCACTATTATGAATGAGACAATTTCATTCTATACTCCTGGCTTACTTATTGCACACTATTATGAAAACTTTCGAATCAAAACACAAACATCCTAGAATAGAACACAAACACTTCATTTTTGTTATTGTTATCATTACTCATCTCCTTAGCCGCGGTAGCAACTCTCAGAAGCACAAGAAGGGCTTATGTGAGTGAATGAGACAAGAGCCACAGTTGATACAAGTGGAATCCAAACCGTGAATAAACCCAAATCCGAGAGGAACCCGCGATCTCATGATGACTAACCATGATTCTAGACCACCTTGACCACCTTGCCGAACCAAAGAAAATAATTTCATGATGCCTTTTATGTTTGGAGTTGTTGGACAAAAAATGTCACAACTTGCCTTAGACTATACAATACACTATCAAATCAAATTGAAAGTCATTTTTTTCTATATATCGATGATATTTTACTTCCTGATTTTGTTCCTGATTATGATCTGATATTTCATCCATATTTTATTTCATGCTTTTGATTTTTAATTATCACTTTCTAACAGTTCAGCCTAATAGTTAACAAGTAACAGTTACGTTACTTTTCTTGTTTATTATGAATTCTGTCAATAAACTCATTTAATTTTCTCATTTTTCTACTTGTTATTCATATCGACACTGAATGTTATTAATTATCATTACCATTATAAGCAGAGCTGATTTTCAAGTCAAAAAATCAATGAACACATTGATATTTTTTCTTCTGAATGTCGCATAGAAATGAGGGAGAAGTTAATGGTTGAAAAAAAAATTATGGACGTCTTTAGTTACTCTGAAGATTAACATACACCAACTTGGGTCCGTAAAATACGATTTTTCCGGCATCGGAATGAACATCCGGAATATCGCGCGTGGTATTTTGAGCATGAACGAGCATGCCGTTTATTCAAATCCATTTTCATCTGCAAAAACGTTCTGTTATAATTGCGGTCGTATGAGTGTTTGCATACCAAACACATTATTTTTCCAGTGAGCATTGTTTGCGGATCGCGAAATTCCCGGAGCATCACAAACATCCATGAATGATCCGATCCGAATGATCTCTCAATGAAAGGCATTTCCTGAATTATTTTACTGGATATTTTCAATTCAATCAAGTTGAGTTTGAATACAACAAATGTACATTCATGAAGTGATAATGTGATAAATAATAGTTTTAGTACATTATTCGAAGAGCCTAATAATATCATTAGACGCGAGTAGAAGACTATAAGGTGGATTTATGCACAACGCTTTATCTTTACTCTTCTCTTTCATCAACTTTTATTTAATATAACCTCCCATTAAGGACTGTTCCATCTTTATGCACACACTTTACTGAATTAAAACTATACTTTGTCATGTGATACTAGTCGCTCACGATATGATTATTTGTGTTTTGATACTTTATAGTGGAAAACTCAAACTCAAATAACAAGGTGTTGCATTATTGCTTTCACAGGAGTTCAATTATTTTTCCAATGAGAGTTTCATTCCTGTCGAAATGAATGGCAAGGTGAAAAAAAATTCTGACCACAATTATTGATAAAAAGAAGAGGAAATTATCAATGACAGATTCGCGCATGCGCACATCGTATTTTACTTTAACTTTTCGCTGAAAGATCGAAGTTGGTTATCTCTTGAATAAAGGATAGTGAAAGATCAAAGTTGATTCGGATGTATAAATGGAAAAAGTGTTCGACATTTTGATGAATACGTTGATGAAAGAGAAAATACAAATAAATGAAGAAGCGCAGTGCATAAATTCGGCTATAGTTTCTCTACTACTTTTCTATACCAAAAAAAATCAAGAAAATAATTCTCATCATCCGTCATAAGCTAACTCCATTATACACAGTTCCTTATGACTAGCCAGCAAAATTTGCCGATGGTGATATATACTAACGATACATAGTGACTTGTTCACAGTCAACTCGACTGGAAAAGCTATTGTACACGATATCTGTGAAGGGTTTTGCCGTATGTTTTTGCACCCCATCACCCATAATGGTTATAGCGAATGTTATCGAAAAATAATGAATACAATTTTTACACCTTTTGATTCATCAGAGGTCTTGTCCAGAATTCCAAATCATTTTCTCCAAATGTCAACAACATACATGCATCTTCGCATTTTCACATGAATCACCCTGTATATATACATTTGAAACGAACGGATCCGAATCTCTATTTGAAGAAGACCGTCGAGAATCGCCTGTCACTAGCAAAGAGATCGGCAGTAGTGAAATAAAGATAACATCTGTCGATAATTGAAGTGGTAGGAGAAGGGATCTGAAGAAGGGAGCGTTTGATTCTTGTCGTGAAAAGGCGATGAGTTTGGCGTTTATTTGGATTCCATTCCGGAAGCAATAGTAGTTCAATGAGGCAAGAGGATTTTCCTTTTTTTCGACTATGGGAGCTGATAGCCTCAAGTCTTCCTTGGAAAGTCTTTTTTCTCATAAAGCCTTGTTTTCTGTTCTGAATTAGGGTAGCAACTAAAGAATCCGCTCTCTCTGCACCCGGTGACACAATATAAAGTATCACCCCCACCCCCATTTCTATTTTTTCATTTGAAAAAATATTAGTGAACTGTTTCACAGAGGAGTTTTTCGTTCCGGTTTCTCTGAGTGATGAAAACTTATTAATTTTGAATAGGACACCTTGTATATTATTCTGGTGATATGAGTCAATCAACCTCTCCATCAAGCACGTTCAGAATTCGGTGATAGAACGGGCATTGCAATTGTATAGGAATTATTTTAGCTGCATTCTCATTGTGTACTATCCTATTCGAGTATAATAAATAACAGAATTAGCGGTGAAAATTAGTGTGTTCAACAATACAAATCATTATTGATGAAAAGCTCTGGTATACTGAAATAATAGGACATAAATACCTCGGACAAAACAATATTCTCATGGAATTCATGACGAAGCTTCTACAATGTTTGTATATACCCAAACATCATTAATAATTGAAAGTTTATTTATAGTTTTCATTCAACACCAAACCTGGTATAGTGAACTAATGATGAGAACTCCTTGCCGAATATGGAATAAAATAAAGAGGTTTCTATTTGAAAAACTTAAATTTTGTTTTTACTCGAATACTTACCATCCTGTATATTTCTGATACGACTGGAAAAATGCGTCATCAGAAGGAAATCGACGTGTCCGATTGATAGAGCTGTTTCACAAAAATTTGGCTTTCTGTTCCGTCCAAAGAGGTACTTTACACCTGAGCAACTTCTCACGATTTACAAAGCGCAAATTCGACCTGTCATGGTCTTTTCGATTCAGAAGAGAGCCTAGTTGGTGTAGTGAACTAACCTTTCTAGAACATCGTAGAAAGGTGTAACTAGACTCTGAACTTTGCTCTACCGAGCAGCATTCATCAATAGAAAGGCAAAGTTGTGGAATTATTTGCCTAGTGAAGTCTTTCCTGATGCTTACTACCTTCAAACTTTCAAGAAACAACAAACACCTTAACCTTCTTTCTCAACTTTCCACCGCTGGCTAACACGATATTTCTCGAACTTTATAGGTTTTCCTCTTCGTCTTGTCAAAAGATGAAAAACTTGAAGTCTTCATTGCCGAAAATTTCGACAGGTGACTTGATATATTTATTCTGTCGTTCCTGAAAATCTCAAGTCGATTGGTGAATCGGTAGATAATATATAGTATATCGAGAAAAAAAATTGAAGATTTTGAGTTTCGATACATAATAGGATATGTGCCATTATTACAACATTATAGAAGCCAATTTGATGTGAATTGAAATGATTGATTCAAATGAAAATTTGGTTAATTCACACTTATTATACCTTATTTACAAAAGCCGTTTGAACTTTACAATCCTTTTGTGAAAAATTTTGATGTTGGATTTATCATGATGATGATAATGTTGAAATCTATGAAATATCACAGAACTCTTTATCGTGTACTCTGAATTGAATTATGTTCACTTGAACATGCACAACGTTGTTATTCAACAAAATTCCCATATGCTTTTATATTATTTCATAGGATTTCAACAAAACATCATTTCTCATATCATTACTACATTGAGAGTTCATAAGAAATAGATCAATAGAAAAAGAAATGTTTCACAAGTTCCATTGTTTTTTCTTCGTTCAACATGAAAAAAGTCAATAATTTGACAGAAAATATTGCCACCTATCAAGCGAAAAAAATCACACACTTGACACTATTTCTTACCAACTTCGTCCCGCGTTGTTTTTCAGCATGTCATCTAACAAAATGAATTTTCTAGACTTCCAGATGCTTCCAACTCGGAACATTATCCCGACACCGGTACATCACCCAATAAAACTGGCCAATAAACCAAAATATCGATACGATTATCTGATTTTCCGGTCTGCAATTTGCAGCAGCCGGTGTTCCACCAGTATCGACCGACTCAGGGTAGAGTTTTTCCGCCCTAGAGACACATTCGCACTGTATTCTCGATCGGTAGTATAACAAAATGTGTGTGTGATATCGCACGAGACAAGTTGAGAAACATCATGAGAAATGCCTCAAAAAAAGGCATCTTGATTCCTTGTAGCTCAAAATAGTTGTAGTAATAGTAGTTGTAGTTGAGAATAGTCTGAGTCAGCCAGATGAAATAAGTTCGATATTTCCATTTCCCACATGTTATACAGATTTTATACGAAAATCATACCAAAAATATATCGTTACGAGTTAAACGATACCAGATTGATGGATTCTTCTACTAACTCAACCTCTATGTTACAGCGTTTCAAAAGTAAGAAGCACTTTATACGTATATACATGGTTTTTCAGATTATGGTAGCAATAAGTCTCATTCGACATGCACAATATATTTTTTTTCCAAAACGCTTCCCAATACAGACCTTCAAAGCTAGGTTTTCAAAATCTTTTTTTTTTGCACAGCTCTAAGGTCATTGAAGCGATTCAGACTAAGTTTGGTACAATTACATATGAATCTTATAAGCGGTCCTTGACGTGAGTAACTTTTGTCAGAATTGTACAGTAGCGCAGATAGCGAGGGGTTGTGTCAGTTTTCACATTTTTTCTTCAATTCCCTGTTCATTTCAGACAAAAAATATATTCTCCTGGAAAATCAACTTTGATTTGAGGTTTCGATTACAAAATGATTGTAGTTGAAAACACTTCTAAAATAGTCAGCAGATCGGTAATAATCATTTTATTTGTAAATCGAGTAAATGTTTGTTGAGTTGGAGTTTTATTGAAGAGACTAGAACAATGCATGCCTATTTATTTCACGGTGAAGTCCTGTTCAATTGGAGCAGGGAAAAACATCAATGAGGAAAAATATCCAGTGGCGTAGAAAATAAGGCGGGAAAGCTGAAACAACCCCCCTGTATATGCGCCACTGGGCAATTTTGCCAAGTTACTAACGTCAATGAACGAGCACAAATTTCATGTGCAAATACTTGTACCTAATCTGGTCAAAATCGTTTGAGAGTTACAACAAAATGAAGATATTTAAAACTGAAGGGCTATATCCCCTTTACGGAGTTTAGGAATTTCGGAAAGAATATATGATGCATGTCGACTTATTTTTCGATGGACCCTCAAATGGTGAATTATTTCTACTATACCCTGGACCACCCTTCATACCAAAATTGGGAGCCACGTTCGGATTTCGTCGAGGTGTTTTTTTTTTATTATTTTTTTTTCTCGTAGATGCAGATGCCGTTATCTGATCTCGTTTCTAATTGATATTTGTTGACTTTTTCAATGTTTTTCCTTCGAATCACACAATGTGTTAGAATTAACTACCCAATCTATCATTCAGCGCCATCTAATGGTGAAGGATCTTCTATTCTTATCAGCCCCTAACGCTGTACGTGTAACAGATGAGTTACTAAGTAGCTACAGTTTTATGTTCAGCACTGAACATAAAACATCTCATTTTCTACCCACTCTTGCTCTCAAAAGCTGTTTATACTGTCCCGAAGGTTTTCCAATTTGTCAGCAACCCAAGGACGACTGATGAGGCTTTTGGTGGGCCGAAACAGATCTGTCTCGCTTTCGCTCGACGAATTAGAAATATCTTCGGCCAATATCTTCCACCCTGTGTATCATTAAGTGTTGAATGGGTTTTCAATTCTCTTTTTGGATTTGGCTACGCTCAAGATATCTTTCATTTGTGTTGGGAAATCATTAAATACTTTGATATTGCAAGAAATTGATGAGTACTATAGTGACTGTTTCCACATAGACTTCCTCTTGCCTGCGAGAGACCGAAATCAGAGCGAACCGTTCTGAACTACGCGCACATATGTTTGTAATAGTATACCGATCACGATTTCGGATTTGCATAATGGCGTTGCATCAACCCCCATGTGGCAAACTTTTTTCTGAGTCGAAGGGTGAATAAGCGCCGGAAAGTGTAAGAGGTTCGCGATATCGATATTGAATTTTTACTGCATATTATTATAATGTTGAGCATTGAATGGCAGTTCTGTCAGCGTCAGCATACAGGGTATCCTAGAATGACTTTTGCATACTCATTCGTCCTACACTACGGACATTTAAAACTAAAGCCTAATATAAGTGACGAAATACGCTACTTTGATGACTTTCGATCATCCCATATACAACGGATATTTGATGCATACCAAAAATAGAGAAATGTACTTTTTTTCCCTTATACGTATGGAGATTTTCCAATATTATTTCGAGGGAGGGTAGATATAAAAGAGATAAATATTTTTATCGATATATACACGCTCAATTATATGAAACTTACATGAAATCGACAATTCCATGATTGGAAATTATTTGCAAAACTTGAATATAATTTATAATACTCGTAACTAATAACAATGTTATTTTCACCTCGATTTTCACTCATCTCATCTCAATGGATATTTTATGGAAAAAATATCATTTTTTATATATATATATATATATATATATAAATATATATATATCTATATATATATATATATATATAATTGTGAATCATAAAGAGTTCCTGAGATTATGTCGGGGATGAATATACAAGAGATAATTTTTCTCATCGATAATACATGCACGCTCAATTATAAAACTTTCAGTGACAGTGCAAGAAATCGGAAATTCCATGATTCGAGATTGTTTGCAAAACTTGGATTTGATTTGAAATGTAATTTCTTGTTGAAAAATCAATCTAGACTATATTTTAGGACGAGTTCTTAAATATTTGATTAAAGAAACACAAATAACTTTACAGGTGCAGTTGTCAAAATAGTAATTGCGACAGACAGTAATTTTACATAGCTGCGTGATGCTCTTTCCAAGCTATCACTGGAAACTTTCGACTTTTCGATACTCATCTACGGTCTTCGACACGTATCTAACTATTTCCAAGCTTTTCCACGTTGTTTGACGAATGCGAGACGCTTTCGCCAGGCATGGAAATATTAAGTCACGCATCGGTCGAAAAATAGTTGGAAAACGTGAAAGAAACGATCGTAAATAGTGCCAAGTATCCATCCAAAAGCGAGGATATCTCAAGTAGTTTGTGATAAAAGGTGTGTTTGCATCACCCAACGAAAGAGCAAGGTATTTTTTCGTCGATTATTGAAATGTCTGATAGATGGTATTCGATTTTTTAATTATGACATATTTGGGAATTCTCCTTGGCCATTAGAACAAGTGTGTATTGATCTTGAATAATTTGTTATCCACAGGCGTAGATAGATCCTTAAATTCAGGGGTTCTCAAGCCTTACAGAACCTATTCGGCTGATGGTCGTAGAGTGTTCAAACTTATTCTCGAATGCTTTTCAACTCACTTTGGAATCATCTTGAATTGACTACCAACATTGGTCTGAAAAATTTCCAAGCCTTCCTAGCTACACCTACGTTGTTATCTTTGTAACCTCTTCAAACATATCTTTACTACGCCTCTGAACGGATCCCCGTCGAATACGCGAAAAATCTCGCGCTCTCTTGGAAAATCACCCACTACGAGACGACATCCACTTTTTTGATCTAGTCTCGATTCCCATCCAAGACGCTCGGCGCCGCGAGAGGCGTCGAGACGCCATCAGCCACAGATCGAACGTCGGGCGACAACAAACGGAAGATCCATCATTGAAATCGGCACCGAATGTTCATAGTCCAGTCAACAAACCAACGAAAACTATGATATACTGGGGGTTTTTGATTATTTCATCCGTGTGGACTTGAAGACGATTAATATTCGTTATCTTCTTCATTAAACGCCGTTCATTCGAGTGTCTCCAGAGTTAGCAATTCAAAAGTCAGGTAGGTTTTTTTTTTAAGAAAAATTCAATTTATAAGGCACATCTGAAGACGAAATTCTTGAAGCATCATTCTGTTCTTCTGTATCATTTACCACCAAACTATTGGCATCACAAATATCACGAAATTTCTCCAGGTCCTGAACCTTATACGAATCTGAAGGAATCGTCTTCTTTGCCTCGTTATTTGCTACATTTTTGCACAATCCTGCTGGAAATCCTCATTATAATCCTCTGCATCATCGGTATAGAAAATTTTCAGCAAGAATAATGAAGAGGGATTTATTATTTTCAGTTCTCAAATATATTTATTACAGTCATCATTATGTGAAAATGAATGGCAAAGTTGAATTCAATTAGAGCAAACTACTCTGACCACTCGACCAAACCAATATCTCCAGTGTTCCTTGATGTCATGTATTCAGAAATCAAGTAAGCCTACAAGATAAAAATAAAAAATAAAACAGGAAATTTACTACATATTTAATTCCTTGATGATTTTCTTCGAATGAAAACTCTACAGTCTACTATTGAAAGTGGTTCCTTTTTTCTATATCGATGTATTGGGGAGGAGATTATGAATTTTAATGATTTGACAGAGGAATGGAAAAATGCAATCAGTGATAAATTTTGTTATACATGGTTGGATAGAGAATTTCAAAGCACCTAATATAGCCTAGAGAAATATACAGGGTGACATTTGAATGAAAAAAAGTTAAGTCAAACAGGTGGTTGAATGAAATTGTCGCTCGCTCAAAGCATGTGATTATAAATGTGAATTTCAAATTTTCATCTCTTCGAATGAAAATCTACACGCTGCTATATAACTCCTAATGTCACCCAATATACAACACATTTGTACAATATTTAGCTCCCTATTCTGAAATACCAGAAACATTTTATATCTGAAGCATAACTTGTGGAGCAATTTAAATGAAATTAGTTTGAATGATGCAATAAAGAGTAAAACAACGTTGTATATTCGAATACTGAGGCAAACTTCGATATACGAAGGACCAATCATATCGGCGAATCTTTTTTTTTTTCATCATTCATCTCGGTACTGGATTGAAATCTATTCTTTATCATATTGCATGTATGTACCAATGTATATGTTTATAGGTAGTCCCCAATGATACGCCTATGAAATAATAAAAAGATATCTTTATATTGCGCACCAGTTGACTTTTGATAAGATCTATTTTTAAGATACTTCTCACCCAGTGGATGACTGCATGATTAAGTATACGGAATAATAATCAATTTATTATTCAAACTGTGAATACCCAGTTGGAATTTTGTGACAGATTGGCATTTTATAAATTAAATTGAAACTCTCTACTTTCGAAACAAATATATAAAACATTATACACATAAACACGAATATAGCACATTATAAAACACATAATGAGCAATTGAATTTAGGTTTGTTGAAATGATGCAATAAATAGTAAAACGGTATTTCATAAATATGACTGGAAAGAGGCAAAATTTCGACAAATTATTTAGAGTCAACAATTTGTTTCAGACAAAGTCAAAATCAATAAATATTACAAAAAATTCTCCATTGCATTGATAAATGAATGATAAATATCCAAAAAACGACTGCCTTCAAACATGAACGCAATGTTATGAGTGGTACGAGGTATAATACAAAAATGATTGCTTTATTTTGATTGATTCATTGATTCATTCGATATTACAAGATGATAAGTGTATTGAGGTGAATACAAACACAATAATCCTAAAACTATCTAATTCTGGAAAGATAATCAAAACTCAATCTTAATTCACTCAAACCATCACTTTTTTTAACGCATATGATGAAGAAAAATGTTTTATTTCGATTTTATTGGAGGTCTTTCAATTTTTGATTTCACATCTCGTAACTAGATCAACCCCCCTCAAATCTCCCCTGTTATCGACTTCTGATCGGTCCGTCATCAAAATGCAAGCCCTGTCTCGCATATTTATCTGGAACGGTGGTCCGGAATCCGGATCCGGAGTACGTATATTACCGGAGTTAATTACAATAGAGCTAGGCTCCGGAGCGGATTACTTTGGAACGTACGACATACGTAGGAATGGCGTGAAATTGGTCTGATACCCGTTGATCAGACCGGATTAGGAAAGGTGTGGGTGCGAGTCTGCGGGACCGTTCATCAAGGTGATTGGGAAGTGAATAAAGCTCAAAGGATTTACACTACAGAGTCCATATTGAACTTCATATTGGAGTATCTATGACAAATATTGACATTGAAAGTGATGAACTGTAGAGGAAACGATCAGTTGCTAGCAGAATCATGGTCGGATTATAGCAAGGCATGTAAAACCACATCAATTATATATATATCATTCATATAATCATCAAACAATTTCAATTCAGTATCGCTTAGTATTTTTCTAGTACTGGAAGTTGAAAAATATCTGAAAATTTATCAACAAAAACGAAATATGACATTTATCGAGACATTTATCGAGACATTTATCAAAAATTGTCAACCATATATAAGCATGCACAGTTGCATAAACTGAGTGTATTTTCTGAGATCCATGAGCTGCGCATGTTTTTGATGGTTTCGGAATGTTCATTCCATGGACGTTCACTAAGTTACAGTGAGAAAAACTGGTCAACTAAATCGCTCCTTACTTTTTTCAGTGGTGGCAATTGAAATACTTTGTAATTTCATCAACAATGACATCATAACTTCATTTTCTACAAATGAATTGTTTATTTTTCTCACCATTTTTTATCATTATTAAAAAAACACACATGACAAAAATATTATAGTGTTTCTTGTTGAGGTAACAGAGTGTTAAGGGATAACAGCTGTCTGTTTGCCACAACTAATATGACATTTATCAAAAAATTTTTTATTGTTATTTACAGCAGAATTTTTTTCAAATTTTAGAGTTTCAGTTGTACTGGAACATTCGAACCGTAATTTAGTATTAGTACTAGTAATTCCACTAGTATGGTAGTAGTTCTCGGGTAGTAACTAATGTCGTAATGAGTAGTAATTATTTTTGTCGAGATTTACGTCCCCATTCCAGTAAATAAAGCTGCCAATTTGAAACAAGTATTGATCAATACAGTTGATATCAAGTCCTATCTGCGTGCAATTCATCGAATCGTATAGTTCATTACTCTACTGTCTATTCCTATATTACACAATAATTATACTCTTCAATTATTGGCAATATTTTATATTTCAACCACGAAAATCATACAGTTTATTGCTTCGAAGAACAGTTGAAATGAGATTGAAAAATTCTGAAAATCTTGAAATCTTTGTGTCACAGAATTTTCTGAAAAAATTTAACTTGAAATTTTTGTCATGAGATGATCAGATCTAGTCATTCTTGTTCTTGTAAATTCATTACGTGTGCTGTATATCTGTAGTAGTCGTAGGTAAACAAAGAGATTTCTAATATATTCCCAAAGGATCTAAGAATTCAATCAAGTAAATCCAAACATGCAGAGATATACAGGGTGAATTATTAATCAGATCGTACTCCTTGTAAAATATACAGACACAGAAGTCGATTTTATAATAAAGATCGGTTCATAAAACAGGAAGATAAAACCTCGGCCGTTTTTCCTGTAGAAGAGCACTTTCTTCCGGGAAACGACACCGGCACTCCGGGAGAGATAAAACTTGCGAAAACCCGAATCGGCCAAACTATGGTCCTAACACAGGGTGGTTCAAATTCAACATCGAATATCTCGACAAAATCGTTTGGAATGGGAAACAATAATATGATACAAGAATGTACTTCTTACTCGCTTTTTGAGAAATATACAAGGTATTCTAGAAGAACGCAGCGAATCTAACGAAGTTGTAATGTATGATTACCTACTATGAGGAAAGCTATTTTTGAGGCAAATAGGTTACACCAAAATAATTTCGAGATAAGAAGCAACCAACGCTGACTTTATTGAAATTTTCAAAATTCTCTTTCAATTCTGAATAGGAATGACTTCTCTATTGTTGTATAAAGGTGTTCATTTTGACTATACTCATTCGCTTTTTCCAGAAGAATTCAAACACGCCACTCAGAAAAAAAAAGTGTCAATGAAAGATCAAACATTTATTTGTGCAATGATCAATGCAGTTTTCACGAATATTGCTTGACTGTGTTCCATGATAAATTCAACATAATATTTGCTGAATAGCGGATTTGCAATCTACTGGCTATATAAAGCGAATATCTCTGAATCTACCCTCATTCAAGATCGTTGAATCATCATTTTTCAGAATTGAATGAGAATCAAAAAAGTAAGGTCAAGTCAAAAGTCCGGTGTGCGCTTCTCTTGAAATAATCCTCACTGCACTCCACTGAATCTGGTATTCCTTCTTGATAATCGAGTGAGAAGCATGTTTCTGTAGATGAGATATTTTGAAAAAATATTCGAAGAATCTGATCCACCCTGTACGCACCTATACATTTATCCTCAGCTTCCCATTTCCCGTATATCTCTTCTCATAAATCCCTGCTCCTTCTCAAATATATTTCTGGACCGTTTTTGTCGCCCGTATGAAGAGAGCGCAATAAATTTTTGACGTATGGTTCGCCGGGATCATGCTTTATAGTTTATTTTTTAAAAAGTTCCGATCTAAACGTAGACCAGTGAATAACATCAGAAACACAGAAGATCATTTCGGATTATAGATATTCACGATATGAGTATAACGTAAAGGTTCATAATACGATATGAGATGGGGAATTGGTATGATAACCCATCGATTATCGTAATGTGAATTTACGATATATTCTAGAATATTTCAACTAATATACTAATAATGCTAATTCTTCACTCAGAAATATTAATGATATCAAAACATGCAAGAGTTGCAAAGGATGGACGAATGCCTTCCTCATTGTGAGAACGGCAGCCTAGACACGTTTATTTCAATTTGGTTAAAATATTTCGACAAGATTTCCGGCCATAAAAGTTCGAATTCAGATATAGAACTTACAACAAATGTAGCAATTTAAACAGTACCTGTATATAATATTATTTTCAGAATCTACAACAATTTTCTGACAACTTCTCTTGATATTTTCCTAAACCTATATATAAGCGTTTCTGAGTAAATAATCATTTTGTATTTTTTTTTTTTTTTAGAAAAGATGACGCTCCAAAAGAAGTCGATATTTTTAAGCTGTGACTTACTGAGATGACTAAGTTTGTTATGGGGTCAAGGGAAACCAGAAGACTCATTTTCCTCTAGTGAGACATCATTGAATTTTATACAGGTAAATACAACAAATAATTCAATTTATTCACTCGAAAAAGTGACTGAAATTCAATTTTTTCGAATTCATCATTGCATCTGATATCGGTTCAGATTACCTACTCATTCATGTGTATCATACCTATAGCTATCAACTCAACAATTGTAAGCAATTATTGGTGATCTTCGTTTGACTTCGTAATCGACCGCAAATCTCACGATGTTAATTGATAGATGGCTATGGAATTGATAGGTAATGTGATCAATGACGTACTGTGTAATTTTACTTGGAAAAAACAGTGGCATAGCATCATCTGCGAACTCGCCTCCTAGGAAGCAACTGGAATAATCTAACGTATTCGTTAGTATTTTGTTATTGTAACAAAACTGTACCAGTCTCTAGAAAATAGTACATAGGAACTTCGTGAGATATCTACTCTTGAATTTTAAAATAATGATAAACTGATATTATTGGATCAGTCTGTATACAGGGACATTGGCGTACATTGGAATAGCTATTGAAATGTATTCTCCCCGATTGACAGCGAAATACTAATGTTCAGAGGTTCAAAGGTCGCCACGTTTTTGAATTAATGCATACACATGCAAACAAATACGTAGTAATACGAAATATGTAGTGGTAATACCATACCTGTGAACATACTGAACTCCAAAGTATTGACTGGACTAAAAAGGATATGAGGAATGACACGGGTAAAGACCCTTTCAGATTCGGTTTTGTCGAAAAAGATACGTCGTTGTATATTATCCGGGTGTATACTCTTTCGAATATATAAATAATGTGGTGGGGGCGGCTATCTAATCAAATATTCATGTTTTTTTCTCTGATCGGTTTCGGTTGCTCTGTCCTGCCCTGCCTTCTCGACGACATTGTTTATGTAAAGTTGCAAATCGAAAAGCGATAACGTACGTCGAGCTACAGACGTTTGTCTTTCGAATACCTAGTCGGAAGGCTTGAATGCCTCATCCTTATGTTCGTTCGCAATGGGTTCGAATTTCTTTGAGATTTGCTGATTTTTCATGTTTTCTACGTGCATTTACTTCATAATTTGCAGTAGTTGTTCGCGTCAGCTATAACTATCCAGCATGTTAATTATTGTGGTTTGATGGATATCTGATGTGTAAAATAGAATTTTGTCTGACGAGAACGGAATGATAGTCGATGATTGTCATTTTGCAGATTCAAAATCAGCATGGAATTAGCAAGAATCGTGATTCTGAAGAAGAATGGACTGAATAAATTCCATAAAAAATACTTCAGAATGCCAAATTCCCAAATTCATACGCTGAACCTTTTCGAGATGTTCAAAAACCATTTCTTGGGACTTTTTGGTAAATTAGAGATATCGAAAAAATGGGAATTTCAAACGTAGGAAGATTCATTAGGGATTCTGGATGATTTTTGGGAAATTTGAAATTTCGAAAATTTCTCGTGATCATGAGAGCCGAGGTGAAAGCTTATTATTTCAAGAATATCTGGAATTTTCGAGGACTCCTCTCTTTCTTTGGCGAATGAAAATGATAGGAAAATGATAGATTTTTCATATATTTGATCCCAAATGTAGTTTTCTTTATCTTCCTTTCTTTGGTCGAATAATATATCCACCAGTTTTGTTTTGTTAATTGGTGAATAACAAAATGAAAATCCTCAGGAACCAAAGATACACTTTCATTATTATACTCTTAATAATGATTTACGGATGTAAGAAAAAAATCACATATCACATACCTAGGGTAAGAAGTGAGCTGATATATGGTAAGCACTTTCATGCGATTTATTACGTAGATGAGTTCGACGGTAACAGTAGGTTTGGATATTTCAAAACATTTCATTAATCTCATTAATCTCATTTCTACGTGTAAATCAATTCTTGGAGATGGTCATCGGTAAGACGAGATCGAATTTTTTTTCAATGAAGTTCATATTGGAAAACGCTGCTTCACACACATATGTTCATCCAAACATTGTAGAAAGTTCCAGAGCCAATTTTTTCAGCTTTGGGTTCAATTAAAGCACACACAAATTTTATCCGAAATTCTAGGCAAACAACTTCCGAATTTTTGTGTTTTAAAACAGTAATTTCTTGGAAGTAAATCATTTCCGTCTTCAGCTTCATCACTTACTGATTTACAAACACTGATATTCTCAGATGCTTCTGGGTCCGCATAAAATAAGGTGACCCCTGATCTATAATGTCCCAAGGGAGTTATGACCCTCTTTATTGATAACGTGAGTATGACGATATAATATCCGGAGCAGAAATAAATGAATTTATTGCAACCTGCGCGGGCTCACTCCGGAGTCATTTCTTGTTATCATCACTGAATTTTTTGTCACAATTGACCCTCAACAACTGGCAACCCTAGGCCCGGGCCTACTGCGCCTTGTGGCAAATTCGCCACTGCGTCGCGAAATAAAATATGCGAAATCCAAATTTGACATGAAAAAAATTCGACATGAAAAAAAATCCGGAAACATGATGTCATAGTTTCGGTCACTAACCTTATCTCTCAGCATATCTCTGGTCCTGGTCGCCTGCGCCCTGCTCCTGTGCAGCTCCAGCTGCAGCTCCAAGCACCGCTCCTGCCAGTTGACGCCGCCCGCGTCGAGGGCGGCCAGCGGGGGCGGCGGCAAAACGGGGGCGGCATCGCGAAGTCGCCGCGGCAAAAGTCTGGGCGACGAGGGGGTCGACTGCGACGACCTGCTTGTACGTGTTGTCAGTTGGGTTCGTTTTACAGGAAAAAAGTTACAGCACATATGCACAATAGCTATGCTATATTGAACAAGTAAAAATCTTCAGATACTCAGGCGTAGATATGGAAAATTTTGGAAGGCAACATAAGGAAATAAATACCAGAGAAGAAGAAACCCAGAATATATACTATATGATTAACTCATTTAGAAATAGGAAATATCAAGGAAAAGAGAGATAAATGTGTTCGAAACAATTTAAATATCAATTCTGACATTCGATTGTGAATACTAGGTATTGAATAAGAGAGACAGATATAGTTATGAAAATTAAGAAACAATTAGAGGTGAATCCAAATTGGGATCGAACATGGGATGGAGCTGTAAGAGAAGTCTTGAGGAAAAAGAGGAAAACTTGAAAAGAGGCAAGGGAACAAGGTCAGGAAATAAGAAAGATTGGGCGAAATTTATACATTGAAAATAAAAACTATTTGAAATAATCGAGGAAATAATTTACATTCACTAATGTGATCCACCTTACACCATCATATGCATATGATGGCAATTGGGTTATTGATAATATATACAGTGTGGAAAACAAACATTTTAATTCAACTGTGGCTGCAGAATAACGTCTGTATATTTAAATTCTGGAGAGCTGAGATTGTCTGTTGAAGCGTGTAAACTGTACTGGAGCTATATTGTTGAGTTGTGCAATGCGGAATTTTGTGATATCACATTCTATTTAATTTATAGCATATGGTTTATTCTAAAATCAATAATGCGAAATGTATATCAGCTGATAAAATTGAATTCATCGAAATTCTGCATTTTTTCAAGTTTAATCAAAATCTAGGATTTCCTAAATTTTCGAAAATATATCTATAGGTAAATTGGCAGATAACCTCGAGAGAAACATTAAGAACTTCTCGAGTGTTTATCTTACTTGAAACCTCTCTGCAGATTCAGAGGTGGTCAAGCCCAAGACCCTATTGAACTTCAAGAATTCAACCAGTGGTCAAAAAATTTGTTTAAACGAGACTGGTCGTAGAGGGTTCAAATCACAGAGAATTGAATATCAACACTAAAAATCACGGAATGAAATCAAGTACTCAAATGATAAATACATAATGAATCAGGAATATTCATAAGGATTGCAAGTTTTTCTGATTATTAATGTTTTAATCCCTAGTCTGATTCATTCATATCTGAATCATATAGGTTCAACAATGGAATTGAAGATGAATGAAAGAAAATATATGAATGATTCATACGCAGGCTATTTCAAATGATGAATTTTAAATCATTAGTTTGAAGTATCTTTTACTTAGCGTCATATCAGAAATCTACCTCCTGGTCCATTTTCGAGGTTATGTCATTTCATGACGCAAAATATAAATGACCGTCATTATACATCCCTGACTTCTCATGTTCACCTCAATTGATCAATAAATAATTCAGTATCTGAGGGGTGCTGATCAGAGTTTAGCTGAGCTCTTCCAAACACTTCTAAGCCTATGCTGCAGTTAAATAAACAGTTCTTCACCTTGTCAACTCCCCCAGCCGCGTCAACGGGTCGAACACCTGGCTCAACCTCCTAGGGTTCTCTTCACCCATCGTCCCCTAGGTCACCTCCATGGGTCCATGTCGCGTCACAAGATCCACTCACATGTCCTACCCCTGATCTCCCTAAACTCGCGTAAATCGCGAAGAACGACAACCGCGTAATCGCCTTATCAGTGCCCGAACCATACTGACTTAACTTTTGGCTCAGTCGAACGACTTGGCTATCGGTGCGCGGCGGTGCCGAGTGTTGCGATTCATCGCTCAAACGGGTACTTATCTTGAAGAACTGAATTTTGAATTTTTCGTTCCATTTTGCAATTTTCTTGGACGATTTTGCATGAGTAAACGTGAATTGCGCCGATATATATCACTATTCTTAATACTACTTCCCGAGGATAGATTTTTATGTGTCCACGTCCTATTGGTATAGTTTAATTCGGGAGGGAAGTAGCACCATTTCCCTCGCATGCGAGATTTGCTGCCAGAGAGCTGTGAAGTTCAATGGTAGCAAAAGCAAACAGAGGAAAATACACTTCACTTCAGGTGAAACATAAGATTTTTTCTAACACCTTCACACAAACCTCTAAATGGTCAGACAATAAGTAACAGTGTTTTCAAATATCCCATTGAAATTGACACAGTGTCAGTAAACAATTTCATGGAATAAAATCCTGAACAATAGTTTCAATAGATTCAACACTGGAAATGCAAGATTTAATGCACATATAGATGTGCAGTAAGATGGATAGGGAAAAACAATAACTGTAATCCTTGAAAGTATGAAGGAGAAGTGATGTTCAGAGAAGATGTTAGAAAAAACTATATTGTCTCATCGATCGGATGCCAAAATCTTGACCATTTACTTTTTCCCCAAATTCCCGGGAATTTCCAGAAACCTGACAACATTGCGTTGCACCCTACTCAGTAGTACTAGATCGCGGCTTGCCGTGGACGTTGACCTCTGCGCGCGACTAAGGTCAACGAAAAGCGTTCTTCTTTCTCCATTCTATGGATGGAGTGTTGTTTCTACTAGAGGAACAGTTGAATGACGTACGCAGTGTTGCCGGCATGCGAGTATTTTACCCAAAAAAACGGAGTATTTCCTGCATGCATCACTATATTCTGATTCTTTTATTTTCACCTGACATTCTCACTCTGACATGAGTATCATTACGATGAAGGAAGATCATTGGCATCATCATTATGTTTTTTATGTACCGAATACGATATTTGATGTTTTTGTTTTTCTTATGCAATAAATTGAGTACTACCTTTTTTCAAATTTGGTGCGTTATAGAACGACAAGCAGGTGAAACGTATTTCAGCTTTGATGATGGGAAAAACCTTCGATTCAACACTGGCAACACTGGACGAGCGGCGCCTCCATTCATATGTGAGAAAGTAAACAAACAAGCGGAGGCATGGTCAGCTCGATTGTTACGTAACGGATTCCTCAAAGACAATTGAATAATAGGGATACGACTAAATGATTAGATAAGTGAATAATGATTATTAACGTTTGTTGTAGGTGGTTTCGAGAACACTGGCGTGGTGGTGTGGACGGAGAGTATCTGGAAGAGAAGTAAAAAAACAAATGTTAGATTCCAGGGTTGTCAGATTTCCGACACACGATCCTCGGATCATTCAACGAGCTTATAATGATGGCATTTATCCACGGATATGGAAGAGTCAGCACGAGCCGTAGGCGAGTGCGCTGCATAAACCTGAATGGGTAATGGTAACGCGAGTTGAATACTCTACACAATTTAGGAACGCTCGAATGCAAAAGATTTTCAATTATGGATGATAAAATGTCAGTTTATTCTTATATCTACTGATTGGTATACGTGAACTGTCATTTGGAACGATAATAGTTCATTTTTTAACGAGCAGGCCAGAACAGTAATCATCTGAGCGGATAATAGTCATTATAGGCGAGTTGAATACTATACCGGGTTACACGCACTTTCTCCTGTGTTCTTATAGCTACATGTCAGTATGTCATCGAATATGCTCAATATAGACGGCACTTTTTGACATATTCAGAACTTTTTTCAACTTCCGGTTTTTCGGGAAATGACATCGATTTCCGAATGAAACGTTTATTGTAAAATTTTTGAAAACTTCAATTTCGTGAATTTTGTGAAACCAGTGATAGCCAATGCCTGGTATAATTTCTGTTCGAACACAGATTTTTTTTCAATCCAGAAAGTTATGAACCCCCAGAAATGATGCTAAACTAGCGTTGAAAAATTATTGTTGCTAGAAAAAGTGCCAAAAAAGTAACCCAAAACATTCATTTATTTCATTCATCCATCATGAATCATTGGAGGTGAAAATATTTTATGTTCCAAATTTCAGAAGTAAAGCTATAAAAACAAAGCAGAAAAGGGCTAACATTCTGCACTCCTTACAAAGCCAACAAAAAGTAAGAACTTCCTGCATCTTCGGAGAAAAAGGTCATTTTTCTAACTTATCCTGAAATTGTACTCTTCCTAACCTCACTAAATTTTAATAGTTATATAAATTATTTATATATTTATAACTATATATTGTATATTAGGATTTCTAAAATAAAGTCTACTACTACTACTAGTTGTCATGGCAACCAGTGATGAATGAGCTCATAGCGCAATTTGTACAGAGTAAAAAACAAACAGAAGCTGACCTTTACGTCGGAATTCTGACAAAGGAGAAGAAACAATTTCAATGAACCCCAATGGACGCTTTTTTTGCTGGAGATCTCCTATTCACATTTTTCTATCCTGTAACCTGGGCGCACAAGCCATAGTAGCGCGTCACCATAGAAATAACTCCGTCGATATGGCCATCATTAAAAAGGACATCAATGAGTACAGCTCTGGAATTAAAGATCGAGTTACTTCTTCTGTGAAATCAGTTGACTATTGCGAGGAATGCCTATATTCCCATCGATACTCGTACAATTTACTATTCTGCATGTATATATTCATAATTGTGAAATAACTGAATATATCAAAGCTCATCTCAATGAAATGCACGTATTTATAGTCAGAAGTTAAGTTGTCATTGGTCAGTTGACAGTTCCTTCTTCAATGAATACGCAGTATTGCCAGACCGTGAATTCTGACTAATCCGTACTCGAAAACTCAAAATAGAAGAAGACAAATGACTCAATAGAAAAATCCCTTTCATCTCTTCGTATTTCCATTTTTTGTCGTCTGTCACAGCTGATGTATAGTCGCAGTCGCCATGGCGGAGACTCGTAAAAATAGAAACTGGTCTAATTGGACGGAAAGGTAAATACGCGTTCCTCGCTCCGTGAATTTTCAGGTTTCTGGAGGACTCTCCGGCACCTATCCGCAGCGCTTACATTTCTATTTCCATCCTCATTACTCTCAACGCCTCTCGTCGAATGCAAATGTCACTTCATCAGTCTGGATCAACAGAAATAAAAGAATACATAGGACAAACATGGGGTCCAATCGACACAAGGTTCAGGGAACATTTGAGTTGAGAGTTACATTACCTCAAGATATGCGGTGTGAATGGCTGTAATAAATAATGAGTCAGAAAAGAATAATATTGAAGTGTTCAGATTTTTTCTGACGAGTATCCACGAAAAAATTGCAAGAAGACAATTTTATTTGTGTGTTATATTTCTATAGGCAAACCAAGTGCCTCTGGTGAGCCGAAACAGATTTCAGGTAAAGTTATTCGGCCAGCAGAATTGGTGCTTATAGTAGCTCTTCCGTTGAACGTGAATCTCAGGGGCATGTACTTGACAGTAGTTGGTGCCAAAATTCCATTGGAATTTGCAGTTTCTTTCAGAAACCTATCTTAGATATTTCGCCACTTTAGATGTAGGACATCTAAAGTGTATATCTAATGTATATCTAAGGTATATCCAACATTGTGGAAAACAACCAAAATTTGTCCGGTTTTGAAATCAGGTGACACAGCAGTTATATCTAACTACAGACCTATTGCCATTCTATGTAACTTTGGTAAACTATTCGAGATTATTTCAAATGATGTAATCTATAACTCAGTGAGGAACACAATCTCTCCTTTTCAGCATGGCTTCATGACCCGAAGATCCACTGTTACTAATTTAACCTGCATTACGCAAGTAATATCTGAGGCCTTTGACTCTCAAAGTCAAGAAGACGTCATTTACACTGATATCCAAAAGGCTTTTGACACCATTGATCATTACTTATTATTAACTAAATTAAGAGCAGTTGGTTTCTCTGAATCACTAGTCGATCTAATGAAATCTTATTTACTCAGAAGAACTCAGTTTGTTGAATATGGAGGGTACACGTCTAATCGCTATGTAGCTTGCTCAGGAGTCCCACAAGGCTCCAATCTAGGTCCACTTCTATTTTTGATATTTATCAACGATTTATCACTCGAACTTAGTGCCACCCATCTTCTATTCGCTGATGATTTGAAAATATACAGTCCAGTTACTTGTATAATTTAACATCATTGGAGCACTGGTGTACCAGAAATAATCTCAAACTCAACATCAACAAATGCAAAATCCTAACTTTCTCGCGAAAACAATATCCTATTGCATATAGGTACAAAATAAGTAACATTGTTCTTGAAAGATGCTTCAACTTCAAAGATTTGGTTGTAATTTTTGACAGTGGACGTTTAGTGAACATATTAACAAGATTGTAATGAATTCAATGAAATTGCTCGGTTACTGTGTTAGAAATTGGTCTAGCTTTGCTAATATAGACAGTCTGAAAATACTGTACCTCACATTTATCAGAAGTAAACTAGAATATGCTACAGTCATTTGGTCACCACTATATAAAAACTCAATAGACAGTATAGAATCTGTTCAAAGAAAATGTCTCAAATATATATTCTATAAATGTTATGGCTATTACCCCGAACGAGGATATGCCCATCAAGTCCCTCTCCATAAATTATCGAACGGCATAATAGACTGTCCCTATTTCGGGAAACACGTTATAAAAAAAAACTCCGGATAAATAATGCGTCCGATTAGGATTATCCCTTATCCTAAGGGCTCGTGACTTTCACTTTGTTTATGCAGTATTTTCTATCTCTCCGATCTTCGTATAGCCCTTCCAACGAGATGATATCGCTTAATGCGATTTTTAAATGAGTTCACCCTATCCGAGAGATTTTATTTTTTTCACCGACTTGCTACCAGAGAACTTCGGAGTTTGATTTTATACACGACGTTGGTGTAAAATAATATATCTGCTTTAGTCCAGAATTTCTGTGCACAAATCTTTTACATGATATAACTTAATGTTCCTGCTTTAATCGGGAGTAATAACTTAGTGCTCGATGTGACCCCTCTTGCCAAAATGAATAATTTTCGACTATTTCGAAAGGCAACAGGAGGAGATGATCTAGACCTAGATCCTAGATGACCTAGATCCTATAATTTGTATAATGTATGATAATAATGTATGATATGTGTATGATAATAATTTGTATCTCATTGTCAAAAACATCAATAGTGAAGTGAATATCTATATGATTTTTTTTAATTCGTACCCTATTTTGCTTATTTAAAGTACGCATCGGCGTGTTCAAATCCAACTTGAAGTTACCACGGCAATATCACCGACCCGAAAATCACCAGGGAAACGTGAGGTATGAATGTCAACTTGTTAATTATTGATCTGACAGTACTTTTAAAGCCAAATGATATGACTAACAAATGTTTCGAAAGCTATATTCAAATATTTAACAATTTTAACTAATTAAAAAGTAAAAAAAACGTATATATATATATATATATATATAAATATATATGATATAAAGTATTCGTGGTAAACTGCTGTATTTCGAGTTCTCCACTATACCTCAATTACTACCTTTTTTGAAATACCAATTCCACAAGCAGCTATGACTACCACATTTAATTGATCGCTCCTCACAACATTTCAATCATCGCATATTTTCACAGCATATCTTAAGTTGGTGCTGTAGTGTATACAAAGGCGTACCGAAAATATTTGGAAGGGAGCAATTCTTTATATATCTAAGAAAGCAAGGGTGGCTTCTTGATTATTTGGTCAAGAAGAAAATTAACATTTGTTCATCAATAGATTTGTATTTTCTTATTTATTTTTCCAAAATCCCACCACTGGCTAACACGGTGTTCCTCGAACATTAAATGTTTTCCTTTCGTGTTGTCACCAGATCAAAAATATGAAAATCATACATCATATGTAAAATGGGAGGAAATTATGATAATCAATCAGTGACTGAAAAATTGATAGAGAAAAATGCACTGATGCGGTGAAGAAGGCCGAAAGTTGAAAAATAAACATAAATGATCGCAGCTTTGATAGCAATATGCGCTTTCGAGATTTGAAATGGAAATTCCAGGTCCGATTGAAAAAATTAGTAGTTACTGAATCTAGGGTGAGCAAAATGTAATTGACGTAATGACATCCAGTTTCGATTCACAATGATGTAGTTTTCGATGTTCCAATTCGAAACAAAAAATAAATTGTGAATGTGAAATACCGCCAAGGACAGCACATCTGAGATCTGAAAATTTTGATTTTGCACTGGTATCTTTAAAAATGCTCATCTTCCAAATTTCTGAACTTCAGTCTTTCAAATATGTACTAGAGATAAAGAATTTTACCAAACCCTGAACAGTGTGGTCAAAAATATCTTGTCATTTGGAGGTTTCCATAGACATAGAGTTTTCTATAACTAGCTTCAAGGGTTTCGTGTAATAAGGGTAGTTGTATAAATACGTTATAAGAATTTGATTTGCATGATTGATTGATTGTTTCAACAGAATAGGCCAGGCCAAATATTCGCAAGCGATATGATCAAGAATTTTATGTCAGAAATTCATTGAATTCCAATATGCAGAACGAAATGAATATAATAATTATTCTAACACCGATATTTGAAATTTATTTTACAATCATGGACGGAGCGATAAGATCATTAGAAAAATTTTTGTCTTTTTAACAAAAATCCGAAATTGAGATTTAAATTTCATTATTTAATTTCATTCATTGAATTATTTCATTAGTTGAATTATGCTGAAAAAAGACATCTTCTTTCCGTCGGTACGCTCCTGAGAGACTGCCATAATCAGAGCCGTAGTAGGTGCCACGGCTCTGCTTCATCTGTTTAATATGCCTGCAGCAAGACACACATGCTCTTATCGTTTTTATTATTCGAGAGCGTGTTCACAGTTCTTTATATGCATCGATAATATAATATTCGGATGTCTGGCTCGATATTATTATAGTCTGCAGTATACAGAGTGTACTGACATCTGCAGATTCCCTCTCGATCAGTTCATGATCAGTGGTGCCAACTGAGAATTTCCAGTCACTATAGAGCGCATTTGTGGTTTTGGCACACAAAAAACTAACGAACAACAGATATAATGAAAAGCTGACATTTATCTTATCTCGCAATATTGCAACTGTAATACGATTGTTCCTCAATTACAACTTGTTCGACAATCTCATTCACAAAATATTAGTATTCAATTGAAGTCGATTACAATTTATTTGGGACAAATCTAGACAGGGTCAACCACTTTGAGGATTTAGGAGTCATCTTTGACAATAGGTTGAGTTTCAAATTACATTGCGAATATATCGTAAACAAATGTAGCAGGATGTTAGGATTTATTAGTAGAATTTGCAAAACTTCCGAACTGCTCTCATGCTGTATTAGAATTACGCTATTTCTCAATGTAAGTTCCAAATACACTAACCTGCGTCAAAACGTTCCTATTCCTAGGCTTAGCTATAGCTTCAACAAATACTGCTTGAAGATGGATATCTCCTATATGTCTTTGTCTAATTTTGAAACTAGTACAAAACGAATGTAACCTATGTAATCTATATCTGTAATGTAATTTGTGGATATCTACGATTCGAGTTTTCTTCTTGTAAACTGTGAGATATGCATATGTTTTGTACTGTATATTTATAGAATAAATAGTTCGATACACTTGCCCACCTCATGGGCACCATAGTCCATAGCTTTGCGAATGACAGTAAGTACACTTGATACCGCCTCTTTTAGAGCTCCTCTGTCATTTCATGCTGAAGACGGATACAGGTTGACACTATGAATGAAGAAGTTCAATGGAATAAAAATTCAAGGCTGTATCTTCACCAGGAAGGCAGATCACAAAATGCCCAATATGATGATGTCACTGTTCCTCTGCAGTGTTCAATATTCAAACTCGGTATCACCACCAACAGCCCTCATCAGCTTTTCTCACAACCCAGCGAATTCGACCTGGCCTGGAGTACAGTTCACATGTTTGTACTTCAGCTCCCATCAAACATACGCTGAAGCTCTTAGTTTCTTTTCACAAGAGGGCTATTCGCCTAGCCCGTGATACTAAACTCACGAATTCACTGATTTCATTTCAACATCGTATGAAAGTGAGCGATCTCTCTCTTTCTGTAACAGGCAATTCCATGGTCGATGCTCATCGGAAATCTCATTCATTCGAACGATTCCGGGTCCCTATATTGTTAGGCCCGAAGCTCGTGATGCATACGAACTCCAAACTGTTCAGGAAAATTCCGATATATTCCTCCTCTCCCAATTTTCCACCGCTGGCTCACACACATCGAATATTTCAACCTCATTCAGCATTTTCTACTAGTGAATCAGTGATGATTAATGCAAACATACTGACAATTTCTTGAAAAAAATCCACCATAGAAACGGAAAATACTCGAGGTATACTTCATCACAAATCAAACAACCAGGTGTAATGTGAAATCCACTGAGTTGGCAAATCTGCCGATAAGAAGGGTTTGGTACACTTGTCCTAAGAGGTCGGAATACAAATAAACTATGCACTCACAAAGGACAAAATGCGGGTAGAAATAGAACTCTCGATAGTTATTTATGCACCGAGTTCGTTCTAGGGATGATAACGCCTGGAGGGTGACAGATCCAGCCAGAGGCCTCCAGCCCGAGGGATGGATATCACACGATGGCCGTTATCATCTACATAGTAATGCTCGTGGTGCATTCAATATTTTATTTTTCACTGAAAACAGATTTCGTTTCGTCAATCAAGTAAGCTGAGTTCTCCGAACCTTTCGAATGATGACTGATCTGTATGAGATTCAACTTTATTGAATATGACACTGACAATCGTCGATATTTCGACTTTAACCAATCAAAAGATGAACTTGATCAACATGTAATATCTTTAGACAGAGATAGAAATGCATAGTTCATCGGCGGGAATTAATGAGCGGTCATAACGCCCTAGGGCATTATGAGTGTTTTCATCGTAGCTGTAATCGAGGTATTACTATCAAATATGCAACGAATTTTGGTTATTTTCACTAAATAAAAATGAACTGACAACTGGAATTGCGTGAGTGTCCAATTTGATGAAGAAAATGTAAGGGTCTAATGAATGGAACTAGTGTGTCCCAATCAATGGTACATCTACATTTATCATCAAGTTCATCATGAAGTTATATTTCAGAAACACTATGTATGAAAGAACCAACACCCAGTAATTCTTCAAATTACCAACAAATGATTAATCAATTGCAAAATTGTTGTTATATTATGCCATCAGCAGGCGTAATCAAATAGTAATTTTCTTCCCACTCAGCCTTGCACATTTCCGTACGATTTTCCAAGAAAGAAAACTAATGTAAACGAACAGTGGCGTCGATCATTATTGAAATGGTACGGAATAAAAAAAAATGGTCGACTTTTCTGAATACTTTCACGATTTCAAAGTTAACGAGTCACTGAATCTAAATTCTATGATTGGACTCTTTTTTTCTCAATGTCGTAGGAATCAAAAGTATGCAAGCAATTATGTAGAAACCCATGTTTGGATTGTACTTGATTTTTTTCTATCATACCTCTCAACGTACCGAATTTCAACAAGATTCTTCAAAAGAGTATCAGGTCATGGAATGTCGTGGGGGAGTTTCTCTGAGAACCAAAAATGTTAATGATATGAAGGGTGATCCATACGAAATCAACCAGTTGATGGAACTTCTAGTCGAATACTTCTTCAATACCCTATTAGTGTACTGGGTGTAATGGAACTTAGTTTCATTACAAACTCAATTGAATATTTGGATCAATATTACGTCCATAAATAATTCATCAGATTTCAAACAAAAAAAAGGTACGCCTATAATCGGTCTTCCATAGATTGATTCACTCTATATTTTTTCAAACATGATAGTAAAAATCACGACGAGAAAGAAAATTGAGAGGAAAATACATCCCTTCGTGAAGGGAATTTGCCTACGCCGCTGGATATTGTTCGTGTCCCACCCACATCATCATTACCATAATAATTTCTAAGACCATTTTTTTTCGACTTCGGTCAGTGTGGATTTATTGACGCACAGAACCACAGGATGTAAGGTGAAGGAATTTGTGTCCCATTATTTTGAAGACTTATTGACCAATATCACGAAAAGTTCTCAAAAGTAGTATACATAGTACTTCATTAATGTTCAAAAATAGGAGGGTACAGTCCTTATGAAATATATGAGAAATGATTTCATGCATTCAGTTTCAAAGACCAGTAGTTCTCAAGATACAGTGTGTCGAAGCTATCAAGGAAAAAAAGGTTTATATGAATTCCTGCAAAAAAATGTTTCGATTTCTTTGAAATCAAATAATGAGCTTAACTATTCATATTATTCTCAGAGTTTACCCCTACGCGGAATCCAGGGTATATCCAGCTTTTTGTGGGATTTTCTCCCCTCGTTTCTGACACCTCGTTTTTGAAAAATTTGGGAATATAAATATATTTAATAAGAATAAAACCTCTACTTTTCTTGGTGGACGTTTCGGGAACGAATCTGCTCCCGTTCTCAACACAATTAGAATATTTTCTGTTCGCAAAATTTTTTTAAGATGTTGTCGGTTTTGACACAGAGAAGTGACAATTTGGTAGACGGAGGAATTCTGGTTAAAAGGAGTTTTCATCAATTGATATTGAATTTTCCATTTTCATATTCAATTCTCAGAAGTGGGTGCCAAGTTCTATCTATATCAACTGAACAAGAAGCAATAGTATTGTCTCCGTTCAGTAGAATGCAAGCAGGCTCGTTGAGTTTCCGTTTTTGGTTGTTGTCTTCTTTTCCTATGATCTTAATATTACCCCAATCGGCCATATGTTGTCCATTTTCAGTAAGGATATGTTCAGCTAATTTTGATTTGTCAGTATATCTTTTCTTTACATTGTTCTCATGCTCATTCATGGAAGAATATGTTCGGAAATACGTCAGAAAATTTCCCGATAGCCTCAGATCGAATATCAGAAAACATATATTCAAATGGACTGGATTTCTTCTAGTTAGATCGGATGAAAAGTTAGATGTGCGCACTTTCGACTGCCTCGAACAATACTTAGAGCAAGGTATTGACAATGCCTAGAATCAAATTCGTGTTGAAGGAGAAATGTGATGTACCGTGTAATCAAAGAGAGTAATCAAAAGTATGATGCAAATTTTTAGGTTAGGTAAAAATATAAACACAAATTAGCAATTCACTATCCACTACAACTCAAAATCAACACAAATTGTATGTAGTAATCGCTTTTTGATGTAATAATCGCTCTTATCGCAAGTGAAAAAGTTCGCTACAGCTCTCTTTCTAAATCAGTATGCAAACAGCACAAACAGCTGATCGTAGTAAAATTTAGAGGTCAGCCGTCATAAAGTTCCCGCCTTTGTGAAACATCCTTCTGTGTAACCCCTCTTCTGTGGTGTAATCGTTGCCGCAGGAT
The DNA here is from genome assembly GCA_963576655.1 of Gastrophysa polygoni. Taxonomy (NCBI): domain Eukaryota; kingdom Metazoa; phylum Arthropoda; class Insecta; order Coleoptera; family Chrysomelidae; genus Gastrophysa; species Gastrophysa polygoni. Next base: position 10,985,939 of record OY755084.1, on the reverse strand, counting down.
ATCAATTTTCCTATTGATAACATCATTTCCACTCATTTATAGGGCCACCCACTGAATCTCCGCATTCTTAGGTGAACGACATTGTAGAGAAAAATCATACGGGAGCCGTCAAAAGTATTTTCTTTTATTTTTCCTTATTCTAAGACACCCTGTATAAACACCCCATGTTGTGTGTCGATTCTGTTCGCTCTTAATGACTCTCCTACAGTAATTAAAGCAACTATGTTGAAGGCTGAAATCTGCATTTTTTATATCGTTCACGAAGCTAGCGGAAAACAGATCGTACAAGGCGATAACGAATTCCGGAAGTTTCAATTTCGATGGTCACCGTACATGCAACCGTGACAAACTTAGAGTTCGTAGTTGAAACTACCTAGATTGTTTTATTAATGGCCCCACGTGTTGGTATTATGATCATGATCATTTTTTTCCTTAGGTTTAGTCATGATATTACTAAATATAACACCCTATTCGGAATCAGTACCGTTCTGGGCCTATTTCATGAATTCTGCAGAAATATGCCTCATCTAATCGTGTTTTTTTCATTTTGTCAAACGTATTTTTTTCACGTTTCATTCGGCAAAAATATGCAATTTTGCCTCATATAACAAACTATGAGTGAAGAAAATAAAAAAAACATATAATACAGTTCGAAGAACAAGTTGAATTTGGAGATATCATTATTCACTTTATCTCACAACGATTAAGGCTAGCTTTCTTCTTCACATGATTATTGCGATATGATAAGGATATATCAGCTAGAATTCGAAGAATCCAAAATGCTTTTATATTAGCTTCGTTTTTGCATTGAAAATCCGAGACCACGTGACTCCGTATAAGCTGAAATATGATGTCTCATATGGAAAACAGAAGGAAAACTACACCTTACATGTCTCGATCATAAAGTTTTAGCGGAAGAAAGTCCTTCATACAATGAAAAATAGTTGATATATAGGTCTGTTGTTCATGATGAGGTAACCAAAAACAGGCATCTTCTTGTGGAACCTAGGAATCAACGACTGCGTTCAAGAATTCATCTTCTCACTCTTCCGTGAATTTATTCAACGTCATTCCAATGGATATTGGAAATAAATCGTGCATTGCTTTGAAAAAATCTTGTAAGGAATATCTTCTGGCTCTTCGATTCATACTTATTGTGTACTCTTCAATACTTAAGTGATAACAATGAACATTTTGTAATGTGCGTTCACTTTGGATAGTTTGTGGGTGTACTCAGATTGCTTGTTGTCATAGTAAAATATCTATATTTTATTTACGAATAATGAAATTCGTAACGCAACTGCTACTCGGTTCAGTAGAACAGTTTTGACTAGACTCCGCCGAGGATAATTAACTAAAGACACTTTATTATTATTATATAATTATGAAACAGTGTATGAAAATCTTGCTGAGTACGTTCGAGAATGTTTAGGACATCTTCTGATAGGAGGCGACAATTTTTGAGAGCGGAACAAGGGGGTCAAGGGGGAAGAGTATTTATTTATGTGCATTCATGAGTGGATTTAATATCATAATAACATATTATGAAGGATAATTTCCATTATTTTTTCAATTTGACACAATTTCAGCTCATCTCGCCCTGTATGAATTCTGATGTCGTTGGGCTAGATTAGGCCCAACTTGACAACACCCATACGTCAGTCCGTTCTCTTTGCGAGAGAAACACATCGTTTATTATGTTGGCTGCCTGTCGGAAAAACTCGTCGAGAAAAACCGAGGCGAGCGGAAAACCGGTTTATGACAGCCGCCGGGCGACGGACTTTCCACGAGAAAAACCTCCGGAAAAAGGGTGATTTATCGCAAACGATTGCGGTTTCCTTGGATCCCAGGCGTTTGATTGGGATCCCGGGATTAAAAGATGCTATCGGGAGAGGTGTTATGCGAAATCAAATGAGAGGCCAACGTTGTGTGATGTTATATTCTTATTTTTTGAATTCAAACGATCTCTTCATTGAATTCATCCATATTTTTTCTCCGATATCAGACAGTTTTGTTCGAATTCAGACTCTTTTCATCGAATTCAGGCCCTTATCTTTCAATTCTCTCCTCTTTGAATTCGGACATTTTTGTTCGAAATCAACTATGTTCTTTCGATACAGTGTTTCATCATTTGAATTCAGTCCTTTTTCTTTCAATCAGAAAATTCTATCAGTGTCCTCAGTGTTGCCACTGTCACGTATTCCTATGTTTAAATTCAACACATATTCATCATTATTAGTGGAAATTCTACGCCAACATGAATTGAAGTTACAATTCGGAGACTGTGGTTAGATACTCAAATACAAAATCAATATAAACCCAAAAAAAAAACGCAATGATATTTAGAAAAGCCTAAATAAGTATTTTGGCAACAAAGTTGCCATCTTCAGTAGACGTGAAAAAAAGAGATTAGCAACTCCTTAGTAAATTCAAAGATATTCTCCAGAAATTACCAACGAGAGTGGTAATTAAAGATGGCAGCTTAGTTGCCAAAACACGCATTTAGACTTTACTAAATATTCATTCCTAATACTTCCATGCAAACGTATATTTTTATTCGGATTTTTCCTTTTATTTCTGGTACCCTGGGAGATATTATACGCTGGAATTTTTTTGACATGGTAGCTGAGCATACGGAGCATAAGAGGATTAAATAATTTTTACCAACTTCAGTTGTTTTAGTTCGACCTTCTGAAGGACCACCTTTTGCACTGAATATTTGAGATTCACGATTTCAGAAATATTTGTGAAAGAAATACATTTTTTAACTTCGAAACAAAAAATCAGGAACCTTGCTGTCTCGTTGCTTTGCAGAATCTATTTTTGCTTCGTTGCCTACAAGTGAGGATCAGCTCATCAGTTATCAGCAACTCATTGGAGTCTCAAAAGTCAGTACCTAATTCCAAAAGGAGATTTTGAACTAGATCAAACTATAATGAAGAATAAACTGATACCGCCTTCATGTAACCGAAGATCAGTTAATAAGGAGAAATATAACTAACATTTCATCAGCGCATCACAGTCTTATAATAACGTGTGTCAAGTTGAAGGATATATTATGCTCAAAGTATAGGCTTATTTCAATTGATTTTGTGCTGAAATTTCCTCACCGAATACCACTCGAGTTTAAATTATTTGTGGAAATTGTTCTCGCTCATGAAAGTTCTTACCTTAGAAGATTACCTCTAATTTCCGAAGTACTCATGAGCTCTGAAAAATTTCCAGATATAATATAATCTCTAGTTGTATTACAAGCGAAAATTGAGGCATAATAGGAAAAAATATTAAACTCATTTCATTGGACATATTGGAGGACTTTGCTTTGCTCTTCGTAATCCAGAAAACGTGCGCCAAAGCAGCGTTTAATAAAACTTAAAATAATTAAAATATAGTAAGAATACTATTTATAACGTCACAATTTTGTAAAAAAAAACTATTCAGTCATTTCAAATATACTAGGAAATTTCATGATGAAATAAGTATGCCGTAGTGAGTACAATTAGCCATAGAACCTACTCCCTTTTCGAGGCGTGTAAAAAGCATTTCTTTACCAAGGTATTTTTTCACCCTGATATCTCCAACTTTTTTGTGCTATGACCTGGAATTTCCAGACAATCACTCTAGGATGATGGCGCTGGGAAAGAACCGCGTTCATAATTGATAAGAGAAACTCGAATTTATGAGAGCGCGAGTGACAAAAAGGCAATTTTGCATATCGCCTGCCAGATTTACGACTCTCGAAACGATCTTCGAGAGGGGTGGATGGGGATACCGACTTGCTCTTTATGACTGATAAGTAATTTTTTCCTCAGATCGGTGCAGATATGGCAATGACAGTCTTTCGGGGAGAGGAAAATAAGATTCCCTAAATTGAAAACTCGAAAAGGATTTATGTAATCGCGGACAGGCCGAAAATTGGAAAACGAAGTAAGGGTCTCGGAAATTATGATTTCATTATTTGGACTCTGGCAAATGGCGTATACGAATAAAGAAGCAAAAATACTCTAATTGGACGCTTATAGAATTCATTCCATGGTAGGATTCTCGTTTATACAGGATGTCCCAGGATAACTTTCTTATATTCCGGGAGGTGAATGTACAGATAAAAATAAGAAAAAAATGTTGCTACACCAACATGTGTCCGGAAATACTTCCTAAGAGCGCTACAGCCCTTTGGGAGTAGGTTCCTGAGTGAAGTTCGTTTATGTTTGGAACCAGTACAATTACCTCCCGGAGTATACGAACGTTATTCTGGGACACCCTATATATATATACAGGGTGTCCTTAAAAGGTCTTTACAAAAAGCTACCACATATTCTTCAGACCAAAACAATTCGATACAAGCAAACTTACCTCAGTAAAAAGTTGCTTAGTTTGGGCGCTAGACGGCTCTGAAGTTGAAATTTTCAAATCGATTTTGCTTCATAACTTTTGAACGGCTCATGAGATTTTTTTCAAATTTGGTACGTTGGCATAGACTCATCGGGCAATGAAACTCATATCATAATCATAATGAATATCATTCCATGGGCGTAGAACTTGATTTTTTCAGTAAATAAACATCTAAAACTCCTACGCCAATGGAAAAAAATTAGTTTCAATATGAAATCTAAATTATTCAACTCATTCACTACAAAAAGGGTACTCTTGACAAAAGTCGATTCCTCTCATGGTTTCGACAAAATTTTAATTTTAGTGATTTAGAGCATAATTAATAATAAAACGATTAACAGATATTTCATAAAAATTGTTCAAAATGTTCACCATTTTCACGTATACAAAGATTTATACGACGCAAAAAGTTGAAATGTACTCTTTGCATAACTTCTTCATCGCCTGTAAGATTATTCGTCGCCTGTTGGATACGTTGCCATAATTGTTCTACAGTATTCACAGGGGTCTTGTAAACCGTAGACTTGAGATAACTCCATACAAAATAATCCATCGGTGTTAAGTCTGGAGAACGTGGTGGCCAATTCACGGGTGCATCATTACCTCTACCTATCCATCTGTCTGGGTACTGTTGGTTTAAAAAATTCCTAACATCCACCGAAAAATGTGGTGGAGCTCCATCGTGCATAAACCACATATCTACCCGATGTTGGAGTGGTAAATCATCCAACAAATTTGGCAACGTATTTCGTAGATGTTGTAAATACATGTCTCCTGTTAATCTTTGTGGAAGTATGACAGGACCAATTATAAAATTTCCTATTATTCCAGCCCAAACGTTGATTTTGAATTCGTGTTGAAAATGGTTTATTTTAATGGAATGAGGATTTTAAATTGCATAAACGTGTTCATTATGAAAATTAGTTATTCTCGTGAAACAGGCTTCATCAGTGAACAAAATATTCTTTCCAAAGTTCAGATTCATTTCTCTTTGCAAATTAATGAACCTACAAAACATCAGACGACTTTGTGAATCATGGATTAATAAATCTTGAACTGGCGTCTTATGGTATGGGTATAATAATTGTTCTCTTAGTACTTCATGAACGGCATTCCTAGAAACTTCTAGTTCATTACTCATCCGTCTAGTACTCAATTCTGGATTTTCTTCAATACGGTCTAAAATTTCTACTTCGACTTCGGGAATCCTTACATAACGCTGTCTTCCATAATCACCAGTTCTAGGAGCAAAATGACCGGTCTCCCGAAGACGTCTCTCAACTGCAGCAAAGGTTGGGTGGCTTGGTACGCGACGATTTGGAAACCTTGCCGAATACACCCTCACACTCTCTCGACCATTTCCTTGACAATATCCGAATACCAATAACATATCGGTGTATTCTTCATTGGTGTATTGTACGGCCATGATAAATCAGAAAAGTCCGATATCAACAATCAACGTCAATAAAACTCGACAAATCAACACAGATGAAACTATGGAAACCAAGAATGTGAATATCACTGTTTTCGAGGAGATAATAATAGTCTTCAGAAAAAAAACCAGTGCTACTTATTTTCAATAGAAATAACCTATGCAAAAAGTACATCTCAACTTTTTGCGTCGTATAAATCTTTGTATACGTGAAAATGGTGAACATTTTGAACAATTTTTATGAAATATCTGTTAATCGTTTTATTATTAATTATGCTCTAAATCACTAAAATTAAAATTTTGTCGAAACCATGAGAGGAATCGACTTTTGTCAAGAGTACCTTTTTTGTAGTGAATGAGTTGAATAATTTAGATTTCATATTGAAACTAATTTTTTTCCATTGGCGTAGGAGTTTTAGATGTTTATTTACTGAAAAAATCAAGTTCTACGCCCATGGAATGATATTCATTATGATTATGATATGAGTTTCATTGCCCGATGAGTCTATGCCAACGTACCAAATTTGAAAAAAATCTCATGAGCCGTTCAAAAGTTATGAAGCAAAATCGATTTGAAAATTTCAACTTCAGAGCCGTCTAGCGCCCAAACTAAGCAACTTTTTACTGAGGTAAGTTTGCTTGTATCGAATTGGTTTGGTCTGAAGAATATGTGGTAGCTTTTTGTAAAGACCTTTTAAGGACACCCTGTATATATATATAGGGTGACGAATTCGATTTACAATTTTTATGAGACAAATTCAAAATTCTGATAGGAGGGGTCAAGAATTATGTTTACCCGTAACAAAAAACAACTGAATATCTTTTCCTACTTTTTGATGGGACCTGGTATATTACATGCTGTTGAATATTTTTTGCAGCTGAGCTTTCGTTTCAATGACAAAATAGAAGATTCATTTTCAAAATGGCGGTGTAGAAAATATTCCTCTTGAATTGAAATACTTATTGCGTCAATCTGACGGAAGTGATTCTACATCTGTCAAAAAACCAGTTGAAACGAGTTTTTTTTATCAGACCGTCACAAAATGAGATGAAGTGAAAATTTTGTTTGAAATTCTATTCTTTCCGAAATCTATTTTCTGTACCGTTTTAAGTGGAATGCTCAGAGATGGTGTAGAGTCAATGTTTATACAATGATATAAAAAACAATATCTTATAGTTTCAAAAACACTCTCCAGACTTACATCGATATCTAACAAGTATATTCTCCACATAAACCTTTCTCAGGGTCCGATGGCACCCCGTAAATTTCCGTCTGTTTTATCGTTAATTTCACAGGCTGATTAAGAATGTTGTCTATTTCAAATTTACGTGTACAAATCAACATCCTGTATAAGAGAAAACGTCCAAAGATTTCGTTTGCTATAAATACACAGTATATAGTTATAAACAAAATAGTTCCGGACGGGGATGTGAATAGGGAATTTCAGTTCATTTCATAGTATGCGAAGAGGAATTCATTCGCAATAAAATGTACGGTATCGCAAAAGGCCGTGTAACTGAAACCGTTCCACTATTGGCTATTAAATGCATCGTGAAATTCAAACATGCCAGCATATACGTGAACATTCACAATGACATGTAACTGGTGGGAACGAAAAAGACATTCGAGTTTTGGATGTAGTATGAGAGATATTTTACGATTTTTGCCCAGATCAAAAAGATCTTAAGCAATTCCATAACAATAAACAATGCAAAGAAATTTGCAAAATCCGTAAATTTTTCATGGAAGAGAATTAGAATTCCGAAACTTCCTAAAATTTGAAATTCACTGACAAAATGAAAAAAAAAACAAAAAATTCCTCCAATTTTTTAAAGTTTTGGAAATTTCAAAAACCTTCCATCAAAGCTAGATATAAATCTTGAAAAAATATTGAAAATATACATTACCTCTCCCAATTCTTGGTCACTGTGGTAAATCTTTTTGAAATTTACAGAAATACTGATTAATTTCGCAAATCTTTTAAACATCCCACGAATTTTTAGGAATCTTCAGAAATCTATCAATCTTTGACAAATCTCGTGAATCCTTAGGAAATCTTACAAAGCTCTACTACATCCATTGAATCATGGCAGATATTTAACATGCTTCGGTAGATAAGTACCTAAAAGAATCGTACGATAGAATTTAGAGAATATCTATACAGAACCATCTTTAGAAAATATCAATCAACACCTTGTAAATCGAAAATAATGACGTATATTCAAATGAGTTCCGATCTATTTGACGTATAAAATCGGGACACTCCTATTCGAACTTCTTGGCCTCTAGCGTGAGGATGATATTAGGAGAGTGAATCTACCTACCCCCTGTATATCCTACCCCTAACACAATGTGAAATCACCTGTCCCATAACTCCAACGACTACACGGTATATACTACCAGAAAACCTCCCATACATCAGCAACATTGTATATTTATCGTACTAGGAATGTCACAATGTCACATAACACAGTAATATCTCCAGAAATCGATGTCGAACGGCCATTTGCATGGGAACCGCATAAGCCCGCGTATGTGTAACAATCATCTCCAGTGGCGGTGCCTTAGGGTCGGCAAGTTGTGCCTCCCTAATATAGATTCGAGTATGAAAAATGCGACTTGGCAAAATTCAATCAATGAAATTTGAGACACTTGTCATGAAGTTCACCGAACTCGCCGTGAGTAATCAATCAAATGAACAATATATTTTCTTTCATCTTTCTTCACAAGATGAAAAGAAAACCTATAATGTTGGAGGAACGGCCAGCAGCGGAATCTTCTGAGAGACGGACTTTGATTGTCGTAGGCATCAAGAAAAGAAAATAATTCCTTTAATTTGCCGTTCTATTGATAATTGATGGATGCTTGGTAGGTTTGGCAGTTTCGAGCCTGACAATGTATATGGGTGACCAGTCTGGGCTCGTCTAGTTTGTCTACCTGGTATCAATCTTGGGGAAATAACTTGGCAGAGATAGTTCACCTTTCTACGTTTTAGATACATCAAGGATTTCCTGACTGTTTGAGAGCTGAAATCCAAACCATGTGATCTTTGTAGATCGTGAGCAGTGTATGAACTTTTGGAGGGCCTGCAACCCGTTTCCTTTGAATAATTTCATATTCCTGGTCGCCGCAGTTGAAAAATTCACGAGGCGCCACTGATCCTCTCTGACTCTGCGACCTCCATTTCGCGATGATGTTTATGTAGTACACTACACGCTAGGGAAGGATTGCTTTGTGATGAAGCCTATAAAGGCACTCGGTTTGACCGAAAGCTTTAAACAACAGATATATATCTAACAGAAGAAATTAATTCGTCGCAAAATTGCACTACCAAATATAAAAATCCGCAGTTTCATTTCAAGTTAGCATCACATACCAATGATGCCACATGTATTGAACTATGTTATCTGCGATTTGATCATTTTCCATACAGCACAATTTGGAAATCTTCGCTAGTTAGGTAGTTAGGTAGAATACATGTCATTCACGTTATTTATCAGTGAATTGTACTCGAAATGCCCGGAGCATTGACTGGGGCTGTGAGAATGTATGAGAAAATGGTTGCATTAAAATGATATGATATTCTGAGAATGAATGTGATGATGATGGATCCATTAACCTAATATTGATTTTTTCATGAGTATAATAAATCTTGAGCAATGATTCCGAAATCAAATATTGACATTAATGATTTTCACTAGTAATACCACTAGAGGTCAAATTATTTCCGGATTCGGTAAGAAAATTCTACACCAAATGTGTTTCCAACAACATCAATTTTCGTCTTCATCAAGTTGACAAAACCTGTCATTATAAACGTCAAAAAAATTTCCAGTATAATTCGCTGTTGGGTACCCACCAGGAAAAAATTTCCGATAAAATTCATCCGTTGCTATGGTGATCTGACAGAAATACACGTTCTGATTGGTTAAAAATCACATGTGCGGAATTTTCAATGTTACGTTGTTACAATATCAGATTGTACCTAGAAGGGATCTGCTGCATTCTTCGTCAATGCTACTGTACCGAAAACAATTTCAATATGTGAATAGGTGATGGCCTTCTGAGTCCTAAGAAACCCAAGAACGGAACCCACCGATTTAAGACATTAATGTTGGTAAAAAATCAGAGATTAGGAATTGTATCTTAGAAATGTGAGAACAGTAAGTACTTTCACTGCAAACCACTAAATGGTCCTAAATTTACCAAAAAAATCATCTACACTTATTTGGACAATACTGAAGATAATTCAGGATATTCAAGTTGTTCAACAGAATTGTTTCAATTGTATTCTATTGACGCACAATCAGACACATTCTGCTTGACTTCAATGTCAAAAAGGCTATGGGGCCTGACAGAATACCCCTTTATGCTCTTGAGATTGTTCACCCTTTCATAGAAACATGGCGTATTTCCTTCGGACTGGAAAATAGCTATGCTCGGTACCACCACCAACAGCGTCTCACGAGACGAGTCCCACTGTGAAAACAGAAACATGGCTTTCTGTTCCGTGCAACGACATATTTCACACCCCAGCAACCACTCACGATCTTCAAATCGCAAATTCGGCCTGTCCTGGTGTACTGTTGACATGTTTGTAGTTCAGCTCCTAAACATAAGCTGAAGCACTCAGATTCTATTAAGAAGAGAGCTATTCGCCTAGTCATTGATACAGCACTCATGTAGTTGTGTAGTTTAGCTCCTGAACATGAGCTGAAGCACTTAGCTTCTATTCAACAGAGAGCTAGTCTAGTCGGTAATACTATTCTCACGAGTTCATTGACCTCTCTATTAGAACATCGTAGAAAGATGGAACTTTTCCGTGGTCGGTGCTCATCGGAAATCTCGTCTATTAAAGCTACATTGTCAGCCTCGAGGCGTGTCAAATTTCGCTCTACCAAGCATCATTCCTAAGTAGAACGGTTAAGTTGTGAAATGCTTTGCTCTTTGCTGCTGTCATTCTTGATGCTCACGACCCCCCCAAACTTTCAAGAAGAATTCCAATATCTCCCAACATCCCACCGCTGGCTAACACGATGTTCCTAGAACATCATAGGTTTTCCGTTGGTGTTTTCCATGATACTATAACTGAGAAGGTAAACCCACGCGCATGTTTTATTTCTATCTCTCTTGCACAGTATACGTCACTCCCTGACAAATTTCTGTTGGCGCTACATTTCAGTGCGTTTATCGTTTTGAATTGTGTTTTTCAGTAGTGTCGGTCGAATAATTTTGCTTACTTCATTTATATTCCATACTAAGAAACTATGGTTCATTGTGCCGTGGTGGGTTGTTCCAGTGACAATAATAAAAGATGTAAAACTGCATCGACATGTCATTACTTCACTTTTCCTTCATCGAAGGAAACTTGCAGTTTGTGGGTGAATAATTGCTTTCAGAAGAACAAGTTCAATGTAAAAGCAGCTAGAATAAGTTCGAAGCATTTCTCAGACGACGGCTATAGATTGCAAGAGAAACTGTTAGAATTACCTATTCAGAAATGGAAATTGAAAGATGATGCCATACCTTCCTCAAACATTTCAATACCATCAATGAAATGTTGAATTCATTACCTTAGATTTTTTGGGATTTTCTCTCTCATTTCAATGACTATTAGCAAAGAAATTATTCTCTTATAGGTATCGTAAGTGATCCAAAATTGTTTTATTTCAAATGCATTGACATCTTGGAGCAGATCACTGATCTGTCTCTACTACAAATAGGTATATTGAAATATTCATCATATTTCCTATTTTTATTTTTAGAAACGAAAAAAAATCTAGAGAAATAAACATATCACACCTCGATTAACCTACACACAGTATTTTTTTTTCAATTTATTCAATTCGATTTATCCAATTAGATTCAATTTCTTTTATGGTACCTATCTGAAATGTAATTTGCTGAAAAATTTTAAACCCATTATTCCTTATTAGATGCGTTATGTCTATTCGTACTAATGTATTTACCTTCATGGTTTGATGATTATTTTGTGAATTATCTAAATACCTGAAAATAATTGCACTGATTATGATGGTGTTACAACAGTGTTTCAGTGTTTTAATTTCCAATGAAAATATTTATATTAAATACAACTTTATCTACTTGTGTTTTATTAAACTCATTCCCCAAATGTTCATAATATATATATATATAATTACAACTATTGTAAATGCACTTTATAGTATTCACTTCACTTGAAATGATTCATGAAATTCAGTTGCGAAATATATATTTATCAACTAGTGGATATTTCATTATTATTATTTATTTATGAATAAATGCTCACGAATAAAACAATTATTCACATACAAAAATAGTTCTCAATAATCTTTCTGCTTTGAAGAACGTCATGAATGTTGCTCCTACAATACCTATGAATGAATTATTTGAAATTCAGATGATATCCAGGGGAATAACTCATTTTGTTGTGTTCTTTTTTATCATTTTATATATTTCGATGATTGGAATTATAATTCCACTAACATTAAAACTCCAAAAACATTGTTATTCGATAATTCGTCTGATCTAATATATGAAAACCCTTGTTATTCCGATTGCCGCCAATCGCATTTGTCACGTAGTGACGTCATGCGCAAAGCGGTTCAAAAACTAGAACCTCGAGTGATCATATCTTTCCTCGTTATAGTATCATGGTGTTTTCCTCCGGTGTTTTCAAAGGATAAAAAAAAAGAAGATGACGATCGATGAGTCGTTGAGGTAAACACAGGGCAGATTTGAATCCGCATCCGCATTCACTTCCACTCCGACTACAATGCAAACGCATATATGTGCTGCGAAACAGAGAGCTTCGAAAGCATCCTCACCAAAATCCTCTCGTGACCCTCGAGAAAATCGCGCCCTTAGAGAAGTCCTCTTCCGAAGCACAATAACTCTGAGAATTTTCAACTAGCGGATCGATTCCAGCTGCATTGTACTGCTAAAAGCCGCATTATATGACAGACGGCCCATATCGGTATAAGATGGGCGACATAATAGAATGTCAAGTATGCCGTATTTGGCGAAAAAATCTGATTATTCACAAGCATTGACGTACTCAATTCTAACTGGGTGCCAAATTACATCATGCATGCATAGGGTAGTTCTTCTAGGTCTAGGTCTTCGATCATTGAACAGACTAGATAAGTAATCCACAGCCCTGGCAATACAGTTTGTTTGGAAGCAACATCTATAGTATCTATCTTTCTCTAAACAAGGATAGCAGGAGCTGATTCTCCCAGCACCAGTGCCGTATTGTCAGAGGGGGTCGAATTCATGATGAAACCAAATTGAAAATCCGTAACAATTTCAGTGGTACTTTTCAGCATTTCTTGGTGGGAAAATGAACATCTTTATACTTCCTTCACATTGTTACGAAAAATTCGAATACATACAATCCTATGGTGATTTTTGTAACTTGCTTGTAATCAATAAACTTATTATGACCACGTCACAAGAAAAGTTCAATTCTTAACGCCATATGAAACAATATACTTACTATTCAGGATACAGTTGTCTACTTATACTGTATCATAAATAACGTTCAATTTCAATAATGAACATTTATATCTTTGGCGATCGGTGACAGTGCATGTAAGTATATTTACGATTTCAAAGTTCAGTACCTACTAGTGGAAATAATTTTCAAAAAAGTGAAAAACTCGTTTTCGAGGCGAATAGATATGATTGCATATTTTTTTTTAACTGTGGACAACACGGAAGGGAAACCTATGATGTTCGAGGAACATCGTGTTAGCCAGCGGTGGAATTTTGGGAAAGAAGGAAGGTGTTGGAATTTTTCTTGAATGTTTGGAGGTTGTAAGCATCAGGAAAGACTTCACTAGGCAAAGAATTCCACAATTTGAATGTAATTTTCAAGTCTGAAGATGAAACTTGTTTATATCATTTCACGATATCGTCAAAAATGAAGGAGGTTTCAGCTTGAGCAGAATAATATATTCTGACGTAAAAAATTAATGTCTGATTATTTCATTTCATGTAGATAGATGGAACTCGATAATGAATATGTGTTGACAAGTATTATGACGAAATGTTATATCAACAATAAAATCATGAATCATGTGAAGATGTAGCAAATAGCAGTGTTTCTTATTCAAAACAGGACTGAAATGAAAAACAACAATGGATAATCACACAAATAATTTATTGATTTTTGAATAGGATGGTTCTTGTTAACATACTTCTTACTCTAACTTTCGTTGAATCTTTCAATTTATTTGCCTCATGATGGAGTCTTACAGTGAAATATTTCTCCAAATTAGTTTGACTAGTTCCAAAAACAGTCAACGGTAAATTTCTCATTGTTGTGTGTACAAGAAGTAAAGCAATATCCTTATATTTTTTATCAAAAATATTAATTGAGTTCATCATTATTCTCAGTGATTTTTCAGCAGCTCCGCATATTTTGAATACAAATAAGAAAGCATTTATCAGTGCTACATATTTTACCACAATACACTGTCGCAGCTGACCTATGGGTATAATCAATATAATCTAATCAATTCAATTTAAATTCATTTTCATCCATTCCAGTTTGGGGAATTGCTTTAAAATCTCGAATGATACGACAATGGTAACTCACCTATGAAATGACGTGTTCTGATCGCCGGTTCAAATTGTCTTTAACACACCTTACAACTTCTCACCATTATATCAAATCACCAAAACAGGGAATAAACTGAGTTTCTGAGGAATTCTGAGTACACAAAACTGAACACAGGTTGAATAATATCGATGAATCAAAACGTAAATAATGACAGATACCAAACAAAGCAATAATCGCCGTCGACCGTCAATATCAAATTGCGGTGTTGCAACGTTGAGCAAAAAGTATTCACGATACCCATGCTGGTCCTCGAGCCCCCAAGAAAGTAAAATTGCTAAGTCTCAGAATAATGTAGCAATCTTCTATCAATCAGAACTGATTCATAATCGTCATGACCCAAATTTATTATTATATTTGTGCATCGAACTACATGAATTCATAGAGGACTTTAAATATTATGGACTATTTATCACTTTTTGATGATTGGATATGACAACACTGGCGACGATTGGGTACTAATCATGTTAGCATCAGAATATTTGTTTTGTGATCCTTCTAGTGGGTTTGTTGTTCGGAGGTCTAGGTAAATAACGTGAAAAGAACTAGGAGATCGGTCGAGAAAAGTTGCCTTTTGTGCTCTGAACGAAAAAGGTACGTAAATACAATGAAAAAATATTTGAAACAAAGAAACGTGATCATTAAATCTCAACCAAAGTAGAGTTTCATTAATACAAAGTATGTTCGTTCATGACCTTGTGGCTGCAATCACTAATTGATGAACGTTCATTGGTATCACGAAAACCAATACCTTGCTATGAACAATGCATTCACTACTTTAATGAACACTATAATATCATTTCAATGAAATGAAAGATAGCTATCATAATATGCATCCATTGCGGTGATGAAATATTATTATTGTTTGAATAAATGCAATTACCGTTTCAAAGCACATTCAATCTCTATTTCAATGCGTAAGTACGTTGATATTATGGAATTCTTACATTGTATCAATGAATTATTCCATCGATTTGATAAATATTTCTACACCATTCCGATGAATATGTTCGTTATTCCGATACCTATTAGTACGTTGTTTGAATGAACGTGTTCACTGGTTCCATAAATATTTCTTCCATGGTTCAATGAAATAATTACGTGGATTCGAAATGGAACGTACATTGTGTTGATTTATTCAAGAAATAACATCTCCCTAATTAAAAATAGTTAATTTTTCAAGTATTCTCTGAACATTATCTGGAATGATATATACAGGTTGATACATATTTTAGAGACATTATAATTATCTTAATGGAACACAGTGTATATATAATATTATAGTTGGTTTTGACCTTCATCATTAAGAATAAATCCATAATGACACTGATGGGGTTCGAAAAGAATATAGGTACAAATACTGAGAATATAATATAGCAAAGTAAGAAACACTTCCGAATGCCGAATGAGTGTAATGATGAAGAGGAAAAGTTGTTATATCTATTATAATTCCGAAATAACAATCATAGATTGAGTGAAGACAGATTGAATTATTTTCTCGTGATCGTAAGATATAAATATCCATCAAATCGTGTAATATTCTGATATAATGAAACAATCACTGATCGAATTTGAAATAATTTCCATGAGTTGTTCGATACAAGAAACTAATTTGATTTTGCAATTATAGTTCACTCTGTATATCCTCAACTTTAGAAAATACTCCTCCGAAAATAGGAAGCATGTGTCCTATATATGTATTTTCTGAATAGTTTTGATGAGGGTATTATAATCATACAGAAGATGATCTAGTATTGCCTATAATAATGAGGGAAATAATTCGAATTGTTCTCCATATTGAAACGATTTATTAAAAGACTCATTCTACATAGGACTGTCATAGAAATAAACCAAAACATGAAACCGAATGATCATGTTAAATTAAATAGGTACATTCAGAATCGTAGCTTGACAGTTCTCTTCATTTTCCTTCAGCGCTTCAGATAATATATGTACCTTTGGGAAAGAAAGGCTTCCTTTCATTTTATAGAAATGATGTTCAATGAAGGATCAAAACATCTCTGATTCAGCAGGAAAATCAAGATTGAACAAATATATAATTTTGAAACATATATCTACTGCTCTAACTATATGGAAGAAGGTATATCTAATATTATCAAAATAAACACATATTTCGGTGGGAGTTGTCATGTCCTCACCTACACATATAATGAATGGCTGGATAGCACTTTTCTTCGACTTCGAAAATCTTAGGTGCTCCTCGACCTCCTGGTTACTCTTCCCAAAGTGAAGAAATGATTCCTGGGAGTCTTTCATGGTATATTTTATTATGTTGCTCTTTCCACCTATATCTTTTCTGATAGCCTTGTTGGTTGATTGCAAATGAAGCACATCATTTTCACATAATATGATCAAGTTACACGGTTACTCACTTTGTTTCTCCGTCCCTATACTCTAGATTTTTATTGCGATATATAGAAAGAGATTCAATCTGAAAACTAACATCTCAATAATTATCATGCCTAATGATAAAAACATAATAACATACCTTCTGTAATGTGAAACAACAGTTGAATTCAAAATCAATGCTACACTTTCGGCACAGTTGAGAGACCTTTCGTTTGTGTTTCTGGACTAGAAATGACCTGAGCGGGGTGTGATGACTTCATCCTAGAAAAACTTTCCGAGCGAATTTTCTCCAGGCCAATAGGAATACTTCTTTTTGATGTAAGAGTTCATCAATATATTGCATGATACGAGCATTACAATGAACCGTTCATCAATCTATGTACGCGGATACATTGAAACAATAAACGCATTTCGTTAGGATCATGTACTGGGTGATTAGTTGAAAACGATGAGATACATTGTTTCTATGACATCATAAATGAATGTACGTCTACATCAAAACAATGAACGTATTTCTCCGAAACAATGTACCGATTATTCACTTAGGTACATGATGAGCATTATTCTTATGAACCGTTCATCAATCTATGTACGTACATTGAAACAACGTACGCAATTCATTATAATGATGTACTGGATAATTTGTCGAAAGCAATTCGATACATGGTGTATATGTTATTCATAAACTGTTCATCGATATATGTACGTGTAGATCAAACCAATGAACGCATTTCTTCAATACAATGCACCGAATAATTATCCACTATCGCTTACATGTATTCAATATGCACTTCTATGATTTGATCTGAACCTTACATTATTTCGACAATGAATGCGTGCATTGTAATGACAAATTAATTTGCTTGAAACAACGTACTTGCTCTCCCATATGTCATGCACAAATTCATTATCCTCATGAAATGAATTATAAACCGATGTATTTATACAATACATTGGAAACCTTGGTTATCACTAGAATGAATACAGTTACTTTTTTGAAACAATCAAACATCAAAGTAATGTTACACATTCATCAGTCGAAAATAGTGATGTTATTGGAAAAATTCATAAATACAATGCTGAAATCATTGAATTCATTTATGAAATGTATCGAAGGGATGGAAATATTCATTGAGTTACTGAATATTTTCGTCAGTACTTGATGAACGCAATTACATTATGATCATGAATGGGATACTCGAGTAATGATCGTTTGTTTGTTCATATCATGAAGATGACTTTCTTTCGATGTAAAGAATTATGATGAATGGTGTTCATTGTTTTCACACACGATAATTTTTTCAGTGTGAAAGTCATTTCATTGTGCGACATTTTAAAGAACTAGAAAAAATATGTTATTTCTATATGATGATTTTTTTGTACGATTGGAGAAACAAATTGACAATTCTGTATATAAGATTATAAACACACATTGACTGATGTTCGGTCAAAGGCTAAACAAATATTCCATGAAACTGTTGATCCCTGAATAAGAAAGCTCAATCGGAATCATTGAAATCATTTCTTCCATTATTAAAATCATAAAATACGTTAGGTAGTTAAAACTATAGGTATTCATTCTTAAGCTAGTTTCCTTCTTGTGTCAATGTTATATCGTTTGGTCATATCCGTGTTCAATGATTCGTTTCGATAGTTTTATAGTATATATTATATATATTTATCGAGGTGTTCGTATAGAATTGTAGTAAATACCTCCTTTCAACTTCAACTTCAAAAATGGAAAATCACCCATAGACAAGCTCCCACCGAGCTTCTTTGGGGTTTCTCTCATGTATTCACGTGTTCCGCATATTTCAGCTGGGTAAAATTTATATTCCATATACAATATTGTTTATTCTCTCAAGTGTATTTATTGTACATCATTTCTATTCAGGCGCAATGAATGATCTTTATTATAATTATTATTATATATTTGTAGGGAAGAAATATTTATGATCTGACCCATAATGTCACTGAGCTTGAAATTTTAACATCAAGAGAAATAAAAAGAGAAAATCTCTACATGTCAGTGACACTTAGTTTTTCAGAACCCACAACGATAATTAACAAGACACAGAAGATTCAGTGAACATATAGATAATTGTTTCTAAAATATTCGTTTTTTAAACACCCTGTAGCTACTTTTACCGACCTCATTAATCGAGGAGAATGATTGTTTTTTGCGCACGTACCAAACAGCCTCTGGGTGCACGATTAAGTAGAACAAACTGAAACGGAAGGCCTGAAGAAAAAACAAAAATGTAATTTCAGCAATTCAGTCTCCCTAGCCTATAGGCGTTTTCTCCGGGTATAATTAAATTTATTCACCAAATGGAGTGTAAAACGACCCTCGAAAATTTATAATCCCTTCCATGGTCCATATCATTAAATAATCCCCTAATATACAGGATGATTACTACAAACCAATGAAACACTTGGTCAGGTTGACTGAGGTGTGGCGAAAGAGCTCGAACACTCGAACACAACAAATTGAGCAACAAAGGAAAACGATATATTTTCCTATTTCGCATCTCTAATGGAGTCGCTTTTACATCCAAATGCATATCGAAACAGCTAATACCCTTTCGATCCGTGTACTAAACTGTCAGCCAAACGTCAATAGATATTTACGTTACTAGTCCGGTGAGTACTGTAAAAGTTTACCGGACGTGTGACGTATAACATTTTATTTCATACTGCTAAAAAACAAAAATGAACAGTGAAAAATAAAATATTAATCTTTGTTGAAGTGCTACAACAAAAAAATGGGAATGTATCAGCAAGTAGCAACTCCCTAATAAATAATTCATGCAATGGAGCTCCTGGTATCCATATTCATGGGAACGAAAATTTACGGTTAATATTAATATTAGCAATAAGTAATTTCTGTGTATTGTTTTGCTGTTGAATTTTTAATAAATATATTCATGCTTTTGACGCATAACTGAGTTTTCAATATTTACAATTCGGTAAAATTTCATTACGGGATAGTAGCACGTAATGAAATATTACGTGCGCCTATCCTGTAAAAGTCTATTTTCCGGATTGAAATCAGGTACGTAAAGGTATGTTCTATGATGCAGTATGAAATAAATAAATGTAATACACTAAATATACTTGTTTCACACCATAAGAGTGACGTACGGAATTCGTTTTCGTCTACAAATAAGTAAACAATCGTCATAACCTGAAATACTTTTTTACTACTGATGTCTCTGTAGCAATATAGAAGTTTCAATAATTTCATCAGCGGTGCCAAGCACTACTGAAGATTCATTCAACTTACTTCGCGCCAAAAGTTCGTCTTACAAAAATCGTGAGATAATATACTTTACCTAACGATTGTGCAAATAGTTGATGACCTTTTGCATCATCAACAGTGCCCCAAAATCTCGCTTCACTTTTTGCACCATTGAAGAATTCAATCTATGATCAGTTCCAATGATAAATTTCACCTCAAGTTGCGTAATTTGGTGCTTAACAAAACACCGTTTTGAATCTTCAGATCTTACGACTACTTCCTGAGATTTTCGAAAAAAAACGAAATTATCATTTCCTTCAGTTTTTTAGCGTTATTTGACAAGGCAGCCCATAACTACAAAAAACATATTTTCATTGCCAATTTTTACCAGCTATATGCAATGATATAATATCCTCTTTTGACCACCATCATTACCTTTATTTCTCTCATGGGCGTCATTTTCTTTTTCAGCGTACAAAAATTGCTAATTCGATTACTTGAGAGCACAAATTTTCAAGTGAAACAAATATTATTGACCATACACAACATATGATATTCTATTATTTTTTCATATATATTGAAAACCTCACCGTTAATTCTGCAAATCCGAGAAATCTCGGGAATATTGATCTGATCTTAAAAATCAGGAATCCTTAAATCTATCAATACATTTCTCGAAGCTGTGAAATTTCTCTCGGATTTGGCAATCCTCATTGGAAATATATTCTGACAGTATTGAGAATCTCAACTGGCTTTGCATTTATCAAAATGTCAATTTTTAACACAAAATCTCTGTCCTATACTTCTAAAATAATAAAATAGTCTGAATCTTTAGATAATAATCTGTGTATATTGGTAGTCTGAAAACTAGAGAAAAATATCATAAGATAAATCATAATGATAAGACTTATCATCCTTGAGGTACAGCTAGAAAAGTGCTAGAGCTCTATAAAATCTCACTTGATTCATCTTCTACTTAAAAAAGTTTACCAAGACACGAGCCAGTTCTAATAAAATTCTTAATTAAGACACAACGAAGACAGATTTATCCAAATAAAAAACACTGAAACCGACTACATGTTTCCGATTTGTAGTAACATATTATTCACAACGGAACGGTTTTATAACGAACTATGCGTCTACTTTTCCAGATATATTTCGGGAGCGAGACACTCACAAATCTCGTTCAGACTGACTAATTTGGTTTTTATGGGTGGTCGAGACAGGATGCATAGTATTTGTGGTATTTTCATTCTAAAACTTGATTTTACAGGCGCGATAGCGACGAAATAATTATTTGCTAGTGCAAAAAGTGTATATTCGTTGCACAAATCATGAACTTTGAGCTTAAGGCTCTAAGAGAGTCAAGTTCTGCAGAAAATACTCACAAATAATGAAGATTGGCAAGCTGAATGTGTGTATGGAGTAAAAAGAGAATAGGTTGTATTTCATATATAAAGCATTTTCGAATATCAAGTCATCATGGTGATTCATGTCCAGAACAAAAAGCCGACAGACAAGTTCTGTTAATTGGGTATAAGTATATTTCTTCTTCTAATAAGCACACAGATTCAACTGACAACTTCAAACTGATTCTAGACATTGTCACTCTCAACTGCTGTTCGTGGAACACTGTGAGTATAGTTATTTTTTTCGCGGTACTTTTCCGTACGATTTATATATTGTTGGAATGAGGATATTTAGGACTAACTAAATGATCTATGTAACTATTCTTAATGTGTCATTTTCTAGCATTATTATAAAATCTTGTTTAATAAAAACCTTTTTTTTCATAAATAAGATGGACAAAATCACTCGTAGGAAAAATATTGTACCTAACTCTCGCGGAAAATGTCTTTTCCGCCCTTATTTCCTAACAAGTGCGCGAAGTGTTACTTTTCTGCTCGCAAATACAGTTAGACGAAGGACTCGAAGCGCAGTTCGTTTTTGCGTGAGGAAAAGGCACTTTGGGCAAGTTTTAAGAACAAAATTTTGCCTATGAGCTTCATATCAGATATCGAAAAAAAAAAATAAATAATTCACTCAATAATTTTTAATTAGACATGAACGAAAGAGAGACCTATAGAACGAAACGTTGAATAACAATAAAAAATAATGATAGGAAATTGAATTGTTTGTTAATAATATACATAACGAAAGAATAATTATTCACATTTTACAAATTGATTGCATGTCCGGTCAGTCCATTCATATTAAAGGTAATCATTTATCAGTACTCAAAAATTACTAGTTCCCTTTTTTTTGTTTCAGACTGAAAAAGTTAATAATAACATTCAAAAGGTGAACGAGAATAAACTATAGAGAGATAATAGCAACGGCTTCTAGGTGACAAGAAAATAGCAACGGATTCTCACATTTCATGGAATAGTCTTTAGCTACTGTAATACATATATAAATTTTCCCTACCAATGAAATATTTGAGTAGGTTTGGTGTAAGTGTAACTTTGTGCACCAAAATGCGTACGGAAAGTACTACTTTGGGCACCATCATCAACTTTAGTTTTTTTTCACATAAGAATAGTGGTTTTCATCACTGATTTCATTGATGTATAATTTGCTATTATATGATTCATTGAACGCACACATATTCAAGTGAAACTAATATTACCTCAACTGGCCTATTGGCCTAATCGACAGTACTTCGTCGAACGTGATTAGTCGGCACTGTTTTCAATTGAAAATGAGTTGAAGTGAGGTAAAACGAAACTTTATTGCACGTCCGATAGGAATAATTAGGAATAAATTTGTACTCGCATATGTACTATTTTCGTCTATACGTGAAATGAAATTTGAACACATCTCGTTTTTCGTTATTTGAGATAGGCATTCGAGAGCTGTGAGTTCTAATCTCGTGCGACAAGTAGTCACTATTATAATATGTGATCGGTTAGTTTGATGAGTCAGTCGATGAGACGTTTTTTCAGAGTGAATTTCACTAAATGAAGAATGTGCATTAAACTGAACTGGAGAGTTCGATTCCTAAAAGTATTCAATATTATTTGTGGTACGCAGATGCAACTGAAATAGCGTTCACCACATTGATGAAAAATGCAGTATGTTACCAACGTTGTTTATCTCCCTTTGATTTTTTTTCGTTCATTTTCCCCCATTTGAGGAGCGAAATTATAACGACCTCTTCGATAATAAAACATCACTAAATTAACCAAGTGTTCGGTCCTGCGCTTTGCCAACATCTGTTGCCGGTCAGAAACATTTTTCCAACCCTTTCGGATCATTATTTACACTCGTGAAATTCATCTCTGCAAAAAGGGGTACAGTATGTACGGTTGTGGTCAGTGACGTGACATAGTGTGAAATAGAGGAATCTTCTCTCTGTATATAATATAATTGTCTCTATTATATTAATCAATACGTTGACGAACAGTAACGTCAGTTACCATGTGTTTGTCACCATACTGAGTGAGTCAGAATAAGACCGACAAACTCCGAATACAGATTCCTCACCGCATTTCGAGGTGTGGAGTTTTCATCAAGATATGCCCTAAAACGGTGTCGAAAGTACGAAAAAAAAATATATCAACGTGAGATTTTGAATTTATTATATTTAATTTTCGTAAACCAGTGGCATGGTTACAGTGGTATGTGGCCATACCTTCCTTCATATTTTCTTCAAAAAAGTCAATGGACAAATGAGTGTGCGCGATATCTGTTAGACTCATCAATACTGAACCTGAAAGTAAAAGTCATAACATTTCATATGCCTGAAAGTAAAGGTTTCTGAAAAACCAAAGATATGTCGTGATATAATGCCATGTGTGCAACAATAATCGCATAATGCAAATTTCTTACAACATACATAAAAAATTGTCGACCTCCTAAACATTCTCCAATGTTGGCAGTATTCAAAATATAGTAAAGGTAAGTCACATGCAATAAGACCGACAAACCGATTTTTCATTCGACATTTTATTTGATCGAATCGATGTCGTTAATTCACCGATATGAGACCATACTATTTTACATGAAAAACTGAAAAGTATCAATTCATTGAAAAAAACATACAATATTCCAGAGAAAATATTGAATATGTTCAGTTCAATACGGAAACAGAATTTTCCCGAAACGTCGAGAGCTAACCAGAAGTAGAGATTTATTTATATACAGGTTTCTTTCATCAATATTGTGGAAATAGTTCTCTTGAACATTTTCCAGTTTCTCTAGTTTCATTTTTCGAGATATATGGTAAAAAAGTTTTCGAAAATGACGTGATTTTTAAACTCATGGAAAACCTATTTCGGTTCCTAAAAATTGGCCACTAGAATTTATTGAATTTTTTCAGTGGCTTCCCAATGGCGACTCAGCTGATAATATGAAAAAAAATGTGACGCACCTGTTGTTTGTTGTTGCTGTTACGATTTCCTAAATATCTTGCTTTGTTTTCGAGGTACGAATAAAACTACTTCTCTATGCACGTTCTTGAACCGAGAGAATGAAAATCAATCAAATGTAGATAGTATAACAATGAATAACTTTTGTTTAATTTCATCACTAGTATTGCAAGCAAACCTACCAAATTTCAGGAAAATTGAAAGAGAAGTTTTTCCAAAAATTGGTGAAGGCACGTTTTTTTTTTAATTTTGATACCCTGCCTGATATATCTCGGAAACTACGGGTCTTTCGGAAAAAAGTTCATCAGAACTGGGCTCTTGTTTTTCAGCACAAGGCCTCGGATTTTTTTTATTATCAATGTAACATTGATGAGAGTGATAGAATATGGACAATAAATAAAACCACTGGACTCGGTTTCTGATATTTTCTCGAAAACGATGCGTCCTAACAAAATTTCACATTCATACATTTTCTCATAGCAATTTAGTCAGGTTATATCTCGTTGTCTTGTCTGACTTCGAATGTGGGGCAGTTCATTTCAATATCAAAATATTTCGCATCATTCAATATGTTTGCATCTAGAATACGTTGGACTTACTTCATCCAATCTGATGGACATGAATGATGAAGAATCGAAAAAAAAAATCAATTCCAATTATTGAATCCAACACCATCTCCAATCAGAGCTCTGAAAACCATAGCTCGTCTGAAGAATACGTTGACACCTAATATGTATCCTACCTCCTATTCAAACTCCACAAAAATTGTGTAGTTTGAATATTTCTGTTGATAACGCGTTTTCAATCCCTATCTATTGCGCACTATTTTGAAATTAGAAAAAAATAAATGGTCAGGACTAAGACAGTCCTTCATAATAGTATGACAGAAAACGACAACGTTCATAATCATAATAATAATGACACAAATTGAATTGAATCACTCACGCTGTATGGATTCCATAACCAACCGCGAGTGGGGCACCCATTCCTCTAATTTTTCCAATTACCCGCCGAAATGGCGTCGTTAGTGTCATTAGAAACACTCGTTGACCGTTTTACTGGAAATTATAGTCAGCACAAAATCAGTCGTATTCGGAAAATTACTTTCTTTGTCGAAAAGTTTGGCCAACAGATTTTATTTATTCGGCACAATTCCGACGTTTCTACAAGCCCTTCAAAACATTTTAGCAGTTTATATGGTGGAATCATCACGAATTTATACGGGGTGCAATGAAATACTTTAAGCCTACCTATACATCGAGCTATACATTCTCAAAATATTGCGGTCAATGATTTTTGATTTGACAAACAAACCGCGTTCGGCGAAACCAGAGAGAACACACATGGTGAGTGAATACTATACAGCCCCATATTTTTTTATGATCGTGATCGTCTCGGAAATATATCAAGACAGAGATGTCAGCGCTGGTGCAAGATCTAACTCAATATAATCTTGAAGAAGAGAAATTGAAGGATTATCGTTCAGAATTCTTCATAAATAGAAATTCAGAACCTGATAGAGTTAGGCTTGGTGCTAGCATATCGTAGATTCCTTAAATGTACAGGGTATTTCCTGATGAATAGGTGAGTGCGAAAGGGTCATCACAAAATTGAGTAATCGGGAAGATTGGCGATATTTAGAAGCCGGCGCTGCAAGCTGCAATGTGATTTTGGCGATGGGCCAGTTCATCAGCGACCGGAGATTACTATTGGCTATCATCTACGACGAGAGGAAATAGGGTCTATCTGGCAGTTTGAACGTCGATGTCAAGTAGGCGCGATAGGTCCGACCCGAACCAATTTTAAATTCATATCCGGTTGTCCGTGAACTGCGGAAATTATCAATGAACGGGGGCGATATACCTATATCTATTTTAGTATATCAGTTCCCGTATCCTTCGAATGCTCTACAGGGTGTGATAATTTGTGCCATTTAAAATCTGATAATATTACGTCTACTTCCTGGTGAAAGCGGCAACACCCTATTTTGCGTTCCTACTCAATCAAATGGAAAATAACAAAAGACATCTAAAGCCTCCTGTCACCTAGATAAATGATTGTCAAATAGGAGAAAATAAAATCGGTGGAGCGAGAAAGAACGGGAATGAGGGTCGAAGATAAGGGAAATCTCGGAAAAGCCAAGAAAAACAAAAGAGATGTGTGAGCACAAATAAATCGAGCCATTATTTAGGCAAATAGATGCATCACAGCTATCCAGGATAAAGGAACCTTTTACGATTCTAATAAATCATCAACTGATGTTCTTTGTCAAGTTCAGACTTGTATATATCTTGTACAATGAAGTGAGCAGACGAGAAATGAAAGAATACGCTCTAATAGATCGAATGATTGGCTATTCATACATGACAATAATGTCAATAATCGAGAATAGACGCACCTTTCCACATTCTTCTATGAAAATCGTCGACCTCTGCAAAAGTGTCCCAACATTATTCGCGAATATAGGTCATATCACAGAACCACGATTGAAACATTTCCCTGATTGCGTATTAAAGAAAATTCATTGGTTTTTGAACACCCCTCAAGAATCCGAAGCAACCTTTTCATATCAAATGACAATTCTTCATAAACAAATTGCAACAAAGTTTTATTAACTTACCAACTTGTGAGCTCTCAGATATCAAGAAAACATTGTTTGTCAACGTTCAGATATTCAATGTACTTTTCACCTGAGTAAAACACTCGCGGTTTTATATGTTCGAAAACTTATTGAATATTAATACTGTTATTGAAAATACCACCCTACACAATACCTTCCATGCTGACTTTCAAACTGAATCACACGCATGCGCCAATCGCAAAATCAGCTGCAATGGATTTATGTCCAATGAGCTGGGTGATTATTCGATAGGGTGTCGCTATAAACAGCTTTCAGATAGCGCGGCGGCTGGGGGGTGAAGGTAAAATCTGAGGGCCACTGCTACCAACATTGTCGAAGGTGAAATGTGGGACATTACATTTAGGAGCAATATCTGAAGTTCTTCATGAGTTGTTCGAATACTCAGTTTGGATTATGCATATTAATAATTGCATCTGTTTCATTTTATCCCAAATATTCATTTCGAGGTAATCTTTGATTAGGATGTCGTAACTTCACCTGTAAGGAATCTTAGTTAGGTTTCACTACACGGGATGGCGCGAATTGCGACCCTTATCATGGGTTGGGTTGGTAGAACTGATAAATCATTGTTGGTGAGGATGGACAGCGGCAAATTTGGTTGAAGAATCTAGAAAAAACTGAAGTTTCAAAAATGCTTCATTTATTGAACGCATATAATACTAATATCAGCTAAAATAGTTCGATATAAAAAAAGCAGAAATATAGTAATAAAATCACATTAACAACAAATCGTAAACTATTGATCATGAATTTTTTACAATATATGTTGACAAAATGTGCTCTGAGCACCAGTTTCCAATAATTCAACAGAAAACAGTTACTTCATCAGTAAAAATATTCAAACAACACTTCTTCAAAGTTAATATTTTTTCAATTCTAGAGCTTTTACTACCAATAAAACATATGGTACCTTTTGTACCTTTATATTTTTCAGATCCTTTGTAGGGTTGAAGAAGATGGTTGAGTTGTATAAATAATTCCATTCATTTTACAAAGCTAACAATAGGTCATAACAATTATTCATGTTCACATATGTTATGGAAAGTACAGATTCAATGAGGAAAAATAATGGAGGATTGAAAAAAATTGAGTTTGATTTTCTTCCCAACGTCTACTATGTCATGAACTGAATAGATTTTTTAACACATGAAATTCTGACATGAAATCCACAAGTGACAGCAATTTCGAAAAACATTGTCTTTTTGAAAAAGAGATACAAGTTTCACAGATTCAAAAATCAGTCTTTACCT
Organism: Gastrophysa polygoni; assembly: GCA_963576655.1. NCBI lineage: Eukaryota > Metazoa > Arthropoda > Insecta > Coleoptera > Chrysomelidae > Gastrophysa > Gastrophysa polygoni. Next base: position 10,957,619 of record OY755084.1, on the reverse strand, counting down.
GGGGCCATACCAGAAATCAATCAACAATTATCCATTTCCATGTTACTAATACCAACTTCATCATCTTCATTATCCATTTCATCAGCAGGAAGTGGAATACTTTGGGCATTGTTATTCACATTTTCTTGACTCGTTTCATCATCTAAATTCACCAATTTAGCAGGGGGCCTCCAGAGCACTAATGCCGTGCAAGGCCTTTGAATCATAGACATAATTTTTTGTGGTAGAATAGATTCGTGCTGGAACTTTCTCATTTCCTCACACATATACAATCGTTGAACTTGATCAGTACCAGTCTCTGCTGAAGGAGCTGTTTCTGAGTTGATATGAAGTCTGGACATGTGTTCTACCATTTTTTCTTCGGTGATGTGTTGTTTTGATGGTTGCAAACTACAAAATTAAAACAGTAAGATGGTATTGACCAACCGAAATACCTAATTGTTACTTACGGAGGTGAATCAGTTTTCCTTTTGAACCTGAAGTCTCTGTTTCTAGTTTGATTATTAGTAATTTCGAATGGAAACTGCACAAGTTCCTGAGTTGGCTTCAGGCTCCCGAATGAAAAAGTTCTTTGAGACCGAGAAAATTGTCCCATCTCATCTCCACTCGAAGTCGGAACAGTATGTGATATAAAAGAATTACCAGGTAAAAAAGAATCCATTGGGTACCCTTGTGGCTGGCCGAAAGACACATTTGGACCAGGTGGAGTTAAGGAAGCAAATGGGTACCTTGGCCAATTCAACGCTAGTGTTGGTGGATATGAATCAAAATTTAAAGTCTCCGAGGGAGGTTCGAAGAGTTTCTGATTGGGCTTGTCTCCGGAAGGATCCATAGATTTTTCAATCGACTACCTCACAAGCGACACAATTTCAATGCAATAGAAAATACAAGTATGGCATAAAAAGTAAACCCCAAAAAAATAACAATCAAAACTTGGACATAAAAACAATACTACGAGACCAAGCGGCACTTTATCGAACTAATATTTTTGGTGCCTATCAGCTGTTTACCGTCAATTTCTAGAGAACTCTGGAAAATGGTCTGTTCCAAGAATCTTTACAGTTCCACCAACATTGGCGAAATCACAGAACTGACGATAAGGATCGTAGTGCATTTGTGTATGTATTTACCGCTGAACGTTCTATATATATTTCTGTGATATCTACCATTAGTTAATGAACGCACCGAAGAGAGCTACTGAATTCCAGATCTGAAAGATGAATCTATAACAAAGTAAGTATATCCAGAAAAGTTGCTAATTAGCAACCTTTAAGAAAACCTCAGACCTCAGGAATAGCCAGTCTTAGAAGTATAAGCACAGAAGAGGGGTTTACTTCGGTATAAGTCTGAGAAGAAGCATATTTCCTGTCTTCTGTCTCCTGTCAAGAACAGACGGAGATATAGAATGAATTCGTTGATTTCGTCCATTTCGTCTCTAAGTTTTGCTAAGTTGACATTATTTTTGTGCTGGTCACAAGATGACGTGAGTTTTATTGATGAATATGTTCACCATCCCTAATGTTTTCTTCTCGAGAGCCCCATATTTACTCAAAATAATCGTTGATTTACCTAATCCATAGTATATTTTCATTATGTGAAACTTATTTTAATGTTTCAGTTCGAAAGTATCTCGTGATACGCTCTACGAGTGCGTAAATGGAGTCATTGCCAATTCCAAGGAAAAGAAAAGGAACTTTTTGGAAACCGTCGAAGTCCAGATCGGTTTGAAGAATTATGATCCCCAAAAGGACAAGCGTTTCAGCGGAACCGTCAAGTATGTAACCTGTCCAGAGCTGTTTTCAGGTTAGGTCTATTGCTTTCCACCTGAAGGCAGTTCTCTAAACAGGAAGCCACTGGCGGACCTGCACCCAGGGTCTTAAAATAACTGGGGAGATGCTTCTGGGTTCTCCCAGGGGCATCGACCAATTAAATATAGGTTTTACAAATCATAATGTTGGTTCTTCATGGGTAAGTTCATTCAACTTCGGACTTGTGTAAGGAGCAGTTGCATGTACTGTACAGGTGTAGTGGGTTTTCCGCGTAATAACATTGGCTGTGCTCGAAAAATGTGATGGAAATTAGCGATTATTTCATTTTCCACCTAATGAGTATCATTCAGCAAATCTTATTCGTAATTTATTATTTATTTCAAATTGGGCTATTCTGTTGGTACCTCAATTATTATAATATTGATGAAATGAAAAAAACTTACAGCTCTGAAAACATCAGTTGGTAAAAAACGTCATGGTGCAGTTTCCTGTTGATTCTGACTATTATTGGAGTTTGTTGAACTATGTTTGAGTGCATATTCTATGAAAAATCTGAATGCGAACCCAGAACCCTGAGAAATTACAGGGTTTTCCTTCCACAAAAACACTTGTTTTCACATTTGTAATAATTTCACAAAAAATTGGGAAGATTTACAGAACTCAAACTTTCTCATAGTTTTTTGATAACTTCCAAAGTATAGAGGACAACAGCTGATTTACTAGCATCATTAAGCCAACAGGATAAATAAAATCATGTTTATTATGTTTGGATAAATGGTGCAAAATCAACGAGCAGTATAACTACCATTTTCACAAAAGAATGTGACTATGGCTTTAAATCTGCACAACAATAATTCTTCAAAAAACAATGCTGGTATACTATGACTGCACTGAAACAATACTGAGTGCTGATTTTCTTGCAGACTAAAACACATCCCCAGGCCCAAAATGCAAGTTTGCATATTGGGTGATCAGCAGCATTGTGATGAAGCCAAAGCAAATGGAGTGCCTTTCATGGATGTCGAAGCCCTCAAAAAGCTGAATAAGAACAAGAAGTTGGTAAAAAAACTGGCCAAGAAGGTAATTTGAACTGTAGCAAATTCAACTTGCAAAATCAATCAATAATCACCTATCGTATACCAATTTTAATTTTTATTTTTTCTGAATCAACTGTTTTTTCATTTTGATGTAATTTTTCTTTTTTGTTTGTCTGTTTTTCACAGTTAACAGGATGTTATTGTGTTGTCAACTGTTTCCACAACCCTTTCTATTAATAATTCAAAAAATGAACAGAGTCAATTTTGGCACCTCTAATCTTTTTCATAAGTGTATTTGTTGCATATTCTTGACTTATTTGGTAATTTATTGCAGTATGATGCCTTTTTGGCGTCTGAAGCCTTGATCAAACAGATTCCGAGGCTGTTGGGACCCGGTCTGAACAAGGCTGGTAAGTTCCCTGGTCTGCTCAGTCACCAAGAGTCAATGACTCAAAAGATTGATGAAGTTAAAGCTACCATCAAGTTCCAGATGAAGAAGGTAAGTGGACTTTGGTCTATTCGAAATATTTCAGTTGGTGATATTTCCTTTCAAATATTTCTTGGGGTGCATTTCATTTTTTGCATCAAAATTAATATTTTTCACAAATCTGGTTCCCATTGAATATTTCTGCTATAGAATTGTAAATTTGATTTGAAAAAAATTGTTATTTCACATGCTGATGAAATATAACTACAATACTTTTCTGAACATGATGTTTAGTTCAGAGTTAATGATTGATTAATATTTATATTGATATCATAGATTGATTATGGCATCATCAAGCCAACAAGAACAATACAGTTCAGTTCTTGTTTGGATAGATGGTGCAAAATTAGTGTGCTGTTATAACTACCATTTTTACTTAGAATGTAACTGTGGCTTTAAACTGCTCAACATTATCAATGAGAATTGCCTGGTTTCACCAAAAATATGTCATCTCTGAAATTTGGGATCATCCTGCTTTTTTTTATTCCTGCAATGAAGTTATGATTCGAGAAAAATTAGCTTTATTTTATTACTAGGTCTTTTTGAGAGTTCTTGATTAATGAATCACAAATAATGCACTGCTGGGATGATGAAATATACTGTAATGCATATCACAATGAAATTGCCAAATTGGTTATGGCTAGCTCAATTTTCCATGAATTGACCTGTGTTTTTTACTGTACAAATGTAATCATCCATAGCCATATTGAATTATAATATTACCTTTTCCCATTTATATTTTTTGTGTGCTGCTCATCTTATACTGCATCGATTCTTTGAATATTTTTTATGTATTAAGTAAGATACCTCTACCTTGAAACAAGTGTTTGTTCACTTATCAAGTATGTATCATTTATGTATTCCTTTTAATGACTGTATATTTCTTTCTCTCATCAATAAATGATATTATTATATTATGATCCATGAATCTACTTGGGAAAAAATATTTCTGAGAAATGTACCGGACTGATTATTGTGTTATTATTTTTTAGGTACTCTGTCTTTCTGTTGCCGTCGGGCATGTTGATATGACCACTGATGAACTGGTGCAAAACGTCCATTTGTCAGTCAATTTCTTGGTGTCCTTGTTGAAGAAGCACTGGCAGAATGTTAGGTCGCTCCACGTCAAATCCTCAATGGGGCCCCCTCAGAGATTATATTAGGTTTTTGTACGAGTGACTTACGCACTTTCTGGTGTGTATTTTTCGTGAATAAACAGAGAAGACTATTTGACTTGTTTTTTCCTCACAACATTTACAACAATTTCATCTTTTCCATTTTGAAACTTCCCAACGTAATTTCTCCTCAACTCGTAACAACGATGTAGGAAACACCTGGTAACCTCATTTTGAATGCCATCTGTCATTTTTGTCTCATTTGACCTGTGTTCTCTGTTTTGAGATTATTATTAAAATTCACTCAAAGGGGATAAAAGAATGTAGGAATCAAAAATATGTGAATCAAAGTGGTAGAGGTTCAAATTTGTATCTAATGAAGATTGATACTGGAAAGAGATGAATCATTGAATAAGGTTTTGATCGGCGTTTATTTGGGCATCATCAGGATATCCTATTTGAACTATCGAAGTACGTTTCCTCACATCTCCGAAATCACGTAAATTTGTTGATTTTTCGTTAATCCAAATAGATCTAGGATCTTACATTACATGAATTTTAATGATGAATTAATAGTTGAAGTTATTAACACATCCATGTGATGTTATAACTGTGAGCAGCATCCTCTGACACCCAAAATACTGATAAGGATATAAATCTTAATAAGTGAGACAGTTTATGGAATATGCGGACGTTCATTGCATGGATAAACAAATTATCCTGAATGGATATCCATTGACAATGGACATTCATCGGATGTTCATGTACTGTATGGGTAGCCATCTATAAATTTATATATTTGGAAAAAGATGTTTCACTGGAGTTGGAAATGAAAGGTGAATCATTCAGATAAATATTAATATTAAATTTTTCTGGAATTGGTATTTTTTCTATTTTGCTATTCACATATTGTTTGTTTCGGTAACGATAAAATCCTCCAACTTTCATATTTGAAGCCACAATGATTCTATCTACGAAATAATCTGAATATTCGAAATAATTCAAAACCAAATCGTTGTTCCTGACACTAATGAATTAAATTTTGAAATAATTTTTCCACACTGCATTAGTTTCAGTTCTTGTATCGAGTTGCATCATTTTATCGGAAATATTCTAGAAATACATCACAACACATGTTCATCAAATATTTTTCTTATTTTCGGTCTAGGAAGCCTGGTTAAGTTCGACAGACTTATAATGGGACAGCCTGTATATTAATTTATCATTATACTTACCTTGTATAATTTGCCTATCAGTTCTTACTTCGACCTTCCATTAATACAGTACCTACAAAACAATATTTTCAGAAATTGGTTTTGATAAAATATCTACATAAGAATTATGATTACAAAAATTATTTATTCTCAACAACAGTAAAAACAGATCTTTCATAAGGTTATTACTCGCTTTCTACGAACTAATTTTTCCTTTATCTCCAATTCTTTTTTTTTCCAATTTCAAATTGATTATCGATTCTGATAAACCAAGATTTGAATTTTTTCACGTACTCATCATCAAAAAACGAAATATTATATTGATTATGAAAGACCTAAAGTCATATATTTAGTGTTGAGGCAATAAAGTTTAATAGTTTTTATGATATTGTTCCTACTTGTGAGTTATTATCGTAGGATTAGACAAGACAAAGATTATACACGCCATATTATGACGCGTATTGATAAAAGTGTTTATCCTCTCAAAGAATCAACTGAATAATGATAAAGATCATTGAGGACACGAAATTATCTTATTTGAGTTATTGAAGGAAGGGATATGTTTAGTTTTGGTTCGTCATGAATTGCAGGTCGGTACAGGGTTTTTCCGTATATTTTTGTACTCCGCCTACAGGGATAATTATCAAAAAATAGTGAATAAAAAAAGTTTTTTTATGGATCATCAGAATTTCTTATCAACAATTCGTTATTACTTCGGCAGAAGTCATTTTTTCAATAGAATACCTTGTATATCATCTCATTCCTAGGAAGAGAATTTTTTTATCGCAAGAATATATACCTCAAATATAAGCCTCGAATATTAATTTGATAAAATGTGAATTAATGTGCATTCAAACATAGTTAGCCATGCTCAAGGGACAATGGAGGATGACTTGAGCTGGCGCCATTTTTGTTGTTTATCTATTAAATATAAGTTTTCATGCATTTATAGTTCTAATAATTTCAAATTCTCTGAAATAATTTCAGAAGGAATTCTGATGATTCATGAAAACACCATCTGTATAGGAGAGATATAATGTTTCTTCAACCAGATGACAACTGTAAAAAAGTGTATCATGGATGATCATAGTTTTGCTCAGTTCATCACGCTTTTATTTTTAGTTATAATCAGGCATATGTACAAGTGTTTCTTCCACCACTTATTCCATCCGCTATCTGTGTTTTATTATAATTGCTCGTTATATTCATATTATAATAGACGCATGATAGATCCAATTGTATAGTAACTCATGCCAGATCTTTATGTGACTTCGTTAGATGAATTGGTAGAAATTGATATCAATCTTGAGTGATTGACTATATTCCTCTCATCAATTCTCACAAAACCTTAACAAACCACAAACCAAAGATAACTCATATTATGAGGAGAGATACATAGCAAAGCAAATTTTGACAAATAATAATTGTTTTTCTAGTTTTCCTTCTCCTTGGGGAAAGGAGCATGAAATTACACTGGGAGTTTTTTGACGTTTAGAGGTGAAATGACATTGACATGCAACTTTAGATTATGTATTGTATAATCGGTGTGAAATTTTCTTACAATCACTTCAGCTTCAATTACAAACCGGAATTTTTTTCTGGAACACGAATATTTCGAAAATTCTTGTTCTCGAAAAAAAAATTCGTTATGCTCTTGTGGTATTATAGTGATTGAGATCGTTATGTTATTTATTAGACTGCATGCGTCTTTCTCAGGACCAAGTGCAGTTGATATAGTTTTTTATCTCTTCCATATTGATTCATTTCCGATTTAACACCGGAAAAGACCTTGACGCAACGAAATATCAGTGGTCCACATACAAATTTTGGATTTAAAGAAAGTACAGGTTCAATCGTCTTGATTTCGAGGTAATAATAATAAAAATAATGATAATAATAATGATAATAGTAATAATAATGATAGTAATAATAATAATAACAATAATAATAATTCATTAGGCGCAGTTATATACATTAAAAGATGTCATGTGCAAGAAAATATGAAACAATCACGATATTAATCATACAATGAAATACATAATAATTTACAAAGTTTCCGATATTCCACTTCGAATTGAATTCGGAAAATTATGAAAATGTCATAAGTAAATATGAACAATCGATCTTAGTAATTGGCATTAGCATAGCATTTCCGGTTAACTCGTACAATAATACTATTGCACAAAATACAAAGACTCACCGAAAAAATGCTGTGTGTGAATAAAAATCATTATTTCACAACACTTCCACAACTGCTGCTTTAATGTATTATTATTTGGCTTTTGTTTTTTTTGTGCTGGTGATCAAAGATCTCTTATTCCTGTTATTCATTATCATGGTAAGATGAACTGGAATATAGAGAAAATTCTCATTTTTCCTGAACTACATGACACCTCCCTAGAATTTCGGGAAATAAAATTTTGAATTGTAACGCTCGAGAAACTGTGCTTTGAACAATGCCTAGGCAGAAAATGTTTATCTATAATCCATGAACCTGCTGTATGTGAATTCATATATAGTTCTTGACTCATCCGGTAATAGATTCAATTCTCGCGTTAGGTATCTTATCTCACCTCACTTTTAATTAAATCCATTTCGAACCGTTACTTGAAAAATTTTTCGAATTGGCAATGATATTGAAGTGAACAGAAACATTTCAACAATCGTCATAGTAACGAAGAGTCAGACACCTTTGTTGAAATAATTTAATTAATTGAATATTTTGTGTGAATTCAATTATTTGGATTTTGCGTGAAATTAGAACGAATTTGGTGAAAAAATTTGTTTTTCATACGGAAGAAAAGAATATTCGCCTCGGCTATGAAACACCAGCCGCGGCATCAATTCTTGTATTTTTCTGCCTAGTAAAACAAATAACTATTCATGGTAAATCACCTCTATAATAATCACTACGTAACAACTGTATAAAATTTGCCATGAAATAATCAAGTGAGCTTTCAACATTCAGTAAATTGGGGTATTGAAGTGTTGTTAGTTATTGCAGTGGATTTATTAACAATGAAACATGGAATTTCATGCTGAATGGATGGGTTGACAAGGTAGTTTATCATTAATCAAATAGTGAAATATGTCACAATCAATTTGGTGAAATGAAAATCAAAAGTACCTACTAATCCTGCCGATATAATGAACAATATCTTGAAAACGGATGACACCAGGTATAGGTAACTCCTCGTACAGTCTGACGTTGGGATATGGACGAAGAGTTCAGCACAATATATATAGAGTAGAGTAGAGTATATTTATTTAACTACATTACAAATACATGTTTGTAGCACGTCATAAGAAAGCGACAATACTGTAGAGCAAAAAATTGTTAAAATATAAAATATTGTTAAAATATAAAATATTGTTAAAATATAAAATATAACACATTATCAAAATAATACTAGGGTGCTCCATTTGAGAAGATAGAATAGACCGCGAGTCCGAGTTCAGCCCTTCCTGTCATAAATAATGTAATAGATGGAGTGAAATCGATGGAGTTTGTTGATTTCCTGAATACCTATCGAATTATTGCTGCCCTGCAATAATCCTGTTTCTGCTTCTTCTCTGTTGTACAGATAACAAGGCAAAGTTTAGCACGAAATTTAGATAGAATTCAACGATATCAATTGAGTGTAAAAATACAGGGTGTGTTCCAATGGAAAACATGTTTGGTTGGTCCTGAATTTCTCTGACACCCTGTATACTCTGAAATAATTTCGATGTATGGAGTGTAAATGAATCTATATTTTTGAATTTCGACGATCACTTCTGAATTCAATAAGTGAAGGATACAAATTGGCCACCTTGTAAATCAACTTCGTTTTTATGAACTGACACCTGACAGTTAGTACCTACAAAAACAAATTGACCAATAGAGATATTATATCCGAAGGCGTCATATTCGAAAAAAAACCATGAAACCTCATCCCATTTGAAAGCTATATAACAACCACGGGAAGCGACAAAACTATATCCGGGCAAAACTCATAAACAATATGATACTCATAGAGCCAATTTCCCAAACCGCCTGTATATAGGTATTAGTCAAACCCGAAGTCGTCTATTTATAGCACACGTGGTTCTCCAAGGGGGCCCACATGTCACACAGTGCATCATCCAGTCAGATAAGTTAACTCGGCTAAACGCCGAAAACAATGTGGCATCGGTCTTCGACAAAATGACAATTTATCACAGCTGATAAGCCTTCTTTATCTCGATGAGAATCAACAAGTCGAACACCCGTCGCTGAATATTTTATGTCGCGTTATCACATTTTCGCTTACTCGGTAACAAAATAACTCTATATAAGTGCGTTCGTTCGTTGTGGAAGCATGCGGTCAAGCCACCGTTTGATAAGGGCTTCCGTGATTTGGGACAGATGATTCCGTCAGAGTAATCGTGATCGCTTCAAGAGCATGAAAGTGATTTTTTGGGCAGTGCTTGTGTGTGCGGTTCTACCGAAATGGGCCATCGCGTTCGAAAGTACACTGCGATCTTCTCAGCGAGATGACGATGCTGTTATCACCAGCCAGTTATCATCATCAGATGTGACAGAAAAAACGATAGAAACAGGTCCAGAAATTCATCCGGTGGTAGATACAAGAGCTTTGTCAAGGAAGTCTGCTACTCCATTCACTATGAGGCCAACAAGCAATGCTAGTTATATCAGTTTGGAACACTTCAGTGCACTTTCAAATGAAGGGGACGAGGCTACCACTGTTGTGGGAAACGGAGAAACTCCAATGGAAGCTAACCAAGCAAGAATGAGGCCATCTACAGAGAGTACCATTGAGTCAAAATACACCTTTAAGTCGGTAACAACTGGTGAGAATCTCGTAGAAGTCGTTGATTCATCTCCAAGTGGCGAAAATGAAGCTACAACTCCTTTGGGACCTGATGAAACACCAACAGATGCCACAAAAGCAAGAATGGAACCCTCTACAGCGAGTGGCGCGAATCAAGCTACGACTGAAGCCACTAGAAGAGCACCTCTAGACATTACTCTATCAGCTATATCTGAACCAAAAACTACAGAGATCAGTACAGAAGGCGCCATTTCCGATAACCAAATCGAGCTAGAAAAATTAGATGTCCAATGTAAGTAGTGGTCCAAAGAAAGCACTTGCATTGCCAATAACCTTGATAATTATCGATGATTGGCATTCTAACGGTCATTTCACTTTACATTTTCTAATGTGTAACTTTTGTTAAAAAGAATATTTCGAAATAGAATGTATCTGGTGATATTGTCAGTTACAGTGTGAGAGACACGTCGCTGATTAGACTACCCCATCATAGACTTACCTTAACGGCAGAAAGCTGTGCTGTAATGCCCTTGAAACTGTATAATCATTTACCTAAGGTTCTGAGAGATGTACCTGATGTAAAAACATTTAAAATTGAAATCAAGAGATTGCTACTTCAGCACTCGTTATACTCATTGGACGAATATTTCGATACCAATTTTTAAAATAATACATGTACAAATTACTGTTATGTAAATACTAAGTGTGTGTTATGCTATTCACATATGTGAATATTAAGTGTACAAATTGTAATTGCTCTTCGTCCTGTCTAGAATATTTTGTTGACTCATCCACATGTCATGTATTTTGACCCTACTGGAATGATAATAAGTAAATAAATAAATAAATGATTATTTAACGATGGCGGAAAGACAAAGAGTGACAAAAAGTAATGAGAATATTTTTATTGTGTGCAAAAGTAGAATATCTAAAATTTAGAATATCTAAAATGTTGAAATCGATCGCAAGAATTTTTTTCGTACTTAAAAAAAATACCGACAATTAATTAAAGCACTAGGGAGATTAGTGGATATTTTTTATTGCTTTTTCAGATTTCATTACTATCAGTGACATAACTCCAAGATCCGTATCATTTTCTTGGTCAGTTGAACCAGCCATTTCTGTTTCGAGCTACCAAGTAAGCATACAAGCAATTGGACCTAACCATGTGATAACGAACTGCAGCGCAAAATTTCCTGAGAACATCAAGAACACAACTGAACTTTCACATTATTCTTACACGAACCTTTTACCAGACTATCGATATATTATCAGAGTTTCCTCCATTTTGGAGCATGAGGAAATCGTTGGAAATATAACTTTCAGCACCAAAACTGCAGGTAATAAATTATATAGGTAATAAGCATAAGAAAACTGAATTGAAAGAGAGAAGATAAGAGATTTCTCTAGGACTGTTGGAAAAGTTCAATTTTTGTGTGGATTCTATCCCTAAATTGTATTATTGATCGATATCAAAAATACTATTTCATTATTCAGTATCTACCACTCGAGCTACCTCCAGCATTCTATATCGATTGGTATACCATACCATACGATACACAGATATACAGAGACTTTTTGCATACTATTAAACATTGTGTAGTTACCGTGCAATTTCAACTCTAAAACTACTTTTGTAACTGATCTTTCAGCACCTGGAGAACCAAGGAATATCACTAAACGTTGTGAAGACAACTTGTGCGACATAATCATCCTGAATTGGGATATTCCTTGCGATACCAACGGAAAAATTTCTCACTACGTCATTAGGTATGAGGGAGTTTATAAACTAGACGAGAAGAAAATAGATATGAACACAAACATGACGATCGAACAATCATTTTCATTGACAAACCTCTGGAAGCTCTCCATTTACACTGTGAAGATTAGTGCTGTAGGAACAAATGGGTCGGAAGGAGAACCAGGGACCATTGCTTTCGAAACCAAGGATGCCAGTAAGTTTATCACAAGTTTCAAGGCTCATTGATTGGAATTCTGGTTTGAGGAAAGGCGCGTATTACGGACATCAAGAATTTTTTTAGAATATGTCAATAGTTTTTAGAAAGCATCACCAATAGTTCAGATGTAATAATTTAAATTCAAGGGATTTCAGAAATCATGAAGATTGACGAATTGTTGGTATTGGCTGTCATTATGGTAGGTATGACACCATTAGAATCCACTGAATTTTTTTTCAGCTTATTCACGACGACTTATTAGGGGTAGGATGAGTTCATATTACATATTTCATATATTTAGTATGAAATAAGTATATATATAGTAGTATTCTAATATTTAAATGTAGTGAGAGCAAGAGTGGGTAGAACATGAGATGTTTCATGTTCAACGCCATCTAACGGCAAAGGATCTAAGGTAGGTTTCTTTGAAACATCCGTATGCCAGAAATTGTCTTCCGGCAACGCACAATCAGACACATTCTGCTTAGCCTCAACGTCAAGAAGGCTATGGGGCCTGACGGAATACCGCCTATTGTTCTCAAGAAATGTGCCCCAGAACTGACACCAGTTCTTTGCAGGTTGTTCACCCTTTCGTACAAACTCGGCGTATTTCCTTCTAACTGGAAGAAAGCTAGGGTCCAACCGATTCCAAAGAAGGGCAAGAAAACCCTCTCTAACAACTAAAGACCGATTGCACTACTATCTGTGATCTCTGAAGTAATGGAAAAAGCAATCAACATCGAGCTCATCCGATATCTAGAGAGCTCAAGAATCGTGAACGACCGCGGCTATATGGCTTTCGTCACCAGAGGTCAACAGGAGATCTGCTTGCCTATGTGACACATAAGTGGCAGGTGTCAATAGAGAAACATGGGGAATCTCTGGCTGTAGCCTTGGATATCTCCAAAGCATTTGACCGAGTTTGGCACCAAGGCCTCCTAGCGAAACTTCCGTCATATGGTTTGCCGCCCCAACTGTGTCTTTTAATATCGAGTTTTCTTGCAGATAGATCACTCTACGTGGTGGTAGATGAGGTCTCGTCTGATATAGTGACGATCAATGCTGGTGTTCCACAAGGCTCTGTCTTGGCACCAACTTTTATCTTGCTCCACATCAATGATTTGTTGAATGTGACCTCCAGCCCGCTTCATAGCTTTGCGGATGATAGTACACTTCATTCCGCCTTTTCCTCTAGAGCCACTATATCATCCAACGAGGCCAGAGGTGCAAGGCGAAGACAGGTTGATGCTTTAAATGAGGATCTGACAAGAATTCTGAAATGGGGATCTGAGAATCTAGTACAGTTCAATGCAACTAAAACTCAAGCTTGTATGTTCACCAAGAAGGCTGATCACACAATGCCCAATTTGATGATATCGGGTACCACTGTTCCTATGAGGTCGTCAATATCCATGCTGGGTGTCACCACCAACAGTGCTCTCTCATGGGACGATCATTGCGAAAACTGCTTCACAAAAACTTGGTTTTCTATTCCGTGCGAAGAGATACTTCACATCCCAGCAACTGCTCATGATCTACAAAGCACAAATTCGACTTGTCCTGGAGTACTGTTCACATGTTTGGAGCTCAGCTCCCAAACATACGCTAAAGCTCTCAGATTCAATTCAGAAGAGAGCTATCCGCCTAGTCGATGATACAACACTCACCAAATCATTGACCTCTCTAGATCATCGTAGAAAGGTCGGCGATCTATGCCTTTTTTATAGGTTCTTTCACGGTCGGTGCTCAACGGAAATATCATCTATTATGCCACCACGCGCGATTCCTAGTAGACAAACCAGGCGAGCTCAGGCTGGTCACCCCTACACTGTCAGACTCGAGACCTGTCGAACATCGCTATACCAAGCATCATTCATCAATAGAACGGCAAAGTTATGGAATTCTTTGCCTAGTGAAGTCTTTCCTGATGCTTACAACCTCCAAACTTCCAAGAAAAATTCCAACACCTTCCTACTCTCCCAAAATTCCACCGCTGGCTAACACGATGTTCCTCGAACATTGAAGGTTTCCCTTTCGTGTTGTCCACAGATAAAAAAAAATCAGTCCCTACGTTGTACGTGTAACAGATCAGCTACTAAGTTAGTACAGATCTGTTGGATATATGGCTCTACCTGACTGATAACTGTGGAATGGTCACATCCATCTAGTAGCTCATCTGTTACACGTACAGCATAGGGGCTGATACGGATGTTTTTGAGAAACCTACCTTAGATCTTTCGTCGTTAGATGGCGCTAAATATCTCATGTTCTACCCATTCTTGCTCTTAAAAGCTGTATATACTGTATAACGATGTACAAAACACTGGTGTTTTGTTTCGTCAATAAACGCCAACGCCATATTCCGCTGTTATTGCCTAATAGTTATGAAACTCCCCAGAAATGGTGAAATTACTACTTCTGAATCAACATTTTTATAACACTGATTGTGAAATTCAATCAATCAATATTACTAATTTTGTTTACATTTTTTTGTCGCCATCTAACAACTGACATTTGAGTGATTTTCCGCTATAACGGATAAAATGCTGTTATCAAGTTAGCTGTACGTTGGAGTTTTGGTTGAAGAAGTTAGAATGGCAAATAGGCAGAATAGCTCCACCAGTGTTCTGTACATCGTTACTGTCACGAAGTGTTTCCAATGTGACAGTTGTATAGGTTTTGCTCGACGAATTGGCATTATCTTCGACCAATATCTATCGTAGAAACGTACTTATTATTTTACTACTATTATTTTAATGTTATGAAAGAGAAAGGTTAGCTCATAGTCTGGGGCAAATAGGTCTTGGTTCGAATAACTTTATCAAAAAACTTGGCAAAAGAAAGAAATATTAACGACATCTACGTTCCGTTTCGTGCTGAACGGATGTTATGATTTTTTTATATATAATTGCCAGTTTGAACTACCAGTTTGGATTGAAAATTAGTGCTAGTTGCCAGTTCAAACTGGCAATTATATAAAAAAAGTCATATGTCATGAAATGTTCGTTCAGCGCTTTCGTAGAATACCAATAATTTACCGATGGTCATTTGTTTTCAGTACCAGATGCTCCGATTGTCAGCGTATTTCCGCTGAATTCCACCGCATTCAACGTGTCTTGGAAGTTGCAGCCGAATCAACTGGGAAACATAACCAGGATAAAAATCCATATAACATCCCACGGTCCAGCATACGACCAGAATCCCAACTGTTCTAACAATCCGACCGGGATGAAAGAGTTCGGGATTGACGATTCCAGTTATGTTTACGCAGGAGCTTTTCCCTCTTACAACTATAGTGTTTCTGTTGCCGCCATTTCCTCTAGGAGTGAGGGAGCTGCAGAGGTTAAATGGGTGCGAACAAATAGCTCTGGTAGGTGAAATACAGCTGATTCATTATCCCATAGCTCTGATATGAACAATCCTGGAGTACATATTGGACACACCACACAGAAAATAAAAAAAAAAAACCGTTTCGGAAAAATGATGGAGGGGGAAGCAGTTTAGTTGTGGTGTTTAGCTTCTTAGCGTATTCCAAATAGTCACTCCAAACAACGAGTTGCTCAGAATACAAGGAACTGTCCCTGGTTTCACTATAATATTTATCATTGAAGAAATATTATGTTACTCCAAATTGTGTTCCAGACATTTTCTGAACTGCGTAGAAGGAACCTACAAAAAAAATCCACAACTAAGACCATTTGTTTATTTCCATGTTGAAACTCAAAATTCAGAGCAATTTTTCGAAAACAAGATCATCCTTTTACAGATATTGAATTTTAAGATCAGATTCTCAATAGAGAAGTGATCATCGAATAAGATCATTGCAGGCAGGGTTCAGGAAAAATACATCCCTACGAAATACGTGTGTCCTTTCAGAATTTTTTTAAATGGAATTGGGACTCGGTTGATATCTCATTGAACGTATTTCAATGCTTTATACTTCATGCTATACCAAAATTGCAGACGAATATATTCATAATTAACAAATATTTTCATATTAATAAAGTGATGGATGATCTGTTAGTAAACTCATAGCAGGATCCTTTCAACTGGATGGCTTTATGAACAAGCACTCATAATATGATTTGCAGCTTTCTCTCCACTAGGAAATTTCTCTATCGAACAAAATGGCGGATAGGCGTGACCTCGAATAATTTTCAGAGACATACAGAGACGTGCACAAAAAACGAAATCGAAATTTGGAATTTTCTGGGTAGCAAGTATACCATATTGTTCATTTATTGACAAGAAAAACTCGTTCCATCACTCCCGCTCTAACCCTATCCTATACTTATATGTCTATATTTATATCGATATCACGATATATTCGAATCTTCTTTCAGCTCCTGACCAACCAGAAAACGTTAAATTCGACATCATTGATACCACAACGTCTGCTAATATATCTTGGAGCCTTCCATGCCACATTAACGGACGTATTAACCATACAAAAGTTGAAATACACGGTATATATACTGAAGATGATCGCATCTATTATGACAACATTTCTGAATTTCGTTTCTCCTCTGGAAAGTGGCATTACGAGTATCTCAACATACCTCTGAATGTATCCTTCGATTATAAAGTGAAAATTGCCATTGTTCTTGAAGATGGAACCGAAGGAATTGAAGCCAAAACTAATGGGACTACAAATCCTGGCAGTAAGTATGGGTATATATTTCTTCGTAAAGATGCCACGTCTCTTCTCGAAAATCAATCATGCACGTGAAGGTATCCAAAAGTACTCAGAAAATATCCAAAATTATTCCGAAAGATTTGTTCACACACATCACCAAGAATATTCAGTTGAAAATATACCCTGTAGAGTATCTTTTTAGAAACCTACCTACTGACAACACCCATCAATAAAATTCGCAAATATATCCTGGAGTACTTGCAAATGTATCCAATAGTATTCGCAAATATAGTTTATTATTACGGTTCACTATCTTCGAATGAAAAATTATTTGCCTTTTTCAATGCAAATTTTTAGGGGGACAAGAGACATCAAATACTTGTTTTGATGTACCACCCCTCAAAGTTCGTAGGTATCTTTTCGGGACAAATCAAAGCTAAAAATATTATTCATTATCAATAAAATTTATAATTATGAAACATTATTTCTGGAGAGGTCGAATGAAAATCGTCAAATCTATCCATTGGTTTGGAAAAGTAATTTGGGACGAAAGTTACTGAATATATAGTATCGGCCGATTTTTCCCGAAAATTATTTTAGGAGGCAAAATAGGTTGGAAGTCTCTTCGGTTTCGGAACTTATATATCAAAATTCTTACTTCCCATACAGTTTTTTTCTGAAAAAATGTTACTTCCTGTTCTCATTGAAGCAACCCTGTATATTCCGTAACTTTCTGGGTATGATCCTGTCATTCACAAGAGCGAAAGGGGCATCAAAGATACATCCAACGACCATTGAAATGTCAGTGATTATTCCATAGCAGCTAGCCAGCAGTGTACACTTGAGATCTCTCAGTCGTTAAGTTAATCTTCGATATCTCTTTCGCTCTTGTTAACTTCATAAGGATGATACCAAATAAATTACGGGAGATACGGGGAGGTGTTTCCATGAGAAGTGAGACAAATTAATTTTTTTACAATGAAAATTTCTTTCTTTCAACCTATTTTGCCTCCTCATATCATTCTCAAAGAAGTTAATAATCTTAATGAATTTTAAGTTACGCCATTTCATATGCGGACAAACTGTTATTTTTTTAATCAGGATGAAGAAAACTTCCAACTGAACATGTACAAGTTGCTCAATTTGAAAAATAAAATCCTTATAATCATCTCAACTTTGCGTAGCCAATTTTTCATTGGTCTTATATTTACCAAAAAGATAAAATAAGCACATGATGAAACTGGTAATTGAAGTTTTTTGAACCAATCACTACCTACTATAATCGTGTTATATTTTAAGTTCCAGGAAAACCAACTAATCTCGAGAAAATATCCATTTCCTATGCCTCCTTCGGACTAATATGGGCCCCCCCAGAAGAGCACCGAGGAAAAATAATCAAGTACAATGTGGACATCAGTGGCGGTGAACCTTCATATTATATTCCGAAGAGGTGTAGAAGATCTAACCCTTTCCACAACGAAACCACCGAAGTTTTCATGACCAACTTTTCCTTCAATAAAGCAAGCTCCTTCCACAGTTACGACGTGTCTGTGACAGCATGGACATTGACAGGACATGGAGAGCCATCTATGGACGTTGTCAATACCACACAGAGCGGTGAGTTGATTTGTGAATTATCGACGGAAAATAGAAATGGATGATTTTAAATATTAAATAAGCAGAAGGTGCGTTCTGAGATATTCTGAGTGGGTAATAGTCATTATACGCGAGTTGAATACTATACTGTCATGAACGGAGACACCCAGTAAACCGAGTTATTATATTATATAATATTATACCTACCGGAGTTTACTGAACGGGGTAGGTACGTACCAAACCTTATCAACTTGCTGATTATGCAATCTAGCAATAATTCCCTATAAATATAATTCGACAAAACAACGATAACATACATCATACATGATAATTTGTTTCAGAAATGGAAAATTCATTTTGACGATTTATAGATCTATTTATTACTCTCTCTACTCACCAACTATAGTAGTTAACATGCGTGAATCAAAATTGATTTTTTAATATTAGTTCCAGAAACCGTCGAAAACGTGACCCACCACGTAACACCACCGGTAAAATCAGAGGACTATAACGCATCAGCCACCATTTCTTTCCGAAGACCCTGCTTCAGCAACGGCCCTCTGCGGAAATTCGTACTGAGCTTCACCAGGACCAAAGATTCTCTTCCGATAGGGGATCCCCAGATGGAAGAAATAAATGAAATTGGCGATGAGGTGGAGTACTTCTCATTCAAAGTGAAGCTGGAACCTGAACTGAAATATGAATTCGAGCTGTCTGCGGAGAATACTCAGGCCTCTTCCGAAATTATCAAGGGAAATTTCTCGTCTCCTTCTGGAGGTGAGATTCGGTGCTTGCAAAACTGTCGATATAGCTAGGTGCAGTTCCGAAAATTTTCAAGTACATTTTTCCTTTTAAGGTTCGTTCGAAGGGTTCTCGGAAGTAGACCTTGACCCTGAATATGCACATTTGTCAAATTGTTCTTTCCGCTGCCATATGCCCAGAGTGACACTTTTAATTGTTCAAAACGATCGTTCAAGGGTCATCGGTCAATCGTCTCAGTGACCTAAACTTCAACAAACACCCAAAAATAAACGTAATTAATGAGATTAATTATAGGTTGACAATAATTTGACCGTATCAAATTCCCAGGGCGAATTTGCCCTTGTTACCTATGAAACTGTCAAAGTTACATTTTTTTGTATGCTTCCGTAGATCTACCAGCTTGGAGTTTTCTTAATTAGAGATAGCAAACTTCATTCAATAAGTGTGTTTGGGGACAGCCATTTTATTCCTGATACAGTCGGCAACACCCGGGGACTACGTGAATTCATGTCCTTTAGCTTATTTTTGAAGGGGATATGTGGTTAAGCTGTTCAGTGGCACTTTGCAGATTTGATTTTGAATGGAAATCGTGATTTTTTTATCATCACCGCATCATCGAACCCTCGCGACAATAATGAATGACATTATTTAGCAAAAATTACACCTATACTGTGTGTTAGTCTTAGATAATCATTTCCAGTACCGATATTTTCCCTTCCGACCGATTACCTCCCTATCACGAATATCGGGGGCGAGGAGGCCGAGATAGTGTTGAAAAGAAAGCATTTCAACAATACCAATGGTGCCATCAACTACGTGGCTTTGATCGTCACTACCAAAAATATTTCTGGTGGGAAAATAGAAAGGTGGGACGGGAAGCGATGGCCTCCTTTGGATGGTGTCGAATTTTGGCAGGTCACCCCAGATCACTGGAATCCTTTCAAAGGTAAATATGGTTGGTTTTTATATAAGTATGTTACGCACAAAAAAACTTTTTTAAATACCCTCTCTGGACTTGTTTTTCAATGAAACTAAATGAGAATCAATTTTTTTGACCCATACAAAACGGAAATGATGCACGTTACATCGTCCTCCATAAAACTGAAAAAATCGGTCGATATTTTCCAGAAAGTGTGATATATGAAGTTGCCTTCTATTTTCAATGTACAATTCGCAAATTTGATGAAAAATATAGGTTACTATCAAAAAATCAGAGCAAGGACCGCCCGGAAAAATACAAAACCATGTATAACAGGATCATTTTGAATTCGTAGAAATCAATAAATCAGAGAAATTGAAGAAAAAACATCCATTAATAAATATCTTGAACGTATTTATGGAAATCCGCACCACTAATAATGCAGGATCATGTATATGAATATGAATCATCATGGTTTCATTACGTATAATCGATCTACATAAAGCTCATTTGTTTTAGATCCTAGTACGGATACAGTCAGATTCTCAATTGGAACCGAGAAAACCTGTAAAATCGGTACTGATTATTGCAACAAACCTTTAGAGTCCAATAAGGTGTACTATTTGATCGTCAGATTATTCACCAATGACTTCTACAGGAACAGCCGTACCTTCGAATTCCAAACAGGTATCATGTAGCAAAATGTTAGATTCGACAAATGAAAGACGTGTATGAAAAATGACAACTGTATTACAGACATGCGACTAATGACAGATGTTTGATACATGTCATGAAATTCCATTATGAAGAAATATATATAATATATCTTTGCTCAAGTCCATTCTACTAGCGGGATTAAATGAGCGATATGTGATACCTTTATAATGATATAATGATGTTAGTTTATTGAAACATGAAGTAAAAATACTGGTTCGTTCATAGGTACGGTATTTCTTATGTGTTTTATATTTCAGAGAAGCTCATAGGAGCTGGAGCTATCGTTGGAATTATATTTGGACTATTATTGGGCTTCGCACTATCAGCAGTGGTGTTTTTCCTTTGGAAAAGAGGCTATTTACAAAAGTAAGGACGAAAAACTATACAGAATCTTTAGGATACATCGGCAATAACATTTGCTGGAGAATACTTTTGTTCTGTTCCTGTTTTGCATTTTTTTACGTATCACACCCAAACGCGTGTCGAAACAATCACTGAACTGTTGAGACATATGCCAACATACTACTTTTTTTTCTTACTGGTGCAACACTACATTCTAAAATCACGGAATTAAATTTTTAGTAATGAATATTTCATTACTATTGGTGCCATTTTCACGTTTCAATCATTTCATCCGTTTAGCCAAGCATCTCAAATACTCAAATATTCCTGAGACTCTATTTAGCACAAAATCATGAAGTTTTAGTGAACATTGATGCAAAATAAAGTATTCACTCGTTTTATACGACATTTTGTCGCACTCGTTCTCTTGGAGCACTTTTTGCTCTGTACTCCGAATGAACTCGAGTGTCAGAATATGCGTCTCAAAAAACTTCGAATAATATACGCTGTTGCAAGTTCTACTCCATGCATAGGGAT
This sequence comes from Gastrophysa polygoni, assembly GCA_963576655.1. Taxonomy (NCBI): domain Eukaryota; kingdom Metazoa; phylum Arthropoda; class Insecta; order Coleoptera; family Chrysomelidae; genus Gastrophysa; species Gastrophysa polygoni. Next base: position 10,935,716 of record OY755084.1, on the reverse strand, counting down.
CTCGGAGAGTAGAGAAACAGCAAATCTTCAAATAGAGACAAAATAGGCATTTCTAGTTATTTCCAGAAGAAGTCTAGCTGGAAATAAATGACTTTCCAAGTAGCTTGGACATATTTTTTATGCATAGAAACTAATTGGAAACTGCAAATTGGTCCACCAAATCCAAACGACTAATAAGGGGAGGGAGCCGCGTGACTTCAGTGCGCGGGTAATTCTGATTGGTAACGTAAGTAGTGTCTCCCAGCTAGTATCCAACTCTCCGTCGCCATTACATAATTCAACCAATCAATTCACGACGTGCACTGACGTCACAACACGCACGCAACATTTGTGGCGTATGAATATTCGTTTTTGAATAACGCATTTTCGATTCTGAATTATAGAGCAATGTTCTGAAAGCAGAGAATAATCAATGGCAGAAGCATAACTATTATGACAAAAATGCCAAATTTTATAAACCTGAAAATGTCCATTGCAAATGTCCATCAAAATGTCTACAAGGAATTTTAAAACTGCTAGAAGGAGGAACAAAAATAATTTAACACTGTCACTGTTTTGGGATCTGATGTTTCGATTCAGGTCCGTCATTATCAAGTTGATTATTTTCAACACGGAACCGGAATATTTATTGCATTTATCGAAAGCTATCAGTCTCCCAAAATATACTTAGGAACCTTGTAGGAGATAACTTTTTCTTTCTCATTATAATATGATCTACTGTCACATCTACTGTGACATTTCCATTTTTGGAAGAAAACAATGATAATGATATTAAAAAAGTGAGTCAGTATCGCAAAAGACTACTCGAAAGCACAAGTCATTTTGTTGGAAACAACGTCGCCTCTGGATGTTAATAATTATTCCATCAGTTCTAACAATGACTTTGAATATTTGAGCATATTAACAGCTATGCTCAAATTATTTGACCGATGTGTTAGAAATGTCGCAAGAGCAACTGCCACAAAATTTCGAGGAGGAGGAGAATGTAAAATAGGATTCATTCCAAGAAATGATATTATGAGAAGTATTTTCTACGTCGTCGTATTTGGGGAAAAATGTATTCGATGAAAGCAATAAAAAAATCAGAAATGCGTGTTTTGTTCTCGCCTGTGTAACCGAAAATTAGGAGCTTCAACAGTTCCCAAACTTCCCATGCTTGAGATCAATTGTGAGATACATGTATTGAATAATTTTTTTTTTCAGAAAAATCGTGATATTCTTGCACAGAACTTCAGTGAAATCCGAATCGAAATCTACGTCTATTCCGTACGGAAAATTCCTCCAGTATTGCATTCATCTAGACAATAATCCGGAAAAATTGAAAGAGCAATACAGTTCGATAACCGCGAGTAGTAAAGAAATAGCAGAGGGTAAAACTACGGAAATTGCGATGTTACCTGAAAATAGAAGGAAAAATAGATACACCAATATATCGCCATGTAAGTCGGACATTCTCCACTGTCCCAATCGATTTTGATTGGTAAATGCTCTTCTCAATCAACAACAAACCTTCTCTATGACATAACTTATGAACTTTCTTCAAAACTCATAAAAAAAAAAAATTCCAGAACATTAACGAAAATAATAAATGTTAGATCATCCTTGCCACGTTTTCTCCTAGAAGATGGCATTGGCATATTTGAAATCTGACGTTTCCTCTTTGAGCATCAACTGTATATTTTCAATAACGTCCCCAAAATTTTCATTTAGTATGTTTATACTTTTCATGTATATGGAAAATTGTTTTTTGGGTGAACAAATAACGTCCTTGATAGAATTCAACCCATTTCATTCTCACATGATTTTTTAATAAGAAATATATTTCAGCTTGTAGTAGCAATATAATATTCAACTCATTATCATTAATTATTATATTATTCAAGTTGGAACTGATGACGAGTTTGTAAATTCAATATTCCATGGATAACGTATTCTACCTATGTGCGATTACAGTTACTCTGTAGAATAAACTTTTTTTACTATAACAACTAAAACAAATTTAGTGCACATATAATCAATGTTTCCTATTTGAAATAGCAAGCAACTGTCAAATCTCGTCACACAATATATTCATCTATCTAATTCTATTTGATCCCTTCCAGTTGACGAGACACGAGTCAAACTACTCATAGACGAAGATGATGAGATCGGATCCGATTATATCAACGCGTCATACGTCAAAGTAAGTCACGGCCATGATGTAGAGAAGATGGTTCCCAATCGCCATCTAATTTATTTGGTCAAACCTCTAACATACAGCCTATACTTGCTATCTGGATTTCATTATTTATTCACTTACATGTCAGATCAATTTCATTGATAATTGTACAATCAGTTGCACAACAACGTTTATTCAGAAGTAGTCATGTTAGGTTGATTCTCAATCAATAATCAGACTACTTTAGCCGCAATCTGAAAACACTGATCGTAAAGAATTCTGCAAAAATTTCGGCACCTTCTGAGGAGTTAAATTTTTTTTTAGGGTTTTTCCGGTCGCACCGAGTATATAGCCACGCAAGGACCTTTGGAGACCACTTACAGAGATTTTTGGAAAATGGTGCTTCAAGAAAACGTCACTATAATAGTGATGGTGACACAGTTTACCGAAAACGATAAAGTATGCATAACCTCTAGCACTGTCATTGAGCTATTCAATTCCAAACAATTTAGTGAAGAGTACACACGGCAAATAAATCAAATTAGGACTAAAATAGAATACTAATATTCAACATTCGCATTTCCATTAGAGCATTCATGCCAGTTACAGAGCTAGAGCACATTTGACATCAAAGCAAACAAAATTGGTGAACAGAAATGAACAAAACATTCGTAATATTATACAAACGTTGATGTGGTAGGCACAGCGATTATCAGGTTCTTTTTGGAATCAAGAAAACAAATGATAGAATCGATTTCAGGTCCGGCAATACCTTTAGTTTCCACAGGTTTCCACAAACATATATACATTTTGGTGATGTTTCTAATCCTGATTCGTTTTCTGTTTTGAAATTGCCCTTATTCGATGTATTTCCATGTTTCATTTTGAAATTCAATACAACTACTCAAATGAGAACATTCAACTCATCCAACTGAGGATCAGTCCCAATGCAATTTATCATGCCTCTGTGAAATAACTACCCGATAAAAATTCGTACTCATCATGACCAGAACAGGAAGGAAGAAGATAAGTTCAGGACATGTATTTGATTTTCGGACCCAGTTAACGAAAAATATTCTGAAGCTGCTGCAAGTTTTGGCTTGGTGACTGATATATTCTCATTTTACTTTTTTCACTCCGATACTTTAATGCGTTTATCATCAAGGCACAAATTGTCAACCAATAGAAACGCGACACATAGCATCTCCTCATAGACGGTTGTAGATCACCTTTTAGGATGCGACTCAAAAATAAAAGTCATTTTCCTTACATTTGAGCACTTCTGGTGCAATAACCCAAAATTCTTTTGAAATTCAAAATGAATTCAGGTTGGGTAGTTGAAAGAAAAAGAGAAGATACCAAATACATACCAAATATGTTTTTTATCTGTGTATGTACCTAGTTAATACTTGTGCTTCAAAAAACAAAAAAACTGACAGTTGCAACTGTTATTGCCGAATGTATTTAAGGACATATTGGATACCGAGAGAAAATAACTTTTTGAGAATGACCGTGGGTCAATACGAAAATGAGGAACTCAAGAATAATGAATAAATTCAAAGACTGTATACCACCAATTATATTGGTAAAATCATAGAATCACAAGAAATACCCATAGTTGCATGTGGAAATTTCTCGAATAATTCTGTAATGTCAGAATAGTGAAAAATAGCGACCATTTTTTTTTCGCAGGTAAAATGCTATCGGTACTTTCCGAAAAACCACGAAAACATGTTCATATCGGACGATATGGAGGTTAGATGTGCCACAGAACTCAACTTTGGTACCTATTGCATGCGGAATCTGCAAATAAGGAAGGCAAGTATTTTTTCAAATTTTGAAATATACAGGGTTTTTGTGACGAAAAGTTTTTACAGGTTCTCTAAAGAAATGATTTACATTATGAACTTTCGGCGACACCCTTCAATTCCGGCAATATCGTGACAATCTCTAACGAGATCTCTAGATTTCAAGATCCGACCTCTACAATAATTATTCGCTGTCGATTATTAGAAAGGATAGGGACAACAAAAAATCCATCCAGATATTCAGAATCTTTAGAAATAGGTAGAAAATTCTCAGAGATCTCACAATTCTTGATGAATCCAACAATTATTTTGAAAATCTCACAAGTCTTGACAAACCTCCAAGGATCTCTCAATCTGTGAATGATCTGTGAATGATTTTTGAAAACTCCCCGGGAGAAACATTCATCAAATTTTGCGAAAATTCCTAAAAGGAGTCTATCAATTATATAAATAATATATCTTGAAAATTCCTTCCAAATCTTGGGAATCCTAGAGAATGCTCCGATTCTTATAAAAAATGTATCAAATCTCACAACATCTTAACTGGTGTGCACATTTTCTTGAAGTGAAGAATGTATGATGTGTTTTTTTTTCAGGATAACACTCAAGTCACAGTGACCCACATGCAATTCCTTGACTGGCCAGATTTTGGGGTACCCACTGGCACAGAAAATATGCTGCAGTTTTGTTGTCAGATGCGGGAACGAGTCAAAATCGAAGATGGAATATTATTAGTGCACTGCAGGTAAGCTGTCAACATTTTTATTTATAATTGTATAATAACATAAAAAAAGGAACAAAGTTCTTATGGTTTACAGTATACGTATGGAAAATAAGTTCCATAGATGACCAGAAGATGGCCAATATAATACTTAAGATAACATTCACAGTCATACCTCAAAATTAATTTTGTTATCTTTGAAAAGTTCGCTAATATCATTTCAAATTGTGGCCAATAGTGAAGTGAACGACGATAGTGAAAATAATCACATATAGTGGCAAATATATTAATAAAGAAAGGTTCACAGTCAGAACCCGAAACTAATCTTGGTTTCTTTCAAAAGTTCGCAAATTCAATTACAAAAGAAAGTTCATATAATAGTGAAGATACCATTTGCAGTCATAGCTTGATTCCTCTTTCAAAAGGTGGTCAATATAATTTCAAATAGTGGGCACTATAATGTCACATGATGGCTAATATAATACTGATGATAACAGTCAGTGATGGCAAAAAAATAATTTCCTCTTGTTCTAAAATGTGACCAATATAATTTCATATTAAAATTCAGACCAAAGTGAATGTTCTACAAGTAAAAGAATATGGTAGCCAATGTAATTTCTTACGATGAACGATATAGTATTAGAGTTCACAATACCAAATTGATAATATTTCAATTCTTTTCAATGGGTGGCCACCTGGATTTAGAAATATGACCAATATAATACTGAAGCTAACGGTCGTGGTCATAGCATGAAAAAAATTTTTTTTCTCGTTCAGAAGGTGTCCAAAATAATTTCAAATTGTGGCCAAATCTAGAGTAAACTTTGGTTGTCAATAAAATTCCATGTAATGGCCAATACAATACTGAAGTCTTCACATTCACAGCTTGAAACTAATTTCAGATAAAACATCATATGATGGAAGACTTGAAACTAGTTTTTTTTTTCAAAGGTAGCCAATCTTTTTCTGAACATAATAATAAATATAATAGTCAAACTCAGAGCTCAAAATTAATCTATTCTCTTCTGAAAGGGGGCCATATAGTAGCCAATATATTCCTATACAATAACCAATATGATAAGGGAATGTCAGATCCATCCACTTGGCACTTAGATGAATAAATTCACTTTTCATCCTCAATATACGAGGTACTACATAACTAAACACAATATCTAAAAATAATTGTAGGAGGCGAGCGTATTGTTTCGGGCTAATACTGATTGAATATTCTTTACTCACAGCGCTGGGGTTGGCAGGACTGGTACTCTTATAGCTACTGATATTCTCCTACAGACCATTGAAGCTGGAAGACAAATAGATATTTTCAACACTGTGCTGGAGCTGAGAAAACAGAGGGTTCTGATGGTGCAAACTGAGGTGAGTGATGATCAATTTCAGGTTGTCCTTGAGAAAATGTTCAGTGTTCCTCAATTTGAAATATCCTCATCTCTATCTCAGTTAATAGTCATGCATTTCTAACAAATTTTGAACTTTCAAAAAACCATGTCAGAGTTTTTTAAGAGGGAAACTAACATCAGAAAACAAAAGGAAATACTGTTTCAGTCAAAACTAACCATAACCAATTATAAATAATAATTTAAGCTCCCTAAAGTGGAGCTTTGATGTACCCCCTTTTTTTGATACCAAATACAATTCATATACAGTTTTCGCAACAGTGCATAGTCATTTTTTTTCCTGATATATCTGAAAACCCTTTAAATTTTTAATCCACACTTCTTCTTTCTATCACTTGTGATAAGTGCTGCTCTTGAAATGAAATCATAGCCAACTTTTCTGTTTGATATTTTTCATATTTTCAAGAGGTGCAGTATCACATATATCTAATTCAACCTCAGAAATGAAGTGATAATATTTGATATTTCGTTTCACAGAAACAGTATATTTATCTCCATTCCCTGCTGAGAGATTATTTGGAAAGATCCCCATCTCCTGGTGAGTTTTTCAAGAAATCAAACAATTTTTCCCATAATGAAGTTTAACAAGAGGCCCCCTGGACTATTTAAAAATTTTAGTTTCAATTTCAGCTATTTCTAGAGAATAAAGAATAATTTCATTATGAAATTCACTTCAACAAATGTTTATCACAATTTTTTTTCTTGATTTTTCTGAACATTCCATTTGATTTTGATGTTATTATTTCTGAATTATTTATAATTCAATTCCCTTTTTATTTATGGGGTGCTACACTGATATTGGATTCTTCTCAATATTTTTGTATTGTATATTGTATTAATAACAAATTCCAATATCAGTGTAGCACCCTGTGTGTGAGAAAACAATTCAATAATAACAGTTTAATTCTCTGAAACAATAAAATAACAACATCAAATTCGAATGAAAGGTTCAGAAAAAAAATTATTGAAATTTTAACAAATTCATGGCAATCTTTAATTGTGAGGAATTTGACAGGAAGATAAGTGCTTAAGTTAATGTATAACTTTCATTTGACATAAGTGTTCAATGCTCCAAAATGCTTCTTCACATGATCAATTTTGAAATTTTCCCATTGATTTCTGACTGACAAATTTTTATATTTATTTTCAGAACCAATCACAAATGAGGATCCAGTTTATGAGAATATGGATATAATAGAAAAATCGGAAAATTGTAATCCCAAATGGATTGAACAAGAGAGTAAATTCTGACTACTGATGCCTTCGGGTGATATAATGTGATATTTTGAGTTTGAGAAAAGATCAGTTGTACTTAAGATAAAGTATTGAACAATGACTGAAAACTTTTAAAATAACATTCCTTCTGCTTTTGATTTCATTTCTTTGCTCATTTCACTATTTCAAGAGTGATTGATATCGATATAAACATAATTCTTCCTTCCTTATATACCAAAGACTTTGTAAATTTTCATTAGCTCAAATCCTAATATTTATATGTAAGTATGAGAATTTCATGTGCAATATTCTGAAATAAAGTATTAGACTATCAAGAGGCATTCATTCGAAATGGAAATGTGAAAATTAGAAATATTTTCAAAAACCCTGAAGTATAAGTCGAAGTATCACTTTTCAGACAGTCTAGAAATGAATGATAGAGCAATATTATGGTAACTGGGCTGTTTTTCTGCCATATTCATCGATTTTCAAATATTTTTGGGACTTTATGGTGCTCATTTTTCAATTACCAATCTCCAAATTCTTTAACACCAAAATGACATTTCTTCAGATATTTCATTCATTCAGATTCAGATATTCATTCAAATCTTATCCTAAAATATTTCACTAAATTGTCGTAATTTCAATTGAATTTACCTTTCTTACCATTTCATTGTTGCATAATGATATTATGGTGATGCCCCCCATGGGGCACAAATCCCATATTATGATGACCTACAGGGTGGTGTACATGATGAGGCATCCTATGATTCATCATCATGCTATGCTGCATTTGAATTTGGTCCATTCGTGAATCCATCATATGGTTTTCATAATGATGTGGATTTGGAGCTGAAATTTGGTTGTGCATATACATATGATTTTGGGGTAGATTCACATGGCTCTGTTGAGGTTGAGGTAGATGAGATGGTCCCTGTGGTTGAGGTAGTTCCTTAGGCATAGCCTGGGGTATTTTTTGGACTAAACTATTATGTTTCATATTGATATCACAGTGATTTTTCTTGGCAAGTGTATTAGTGTCTCTCTTGACTTCAGTCTTCAGCTTATCTACAAGTATGGATTTATTTCCATTTTTTTCCTTCTCATAAGCAAAGCCCATGTCAAACAGTAATCGCCTTAAAGTCATCAATGAAAAATTAGGCATCTCAACATCAGCATTAACATTCTTCAAGATAACACTCAAACTAGGTATAATATTACGGTTTTTCAAATCCGAGATGAGTTGTCTGAGACTCTGTCTGACGTTTTCATCGTATTTATTGAATCTGCTATTTATATTTATGTTTTTCCGTATCTTCTTCTTGGACGGTTCTTTAAAGCCTTCTACACTGGCTTCTTCTTTGCGGAACTGAAAAACGCTCTTTTCGCTGCAACCGGTAGCTTTGGCAGTCCGACGAACTATTTCAGTTACACATTTATCTGGGTACGAACTCTTCAGATACTTGAATACGTTAAGTATGATAGTTTTTTCTTTGCATGAGTACGACATGCCCTGTTTCATTTTCTTCACTTCCTGATATTTTTCTTGAGACATTGTCTTCGTCCTTACGATTATCAATTCAGCATAACAATATTGAAAATAATCCGATATGGAATTGAAAATGTGTACTTTGGAATTACATTAATTTTGCTGAGAATATTTGGTATTACCAAAAGCTGGAATTGAAACATTGGATGAACAATACAGCATGAAAGTGGATATCTATAACCAAACATTTTTTGGTTTATATTTTGACATATTTGGAAATGTCTATCTGACCGACAGTCGGTTTATTAATGGCATCAAAGACTTTTGAAATGAAACGACTCTTTTGGTACTATACTTATAATTCCAAGTGCAGAAACGACCAAACATTCATTGCACCTGTATAATAATAATTCTAATGTTAAAAACAATCATAAATCTGGGCTTGAATCAACTTGGGTGTGTTTGAATTTCTTTTCAATCTTATTACTTTCTTCCTCAAGAATTTGAAGTCGCAGGCGTGCTTCCCTGAGAATTTCTTCCGTAACACTAGTTGAACTATCACTATCGATGTTATTCACTAAAGCAGCTGAAAAGATACAGGGTGAATCAGATAATTTTACAAAATTTAATGCAAGTACCTTCTGGTGTTTTCAAAGCTTCTTCCATCATTGTTTGATTCAAAACTAGTCTAGAATAATTCTCATTTGTGCCTGCTTTTGCATTGAGATAATTTATTTTTCTCTGGCTATCTAAATAATCATGTAAAAGTTCCTTATATCTTTTTGATACATGAAATAGTTCTTCTGATTGTATTTTGCTTTTTTTGGATAGCTCTTGATTTTTCTCTTGAAGTTCATCAAGAAGCTTCAAGTTTTTCTCACATTTGTCATCACAATGATGATTGGAACAAACAGGTGTAACTTTCTGTATCAACTGTTCTTTGTATTTTCGTAAAAGACAGTATAATTCTTCCAGATCCCTCTCACTTTTTCTTGATAATTCTCTGTTTTTTTCTCGAAGTTCATCAACAATGTTTATATTTTTTATACACTCTATGCTACAATGCTGGTTAGAACATACAGGTGTAACTCTTTGCATGATCTGTTCATTGTATTTTTCCAAGAGGTGTTGTATTTCTTCTGACTGTCTTTCACTTTTTTTAGCCAACTCCCAATTTTGTTCTTTCAATTCATCTACAATCTCAATGTTCTTATCACATTTATCACTACAATGTTTACTGGAACACACAGGTGTAACTGTTTCTTCATTATATTTCCTCAAGAGGTGGAATAGTTCTTCAGATTGAATTTCAATTTTCAAACATAGTTCCTTATTTTTTTCTCTGAGGTCATCAACAAGATTCCTGTTCCTCTCACATGTACTACTACAATGCTGATTTGAACACAGTGGAAGTACTTTTTCTAATTGTTCATTATATTTCTTTGAGACATGATATAGTTCTTCTGACAATGTTTCATTTTTCCTACACAACTCCTGATTTTTTTCTTGAAGGTCATCAATAAGCTTCATATTATCCTCACACTTATCACTACAATGCTCAGGCATGAATGTTTGTGTTATTTGATCAGAAACATGTTTACTTTGTACCTCAATGTTCTCATCATTTTTCCTGAGATTCCTAATATGCTCTTGTCTTTCATTTTGTAACTTTTCCTTGATCAGATTCTTCATTTGAATTTTCATGGCATTATATTCTCCTACTATTCTGATGAGTTTATTGTCAGAAACTCTTTTGCTATTGTACACTTCCTTTAATTTCTGTTCATTACTGGAAATTACATTTTTCATCTCATCAATAGATTTTCTATATTTTTCTTCCACCATTTTCATTTCACTTTGATGAGTATACTCAATATTTTTCAGGATCTGAACTATAGTTTCAGAAGATATTTCAGTGTTTTTTAAAATCCTTGCAAGCTGCTTTACAAAGCTAGATTCTTTTTCAAAATCTGCAGAAAAATAAATGGAACTGATTCAGTGACTAAAAACACATACAAATTTGAAATATGTTACCTATACAGTTGATACCTTCATGAACTGATTTCTTTTTCATTCTGTTTGTTAATTTGCATACTGTACTGATTAAACAGGATAGGATCGAATCTGCATTGTTGCAGTAGAATTCTAGGGCTTCCTTAGCAAATTCACTATTTTTGTGGATCCCTACTAGCTCAAATATACTGGAAAGATTTTCAGAGTTATATTTGAATGGTTCTTTAGTACTATCAAACCCAGGATATTCTGGAAACATGTTAGTTAATGCAGCTTCAGTGTTGAAAACAGATAAAGAAAAGTGACACTTATTCTGCATCAGGAATTCTGCCACTATCAAATTAATAGCTTGTTTCGAAAGGCTGTGATGCGACATTGTTCTTCTAGTGATATTTCTTCCAATGGCAGTATTTTTGAGCACGTTGATCATTTTGAATCTGAGATGGGACCGGAGGTCTGATATGATACCTTTCTCTTCAAACCATGATGATAACATAGTTTGAAATTCCTCAGCCGTCATATTATTTTCAGAGTCTTTCAAGGGTATAGCAACATTGATGTCCATGATCTAACACTTAGATCAAATCAAATAAGAGCTAACCACACAAACAACCCTGTTTAAACAAAACGTAAACATAACAAAAGTAATCTAACCTTAATATCTTCTATCTTCTTCTCTAACTTTGCTACATAGTCATTCAAGTGAACAATGCCAGACGTCACGTCAGTCTTGTCAATGATGACACAGGAGGGTTAATGTTGAGGTTTGTCAATAAAAAATTAAAAATATTCACTTTTTATTTTCTTACCAGAATAAGCGTTTTGGTATGATACAGTGGCAGTGAAATTGAGTAGTTTGAGAAGTCATAGTTTTCATTTATCGTCTTCTCATGGCTACAGAAGGTAAGACAATGTTTTATTTCTTTTAATTCTTTTAAATAGCACACCCAATCATTCCTCAATCAATAGAGAACAATTAGAGAAAATGTAGGCAAATCATTCCTATAGTAGTGGAGAATATATGAACACACAATTTTTTTTTGATCCTCTTCATAGCTGATGGATTATCTCAATGTTGTGTGAAATATAGATTCCATCATTGGTTTGGCCTAAATACCCACCTTGTGGAAAAGCCGCTCTGGATCACTGGATCTGAAGTTTGTTCCTAATTTGCCTACTTGTTCATTCGCTGAATTAAGATATTATCAAATATAATTTTGATATCAATAGCAGATAGGTACGAAGGCACCTAGTGCATTTTTATTTAATTGGAGAAATAAAATTTCCAGTGCATCAAATTAATTGGTAGATAAAGGAATAATTTCAAAGTAAGATAGAATCTGCATTCATCTCTTCATATCGTGTTTCTCGAGATGTTTTTATAACTATCTTAGCCAAAAAATAATAGAATGAGCGGCAGTAATTGGAACTGATTTAATTAAATTGTAATGGTCTGGTGATCACTATTTTTTTTTTCCATGAGAAATATCTTGAGTAACCACCTATCATATTAATGGATGTTTACATCATTAAAATTTGAATATGTTATGTCAGTAGGATTACCTGCTCTTCAGTGAAATATTCTGTGAAATATACTATACACAGTGTCTGAATGAAATCCGATCCACCCTATATTAGGTAATTTTCGAACCACCGACCTGGTATATTGAAACGAAATTTGGAGGACTCAAGGAGATGAAAATCTACTTTTATATGGCAAACATGACAGCTATAAGTTTTAAAATTACGATTCAGCAACATCTTGAATTATTTTTTTGAATAGAACATTTCATATATCATTCCATTTTGCTCTTACATTCATTTGTTTTCGAAATATCAATGTTAGAAAAGTGACATTTTGGTTTAAAAGCGCTGAGCGGTACTGTTCATCCTCAATGAACTCTCCTCGTGCATATTCTCAGTTGAATTAATTATGATATTTAACAACAAATTGAAAACAAAATTAAGTTATTCAACGTTTCAAGTCTATACTTCATTTTGAACCAAAATGTCACTTTTCAAACGTTGATATTTCGGAAACGATTGAATTCATGAGTGAAATATGAGAAATTATGCACAGATATCGAATGGAATGATATACGGTGTGATCTATTTGAAAAAAATATTTCAAGATGACGCTCAGCATTTTGAAACATTTAGCTGTAATTTTTCTGTAAAAAGTAGGTTTTCAACTCTTATTGAAGTCATCCAAATTTCGTTCCGCTATAACAGGTGGTTCAAAAATTATTAGGGGGGAAGGGACTTTAGACGGACAATGTATGGCACATTTCTTTTCAACATTATTGAATTTAATGAATATGTTTTCTTATTACTACATGAATTTCGAGATATTCGAAAATATATCTAGATGTGTCTATCAGAATAACATACATTAATGAGACCGAAATATAAACCATTTTTTTCTTTAGCACAAATAAAATGACCTAAAAATATTTTGGACACGAATGCGGAAAAAATAAGTCGGAATGAATACTGTTATTAGATAGAATATTTGTTCACGATTATTATTTTGAAATGCTCAATAAAACGAGTTATATAGATACATAAATAGGTAATTTTGCCCCGAGGGGACAACAACTTACCAACATTTGTACATCATATTTGAATATCTGGTACTCGAATGCTGTAATAAAGTACTTGAAAGACTTACTATCACGGGTTCCTGGTGATTGATTACTAAATTTTCAGTGCTTGAGTACTAAAACCGATACTATTTTCTTCAAAATACTGAAACTGGTACTAAAAATACTCGAATATACTTGATTTCATTACATGGGTGATAAAAATTGTAATATTTAATTTCACTGCAGAACATGCGATCGTATTGATTTGTACTTAATGTCATTGAAATATTTGAAATTCTATGGGTGAAATTCCTATTTGAAGAGTTTTGGTTTTCCCTCGTTTTACAATTATCATGCGATCCATATTTTTTCAAAAATGTTCTTGGTACTCACGTATTTGACCTCTGGAACTCGACTTCCACAATGAATAATAGTGGAAACTTCTATTTTTTTGAGATGATCCAGGAAAATTGGGAAAAATCACCATCATTGTTCTGTTCGTTTTAGGTAGACATCATCGACAATCGGCGTTTCATTTCAAAAACAGGATACTTTTTGTAACTCCATTAAACATCCAAGAACTCAAAAAGAAGGAAAAAAAACCTCGATGAAGTTGAATCCACGTTCTTTAGCATCTTAGAAGAAAGTGGATTCACTATTTTTCATATGGATGTCACTGTCAAATGAAAATCTGTATCAGAACGAATAGTTCTGTGAGTCAAAATGTAACATATTCTCATTTGACAGCCCCTCCATATTAAAGAAGGTGAATCCACCTCCATCGAGGATACTTAAAGATGATTCAACTTTTTCGATGATGTTTTTCCTTCTTTTTGACTACTTATATGTATAATAAAGGTATGAAAAGTATCCTGTGTGAGGAATGTAAAGCAGACTAGCTATGATATCTACCCAAAACGGGTCTAAAAAAGCAGCTGAATACGCAGTTTTTTGAGATTGAAATACGTATCGTATCAGTTACGATGCCAATCGTTTATGGCGGCAGCAAATCGAAAAATCACATTAATAAATTCTGATAATTATTGAACATGAGCCGGAATAAAAGTCATTCCGCCGCCAATGGTTGTTTCAAGACATTTCAAGTAACTATAGTATCCGTAATGAGGCATAAAAACGTCAATCGTTTTGAAAAATGTTTCAGTTCCAGATAAATTGTTCTATGAATCTATGAAGATTTCGATGCGATCGGAGATTATTTTATGCCTACAGATATACTGGGAAGGGAGGTATATCAAAATCAAAGGAAAAATCGAGATTCAATTTTCACGTTTCCTCCCTACGACGGAAAAGTGCCACTTTCAACCTCAAATTTTTCGAGAGGGTCTTAGCAAACACAATACCTCGATGAATTTTCCGCCTCCGCCGCTGCTTCCTAGGCGATAGGAAAAATCAATAGCGGCCTCGAGGGGAAGTTCGGGGAGAGGCAGGACCCCCAGTCATTTTCTGGTGTCGCGGCTACTCAGATTTGCCCCTTCGGTGTCCCCAAAAAAGCCACCCCAAACCCGAAAATAAAATGCGGAATTGAAACCGCAATTATTGTAGTTTTCCTTGTACATGTTCGATGTGGATATTCTGCCAGTTTGGTGAGTATGATCGGACATCTTGGATTCGTTTGTGCTGTTCCTCCCTATTCAAAGTATCTTCGGGCAATTTTTTGCGTGTTTTTTGGCAATCAATCACGCTAAGTGCCGTTGAGATGGTCAGTTTTTCAGAATATGTCCAGATTGCTCTTTTATTCGCTAACAACAATTTATAAGCTACATTGAAATTAATCATTAACGGGCAAAACACCAGTTGAGGTGTTTATTAGCTTGATGAAAAAATCAATGGGGATATGAATGAGTACTTATACTTGAAAATGTCGTTAGAGGTTTGTACAGGGTTATACAAACCGTTAGGGATACGAGGAACATTAGATTTTTACTGATCGAACTTTTTAAAATCATTTTTTTTTCATCGTCAGGTATTTCCAAAAAAATATTATCTTTGAAGTACCGATTGAGACAATGAAATGTTTAAGAAGTTGTCTGTGGATATTCTGGTTCATGTATGATGAGATGTCAGATGTCAGACTAAAGATTGTGTAGCATTCTTTAAAGTACACAAAAATCTTGAATCAACTGAAGAAGCGTAGTATTTGTGTTTTTATGTATGGTTCAACTCGATTTGGTAATTTTTTGGGTATTGAAAAAATGTCGAATAATAGCCATAATTATTGTTATTAACACAATTTCCTCTAATTGGTGAAGCATTTCATGAGTTTGACAGTTTCATCAGTTGGCAGTTTTCTGAGTGTTTTCATGAAGTGATAAAGTTGCTCTTTACCTGAAAATTCGAATAATTATTTCCGGTCGAACCGAAAATTGCAATAAAAAAGTGAATCTGTTGAAGAAAAATAACTGAATAGACTAGGTCAAATCGCATCTCGAATAGTTTCGGAGGTACACGCATTCAGAACGTCTTACCCTGTATCATCTCAAACGACAAAATTACGATAACTTACTGATACCAAGTGATACAGAAGACTTGCAGTCTGTATTTTTCTTTATTTGGAAAGATATGATTCTGAAATTCACAGGAAATCATCGTGAATTACCACATGTTTGGCTTTCATTTTAATCACAAAAAAAACAAAAAAAAAAAGAAATTCAGTAATTGGATACAGGTGAATTTGAGATTTAAAGGCTTATAAATTCAGCTTTCTGATACTAAATTCTCAAATTCTAAATATTTTTTGTTGTGCAGTAATGTACAACTGAAAATAAACTCCGCCTTTTATTTTCAAAAGTATTTGAGTTCAAGTTAAATTATTTGTTTTTGTGCTTTTATTGAAAATAATAAAGACGTTTATTATTATTATTATTATTAAAACTAATTAACATACCACATAAAAAATCAATGGAGTGCGAAACAACCTTGAATTGTCAATATTATAGTAGAGACAAGGCCGAGTATTAATCGCAGGCATGAGACAATATATTATATTATTGAATATATTGAATAACATACATTTTTTTAAATAATATAAATTAAAAAAAAAACGGAAAATATCATGATAACTAAATAAGTACTCGTTGTTTTTCAGAGCCAAGCATAGAAATATATCGTATCGAATTCGGGTCACAGTCAATTGGATGTTGGCAAGTTGGCAAATTTAATTAACATACAATTGAGAAAGGAATGGCATTTAGTGATACATGGTTTAATAGAAAATTGTAATGCAAATAAGATAGACTGACTAAGTATATGTGTATAGGTTGACATTAAAAATAAAAAAATGTTTTTTTCTCTGGTCGTGTAGGAGGGTATGAGGTTGTATAAACATTCTCCCTCAGGTTCAAAGAGAATTATTATTTATACATTGTTCTTGTAATGCGGATTCAAAAACTATATCTTCATCCGATATAGCTAGTCTATATTATGCTGAATATGCCATGCAAGTGTTTATTTTAGATGAAGAATTATTCTTCTTGAGAGTAGGTATATAAAATTGAATTGAATGGGAACTCAGAATTCGAACAGGAGTCAAGAAATATTCAGGAGACTTCAAACAGCAAATAAAATAAATTAAGATAAAGTAACAAATAAATTGAAATAAAGTGAGAAAGTTGAACATGCACATTCATGTGAGAGCACAAATATATAGCACAAATAACATGAACACAGTGACAGAACAATAACTACAATGAGAACATTTGTACATGCATGGACTATGACAAACTGACACTTATTTCAATATATTAAGTCAGCATAAGGCGTGAAATTTTGAAAAAAATAATATTCGTGTGATCGGTTTCTATATTCTTGGTATGGTATGTTTTGAGATGGTTTGGGATTCATCAGTGAACTCCGAGGTGAATTCTAAGAGTATTGAACACAAATCTCGCGTTACAAATTTGTTGTTAACTTTTAAGAGCCTACGCGGAGAACTTGGAGAATATTCTCTGTATAAATACATATTGTGATTGTTGATTTCTCTCTAGATATATCCACAGAAAAAAAAATTAATCTAGAATAATCCTGTTAGCCGGAAACTATATAATAATATAACTATATATTATATATATAATGTGGATATAGTATTAAACATTTTTCGAGTTCTTACATCAGATATAATTAATATTTTGAAGAATTGTTGAAATCAAATCAAAATTTCATATCGAACGAAAACAGGCCACAAAACGGTCAATTTCATTGAGTACTTTAATTCGGAGAGATCTCCATACTGTTCTTTACGAGCCCCAGGAAAAATATTATATTCTTCAATGAGTGTATAATGATGACTACCATTTTTCTAATAACGTAATAATACTATTGATGATATTAGTTGTAATAATAATAATAATAGCTAATATACGCAAGTAGAAGAATATACTTTCTCAATGACTTCCACAGAGCATTAGCCAAAATAAGAAAAAAAATCCTGTCTCAGTCGTAAATGAAGGTATCATTAATGAGAGTTGATTCTGAATCACCAAAGTGAACTTTTTACTTGCAGTAGAACTTACTACTGAAATTAATTAAGTGATAACACGTCATTGAAACAAAAGAAACAAATATTTTTTACCACAAAGTATAACCCATGCAGGTGCAACAGATCATTATTTGTTTTAAACATGACGAACAAACTTGAAACAAAAAAAAGTTTGAGTAGATGACATTGCTTCGCGTAAAACTAATATTCACCTCGAAAAAGTGACATACTCTTTCGTATTATCATCATCACCAATTGCTTCTACAAAGCCGATAACATCGGAAGAACTACTTTTTATTGCAAATAACTTATATATAATCATAAGAAAATAGAAAGAGAAAACAAGTTTCTATTAAATTTTTCACAATATCAGTGAAACACCCTCTATACCTACTTATAACTATTTGAAAGCCAACATCGCCTGACTCATAGAGCAGACCCTGATCGAATCCAGACATTGAGGCGCCTTCGCCTTCCATCCAGCCATTGATCTGCTGCGGCCATGCTGCGGCATTGTTGCCAAGTCGGTCAATTTTTTATTAAGTACAGCTTTTTATTCAGAATCAAGATTAACCAATTCACCGGAGTTGGAATTCTTGGAATGTTGAAAAAATCCAATAATATAATCAATTCAAAATTTACTATTCAATAGGAATATCTATTATTAGATATTCGATACTTATTCGGGGTTCAACTCGTGTATTTTGAAATCTGCATCGTGGAATATAAAGGAAAATAAATAGTTTTTATAATAATCATTCAGTGGATTTCTTACATCCTCATAATGACATCAATAGTCTAAATTGCAACCACATTTTTTGATTGAAACCTGTTGATCGTCTGGTCATTTTGTTGCGAGTTTTAGTTTTCGACAGTATGTACATCGTTATATGAATGAATAATTAAAAAAAGTTTATATTGATACAAGTTTTATAAGATGCTCATTTGACGCACTAGTTTCTTTAAATACGACAAGCGCAGCGAGGTGTGCTTATATGTCTTAACAAACAAGTGTAATATACCGTTCTTTTTATTTCGCATCATTTTTTTCACAAAAAAATAATGCATTAGTGATAATAGAATTGAATGTGATCACAGAAATATTGGAGATGCTTGGTAACACTAATGAAACTAGGGAAACTTAACTTAACTCAACGAGTACGATCAGTGTATTGATTGATAATAGTATGGTGGCGAATATCTGACTCTTGGTAACATGAATGTGGACGTTATATTAACGCCATAAAGACGGAAAATTCAAAAATATGATTAGATGCTTGCCATTGCAACCTTGAAGAAACATTGAAAAAAACTTATAAAAAAATTAGCTCACACCTATACATGATGATTTCAGTGGGTCACTCAAAGACTCACTTGGAGACACCTGACGGTGCTGTGTAGTGAATAATATATTCTGTTCTATTGTTTTTCAAGGAACTTCTTGAAGTGTGGCAATACCGCAACGGGACATTTCGCGATTTCCAGTTAGTTTCTCGGTGTCATCGGCGATAGCTGTTGGGGGAATTGGGTGAATATTTGCCTTCCTTACGTATTCATGGATTTCGGTTGCAGAAAAGTTGATTAGATCGTGCGCGTATCACGGGGGTGTTGTTTTCCGCGTTTTTTCGATATTTTTTCGGTGGCACCAAACTGGTGGCATTCTTAGAAGGTAACCATGCAATTTTTATAAATTGTCTAATAGTTTATGAGAATATTTTATCAATTTGAAGACAATGAGAAAAGAAATGATCTCATGAAAAACTCATGAGAATGGAAAAAATCTATTATTCCATTGAAAAAAGGGATCTAGGGGTCTCAAAATAAAAAGTTTAAAGTTATAGAGAAAAACATTACGAAACTCTTTCACCGAGTCTTTTACGTATCGATTTGCATCAACGGTTCACAAGAATATTTAATCTGATTAAAATCTGAAAAAAATCTCATTAAAACATCTCAAGGTAGTATGAAGTTGAACACTATTTAAAAAGAAATAATTTCTCGAATTTTTGAAAGAAAATTAAATTGTGCTTCATATGCTATATGCTGTATTTAAGATCTGGGTCTTTTCAACGAAAGCTTTTTTTGATAAATGCTATACTGGGTACGCCAAACTCGATAGCATATTAGAATTATCTTGATGAAGGAGAAAAATATATTTTTGAAATTCTGGTGACACTTATGAGATGCTGGGATCTAGCTTTAGAAAATATTTCCACCTGTGCATTGTTACCAGGTCTAGGGTTACTAATGGCAATTTTGAAATTTCGAAAGGAACACCCTATATATTTTTGGATTTCCGTATTTTACAGAAGATTCTGAGCATTTTTGCTATAGCATATCCTTACATATGAGCGTACCCAAATTTTCAAAAATATATTCCTCTCTGTTCTCTAGTTACTTTTAATTTGCCATCGAATTCCGCGTACCCTGTATATAAACACAAAATGCCTATTGTATAAAATAGCCAACATAATAACCCAGTCGTGGGCAGTATATGTCTTTAGGTACTACACTTTCCAACAAAAAATCCATCGGCTAAATTGAGGTAGACCAAAAATCCGTGAGTTTTTCGTAATTTTCGTAAAGCATCAATTTTCGAATTGCGAGTCGAAACTATAGGGTTGATTTACTACTCGAAATTAGGCTAATTTCGATTACTAACACGAAATTAGTTAACCCATTAGGTTCCCGCTGTACCATTTATGGGTGGCATGATCATTTTGTTTCCCGCGATTTTCTCATGAGTGGCCCAACTCTTACGAGACTTTGTGTATCATTTCCACTCGTACTTCTGGATATTTAACAAAAAGTTGCCGTACCAAAGTGTGAAAAGTTCGCAAGTAACATTAAAAATTGAAGATAAACCAATAGAAGGATAGAAGAAAGAAGGCTAATGGAAGAATTTCAAATGATAGATCAAGTATAACCCCAAAACTAAAGACTATTTACTACCGAAAAACGCTGCTAGTCTATTCCCACTCAATCATCTTTCTATCCCTCACCGTTCCCTGTAGCCCTGAACAATGTCCCTAGATGGAACCGCCAAGTAATTCCTACCTTGCACTATGTTACAGGTAGGAAGGAATCTCCGTGTTTGGGATGTTGTGTGGAGAGTTCCACAGGGCTCCCGTAGGTTTGCATTTGAATAGCGTTTTCCTCTCAGCCGCCAATCCGAGCCCTTACAGCGCCCTGCTAACTCTGGTTCGCGGAATGGCGGCCGTCCACGAAGACGATGACATCTTTCTCGGTAAAGTAGAATACAGAATCGTCGAGCGACACAAAGATCAATCACACCGCTTCTTCCGGCTGACAGTTATCAACACACAACAAACTTCATTCATCTCGGATTCACCCCATACATCATTATTGTCACTTTCGATACGAATCAATTGACACAGAAACTAGAAAATACATAGATAGTCTAAGCAGGAAGAGAAAACTAGGAAAAATAGGAAGTAGTGTCACTTGGACTTGAGGAATGTAGAGCACAACAAATTATGAAGTTTGATAACATTATGATAATTATTATTAGGTACATCATAGTATTAACTAGGAACTGAGAAACTATAAGTTAAGGAAATGGGAACTCTTTCCTACGTACTGAAATTTAAAATACTAAAGCTAGGAACGTAAGTATTAGTAATTCAAAAACATGGGATCTAGGAACATAACAATTAGAGAAGTAGGACCTCAAAAAATAGGAATATAGGAACGTGAAAATCAGGATCTGTAGAAATGCGAACTATAGTAACATAAACAATTATTAGCATAAATATGTGATATAACTACACGATGTGTGATGACTACACACATAGAAATGAGAACCTGAAAACTTAGACCATCAACAGTAAACATCAGGTATAGGATTCTGATAACTAAAAAAACTGAAATATGTAAACTATAAATACTGTTGAAAGAGATATAGAGTTAATAGATCAGTAGAAATTAGAAACATACAGAGTGACCCATTCGATACCAGGGCAGGCGTTTTATATTTCATTTCATTTTTGAAATTTGTTTTCTTTGTCTTTTGTATTTATGTTATATTTTGTTTACCAAGTTCCAGCTCATCTAACAATCATATTCTATCTTTCCAAATGTGTCTATGAAGGACTAACACACGATAAACAGTCGATGTTCATTCAATTTACGATGTATTTTTCTTCTATCAATGATTTGATTTTTTTTTAAATCTCTATATCGGAATTTATTGTTATTTTCTGTTATTTTCCATGCATTATTCATCCATCATTCATCCTATCATATGTGAATGCACAATACGAAGTGAAACACCAATATATCAAGAGTTTGAATCGACTCGAAATAACAGTGTGATTCCCATGTACTATAATGGTAGTGTGGAAAAAATAGAATACCCATTATATGAATTATAAGCTACTGGAACAATAATCTCCAATCTTTTTGAATACAACAATTAACGACTAACATTCTATGAACAGTGTCTGAATTCAAAATATGAAGTGCTACGATTTATTATTTTCTCTTCTATTGATGATTATTTTCTATTTTTCATTGATTTCTCAATGTAGTTTCTCATTAATTTTTTGATCTCATATTATTTGATTTACAATTTTCAATAAGACTTTTGTGATAGTTGATATGAAATGACTACATATGGACTTTTAATTACCTTTTTCCTCATATTTATATTTCGTGAATATTGATTTATTCATTCTTATTTTTTGATATCATTCAGAATGAATTTCATTTCATCATCTTCCTCAACATACTAATATTGTTTTTGTGAAACAAAGAACCAACATCCATTGAACGGTCTATCCAAGATATAAAGTGAAACGATTAATTTTCTCCCATTTTTCTCATCATTATTCTGCATCTTCATTTCTTCTTCAAATGTTTCCATGTTCTCCTCATCATCTGTAAATACAAAAGAAATAAACCAGCATTATTTCAATCATTCAGACAGTCCTCCATATTTCTGGTTTCGCAGAGAACGGCCTGCTAAGCTACGAGAACCCGAACTACCACCTCGGGCCGGCGTCGCGCCGCCTCGACGACGCGCTCAACTCCAACACCGAGGACGCTTACGACGCCATCTACAGAGAGTTGGACGACATCTGCAACGCGGGGCGCAGCGTCAAGGGGGGACAGCCGGCCGGCAGGAAGGCGTACGCCGCGCTCGACGTCGGCTCGATGGGCGTCGACGTGCTGGGGGGGCCGGTGGCGCAGCGCTACGTGGACAACAGGAGGTGAGAATTTTTTTTTAATTCATGTTGATTATTTGTTTTTTTTAATTTTCTACATATTTATCAATTTTTCAATTTTTTGATATTTTCTTGGAATCCTAAATTTTTCTAATTTCTCATCAATTTTCACGATGTCTCTAATCATCACCTTACTTATCATAATTTTTGTTGATTTTTAATATTTTCAACATTATTTTCGCATTGATTTATTTCTTGTTTTTTGTCTGTAATTTTTACATTTTTTCTTTGGTATTGTTCAGTCCTTCTGATTTTTTCCAATTCTCACGATTTCTTCAATTTTTTCTAATTTCTTTTTATTAATTTTGACAGTTTCTATAATTCTTTTCTCATCATCATTTTTGAAAATGTTTTATTTTTTTCATCATTCAAATATTGTTATTTTTTCCTTTCCTTTCAATTTGGATTGTCCCAACTTCATCTTTTCATTTTCATGTTAATTACATTTTTGATTTCTTTTTCTTTCCTCATTTATTTTTCATATTTTTCCATTTTTCATATTTCATATTTTCCATATTTTTCTATTTCCTTGCCTTCCCTCTTCTCGGTTAATTTTGTTTCTTTTCTGTCTGTTTTGTTTTTTTTTCTATTTTTACTCTGTCAGTTCACTGTTATTCAAGTTGAAATTTTTCTAAGAATCAAGATTTTGATCAAATATTCTATTACAGTTTTTATCGTTATCTTTTTCATTCATTTTCATTTTTCATCATATTTCAGATTTCATTTCCTTCTTTATCTCTTTCCTTCCATTCTTAGTTATTTTCTCATTTCCTTACTTTTTCATTTCCGTTTAATTCTCTTCTTCCATTCATCATTTTAGTTTTTATTTTTTTCTCACAGGTTTTTTGCCTATTCTCTACTCTATAGTAATTTGTAGTATCATTATGTTGGAACAGGATATCAGAGTTGAAGAAAAAAAGATCGCTTTTGTCAGATTACTTATAGTTTACTCATAATGAATACAAGATTTTCTGTTGAATATTTGATTGAATTTCCATAATATTTCTCATGACTAATTTCAAATAAAAATAAATAAATGCTTGGTTCTTTTCTTTTTCTTTTGGGACAGCCTATTTTCCTTGTTGAAGTCTAGACTTTTTTCATGATTTCTTCACTGTTCCCTTCTGTTCATATTCTTTGTTTCATTATTCTCATTTCTAATTATATTTTTGATCATTCCTTTCAGAATACTTTATATTCTTTCTTTTTGGTCTTTCAGGTATTTTGTTTCGTAGGTAAATACATTACTTTGATCACTGAAAGTTCAAGATCTTCTGATTGAATATTTAATCGCATTCAAGTATCGATGTTCATGCCATTTTCTGTGAAAAATGTGATTTTTTCATTTTACAGTGAGGGTTTTTCGAGATTTCATGAAAAATTATGTTGATCTCACACAGAGTCTTAAGAAAGCACTATTGTTTTGTGACCTACATTACATACCTAAAGTTTACAAGTACCCCAGGATGATATTTTTAACAGTTCGTTTACTCATGAATCGTATTGAATCTGAAATTTTTGCCACGGTCTGACTCATGGGATCCCGGGTTAGATTATTTCTCATATTTCTCTTGATCTAGAATTATCGGGATCCTTCCGATTTTCTTGAGCTTTTGATGTCTTCACAAAATAATATTTGACCACTCGGCTGATGGTAGAAAACACTTTTTTTGTTGTAAATAAAAGTGTCTCAATCAGTAGTTATTTTTGTCTGTTATAGGGGTAATGAGTGGAACGGAAATTCAATGTCTGAAAAGGACAAGAGTGAAAGTACTACTGTTTGGGAAAAGTATGTAGAATAATCAACCATTTTAGTTCATAGAATAGACTTTAGTTTTTAAATGGAATTTCTCGGCAGTCGAAATCGGATATATAAAAAATCGGTTTTCCTATGAATCAGCTGAGATATTTCAGTTATACACGATATCTCAGATATACATACCATAATTCTACTGGGTGATATTATGCATCAAAACCCACAATTTTTTTTTGTTATATCATAATTGAAGAAATACTTGTTGTGTCACTTGACAATCGATGTACAGGACAAAGTAATTATTACAAACAGGAATGGCCCGGGTCCTGGACATTCAGTTTCATGATGTAACAAAAAAAAATTGATGCTTTTTATCACCCAGTGAAATTATGGCGCATATATCTGGGACACCCTATATACGACGAAAATTTAAAGTATATGTATTCAAATTGAACATTTTTCAAGTTTTACTGATTTTTATACTGACTGGGTGGTTTATGATCGGATTGTGAGGAAAATTCACAAGTACTCTCCAATTTTCGAAATGTCAACTTGAGAATATGATCCAGCACCATGAATTTGGAGAATTTGTTTTTTTCTCATTTCTATATGGTTCTCGAATAATTTATAGTTCATATAGTTAGATGTCATGTAGACATTTTGGATTGATTAACATTGGTGATCAATTTGGTGAATATTATGAGTTACGGAAACAGTGGCATATCGATAGTTGATGGGGCCCCGTTATAGCATGAGTTAGTCTTTGTAGTTTTTGGAAAAATCGAAGTTCTCAGTACCTACCATTCGATATCATTTTCAAAAATAAGTATTCAAGATAAAAGATGTCAATAAATTTGATGTTTCTAATTTTTTGTTTTAATTCACAGACCTGATTTTTTTGATTTGCACAATTTGTCTTCAGCAAAAAAGTGTGTTAATGATGACAATTCCTTTCAGGTGGTATGGATAATATTACCAGAATGCGGTTTCCATTTCATTTCAGTTAAAATCGCCCTTCCGCTTGATTGAGCTAAAAATTGCGTTCTATCATTTGATTGATATCCGTGATTACGATCGTAACCTGACACTTTCATTACAACCCAACTTTTTTCATGACGGCTATGTCGATATTGGTAGCATTTATTTTCCAGAAATCGACAAATATATTTCGTGCATGTAAAATTTTCAGAAAATCAAGTATTCAGGTTTGTTGCCCTCAAGAAACAGCGTTCAAACATTTTCATCGTTATTTGACATTTCAGGCTGTTTCTAGGCCAACAAACCTTCGTGCTTGATGTTCGGGAATTTGACATACACTCAATATATCACTGTTAATTATCTTGTAACATGTTGTCCAGCAAGAATACTTTTT
This sequence comes from Gastrophysa polygoni, assembly GCA_963576655.1. Classification (NCBI taxonomy): domain Eukaryota; kingdom Metazoa; phylum Arthropoda; class Insecta; order Coleoptera; family Chrysomelidae; genus Gastrophysa; species Gastrophysa polygoni. Next base: position 10,909,443 of record OY755084.1, on the reverse strand, counting down.
CCGTTATGTAGAGGTAGGTAGAATGGGGCCCCAGAATCAAGACCATAGCACGCCACTGTACGGAAAATTGATAATAATAAAGATGAATCAGAAAAATTTGTACTTCTACGATCGTGCAAGAAGTACTTTTTGCTTCGTGATCTGTGCAGAGTTCCATTTTTTTGCACTAGTTGAATCAATCAATGATAAGTAACCATATAAATTTGCTCTAATACCGACCGTTAATTCGTATCTATCTATGAAATCCAGCGTTTGATGAGCGACAAGAATTAATCTCCATCAGTTTGAAATCTGAATATTTTGAAAAAAAAACACATCACGTTAATTTGATCGTAAAAAAAAATATTGTGTGCAACACGTGCATACTCAGTATGGTCGTAGCTATCGACTTGTCGCGATTTGCAAACTTCATGCTTCGTGCAATAAACACACTTTTTGCACTAATCACAAAATAAGTATTTTTGAATATTTCTATTCCGGAACGTACCGAGAAACCACCTCGTAAGTAAAAGTCGAAATCCAGTTGTAACTACTTGAAAAATTCCAATAATGAGAAGAGATAAGTGTGCATGTGTGTTGCAGCTTATGCGAGCAGAGAGTGATAACGAAAGACGACGACAATGGCATCCAGCACATCGTCGGCAGCATCACCAACGACCTCTATGCCGTCCCCATGAAAAAATGCAGCCCTAAGTCGCCGCCGCAAATAGACCAGACAAGCAGTCCCGAGAAGGAATGGGACAGTCAGAACGAACTACCCCCGGGGTGGGAAAAGCATGAAGGTAAAACCTGAGTTATGATTCATTCAACCTCACATCGATAATTTCACTTCGCACCACAAAGATTTCTCATAGAAAATCGATGGAACATGTGGAGGATTAAAATACAGCATCGGTCGCTGCAGATCATTCATGTAGAAGGAAAATGGTGGATATTCCTAAAAAAATCCCTTCTCCTCTTCATTGTTACAGGAATTTTTCAATTGCAAAAATAATTGTGAATCTGTCTAAAATATCAGTCATTACATCACATATCACACATATCCTCGAACTCCGCTAATATATTCATGCATTTGAAGGCATTTGATTTAGGAAATTAACAAGAAAAAGGAAGGTTGGCTGCATCTCTTCCATTGGGAACTCAGTTGGAGCAATATCAGACCGTTTTTCTCTGTATCAATACCTTCCAGATAATTTATGTTTAATGAAAATGATGAAGGACCAAGTACGCCTCCTTGTGGAATACCGCAATTGTTTTTATACGACCTCTGCGTGTGTGCTTCATCAATTCTACAAATACATTCATTTGAAGCTCCTTTCCAAGCAGTTCATTGTAGTTAATAAATTCTAACACTTTTGACTGCAAAACTTCACAAGAAACCTCTGTAGCTGCATCTCTTTCATTAAGACTGAGTCTGAGCGCCCACAAAAATGTATTACAATCTTCACTCAATATCAATAATCTCTCAACACCTACAAAAATATATACACCTATATAATATAAGCGCCTTCGACTTGAAACATTATAGTTTTCATTTATACTTCAGTTTATATATAGTTTAGTTTCTTATTATTATCATTTATATCATTATATTTAGTCTGTATATATTTTTTTCTCATTATGAAATTATTATAGTAGTAGTTTGTACTCACTTACTGTTTCATCTGAAACTGAACTTTGTCAGCAAGAATCTAATCTTCGGAAATTGAAGTATATGTATTGTAATAAATATTATTTATTCAACTGCTAGATAATGACGGTCCATACTATTGGCACATAAAGAGCGGTACGATCCAGCGGGAAATACCATTGCTGGAAAAGTCCGAATCGAAATGCAATCTCCGCGAGAGCGATCTGATATCATCGTTCGAAAGCTCCATGTCGGTGACCAGAAGCAGCACTAGCTCGGCCCTGGATTTGGACAGCGAGGACAGGAAGAGAAAGGACGAGATCGCTCTGAAGTGAGTAAATCTGAAGAAGCATGAAAGAAGAAACATCCACCCCATGAATTTTACACCTCCATTTTTCAACCAATTATGGCAACTTATCAAAATTGATAACAATGGGTTAGAAAATTATTCACCTTCAAAAACCTAACCTACTAACAACTGAGTTCAGTTGTCGACAGAATTTTGGAATATTCTTTCAACTCAAAACGCCAGCATTCACCTCGCAGAAATATTGTAATAATTACTACAATGTACATTATCACATACAGTGAATGGAAATCTTACGAAGTGTATTCAAGAAGACGTTAAAAAAATTTTGAGTGCAGTTGTTACAGCGACTCGACTACAATGCCTCAATGCCTAAGTATTGGTTTGAATTCTTGTTTTTCATCTCTCGAAACTAATATAAATAGATATCAGAGCTAAATTTTGCACTGCTCTTCTAATCGATGATTGTATACCAATAATAGCAATTCTTGTGTTAAAATAAGTTGGGACTTTCTACAGGAGGAGAAGTTTTCCGTCGAAACCTGAGCAAGAGACTAAGGAGCGACCCATCAGGTTCGCAGTGAGGTCCTTAGGCTGGGTTGAGATATCCGAGGACGATCTGACGCCGGAGCGCAGCAGCAAGGCCGTCAACAAGTGCATCGTCGATTTGTCTTTGGGGAAGAACGACTTGTTGGACGTGGTAGGAAGATGGGGAGACGTAAGTACGGTTCGTCATTTTTGTTTTTTTTTTAATGCGGGAAATGTTAGTTTAGCGCGGCTCAACATGGCAGTAGTCGTCACGAAAGCGTCACACTCACGCCACTTCTTCCCTTAGAAATTATCACTTTACCGTCACGATATCGTCACAGAATTGTCATGAGAATCTCGCATGAAATTTCAACGCATTCGCCAAGAAATTGACACACCTCTGACACATTTATGAGGTGAAACCGTTAAAAAATACGTACGTATTTAGGTATACGACATACGTATCCACTATATGGGTTTGTCACATTCATTCCTAGCTTCTGACAGAGACAACACTACCCTCGAACGAGTGCAAGATGGATGCGCTAATATATTCGTGAACATTCAATAAATATAAATAATTATAAATAAATTCAATTTCAAAGTTTCTGAATTCTTTTTTGACGCTGATGTTCTTGTAGGGTAAAGATTTGTTCATGGATCTGGATGAAGGCGCTCTCAAGCTGTTCGATCCCGAAAATTTGACGGTTCTCAACACTCAACCCATCCATACCATAAGAGTTTGGGGAGTGGGGAGGGATAATGGAAGGTAATGTTCACGCAAATAGTGTTGGATTGATATAACTACTATAGAATTCAACTACCATTTTTTGTATGGCCTATTCTACAATTTTCTTCTCACCTGATTCATTTTTATTTTATTTATTTATTTTATTCGTACACCATCCAAAATAGAAAGCCAATGACAGGGTGTGAAAAAGTACAGCAGTTTAGTGAATTCAATACAATACAAATCAAAAATGAAATAATTACACAGTACAAATTTTTATACAGAAATGTACATACACCACCATCTCATTGACAATGGGCCATTCACAACAAAAATCAGAAATTTTTGAATTGAAATATCAAAATTATACTTGCACACAAAATTATATCAAAAACGCATGTATTCAGAACAAATGTCAAGAATTGGTGAGAATACAAGTCAATTAGATTGGGCAGCACACAAATAGAAAAGATATTTATTATATCTCACGGGCAATCGAGGAACATTGTTATCAATCAGAGAGCCTGGGATAGACTATCTGGATATACGCAATCCGTTGTATACCAATGGTATTGGATGAACTTTCGCTGAATATTTTCAATACTGTTGATATGAATATCATATCTGTTCACTGAATAGAGTTTAGATTTCTATCTTGCTTACAGGAAACAACACACAGTCATAATTATCTGATTTTAAGCAGCTGTGTATTTTCATACATCAAATTATTGATTTTCTTCATAATATATACATTAATGTCATTTTTCTGCGTTTAGATCGTAGATCTAGTGTAGTAATTCTTCATTCGTTCTGTTTGCTGCTTGGGATGAATAGAGAAAGGTAACTAGTAGTAGAAATAGTTCGGAACATCTAGAGAAGTGGGACATAGAATATTATTTTTTTTTTGAATCTCTTCATACAATATATGCATGAAATGAAATTATGATACAATACATGATACAAAATACAATACGACGCAGTAGTTGAATTGCCAACAATACAATACCAGTCAATTGTGAAAATATTAAAAATATGAATTTGACTAACTCGATCAAGTTGAACATTCGGCAGATAATATTCGAATGAAAAATCCTGGAATAATTCAGTTCCTGTTTCAGTGTATGCCAAGTGTGTGCCAAAATTGCAGCCAGCCTCTCGGCTTCTGAAACATCTTGACAAAAAACATTTCGTGACAATTGATTTTTTTTCGTAATTTTCGAAATAAGTAAATAACCTTGTACATTCTGCAATATCTCAGATTTTTAGCTCGAATCCTTCCCTAAAAGTTCAGTCAGATTCTTCATGCACACCTGGGTCGATATATCAAGCTGTTATGTTACATTCAGTGCAGAGTGTATATCTTTTATATCTCCTATTTTTATCTTGTTATCTCTATATCTTCATATCGATATATTTATAATAACACAGAAATCAAGAAACTTTAGATAAACATACTAGATTCTAGCTACCCCAACACCCTATATATCTAATCTAAATTCCCAGGGACTTCGCGTACGTGGCGCGAGACAGGACGACGCGCAAGCACATGTGCCATGTGTTCAGGTGCGACATGCCTGCCAGAACCATCGCCAACACGTTGAGGGACATCTGCAAGAAGATCATGATCGAGCGCAGTCTGCAGCAGAACTTGGGCAAGGCGGTCGATCCTGCGGGCGGCAAGCCGTCGCACGCCGCCCGACCCAACAATCTGCCCACTGAGCACAGAAGAGCTGCACGGAATTCCCAGACGTTCATTTGTGAGTGGGAAACGATGGTTTTACGATTTTTTGCGCTATTTTCTCTTCACGCTGACTTCTCGTCTGAGCTCCAAATACCCAGTGCTGTCAATTGTCATTCCTCATCTATCATCTGTCATCAGTTACCTGTCGTAAACACTTGTTTCTTCGAGTTTTGTTCATGTAATTTCATGAAACGTTGACGGTCATATCATGATCTCCAACTGTTATCTGTCATCTTCGACTTCTGTTATCAGAATTCCTAGTGTCAACTTGTTATGATGTCATGAAAACCGAAAAAGTGATCTATTTTGACGCTCTATTGATGCCTTTTCACACTACAGATGAAAACATCTCTCATCTTGACACCTGACCTGATTTTTTTGATGTATAAGAATGAGGGAGTAAATGCTTCAAGAATAAAGAAATTATTGTGTAAGATATATATATATATATATACAAAAGATAGAAGATAAACGCCGCTGGCATCTATCATCTTCAACCACCATCTGGAACTTGATTGAAGCTTGAAAAACGTAAACCGTCTTCTCAAAAACTTTTTTGACGTTTCTTTTACGGTTTCTCAAAGTTTTAGATACTTTCCGCTTTGTCATCGATTCTATAGATTCTATAATAGAAGGAAATTATCTGGTAGACAATTAGGAAAACAATGCATAAAAAACACAATTCGTACAAAACAAAAAAGATTCACAAGATCATGTCATCAACATGTTTCTAACCACAAAATGGGCACCGTCAGTCATTTATCGTTGACTATTTCTATTGAAATTCTGTCATTTGAAAAAGTGTGGAAGAAGTTTCAAGAACATCGAAGAATTGACGTTGGACTGTAGAGATTGTCTATGCTGTCTAGAGAAACAACGAACATTATTATCGACGAATCAAAGAATCTGCCTTATGAAACATCTTTCGTTTTTATAAATTGAGACCACAGCAAAAAATCTCTTTGAATGAAAAAATAATAATACAAAGAATCATTCACTTGTCACCTTCAACAATAGAACTTCAAGAATAGGAAATCACAGTCGATAAATTTCAGCACAATCATTCCCCACGCCGATGGAAGAACCAAAAAAGGTGTTGCGAGCCCAGTACCTCGGCAGCACCCAAGTCCATTGCTCCACTGGCATGGACAGTTTGAACGAGTCCATCGACAGGCTCGCCCACACCGTGCCACCGGATCAATGGCTGCCCGTCAACATATCAATAGCACCATCTATGATAACTATACATCATTCCACTGTGAGTAGGTTTCAGATTGTTCGTTGCGTAACTTCACTTTTTGATGATTATTCACAGCTCACCTAACACAATTTCTATCGAATGTTTTACAGGATGACCACTTGATAGCAGAATGCAGAGTCAGATACCTTTCGTTCCTTGGCATAGGCAAGGTCATCAAGCACTGCGCCTTCATTATGCACACTGCGCAGGACACCTTCATGTCGCACGTTTTCTACTGTGAACCGTCCTCTGGCGCCCTCTGTAAAACCATCGAAGCAGCTTGCAAAGTAAGAACCTATCTTTTTGAGTCTATGTTCACGTCTATTTCGCTCGGGTGATTTTTATCGCAGTTCCTGTGTTTAATGCTGAGAAATTTCACAGTTCTTGTGTTATATTGTTATCCCTGCACACCTATTCTCAACCGGTTCTCCTATGCCTATTACAAAGAAACGCATGATATCACACAGGTGGGCGGGCTTCAACGTTTTGGGCCAGATATAGAGAATCACGTGATATTCCACAGGTTGGCGGGGCATATTGGCCCTATGTTAGAAGTCATACGCCCAATGTCAATATCTAAGGTGAATCAAGCCAAACCTCTCGTTATTTTTCGGTATTTATTACGCTCATGCAGAATGAGTCTGCGAGAACTGCACTGTAGCTGAACAGTGTCACTTCATTGGTGAATCTTTGTGTTAGACTCAATCTGCTCGGGTGAATTTGTCGAAGTGTTTGATTGTAATGAAATTGACATTTCCCTAGCAAACCCATTCTGAAACAGTACTTTTATGCCTGATACAAGAGAACACATGGTATTCCAAAGGTGGGCGTGCATTTCGTGTCAATTTTAAACTTGAGTTAAGGCAAACCTTTTGCTTTTATTTCGTGTATCCAGGTTGAACCTCAAATAGTGCTGTCGCTGATCATTATTTACTTAGTGTGAATATTTGAATTCATGCCACTTCCCAGCAAATCCATTCTAAAACAGTTCTTAGGCCTCATACAAAGAAACACGTTATAATACTAATACACTACTAAGTGTAGTAGTAGTACCCTTTAAATTAACACAACAGTCAAAATTAAATTCATATTCATTGAATATAAAGGTGATAGATAATGCCATACTGCAGGAAAATATATGTATTCGGAGATCCGATCAACACACATGCTCGCCATCATGATAGAATGAGACTGGTGCGCCATTCCTATTCTATGCAATATCAAAGAATTGAACCATATTGCTCGACCTTGATAATGTAAGACTAGTTTTCCTGAAGGTGCCACTATCATTCGACTAATTTTAGGGTGGCGGAACTGAAAACAGTAAAATTGAAATGAATTGAATGAATAGACTTATTATGCATTCAGAAGGATTTAATTGTTGTATATTTGATAAAATCATGATGAAATGATTCAAATTAGTGAAATCGAAACATTTGTTTGACACCATGGAATTTGAAATGCAAAATAGTTATAAAATAATGGCGCCATCTTCAGGAACACTCGCGACTCCTACATCAGCTAGGTAAAGCGGATTGGTTGAAACAAAAGCGCATTCCTACATTCACTATTCTCATTTTGTTATACTCGCCACGTTTCGTGCACATGTGTAATGGCGAGAATCTTAGGAAATTCAAATGTAATAGGTGAAATAAAATTCTCTTTCTACATTTCGTAATGATAGAATCGACAACAATGCCACAATGTCTGGTTCCAGGTAATTTGTACCTTAATTATTGAGAACCGGTAACAGTGAGGTGCAAAATTTCAAGGATCGAGGTCATAGAAAACTAGTTTCGGCTTATCAAAAGAAGCTGTAAGGATTGTACTCATCTTTGGTAACGTCACGCGGTAGGACTCACTTCTTCGGGGTAAAACTTATTCTGAACGTTCAATTAACTGTTCCGTTTTGTCATAGTTGAGGTATCAGAAATGCTTGGACGCCCATCCGCAGGGCTTGGGCGGCAGCACTACTAGCCTGCACACGCCGGGCTCCAGTATCGGGGCTGCACTCAAGTCGTTCGTCGGCTCGCTGAGGGGCCGCAAGAGCAAAAGTACGGATTCTTGAGAATGGAAGCAAACTCTGCAGGTGAGAGTGGCGATGCTTCTATGTCAGTGGCGAAAAAATTCTGAAAATCATTCACTTTTGAACATGTCGTACATGTATTGTAATGATTTTCGGATACTTCTCAATTTACGATCACACAATCAGTGATTCCACCACCATTCGTCTCTACATCTTAGGCATTATCTCAATTTAATCTTTTTCGCGAGTACTTTGAATGTAATTACGATTTACTTTTGATATTAGCGATCTTAAGCTCTGTCCTTGATGAAGTAGTGATTTTCTGCTCATACTGATTCATTGAATTTCCCTCTAGGACCACGACATAGGCCCTGCAGAGAGAGAAGTGATCAGACACAGGCACCTGCAATCACCCCTAACACCGAAGTATTTTAGTACTAGTCTAATGTCACCAACCGAACCGGATTCGCCTCAGTCTCCCCCAAGAGGGTCAGACGGTAGCTTCCCCATCGGGATCAACTGAGATTTTACTTGTTTTCCTCCTACTTCTACTCGATGTTCGCGAAGCGTACAGGGCGATGCCCGATGCGAGGGCAATTTTAGGATTATTTAATAAAATTTGGCCACCCTGTACAATTATTATGAATTTGACGATACTCAATGTGGAAGAGTTGAATCGATTGACGAAGAAGTCTCCTGTGGGAACAAATAACCAAATAACCAAAATTTCTGAGGATATTATGGTTTGTAACTTGGAGACTTTTTAAGAAGTCTGCTTTATCGGCTGTATTGCTTGAAAAATGCCTTCTATATCGAAAAATGGATCGGCCTGTGTTTTTAATATTCCTACAAGAAGTGAACTCAACTGAGCATAAGTTTTGTTCTCCGCCACATTCAGTCATGCAATCAGGAAACAATTCACCTCAATACATGTAGTCAATTTTAGAATTTTTGCGAGCAAGATTTTCTCATTGATAAAGCTTAGATGCAAAGTTAATGTTTGTTAATTCAGTTTTAGTTGTAAAAGTTCCTCAGCGATGATTTTGGGTCTTTCTCCAATTGCAAGAATATTCTCATCATGTAGCAATTGTTACATATACTATATATCTGGGCGCCAATGTGAGTTACGTTGAAGCTCAATCAGCAGATAAAACTATCTAGCTGTCGTATGTTATGCTGCTGTATGCTGCTATCTAGCTATTGGCTTAAAAGATTAATTTCACCCTAAGTAATTGACAAATGAATGTTGCATTCAAATGAAATGGTTAGAGTTATTAGTCATACTAAGGTGGGAAAAAAAGTTCATAACTTCATGTCATGATGTCTTTATGTCAAGCCGTTGCTGAAATATTCGGCCGTTCTGGTTCTTTTGGGAAACCCTGTAGATATGAGGTTCATTATTAAATGAAGCGATCATTTCAAAATCAAATTAAATCAGGTTAAATGCAAGATTTGTTGAACATTTATCATGGGAACATATCTTGCAATAATTATTCCAAGATTCAACAAGTAATTACAGATTACAGATAGAAAATTAATCAATTACATGGTGAATTTATTGTTGTGTGACACTCCTTGTTGGAATATACAGTGTGTTTCTCATCAAACTCGACTCTCGTTTTGCCTCCAATGATTTTTTCTGTTGGTGAATTGTTTTTCGTAAACGATATATGGATGTTTGATTTTGAAGTTTGATACACTGGGCTGATTTCAGTTTTTTACGAGCATGTAGGTTAAGACATACGTAACTAAATATGAAATTGTTGACGAGCTTACAGATGGCGTTGCGGATGATATTTTGAGTCCGCGACAGAGATATTTATACACACTCCCATGAATTGTTTTCGGTGTGGAAATAATTCTAATTACTGCCTTTTCTCTGTTGCAAGGTTGGAGACGTGATAACTAAGCAATTGCATAGGTTATTTCACTTCATTTCATTCCATGAAAGTAGACTAGAAATTCAGAAAAATAAATCGTTTTTGAAGTCATGTAAAATATTAGGTGGCTGATTAATTTTGGTGGTCAGTGTTATTGAACACATCAACGGTTCAATTTATTCATTCGATATACAGGGTGATTGATAATCTATAACCGCATGAATCTTGACTCAAAAATATTGGAATGCCTGTTACTGGAGGGAAAATAGTTTGAACGTAATTTTCAAAAAATAATGCGTGTTCCCACACCCTGTATATCTAGGATTTTTCAGGTTGAATTTGTTTCCACTCATTTTTGTTTCCACATCTTTGAATATCATATTGTATGAATCTCGACTTGATCGATATTTTTTTATCTTCTATTATGTTTATAATAGATTTCCCAATGATATTAATTTCTTGGTATATGGAGATGATTTTGTTCTTGCAGCTGATAGTTTGATAGTAATATTCATTTCTAGTCAGTATATGAATATCATGTTCCGTCATAATGGTTAAAACCAAAGCAGAATATTATTTTTAATATTGTTCCAGTTCTTTCTACTTGCCATCTTTTGTATTATGTATTTTTGTTTTTTGACTTGACTTGCAATATGGAAACTTTTCTAGTTGTTTAGACAGCCGCATTTTTGATGTCACCCAAGCTGATAGGCCTTTGGTGTACTTATTGATATTCCTGAATGATAGATTTTATTTGATATTAAATATCTAATTTTATAGAACATATTTATTACATTTTGAAAAATTGCCCTCACAAAGCAGTCAATCGTTTATACTTCCATGGTGCTCATCATTAACTGCAACAACACCAGTGTTCCCTAATGAAAGTGTTTTTTTTTTCTGTAACAATTTCATATTTAAAATATCTCAAGAAAAAAAGATGTTAGAAATATGTGCACTAAGCTAATTGGTTTTTCTTGCTTCAAATAAAAAAATGGACAATGTTATAATGCTTCTTTGTGATGGTATTGAATTTTCCAAATGGAAAGCACCGGGAAATTCATCTGAACAATAATGAATGTGTAAATATTTTCAAAAATGCTACTAAGACTGCTTCAAAGTCCTTTATATCTGCTTAGTGAAAGGCAAACAAAATCAATAAAATAATTTTTTTATTATCTAGTATCTTTCATTTCGACCTTCAGAATATTTGCAAATAGTTTGAATTATCAAAAATTCAGGAAACTGAACAATCGAGCATCGAAAAATCTATCTGATATCTATTATTATCATTATATCCTCCGAATCAGAATGAATCTTTTTTGATTCAAGATTCCGCTGGATGGCTGGAAGAGCTAGAACCATCTAGATATCATTTATAGCACGGTATATTATCTTTAAGATTATCTATAAGATAATATATTATCTTTAAGATATATTATCTTTAAGATTATCTATAAGATAATATACTGTGTTCATAGCTATATTCGATCTAAGGTTTTTCAGATAGTTTTATGTGCTGTTGTTGGAACTTATTGGGGTAAATGGTAAACTTCTGTTTTTTTATTCTTCTTTTCTTAATTTTCAACTTGCCACAATCAGTCGTCAACACTATGATGGGCTGTGAATATAGCTGACAATATATGATTTAGGTTTGTCACTCAATCATGTTATTTATAAATTGGGATGGTTTATAAGTATCAAAACAATGAAGATTCCTTTGATACCAAAGCAAATAATTCACAAAAGAATCAGATAATAAATCAGAGAGGTTCCACGTTATACATCACTCTCCTGGATAAGTACTTACAGAAAAATGTCTGACATAAATAAAATATTGAAAGAGGCTGCTATCCAGATAGGATCTGGTGGTTCTGCAGGTATGTACCTATTACAAAGTGAATAATAATAGTGCAATACCATTCCTTCTTCAAGGCTTTGTGGAAGTTTGCATTATGCACCCCCTTGATCTTATAAAAACTAGACTACAAATTCAGTCCAAGACTCTGCATAGCAGTGACCCCAAATATTACAATGGAATTGTTGATTGTATACGAAAAATGTATAAACAAGAAGGACTATTTTCCTTCTGGAAAGGAATAGTACCGCCAATTCTAGCAGAAACTCCTAAAAGGGCTGTGAAAGTATGACTTGTTGAGAATAATGTGTGGTCCCAGTGATTTAAAACATCTTGTTTTTTCTAGTTTTTTACTTTTGAACAGTATAAAGCTTTTTTCATGTTTGGATCACCCACCCCTACACCTTTAGTAAGTTAGATGCCCTTTCCAAAACCATGAAAATAAGCCTAGAATTTTTTCAGACATTTTCTTTAGCTGGCCTTGGTGCAGGAATTACAGAAGCTATTCTTGTTAACCCTTTTGAAGTGGTCAAAGTTTCCTTACAGTCTAATAAAGCCCATGCAAGCCAAAGCCCCAGCACATGGGCAGTGACTAGGCAGATTGTAGCAGAGAATGGAATAGGCCTTAATGGCTTGAATAAAGGAGTGACAGCCACTATAGCTAGAAACGGGGTGTTCAACATGGTTTATTTTGGGTTTTATCATTCTGTTAAAGGATACTTGCCACAGTATGAGGTGAGTATGAAGAGAAACCATCAGTCGAACTTAGATTTTGAAATTAGTAGTATTTTTCTTGTAGAATCCCTACCAAGAATTCTTTCGTAAAGTTGGAATTGGATTTGTATCTGGGAGCTTAGCTTCATGTATAAATATACCTTTTGATGTTGCCAAATCTAGAATTCAGGGACCACAGCCTGTGCTAGGACAGATTAAGTACAAATCTACTATACAGTCCATTGGTATTGTTTATAGGGAGGAAGGGTGAGTGTCAATGTGCAAGTTTTGAAATTGAAATTTCTTATTCTCATTCGAATAAATTCCCATCAATATGAAATGTAGACTTTCTCAAGGTTAGGTTTGGATTAGGTACACATCAGGATCAGTGCTGCCGATTTCTGAGAAATTCTATGATAGTGAGATATTTGTGAGGTGTTTTGCTGATATTTCACAGAATTTGATACTTGACATGAAAGTTGACATACATTTGGAATCACAAGCTTGAAATGATAATATATAGCTTCAGTGTATCAGCAATATCTCAATTTGGTAACCTCCTAGTCACTCTGTGAATGTTTTTCTTGTGTTTTCCATGACCATACCTAAATCTGTCTATTATATGGTCAGTTTTTTGACAAATCATGAATGGATTTTAGAGGGTCATCAGTGTTTTATTATACTTATACCGCGCGGATATAGACTTGAGGGTGGTTTTTCATTGAAGGTTTGGATAGATTCCATACACTTGATTGTTGAATGGAATGTCCTTGAGAAATTCCATGGTTTTTCAGATTTGGGGCCCTTTATAAGGGTCTGCTTCCCAAAGTTCTTCGTCTTGGGCCTGGTGGGGCAATTATGCTAGTTGTGTATGAATACATGCACAACTTTCTCACTCAGAAATTTCCCTGAATTCAGTATCTACATGGTTTTATTTAGATATTTTATGACCCATCAGTGTTAAGTTTGTGAAATGTTTATATGAAATGAAAATTATTGGTATACTTACTATATGAAAAGCATTTATTTTACTACATTTTTTGAAGAAAAAATGAACACATATGATGGGATTAAAGTGTATTTTATTAAAATTGTTCTACTGGAAGCTGTCGTTTTCTTCACAATTGAACCTGTTGTTTCTTTATATGGCTGTGTAGATCTACAAGCTCGGTTTTCAGTCTGTCAAAAACTTCAGCTATGCTGAAAGAAATTCGATAACATTCGGATGAATCAAATTGTTCTATACTTACTTTTCCTGGTGAATATTCTTTTCGTTTTCGCTATCGAGATCAGTCGGTGGTTTAATAGTTTGTTTTTCAATGTCCACTTGTATTCCTACTGATTTTGTATCCTGTAATAATTTATAAAGATAATTTTCCTCAAAAACGGAAACTCTCTAATATAGTACTTATTGAGCTGTCTTCGAAGTGGGGACAAATCTAAAATACTCACATTTTCAAGGCCTACTTTCTAATTTCGAAAATGACCGATCAGGATTTTTCTTCAAGAAAATGAACTGCCTTTTTGATTCCGGCTTAGCTGAAATACCCCATATTAGATTTTAACGTAATATCTCATTCAGGGTATTCGTTATTCAGAGAATTTTTGCTCTCTCGATTCACCTTGTATTGAATCCTAAGGAGTTTATATGACCGGTGAAATGAATGGTCACTCAATGAAGGAACACCAAGTAGCCAGCCAGAAATTTCATTCAAAGATGAGTTAATAATGTTTGAAAACTTCTTATCCTCCAGTGAATGATCACTCAATTACTCAATTACAAATTGTATTACGGTGAATCCAAGGAGCAAATATTCCAAAATTTGATTTTGAATAACTAAACCCTATATGAGATTGCGTTCAGCGGTATATTTTATATATTTATACCTGAATCGAAAAAGCTGCTCATTTTTCAAGCTAGCTCAATTTAATCATAATTCAGAACTATACGTAGTTGAGTGTATTATCAATAGTACCACAGTTATTCGAAAAAAATCACCTGATTAAATAAATTGATATGAATTCAATAATATCATCATGTAGACCATGGTTAATCGTACATGGTTGTAAAAAAGATCAATAGCCCTTTCAAAAGAGGTATAATGCACCATGCCTTTCTAGGAATTTTACGTCCACGTTAATATATCCGTTTGATTATGAAAATCGACATATTTCAGAATTGTTTGAATAATCAACTCAGTCAATTAATTGATATATTCAATAATTATTCAACGCAATGTGTACTGTGGCTATAATATACTGTACTATATTATATACTATACTGTGGTTCTGATTGGTTATCGATATCATGAGTGGAATATTTATCTTTTAAACTCAGTTCAGGGGAAATATTGACAAGTTTTTTTTGACTTTTGAAAAGAAATCAAACATTTTCCAGGGTTCAAAAATATATTGCTTCAAACATTATACACAGTTAAATAACATAATGATCATATCGAATAACAATAAATGACACAACAAACTTTTTTATCTTGACCCAACAAAATAAGCGCGTTTTACCGCAACTGTGAGGCAATTGCAGTTGAAATAAGCAATAAATAATTTACTACAACAAATCTATTCTTTTTTGGTTATCACAAAATGAACAAAGAGTGCGTTCAGGGTTTTTCCGTAAATTTTTCAAAACCATCTACGGGGTTTTTATGTTATAAAAAATTAGTAAACACAAAAGTGTAATTTTAATCGTTTCATCAGAATTTCTACTTTTTCAATTAAAAAAGAAATTTTGATTAATTTTTTTTTGTTGATTTTAGATTTTGATTATTTTTTATGCAACACCTTGTGAATGGAATTATAACTCTTGTCCAAGTTATAAAATTTGCAGATGAATGTACCATGTTTCATCCACCTGTTATCAAATTGACTGATTCAAAAAAATGCAAATAAATGCGCCCTAGAACATAGTTGTCCACGTTCAAACGACAATCTGTACCCGGGGCCATTTAAGTTCAATTTTTCCCTACTGAAGTTGATAGTATGAATTAATCCATTGAAATCGAAAAGAGGTATAATAGCTCAGGAAGAATACCTTATAGACAGAATTAACATTCCATAGGTGAAAAAAAAAATGTCCTGTCTTGGATTCCCTGATGTCACTGCACATTTATTTGCATAATTTGAGATAATTGAATAGTCGGAAAAGAAAGTTCTAACAAATTGAAATAGTAAGTGATATATAGGTTGTACCATTTGAATAATGTGAAAATCCAACATTCGCCTGAATACTTTTGCATTTTTGGCAAGAAATTCTGATGATTCAGAAAAAAATTCTCGATAACCCCTGTAGGAGTGTTTTACATATTGGAAAACCACGAACATCAGAAGGAAATTACCGTTGCAGATAATTCTTATGTTACTTTGATCGATGGTTTGTGTACATTCACCCAAGCTTTTTTCTGGCCCAATTCTTTAGAAATAATCTTCGCATTTGGCGAAAAACTTTCATCCACCTGGTGTGTTTCAGCTACTATCTCGGCTTGAATTTGTGGTTCCGGTACTTCGAAAGAATATTTGTTATTGTACGACTCTGCGATGTATTCTTTCTGATTTTCGTACGCATCGATTTCCTTTTCAATATCTCTCCTCGCCCTATTTATGGTTTTGAGTTGTTTTTCCGTGGCGCTGTATTCGTGATCAAACGGTACAGTTACAGGTTTGTTCGATTTATACAGTTCTTGTAAACCTCCTATTTGCCAAATCCCCGAATATAACGGTTGTACGACGGATTTTTCAGCAGCTTCATGATTATCTTTGTCTTGGAAGTTATTATAGGGTTTTCTAAAGGTTTCCCCGGCTTCTGGGGCCAAGTTCTTTGCGAAATCTTCTCTGATTTTCTTATAAGGTGCTTCTATATCAAGATGTGGTAGGGGACTCTTATGTATGCAGTCTTCTTCAACTGGCTTTTTATATTTAGATGGTACCTTTTTGTGTTTGTATTTATCGAAACTTGTGTAAGATTCATCACTTTCCTTATTTGGTGATGTTGTCTTAAAATTTTCATAGAACTCATCGTTTTTCTTTTGCTGTGCCTTCACAGCTTGCGAGGCAGTTTCACTATTTTTTTCCAACTCTTTTTCCTCATTATCGGGTTTATTACTATCAAAGAAGCTCTCAAATTTAGTTCCAGCACCTAATTTTGGAAATACCTTGTCGAAATTATGTTCATGTTGATGCTGGAGCTCTTTTATCTTCTTCATCTCAACATGTTCATCGTCTCTTTTACTCTGTTCATTCGTTAATTCATCTTCAGAATCGCGAGCTGACTGATTGACTTGTCCGTCACCTTCAACTTCAATTTCTTCCCGAATTTTTTCGTATTCTGGTGATTTATAGTCACCGAAGTGAGTTTTTATGAAACTGTCGATGTCTTGGACATTGTAATTTTGAGCTTTCTCAGCGTCATAATCGTCTTGGGATTCGTTTTCATTGATTTCGTCTGTCACTTCCTCATTCTGTTCTCCTTCATCTTCCTGCACTTCATCTTTTTCCTCTGTATTCTCCACGTCCTCATTTTCTTCTACATCCTTCTCACCTTCATTCTCACCTTCATCTCTTAAATTCTCGACATCAAAATTCTCACTAGCATTATTTTCGACTATCTTTGGTCGCTCTTCGTCATCATCTTCAATTTTTTCTGATTCTTCGTCTTGCACAACTCCATCTTCCACTTTCCCTTCTTCATTTCGTTCAGATCCTTTCTCTTGTTCAACGTCATCTTCCACCATCTCTTTTTCATTTTCTCTCTCAATAATCCCTTCTTCTTTGGCAAGTATATGTTGGTTCCTAATTTCTTCATTTTGTTTCAAAAAATCCTCTACTGTAGCTTCTGGATTCTCATACAGCTCCAAAGGGCTTTTTTGAACTGGTACTGATTGGCTCAGATAACTGTAAGGCAAAGCAACAAGTTGTTGCTCCCTATTCGCTTCTTTCTGTTTGTCCTGGGCATCCTGCTGAAACTTTTGGTTATAGAAATTGAGCAGCTCTGCGTTGACGTACTTAGACGTCAGATACGAAGGCTCAGCTTCATGATTCACCGTGTAATCCACCCCACCTACAGGTGCTTTCTGGAAATAAGCCACTTGTGTTGAAGGAGCGAAGAGAGTATCTTCGCGAGGACTTTGATATAGTCTCACGTTGTGTCGGATGTGCAAACTACGAGGTTTGTTATCCTTCGGGATATTTAATTCTTCGTATTTTGACAGCTCTTCTGGAAGCTTGTTGGGCGAATTACTCTCCAGAAGAGTCGCTAACTCTTTCTGTGGCACCAAGTACTTGTAACCGTGTTCTACAGTCCACGGCGCTTTATCCCAGAACTGTTGAAACTCCTTTTTGAATTTAGCTTTAGACTCTTGCTCATCGCTGATAATAGCTTTTTCCCTAGCTCCAGGCTGCTCTTGATGATTGTATTCAGGGATATCTATGTAAAAACGCTTCGGACGATCTTCGTCTTCATATTCTTCAGCTTCCCTGTCATCGTCGTAGTCTCTCAGCTTCGGTGGTCGTAGAGGTGGTGCAGGTGGAGCTGGAGGAGCTGGGGCTGGAGCTGGCGCATCTGGGGCTGGAGGTGGCGCAGCTGGAGCTGGCGCAGCTGGAGCGGGAGCTTGTGCAGCGCCTGTAGGTGAGACCACAATAGCGGAAATGACAGGATCTTGGCTGGGAGGTGATCGGTTTCTGTCCCAGTTTAGGTTGATGCTCAACTGTCTCCGGACACTGTCTGTGAGTAAGGGTGGCAGCTGCTGAGGTGAAGCTGCTGGGGGTGGTGCAGCAGCCGCTGGTGGTGGTGCAGCAGCCGCTGGCGGTGGTGCAGCTGGAGGTGCAGCTGGTGGTCTAGCTGGAGGTGCAGCTGGTGGTCTAGCAGGTGGAGCAGCTGGAGGTGCTGCTGGAGGAGCAGCTGGGGCAGGAGCTGCCCCAGCAATGGAAATCACTATTCTCGGCCTTTTGAATACATCGTATCCGAATAAGTCACCGACGCTAGTCAAGAATCCTTGTATATTTCGCCTGTCTCTGTTTTGTTGAGGATTTTGCGCAGTCGCAGTCACTACCAACACCAAAACACTCAGCAGTTTAGATAGTTTCATATTGCATATCTTGATAGTCGACTCTATTCCTTCGATGAATAAATTATACTGAGCTTCTGTGAGGGAATGATTTCACTTGAAACATAGTCTGTTATTTGTCAGAGAAAGGAGGGTTTTTTGTTGGTGGACGGTATTGTAGCAAGACTATTGCGTTTTTCTCGAAAGTGACCAATTACGCAAGGCTATTATTTGATTGAGTGGATGTTTTGGTTCGATGGGCAAGTCGTTATTGGTCTTTGGAGATTTCAGTAATGTTAAGTCGACTTGTGGGTCATATTGTGCTATTGGTAATAGATTAGTCGGTAAACCGCTATTACTGTAACACCTCTATATCGTACATGAGTTAATGCATGGGTTGTGGTACAGGATGATAAAAGTCATACGATATTTACGAAGTATTGAAATTGTAACCATGATGATGTTCTCAATAGCCGAAAAAGTAGATTTCCAATAGCTCGGTGAATATTGAATATTTACAATCTGTAGTTTGCGTTGAAGGGCATTTTAGTTCAAAGAAAACTGAGAGAAAACGAACTCAAGAAAAGAACTGATATCGAGCAGTTAATATCTTAGCTTGTTTGAAAAAATTATTTGTCATAATGATGTGTCTGATATTTCAAATGAATCATTTGAACAATTTTCGAAATATATTGCAGTTATACCTAGAAGAGATAACCTTTATAACGAACAGTTCTCATTGATCGTCAGTTTCAATAATGCTACGCGCATTGAATAGTTGAATAAAATGAACAGTTTTTTTTTTAACTTTTTCCGTCATCGGGTTAGAACATATTGTGATTTACCTTTATCCTTGATTGAGAATTTGTCGCAATCGCACAAAAAAATGATTTCCAGGCAGATTTCTAATGATTTATACTATATAGAACCAGCCATCAAAATGACAGTGTTTCCATTTGAGAAAATTGTCGATACCTTTAAATTGGGACAACCTGTGTACATTATTATGGCATGCAATACAGACGCTCTGTATATTCTAATAACTGACCTAACAAGAAAATATTCACATGGTTACCCCTTCTAATTCTGAAGGTTTACAAGTATGAACGTTGTCATGTTGTGAACGCTAAGCGACAAGCTTAGTTTTCTGAGTTTAAAGGGGAATTTGACAATAATTATACAGTATTTCTCAACGAATCCGTTCAGGCGATCACCGATATGTTGGGACTTTCTTTTCAATAAACGTATTAAAAAATGCACAGCACGTACGGAATAGTAGAAGTTAAGTCGGTCATACTCGCTTTTGCGACTGTGTGATTACAGATACATAGATAAAATGCCAGGAAATTTTTGGCATTAGAAATTCATCAGGTCTGCTCGCTAAAAAAATATTGCATATCATGCTATACAGGGTGCTGGTTCCAAAACGGTTCGACTATCGAAGGCTGTTGAAGAAGAAAAACCTTTTGTGAAGCTCCTTCAAGATTTCTTCACGGCGTTGCCACATTCTGCTTGAGTTCTGAGATGTTCAAGAGAATTTAACGAGTGCGGAAAATTCAATCCTAATATATTTACCTGATAGAGGAAATGTACCAATCACAAATGGATCGGTCGGACGATTCATCACTTTCAGTTGATCACCGAATTTTCATAAATTTTTTCGAGACTTTTTTGAGACTTCAATAACCAACTCAAGTCCATAAAATACGGCCCTCATTTGTATATATTTCGCGACACGTAATTTTTCGCCCATGCCAATCATTTGTTATAATTTGTTCTCATTTCCCATATATATAAGGTTGTATTCTACAGCAGTTTTGTGATTTGGTAAATGGAACATGGAACATATTATCTACTGATAAAATTGAGTTACTGATGAATTACTCAAATTATTGAGATAAGAAGAGGTTTTGTTTTCATTAAAAATATTTTTATATTTCCAGATTTTTTTAAAAAAAGGTGTCACAAAAATAGAGAATTTCTCTTGTATGTATCTGAAGGTTAAATTCCAAGTGCTGTGACATTTTGGGCCAGATTACAAATCTGTCCTTACTACACAAATATAATTATAATGTATATAGTAAATTATATAGTATAATTTTCCTTTTTTTTATTTTCAAGAAACGAGGAGAGAAAATCCCACACAAAAACTAAAAAAATTAATATTCCACCTCCTCCAATAACTTATGAGAGGTGATACAGATTTTTCTTGATGAATAAATGCTCAAGTCCCTTTCTTATTTTCTCAGACATTATGAAGCCTTGCTCGCCTATTGAAGTTCAAACGTTTCCGCAAAAATATCGTGCAGAATGGGAGAAAATCATGAAAAATTGCTGATGATAAATTAGGATCGTACCCAGGAAAATGCACAAATGAGGGATGGAAAGAACATTCAAAATATTTTAGGTCCGTGTTGAAGAATATATGTTGATGGTAATAAGTCCGTTATTGAGTATCACACAGTGGCGAGCAAAATGTCATTTTTTAAGAACTCAATAATTCTGCATCAACTCCGTGATTAACACTTTTCCTTACAACGAGTAGTTTCAGGAATATCTGACCCCTTCAACACCTCTTTGTCGTGACGCCTCTGGTTATACCACGATCTGTGCATTTTTTCTTTTGCGCTAATGTGACTATCATACATTTTGTGAATGTAAATGACCGTTTATATAAATGAAAAGCTTGGTTGACATTGCATTGTGTAGGAGAGTTATACAATACGCGTAATTTTTATTGAGGCGGACTGAATTTTCATGAGGGCATTGGTTTCCACCCACACTGCATCGCATAGCTTGAGTAGCGAAATTTCCCACAGCCAGGGAGTTTCCAAATTTCTTATTTTTTCCATCGCACGCATTTTTAATTTTTTTGTACCCTAAAACTTGACTTCAGGAAAAATATCAACAAATCCCTGCCATTACAACGTTGCCAGACTCTTTACTTTGTCTAGATATTCGAGAATTCATGAAATGATATGCATTTATTTTTCGAGATTAATAATTTGAAAGATTCACTCACTGAGTGGAAGATTGTTATCTCTGAATGTCAAGAGCAGTATCTGGTTAATAGACCATCTTGTGGTTCCTTATTCATGATACTCCATGCATATGATAAGGATGATCCCATATGGAATAATTAGGATGAAGAAATTGACATAAACTTTTCATATTCAGTATATTGCCAACCAACTCTGATGAATGTACTCCAAAGTGACTGCAGTGACATGCCCGATATTCGCATTAGAAACACAAGTTTGAATGCCAATCACCCATTATCAAACATTAATAATATGGTGTTGAAGAAGTGAGATTAGTGCATTGATACAACATAGTATGATGGTATTTATCTGACGTTCAACTGACAGATTGGTGATACCAATTTCAATCGCGAGTGTTTGGAAGACCTTCTTCTTTGATATACTTACCATTCTTTACAATTTTACTCCTTCATATTAGTGAAAAATACTTCAACATCAAATATTACTATGTCAAGTGAAAAAAGGTCTTCGTTTTTCCTCTTTCAATCTCAGGTAATTTTATTTGGAAGAATCTAGTATCGTGGGGGCGAAATAAACCATTTGGAATTAGGAAAAACATTTGTTTTTAATTTTCCTCTCATTCTCTGATACAAAGTTCATGAGTTTGTATCAATTTTGCATGCAAACTTCGGTTCCCTTGAGCACTTCTCGTGAGAATATACCTAACCTAACCATATACAGGGCTCGCCCAAGGAGAAGGTTTGTTGAAGTTAACAAACTTTTTTTGAATTGTTCCTATGATCGATATGATATATAAAAAGTTGACTTTCGAGTAGAATAAATGATCAGCAAACAATAAATGGATGGACAATAAATGTTATATTGTGTCATTGAACCTGGCTGGAAATGCCTTTGAATCGACTATCCAGTCATGAACTATAAACTTCATATTCCTGTTACCTTCCACTACCTTCATGTCCAGTTTAAAATGAGATTGGGGAAAGTCAACTGAATGCATGCGAAATGCATTTTATACGGTCAAGTTTCGACAAATGGGATGCATGTTAGTTTGAGCAGAAAAATCCTCATCATCGTAAGACTCGTTGCATAATCAGACCGTGAAAAAACTAATGACGAATGGCGGCAAAAGAAACCACTTTCGATCGTGCCGGTTTGAGATCGATTCCACTAAGCTTTCAGCCGATTTTTTTCTGAGGTAAATACACGAGAGATCAATTGTCGATCGATTTACATGCTCAAAAATATGAAAGTATTTTTGGAATAGCAAAATCATCCTGTGAATGCATTTTAATAATATCTTTCATTGATACTCCGGTTGAGCACAATTTGTTTTTATAAACTCCTCGTTGGTTCACCAAAACCAAAAAGCTACTTCTTTGAATTCAATTTATCGTTTGGATTATATAGATATAATCATAAGCATATATCATATAGATCATAAATAGAATCCTTTGGATATCTAACTATCAAACTACAAATAGTGTGCCTGGTTCAGCTTCCAAACATATGCAGAAGCTTTTAGATTCTATTCAGGAGAGAGCTATTCTCCTAGTTGGTAACACTACAGTCATTGAATTCAATGACTTCTCTAGAAAGCCGGAGAAAGGTGGACGATCTCTACCGGTTTTTTTTCAAAGATATCTCCAATGGTCGGTGGTTAATAGAAATCTCGTCTATTATTCCACCACGAGGATTCGATGTAGACAAACTAGGCAATCCCAGACTGATCACCCCTCTTCAATAAAACGACAAGGTCGTGGGATTATCTGCCTAGTGAAGTATTTCCTGGTGCTTGCGACCTCTGAACTTTCGAGAAAAAAATCCACAACCTTCCTCCTTTCCAAACGATGGCTCAAACGATATTCCACGAATATTATAGATTTTCCTTTCGTGTTTTTGAAAGATATGAACATTCCTTATTTCTAGACCCTATATGGTACAAAGCAAATAATCTAGAATTTCTGCCATTCTGCAATTCAATCTTGATGAAAAAATAAAAATTCAACTGAATAATGAAATGTACCAATACATTGTCTCAAAACTGTGTGATCATACTCGTTCGTAAAATCCGAAAATGTTGAGACATACAAGGTGTTCCTCTTGAAATTAGCAAGTTGAGGTTATTGAAGTTGCAGGAAAATTGAAATTCTCTCTCGTGACTAGAGTGATCTGCATATTTAGTAACATAGTAAGCATCGCAGAGCGTTGTTCTTGACCATTGCTCAACCTTTCTTGATACGCTTGGACTAATTCAATCAAAAATAGACAGATCAAATATATTGTCGCAACCATTTGACATGGTTGATAAGTACGTACCCACACTATGAAAATTCAGTGTGAAATTGACCTTTTCCTACATGACCACTAGAAAAAATTTCGCCATCTTTTTTTTTTGTGAAATAGCGTGTCAAGGGTGAACACTTGAGTGAAAGTAGATATTTCAGATATTTACTATTTCTCTTTGTCTCCAAATGAAGTATGTACAAAATCCAACGGAATATGTCAGCTATTTCAATAGATGCAATTCGTATGATATGATATTCATACAAGGACCTCAAATTTGTGTCAAAATTGAAAGTCACTTCTGGTTCAACCAAAAGTGACAATAACGTTCTCATTTCAAATGGCGTCCTGTATGTTCTTTCAATTTTCCACTTTTTCTATCCACAATAGCCTTCTCAACAATGTATTTTACATACAAGATGTCAAAGGTCTCTTTAAATTCCAGATTGAAAGAATTGCAGTAAGCTATGACTGAACATTTTTTGTTTCATTACCATTTCATGAAATGCTCAGTATCAGGTTTATAGAGGAGCTACTCTCAGTATTAATAAGAATAAAAATAATAATGATGATTAATATCATCGTTTCATTTCATATTATTCTTTCTTTTTTATCTTCATTACTAACATTATCATGAATCATTATTATTATTTGAAATATAGTTTCTGGTTGAACCGGAAATGACTCCCGATTGATATTTTGCTCAAATTCACGGTCCTTATTTTTTTAACAATCCATGAGAATTTCAAACTTTCTTCTTCTGAAATGGCTGAGATATTCATATTATCTATTAGAATCTTGTGGATATCTTCGGCATTTTGTTGGGAACCTATATTACCCAACTTTTTGGCGCCTTTTGACTTTCTGTATCTTTCCGCGAGATCTCGAATTGTAACAGCCTGCTGTATACATATTCTCGAAAAGTAGCCAGAGAAAGTATGCAAATTCCAGAAATGCTCATTGATTTTTCATCAGATGCATTCGAAGCTTTTTAAATTCTTCGCGAGCAATGCAATTAGGCAAACGAATACATCCAGAATTGGCAAGTACTTTCTTCGTCAATGACATTGCCATGTTCTATCAATATTTGAATGCAATCTATTTAATATACAAAACTCGTAGACCAATACTGGCCGGTATAAAAACAAAAAGAAAGTGCCCAAATCGTTTATTTGTCAGTGGTGAACTTCATAGTGATGGTGTTACTTTAGTTTTTCCAATAAGGATTCATACTTGAACATAATAAAAAAATGGATAGATATTTGGTGAGTATTTTCATAGAACTGAACTAACTGAACACATGCCTTAGAAGAGATAATTCTACGTTTAGTTAAATGGAGGCTTCATGCAGAAGTAAACCATGAATTGCTCATTTCGGAAATATAGCATTTTTAATTATAATATGTTATACTATTTATACATCATATATTCATACATTTCCTATCAATTTTTAATATTTGTGCTGATCGGACGAATTGAACATACTTGGCAACACTGATGAAATGGGCAAAACTTCGAATTGGCTGTAGTCACAATCGCAAAAGTCCGGTAGAAACAGTAGTTCAAATTGTTAAGAATCACTCACACTCATAGAGTGGATAAAATTGAATTCCGGAATTTTCCAATGTGGTTTTGAATAAGTTAGATCTGACGTTTGTCTGTCAGTTTATTAGGTAATGCAAATGATAATACAAAGTTGCGTATTGAAAGACAAGCCATATCGATACGCATTTGAGTGACAATGAGTTGAAATTGAAGTCCCAAAATGAAAAAAAGTAGTTATTGCAATTACTTTGTAAGAATTCCATTTTCATTTTCAGATCATAGCAATCATCTCATCTACTTTAGCAACTTCAGTTTTCTGCTATCCAGATTTGCAACGAATGAACTCAGACCATGAAGAATTGAACCCACTCAACGAAGACTCCAATTCAACCCTGAAGGCCCAAGATAAAAGAACGATTCTCAACCCCACTATCAGAAACTACGCTTGGGCCAAACATGTAGCAATCAGACCATCTGGAGCGAAGTACTTGCTTGGTTACAGCCCAGTTGACTTGAAATACAGACCAGTACTACGCCCTCTATCTATCAGTCACCAGGGGTACCACTATGATAGACCAAAGATCCGTTTTCAACTGAAGAAACCGGTGATTCACATTCCACAAGTCAGACCAGTGCTGCAAACACAATGGAAACCTGTAGTGAAACCGGCAATACCAATACATGTACCTCCTCCAGCGCATCTCCACACAAAACCTGCTAGACCGGTACTGCATCTAGATGAAATCAAACCTGCTCACGCAGATCATCTACATCTGAATCCTGTACCACATTTGGATCATATCCATGCTCAGAAAGTACCTTCAGTACACGTAGAGCACGTCCAGCAAGTACAGGTACCACATGTGGATGTGGTACACAAGTTTCCTCAGCCTACTCATCTCCATCAAGTACCTGTAGCTCAAGTTGAACATGTTCATCAAGTTCCAGCTCATCACGTTCATCAACTCGTTCATGTACCTGCTAGTCAAGTACCAGAAGCTTTTCATGTAGTATCACAAGCTCCTCAAGTAGTTCATCAAGCACAGTTTGTTCCTTCAGCTCAGCTGTTTGAAGTGACCAAGCCCAATTTGGGTGTATTGCCTCTAGGAGCAGTTTTCCAGTCTCCTGTACTTAGAGACGTACCAGCACCCCAGTTCAAGCCAGCTTTGGTACATCAGCACTATTTTCCAGCACCTCCAGCACAACATATTCACCAATTGGTACCTCAGACGAGTCAGCTCCAACCGGTTCACCCTGTGACACATTTGCATCCAGTACCATCGACGCAGCTTCGTCCTGTGGCGGTACCGCAGGATATAAGTCAAGTGGAGTACCATGGTGTCACTAATTTGCAAGCGGATGGGATTGGACTTCACACTTTGTTACCGAATCACTATCATTTACAGTACCCACAGATTCAGCAACATAACTTCCAGATTGAAAGGCCTCATTTGTTCCAACAATTGCCTCACCAAGAGCCAATACAGACAGTAAATCCTGGTAGTACTGGGTTATCTCAAATTCATCAGAACTTGCCTCATAATACCCAGACATATTTCCAACAACTGCCTCACCAAGAGCCCGGACAAGCAGTACATCCTGGAAGTACTGAGTTGTTTCCAAGTCAGCAACACTTGCCTCTGGATACACAGCCACATTTCCAACAACTGCCTCATCAAGAGCCAGTGCAGGTAATACATTCCGGAACTACTGGGCTGTTTCCCAATCAGCAGCAACTGCCTTTGAATTCCCAAACTCATTTCCAAGAAGCTGGAAGGAACGTGTTCCAGCAGCAATTGCCTCAAACCCAGACGCATTTCCAGATCGAGCAGAATAATTTCCAGTCGGAAAACGACGTACAACATGTGTTCCCGCAAGATGTCTCACAGCAGCCTCAAGGCAATTTCCATCAGCAGCTGCCTCAAGACAAATTCCATCAGCAGCTCCCTCAAAGCAGTTTCCATCAGCAACTACCTCAAGTAAATTTCCAACATCAGGAGCCTCAAAATAATTTCCATCAGCAGCCACCTCAAGGCAATTTCCAGGAGGTAGATGATACTCAAGAAGAAAATGCTCAATCCGATGGAAATTTGAATGCTGGCCATTTTCACCCTGCAGATCAAGTGAGTAGTGTCCACTTCTACAGGCCTGGGCAGTTCCAAATAGGGGATCAGAATGATGCACAAGGGTATTTCTATAGACAGCCTGAGAATGTGCAAGGGAATTCTATTCAGGTGGGGGAGACTGATTTGCAGCTCCCTTTGCATTTGCCACACCATCCTGGTTTTGATGGTACCGGAAGACAATTTGAAGAAGATGAATCTTCTGGGGAAGATTCTCAGAAGAACAGCGATTTCAGGCCTTCCATACAGTTGGAACCGCCATATAAAAAGAAGTAGAATAGTATTATTGTTGTTTTCTACTGTTATACTTATATGTAATTATGTATATATTTCTTGTTGATTTTTGGACTAATTTATTTTTTATAAAAAATGATGTTGAATTCTACAGTAGGTGTTTCATTTCAATTCAATAATGACTACAATTCGACTCAATTCAATTCAATTCAATTCAACAATTATCGAAATCGGTTTGAAACACATCGACCTCATATTTATATGATACTCATCCTCTCTTTTGTTCAACATTCAATGACCAAGTTTCTATCAAATTATTTCCTCAACTACATATTTTGAATGCGATTTACATCCATAAAAAAACAATGTGTTATTATAACTATAACTATCTAACCTTCAAAAGAATATCGCAGGCAGAAGACACGTCGCTGTTTGAAAAATGCAAAGCGCATTCAAATTATGGAATGAAAACCCCAGGTCCATATTCTAGTGACAATCTGAGAAGAATTAGTCGGTCAAAAATTGTTACATAGAGCGAGAAAATCGTAATTTTACAGGAACTGTTATATTATGGAATATTGTTATGTACTTTTTTCGTCCACCACGAATAGTTTCAGAAATATATTAGATTATTTTTATGTCATTTATCATACGAGAAATATGGTAATACCGTAGGGGCATATTGAACGAGTTTTGCAAAAGTCAAAATTTTCCTGACTTAACCGACCACGTAACTCGACAGATTTAGGAGATTTCCTCGAGCAAATAAGATGTGTAGCAATAAGTAAATCGCGACTATTTGAACTCAACCGGTCCCATTTATTCAAGAAAAACTCCATTCCTACAACTAAATGCAATCAATTATTATCCAATGTAGAAAAACGGATACAAATCCAGCACAACTTATTAATGGAATTAATTTTATCGATATTTCATCACTTTTCTTGTAGTTTCTTACTGACACGATTCTGAGAAGTAAGTTTGTATGTTTCACACAAAAATATTCGTACAAATAAATAAATGAATAGATCAAGTCTATTTAATGAGCTGGATCATTTGAATTATTCGAGCTGCAAATTATATAGCACAAGGTGAATATCGAATGTGTACTTTTTCGATTGACGAATTAGGAATACATAAGTTCTACTAGAATTCTAGTCACACATCTTCCTATATTACCAAATATTGCAAGCACCACCCGAAGGATGGCAACGCCTTAAAAGCATATTGAATGGGTAAAAAACCACCCTGTATATGTGTAGAATTAGTCGAATTGTGGCTTTTTTCAAACAACTGGCTCCCTTCATCGAGCAACAACATGATTTTCACAACTAGATACAATAAATCATTTCGCAAAGAGAAAAAAACGATACAAATCCAGGACAACTTTGGAATCAACTCAAAATATCACAATATTTCTTCATATAATTTTTTTTTGGGTAGAGCAACAATATTGATAGTTAGGTAGGTATTCAATAATTCAAGTTCTTACTAGTGACTGAGTAGATTTTTTGATGGTCTGAATATTGCAGTATCTTTGGAAGGTTGATTAATATAGCACGAGGTTAATTATTTGGCAATTTTGTACTTACCATGCAATCCATGTTTTTTTAAATTTTTTTGTTCCTCCATCATGCGACCTCGGGAACACGAAGAATTTCATAACAAACGGTGAAAATTCACCTTCTTTCTTTTGTCCGTTTTGGGTAGACATAGCCAGTCGGCCTTATTCAATTCCTCACAGAGGATACTTTTTTCACCTTCATTCATTTTAAGGAGTCAAAACTAAGTTGAAGTTGCGTTGAGTAAGGTGGATTCAACTTCTTTCATTTGGAACTTTTTCATTGCTCTGGCACAGATTCTCAGTTGACAGCGCCTTCTATATACGATGAAAGGTAATTCCATTTTTCTCAAGGATGTTAAATAAGGTGAGTTCAAGTTTTGCCTTCTTTCTGACTCTTCCAATGTATAATGAAGGTATAAAAAGTAAATTAAGGAATGGAAGGCCGAATGAAGAAGGTGAATTTTCGCATTCTCGAAAAATTTCTCGAAAAATATATATTTCCCTACATTTTTCCATTGTGAAATTTGGGTTCCTGAAGTCAAACTATGAAAGTATCAAGAAATTTCCGAAAAAATATGGATCGCATGGTAAGTACAAAATTATCTATTATTGGACCAAGCTTGAAAACCACGTTTGACTTTTTGCCGCTGGTAATGAAGTGTATTTTCGACACAGATGTCTCTACAACAAATTTAAAGGAAACAAAATATGGAATTTGAAGGAATGTACAGAGCTATAAAGATATTTATTCGTGGTGTTTTCACTCGAAGGAGAATGCTGAGACAATTTGCACTCCACACATGTCTTCAGAAATCACGAATATAACTATAGTAGCTACAATATTGAATGTTCTGAATCTTTCGAATGAAAATGTTGCAGATTCAACATAAGGTAATTGACTCTCATTTCCAACCATAATAGTTTGCTGATCCTTAATAATTATATATCAACCTGAAAATTTCTTGACGCAATTAGTGATACCTGTTCCAAATCGAGGATTCTTCAATTGAAGAAGGTGTACCATTTTAACAAAAAAAAAAAAGTTTCGAAGACAAAATATAATTTATTCCTCAACAAACTAACATCGTATTTACAACAAACAACAGAATCTCCCGGAAAAATATTCACCACAATGAAGCCTTACCCAAAATGGGGGCAGAATAAGAAAGAGGCACGTGATAAGGGGCAGACAGAATGGGTGCGCCGTAGGACTTATAAAGGGGAGCCGGAGCGACATAGGACTTGTAGATGGGAGCTGAAGCATAGGACTTGTAGATGGGAGCTGAAGCATAGGACTTGAAGATGGGAGCTGGAGCAGCGTAGGATAGGGGTAAATCGTGACCGTAGCTGCCGAACGATATGGGAGCTACATCGTGTCCCAAAGATGCCCCGAGGGCGATTCCATGGCCGCCTAATCCTAAGGCCAAGGGTTCTGCATAGGACGAATGGCCGCCGTATCCTAGGCCTAAAAGACCGCGTTTTTCTTTTTTGTCTTCTGCGGCCAAGACGACAGCTGTGAAGGCAACTATGAGAATCTAAAAACGAAAAAAAATTGTCATTCATTGATTCAGGTTTCAGACAATAGCTATTTGTATAACAAGGGAGGAATGTGCTACATTACCTTCTAAGAAGTAGCAATAATCATTCAAGGGAGGAAAAGGCACTTTACCCCCATGTAATACATATGATTTTCCGTTTCCACAAGTCTTTTTCGAATAATTTATACATGAAACTAACAAACAAAATTTATTGAAGAACTAAAACTAAGAAGTCGGTACAGTATTTTCATTCTTGCATCCTACATATTTCTAGTTTGTGGTAGAGTAATTATTTATACTAAATTATTCACTAGAAGTGAGAGCTAACGCAGTTTTCGTGATTATTTAATTACCAACATTATTATACAGCTGGTATCCCCCTGAAGTACTCGTACTTGGCTGATACTGAATAGGAAAAATACTTTTCTCCCTAGGGAGGAAAAGTACAACTTTACAATTTACAATTAGGAAATGTATACTTTGGGTAGAGGTAAGCGGAAAAATATTTTTTTCCCATTATGCATATAGTGCATTCAATCGATTCTTTGTCAGATCAGGATGCGAAATCGATCTAAATATATAATAAGTACCATATGTGTTGATACCAGCAGTAAATTTTCGAAGATAAAATATCATTACTTTCATAAATAACTACGAGTATTCGTTTCTGAAATTTTGCAATGAGTGTGTGTTTTACTTTCCACTTTCCTGTTACTATAGTGAAATGAGCTACTCTCTGATTCATAAAACAGTGCGTTATTTACTGTTTTCATAGATGGGAAGTAGGAAGAGTAATCTTGATTTTTTTCGGTAACATAGATCAATTCATCAGGTTTTATCTTCCTGTAGATATGAAATCTTTTCCCTGTTTGTATCAAAATACGTATTATATATCGATCGAAGTCATTGTTTCATATATATATATATATATATATATATATCAAATAAGATTTCTAGATGTTGGTTTTTCATGCATTGCCACGGATACTATCTTGATTTTTATAGTTACGAAGATGAATTTACCAGGTTTGTATCTTCCTGTAGGTATGAAATCATCTCCGTTTGCATCAGAATCTTCCATCATTAGGCATTCTTCATTTCAAGCAAAATGTTTGTTATTCATGCGTTACCATGAATATTACTTGAAATATCTTGGAAGAACTACATTCATTAGGAATGAATTTTTTAAAACAATATCTTAACGTCGTTAGTGGAGACTTGAAAAATTAGCATATTAATTAATTTAAAGATCGCCAACCAAGTATTGTTCAATGAACTTATGTTAAATATATGAAAACATCAAAATCTGAAATATTTGTCGATATATCACAAGAAATCATAGGTTTCACATTAGAGAAAAGTGTCTTTTGTTTTCCAATTGAACGAATATTTCAGCGTTCTTTGGAACCTATATCATAATATACTATTTTGAAAAAGAGTGTTATATGAAATATCTTTGATATTTCTCTATTCACTGCATTTTCCTGAATGAATTATTATTATTATTATTATCATAATTCACTTCCGGAACCAATTATTCCGGAGACGCTGATTATCCACTTTAGCACCATATATTACCACTATTGTCATATTATTATTTTTTGTAAATTTGAGAAAATAGTAATCTGTTCGCAAATATTCAAAACTTACCAAGAATTTCATTTTGGAACTGGATGATTTTCTTTCAGGACAAAACTTGATTCGGTTCACTGACTAAACGAAGTGTGGCTAATCAAAAGATATCTAGACTTTATATAGTGAAGTTGGAAGGGTAAGCGCTGATTTTTTCATTGCGTACCGTATTATAGATCTAGATCAAACATAGCACGTACGAAATGTTGTTGGATTTTGTCATTTGAACAGGAGTTTTACTTTTACTTCTTCCGATATCGACTATGAACTTATACGATGAATTAATCAGATTCCTTTCCTTTTCTTTCTTCAATAGAAAAATGCATTCTTCCGTGAGAACAAAAATTAATGTGAGGAGTGGACAAAATCTTCAGTCCTCAAGTATATTATTTCAATTTAATCTAGAGAAGTTCCACACCACCAACTTACCTTTTATTATCACATTTTATCTGTACCATTTCCAATATACAACTTTCAGGAACAACTTTTCACTCTAGCTTACTAAAAATTGCACCTTTATTTTTGTTTTAACCAAGTTTTTGGGATTGTTTGTTGATATGTGCACTGAATGAATTGAATAGAGAGAACAAGCGGATTCAGAAACAAACAAATGCATATGATTTTTTGGTTCATACTTCGACAAGAAAATGCACCTTCACCAAAAACTCAAATCACAGCAATCAAAATCCGATATCGATAAAAAATTTATATAATCTATGATACAGTAGAACCAATAATACGTCAGTGGACTGAGATACCTTTTTTTTTAAACACGTTCTGGGTGGCAACACAATCAATTGCCTTTCGAGTTGGAATTTTGAAATTCAGGTAGGAGGGGTATAGCTCATCAAATTCTAAGATTGTCATACGAAAACATTCAAATATCTCTTATGTTTTTTCACAAGTTACGAATTTTAAATCGACTGAAATTTCCTTTTCGATGAGATACTACGCGGGTTGTAATTTATTTCGAAGTTTCTAATACAACTAATAATTCTTATATTGTACACACTCAACGACAATAATGTCGGGGGATACAGAGGTGTTTCGATGAAAAGTGAGACAAACTGAATTTCTTAGAAAGAATCAGAGAGTGAGGTATCTACAATGAACTTAATGTTCCAATTTTGATTCCGAAGAAACGTATCTTGCCTCCTGTATATTTTTCTTGCAGTTGACATTACAAGTTGTGATTTATTCTTGAAATGCCGATGTACTATAGTATTTCTTCATTTCAATTCATCTCCAACATCGGAAAGAAGTCAAAATATTCCCTAAAAACAATTACATGTTCCAATCAGTATTTTTTGTACTCCCTCTTGTAACTGAAGTGCCCTTTGGTACACAAATGTTAATATTCATGTGTCATGATCCATCAATCACACGTTCGAAAATCTGTAACTTTTCATGTCCCGTCTGTTAAATTAACCTTATGCGTAATGAACATTTCCTTACAGGAAACTGTTGGATGTCAATTACCAATTCGATAGTGGAACCCCGTGAAATCTTGAGAGTTTTCAGTTCTCTGTTGTGTTGTTTCAATTTGAAATCGTAGAAAAAATATCGTACTCAACACGGTTATGAGCTCCTCTAGATACACTTCAATCAGAAAATTTCGTAACTTTATAATTTTCTTCATTGAATTTTAGTTCATGGCAATGTTTCAGTGTGCTATGCATCCTTCGAAATTGAATTTTTATATCTTGGTTCAATGAAGATTCGTCTTCTATTCCATTCTACTCAATCACTGTTGGCAACTTTTCTTCGCATTGGCATTGATGGTGTGTTATATGTATAAACAACAATTATCCGCACTCATGGCAAATCTCAATTTCTGCGAAAGAATTGACCCACATTTGATGCTTTATGCAACTGGGTTGGGTCTCGGGTACCTAGATATACACAGAGGATATTGCAATAGGTAGGTAAAATATTTCGTAGCAATTTGAATGTCTTTTTTTCACACCAACAAAAGACCCAGAGATTATGTTTATTGTCGAAATCTCCAAAAATGACATTAATTATATTAGTCCTTGTGGTGTTGCGAATCGGATTTATTCACGGTACCCATAGGTCACATTATGGTCAGTTTTTATCTGAGTTTGATGCAATAACAGTTGTTGAAATGTATTACAACTATTGTGTGATTTCATTAACAAATTCATGTTCGGGAATAATTTTCTGAAAGTTAGTCAAGGAATCTATGAACTTCCAAAGCCAGTGACTATTTTTCGCTTCTAGCAGCGAATAATAATAGTATGTCATTCGACAGACACATAATGTTGGATATTACCAACGAAGATGAAATTACAAAGCAGCAGGACGTGCTAAAGACGAGCGCTGTAACTTCTAAGTAGGTAATACCTATGAAGAGCAAGTTGAATAGTATACTTTTTCTATAACTATTCGAACATGCAAAACCAATGAGACGGAATGATCTTGAACCCATGTGACAGTAATGAATAGCGATATAACTAAACCATAAGCGAATTATCATGACAATTATGGTTCTGTGATTATTTCATCGCTATTCTACGTTATGAATGTCATTAACAGTAAACGTGCATGTTGCAGATAATGACATTTACAATATGCCCTGTGAATTTGATTTCATCCATTCCATTTGTTATATTCATCTGCCAGGAATGGTATAGATGTAAAGAGTGCAAAGATTATTATTCTGAAATTTTGTACTACCAAATCGATGATTCGGTTCTAGATAACGTTTTTTTTTGGGCTCCAGTTTTTTATGGAGATTAATTTGTTCTATTTAGAACACATTGTATCTTGTAAATGAACGACCATTGTTTTCAATACATTCTCTTCTCAATATGATTTATCACTGATGATTTATTGATTTCTCCCATAGTGTCCGTAAGAGTTCACGTTTTGAAAAAGGAAACATAAAACCTTAACATTTTTTAGACTTCATGTTACTGACAAATTTTTCAACAACTCCCGAGACCACTTCTCAATGTCGACATTTTATACATATTTAATCCTCCTATCGCAAATTCGAAAAGGAGCTACTCTGTATCTTGATACATGGAAGTATAAAAACAAATGAAACCCAAGATTAATGATTTGAACTTAATTTCATGTCACTATGGGTGAATTCTTTTCTCACAGTCGACTGGGCATAATTTTTCCAGAATATTTCACTTTCGCTACATTTTGGTATGGATAGTATCAGTTACCGTGTTGTAATGAGCACGCCCTACCCGAAATAGGCAGATATAGAAATAACCATATCAATTTACTTAGTATAGTCTAGAACATGCGGAAAATAAATTACATAATTTAGGTTGAGAGAAATGAAATCATATAATACTCATATTCATACTTCTTCTGGAACTATATCAGGAAGTATATAGTATTTAGTACCACCAAATATACAGACCAAATTAGTTCATTTGGTTCCTAGGGATGAAATATATTATAATTGAAACATTTTGCTTTGGTTCGTACACGGAAAAAAAGAATTCGTTGATTCAAGCAATATTTACTTCGATCAACCAAATAAAAGTGTCATATATGCACGACAAAATATATTGTTGAAACGAGTTACATTTGATCTTGTTTCAAAAGCGGACTTGAGGTTTCAATCAACTAAATATTCTTTGGATGAACAATATATAATGTCCAACCAACTACATTATGTTTCATTTCAACGCAGAAATTGATTCGATCCAATTCATTATTTTGTTGATCGGAATGTGGAAAATGTTTGAATTGACCAAATTCTATGTCACATCAACAACATGTATCTATCAATTTGATACAATAATTCATCAATCCAAGTGATTATTTCGTTAATCCGAATGTGAGTAATGTTCGAATCAAACAAATTCATGATCATATCAAGACAATCTTTTGTTTGGATTCATACACACTTTCGAATCAGTGAAGTAAATATTTTGTTGAATCAACTCTGGTAAACGGTTGGATGAAATTAGCTCATCATTGGATTGACAAAATGTCACATTCGATCGGAGCATTATTCCAATTCAGTTTAATTATCTCTCTTGGTCTACTGAATATAAGAATTCATTGAACAAACTAAAACTGTCATCAAACTGAGATATCAATTCATGGTGATTCCATCCCAATATTTGATATCTTGGCACCGTTAACCAATTGGTATTTGTAAACAGAGCCATCTATTGACTAGTATCATGATGGTTATATAAGTATTCCAATTAAATGAACCAAATTCACGTTTGATTTCCCCATTCTTTTCTGAATTATTGTATTACTGATATAAGAAATGATTGAAATTTCATATAGATCTAATGAGGTGGGTACTTTCAGGTATTCCATAGCTTATTGGATTTGTTATGTAATAATATATATTGGGTCATCCACCCTAATGATTGCCCCATATGCCATTGATTTTTGACAGTGATGAAGTGATATTCTTTTAGGTATACTCAAAATATTTGCACTATCCAAAAAAATATTGTGCTGAAATATGATTGTCAATTATATAAGTACCTAAATGAATGAAATAATTCACTCGATACAC
This sequence comes from Gastrophysa polygoni, assembly GCA_963576655.1. Taxonomy (NCBI): domain Eukaryota; kingdom Metazoa; phylum Arthropoda; class Insecta; order Coleoptera; family Chrysomelidae; genus Gastrophysa; species Gastrophysa polygoni. Next base: position 10,872,287 of record OY755084.1, on the reverse strand, counting down.
TCAGGATATGGAAGTTGTTGAATTTTGAAGAACAAATAATGTATCATTTCTGCATATCTTCGACCTCCATATCCAAGTAGAATCTAGTAGTTATTCACAAATGTAGCTCAGAATCCGAAATTCTCAGGTCAATTATTTCTGATACTGATCGAACATAATCCACATATTTTATTCCATTCGCGTATTATAATTCAGTTCATCATGATTATCAGCTGGAAGTGAGAAAGAACGTATTCAATTTGATAACTATATATTCTTGAATTGAGCAAAATCAGTTGTTTGAATCGATCCTGTATTGAAGTTGAATTGATATTACCATTTGTTCAAAGTGAATCGATAAATGATTCGTTCGATACGTAATAGTTTTGGATAGATAGATTTGAATCACTCAGTTCAAAGAGATATGTTATCGATTCGACATTATCATTTATTCAATTTGAATTGGAGATGATTCCGTTTGATCAACATATTTTCGAATCAAGCATATATGAGAATTTTATCAAGAATTCCTTTTCGTCCATGCGATAGTATGGTGTCATTCGATGAATATTACTGATGATTGAAATGAATGATATTTAATTCGTTCAAACGAATAATTTTAACCCAATATATTTGGTTGAATTAACAAATCCTTCTTTTCCGTGTATAGGTTTATATTTTCCTTCATTTAATGGCAAAATACTTTCTATAACAGCCCAGCCTGCCCAGCCATATTTTTGAAAAAAAATGATATTCAACCATATACATTTTGAAGAAAATTATTCTTTTATTTTCGAGACCAACAATTCGACTCAAAAAATGTCAATGAATCAATTATATAAGAAATGACGGATTGTTTCGAAGCCATCACTGTTGAACTTATCTTATAAAGAAATAATGAAAGCGTATAAAAATATCAATAAAAACAGCGTATTTTATTTGCTATTTAATCTTTGTCAAATAATGTTCGATATATTATTGATACTTAAATAAAAGGAGAGGATTTGTCATGTTTTGGTAATAGTTGTTTCGGATTATTCAAACCGTTATAACAACTGAAATTATAACAATTCTACCCATTTCAGTGAAAAACACCAGATTTAATACAAATTGCAGAAGAATATATTATAACGACACCTTATGAGTAGTTTTTTGAAACAGAATGATTTTTGAAAAATTGAAAAATCTCTATAATCATTTCTGCTAGACCCCAAGTGTGGTGTATCGATGAAATCAGCTCTCCAGTGAGAATTTAAAAATGGAATGAAATACAGGGTGTTCCATTTGAAATAAGAAAGTCGGTATTGGCCACTGTCACATGACACACACTCTATGTAATTCAATTCTTTGAAAAAAATGCGTATTCAAAAATACAAATCGACGTGTCCAAGCGTTTTCCCCTACACACCCTCATTTATTTGTTGTCGAATTTATCCCATCTACCTGTTCCACACTGTATATTTAAATACAGCTTTTCATCAATAAACAACTGCTGTGTTCAATTAATGAAGACATTGAGAGACTACGCATGACAGTTACAAACATAGTAAATCAATTTGACCACATTAAATATGGTTTTTTGCGGAGTTCATTATTTTGAATTACGACATGCATACCTATATAATAACAGCTGCTAACAATTCGATAATGATATTCGATAATATCATTTATAATAGTAGTTGTTCACTCCTTTGTCTGATTGAATCTATCTAGTGGCATTCCACCGTGACCAGAATTATATCATCCCATAAATTTAATATTACTGGTGTTACAATTCTACACGTACTTATAAAGTGAAAAGAAATGAACTTGTTTTTATGCACTTCAACTAGACACACGCGTTGTGTTGCGTAATGAGTTTGAAGACTCCGGCAAAAAATTTGGCACGAAAACTCATTAGTATCAGGAATAATGAATACAGGGTGATTGGTACATGGATATACATTCTACAGGGTGTCAGAGCAGATGATTCACAAAATTTTTCCGTTTGGAAGTAGTGGTCCATTTTGAAAGATTTTCGAATTCTTGTATAGGTACGTTTCGAAAATTTTTAGACTCAGAGAACGTTATTATGAGATATCCCTACTTTCAGATATGATAATATACAGGCTATTGAAACCAATTCGCTTCTCATCATCAGAATCTCATGAACCCTATGAGATCAGAAGTCAATTGAATGGGAGCAAATTTGAAGATTTGTGAGCTCATCAATATGCTGTTGAGCAAAACGAATTTAGAGGAATTTCATATTTTTTCTGATTCTATTTGACGAGATTATTCGAAATGAATGACACATCCTCATTGTCACTATTTTCGCTTTACACGATGATTTTGTAATCCGACGTTTCGTCATGGAGGTGTGATTATCAATTATTTTTTCAGATACAGACCTGTTTTTTGTGTTCATCATCATGAAGAATTTGCTCTAAGCCTTTGAATAAGGACCAAATTTCTTACATACTGTATATAGTAGACATATTATCTATCATATAAGAGTTACATAAAATGTACACCCAGTTTCTTCCTTTTTTTTATTCAAATGCGTTGATTTCTAGTGACATAATCGGTGCAAGAGCGATATTAATTCATTTCAATAAAAAAATATCAAGGAAGTAAGTACCTATTTGATTTTCAAAAAAGCCCTAAGTATCTCATGATTGAATGTTTTTTTTTCAATTTTTCTGGTAATATTCGAATGCTCGGTCATTATTTCAAATACAGAGTGTCCGGAATATAGGTAAATATGGCTGATGAGAAATATAACAGAACTGATTTTGTTAAATTTGAGTACCTCAGGAAAATGGAAGTACTGCTGATTCCAGAGCCAGAAATTACCTAGTATACGCGAATATGCTTCGTGTACAAGATACTGATGTGTTAAAGAAAAATAGAAATATAATCTTCTCATAATAACTACAGACCCACTGCATGTAATGATTCTTGTACAGTTCAACCCACTTGAAAGTGGGATACTTCTCTAACATTTTTATTTCATGGAAATTCACTGTGATTACTTGTATTTGCACTATTGAAAATGTTCATAGTTTTTTTTTGTAACAAAAAATTACATTTCACTCCGAATCACAATTGTTCCAGCAGGGTAGTTCAAAATAGGTTTTTCTAAATTGATGGATAAATGGAAATTTCATGTTGGTCACACTGTTTGTATAGAGTTTAGGATATATGAACACCTATAGCTAATGATAGGGTCTTCTGAATAGTCAATAATTTTGTGAATGTGTTCTAACCGTTCGCTTCCTGTATTGGCACACCAATCATCAAAAGGAAATCGAATTTGTTTCACCGAAGGAAATAAAACAATTGCATAACACCTGCAATCGTCAATTTTATGAAGCAGAATGACATGTCATTAAAGGCCTATTTTATTCCGATATAAAGACATATAAATATAAAACAATAGAATATCATCTATTATTTCATTTTATTACCTACAACTTGATAGGTAGATGTGCTTGAGATTTATGTGGACTATAAAATTTTAAAATGAAGTTGGCAACGGTGAGTGGAACTACTTCATAAGAATTATAAGGTGTCTAAAATACTTGGATGAAAAATATATAATGATTAGGTATGTAGGATTGAATCGTAGTGGCATAATACGATATTCATCAGTATTTTTTAGTGCGTTAGAACTACTTCATAAGAGCTATGAAGTATGGTGACAGTAATATTTAAAAAAAAAAAATAGGAAAATACTTGATTTCATTTTGTAGTGGCAGTATGATCTTCAGCAGTGATTCTTTCGATTCTTTCGTACAATTATCACAGTGATAGTATGATATTGAGAAGTGATTTTTTTCCGAAAAAGAGCATTGAAATATCATCACTATCTTCAGTTATACTATCTTTTATTTTCAAAAAAAGCTATTGCAGAACAGTTCTCATTCTATTTGTATGTCGTGTGAATATTTGTTGAGTTAGAACATGTTATTGAAACATTGATATCATGATTCATTTAATGTCCAGTTATTTCATGGCGAAGTCCTGTTTTTATTACATGTACTATCCAATTTTCACCCTCGCGGAGTAGTTTGTTTCTGTTTCACACAGGAAATTCGATGAGAATATCTAGTGGCGTAGAAAATAAAGAGAACAGTGATACATCCCTCCTGTATCAACGCCACACTCTAGACAATTTTGACAAGAGTTACTGAAATCCTCAAAGTTATGGCAAAAAATATTTTTGAAACTGAAATTAGAAGAGCGTTTCTCCCTTAGGAAGATTTTCGGAAGAAAAATATGTAATGCATGTCGTCTTGTATATATTTCGATTCATCCAATGGTGAACTATTGCTACTATAGCATGGATCACTCTGTAGATGAAGAAAAAATGTCGAGAATGATACTAGCGATATCCACAGGACGTTACGAAAATCTTGCGACAATCCAATATCAGTGTTGCAACCTGCGTGAGAATAGATTTGAATAATGAAAAAATCGAAGACATTGTAAAATTCTTGAATGTTTCACGAATGCCTCAGTCGCAAGAACATCATAATCGAATGAGTTGCTATGAGATGATGTGTTTTTTCTCGCAAGTGCATTTCGCAAATTTTCGTGTATTCCAGATAGTGGTAGTTTTGGTGGTGATCAACATTCCACCCTCTCTGTGCACGTTCAAGAGACTGAAAAAATACTACGACGAAATCGAGCCGATCTTCGATTTTTTCACCAAAAGACCGAAACACCACAAGAAGCACAAGTCCCACCACAGCGACGAATACGTGCACCACAAGGAAATCATCAAAGAGATCCCGGTTTTCATCCCTGTCGGCCATTCGTACCATCAAGGCGGCCCTCATCACGGATTCTACGGAGCGTTGGAGAACTACGGACACGGCGGGTATCGGGGGCAGCATGGGGGGTACTTTGGGGATCATGGGGGGTACTTTGGGGATCATGGGGGATACTATGGAAAACACATAGGGGGGCTGTTCGATCATGGGCATGAGGGGTACGGACGGTTCATACCGGGACATGCGGGGTTCGAGGGAGGGTACGATGAGGTCCATGATTTTTATTGATTTTATGTTTTTAGGGTTTGATTTTATTTCTGTTTTTGTTTCATTCTGAGAGGTTAAGCAAGATAGTACGTTTTCATTGAGATAGTGACGATACTGAAAGCAATTATAGATAGGGTACAATCAAACAGCTGTATTTCTGTAGCCATCTCGATATGTTTCAGAACAATTTCAATATTGAGCAATTTTGAAATATTTTGTTCGTATATTGCTTTGATTCAGAGGAAAATAAAAATAAATATGATTTCCTAAACTCCCTTCTCGAATCAAGTGAATAAATAGTACCAATGAATGATTTTGTTCATTATCGAACTCAAAATATGGAATTTTCCAAAAATCAATCACCGTGAACATTTTTATGCAAATATAGCAACATCAACTTTTGATTTCACAATCTGTGAAGTTATTCGAGGATTAAAAGCTGAATATGGTAGATGATCTTATATTAGAAAAATGAATAAGTAATGATTTTCCGGCATTCAATTTTTCTCTTTCAGGTATTTTCAGTCGACTTCGTTTGCTTGAACAATCGATCATTTTCACTCGGATTTCGATTTTTATAAGAACAAAATAAAAATGAAAACAAATGATTTTGTCTGTTCCGGTGAAACCCAGTGGTAAATTCTTGGTTGCATTATGGAAATGCGTGTATTTTGGCATTATAACAATGATATGAATTTAAAATTTCTATATTTGATATTCCTTTTGGTCGCCAGGTATATCATTGACAATGTAACATAGTCAATGCCTATACTCACAAATTGTTATTATTAGATCGTGAATGATATATGTACTCCAATAGTTTAATTTCTCAAATCTCACTGAGCAATTCGAAAAATAAATAAAACTATGAACTGAAAACCACTGTATGACAGTACTGTATAAGTACTCACTTCTTTTTTGTATCTCTCATGCCTCAAAAACTGTTGCAGCAGAACTGTACATACGGCCAAACATTCATCAGTCTCCTAGAACAAATATTTTTTCTCAAAATCCAATCAGACTCAACCAGAAAAAATGTGTTAATTATACATATATTCAACAATTTTACAGAAGTGCGTTTTGAGGGGTTGATCTATGGTGCCTGATTCATCATTGAACTTTGGAGACGTCCTGTAACCGAATTTTTCCAATTTTTGTCTGAATTTTTGGAACAGAATATTTGAACATAAGGATTCTTAGTTGAGAATAGTAGGAACTGAAAGAAAAGTTTTTAAATTTTGTTTATACTCAATAAGACATTATATATTTTTTTATCATAACGATCAGAAGAAGAATTGAAGATGTTGGAAGGCAGGCAATTGTGATGGTTTCTTTTGACATAGGCATGCAACATTCATAAAATTATTCGAAATTCAGCCATAAAAACATACAAAGTCTGATGAATTATTCCTTCAAATCTTTCAGCTCCAGTCCAGTACAGTTTTATTGTTAATGTTCATCAAATAAGATGATCGTCTCAGAAATTGATTATTTTAATAATTTTTACCCATTTATTATCCCAGAAAAACTGAATTGAATCTGCTTAAATTCGTAGTTTTTATGGTATTTTCATGTATCTCCCTAATATTTTTTTCAACTTGATAGATGATATCAGATATGATGATAAAACGTTCATGATCCATATAGTCTACATTGAATAATAATAATTGTTTATTGTGAGTTTTGCAACTGATGGGGGCCTCAACTGAATTATTTTGGCTATTCATACGATTACAACGTTGATTCGGACCTCACAATCACCACTTAACAACACTCAATTTGATGGAAAAGTGCACTCAACACATTTCTGCTCAAACTCACATATTATATACGGTTCTCTTACTTTCAGTTTTTTCATTAGAACAGAAAGCTTCTTCTCTAACACTGCCATTTCTCTACGGCTTTTGTGTCGCATGTCATTTGTTTCTCCATATCGATTGTTCCCCAATGAGAACAAAATTCATAACCGCGACATGCGATGCAGAAATCACAAAAGGCTATAGACACGTGATTCCGTAAAGTCGTTAGATCGTTATCTTTGTGAACAAATTAAACAAGGAACCCCAAACATCTATAGAAGATGACTGCATACTGTATTATACGGAAGCGTAGGAGGGTCGATATTATTTTATTTTTATTTTTTGTTCAAATTCCGAGTTACAACTCGGAATATTACAAAATTCAAAGTTGCCACTCGGAATATTACTAAATCTCGAGTTGCAAGTCGGAATTCAAGGAAAAAATAAAATAATACCAATATCGGCCCTTCAACGCTTCCGTAGTATTCATATTTATTTCGGTATCAATTATCAAATCAAATCAAAAATTAATTTATTGTCTGAAGAATAGGAACTCTTATTGACAAAGTGGTAGGACGAGAAAAAACAAAATGATATCAGAACATGTAAAGCGACATACAAAGACTGTGGGAAATCTACAGAATATACACATAAATACACTTACAATTATACATACATCAGTAGGGAAGAACAACACGTCTTCATAATGATATCATATATATATATATATATATATATATATATAATAAGAATATATAATAATATCAACAACAATTGTTATACACGAACTCTATGAAATATATTATTTATCGCCACCTTCACGAAGTTAACTAATTAGTATCACTAACCTTTTTGCGTTATAAATTATAAAATGAATATTGATGAAATGATGAAATTCGTGACTGTAGTATCACCGACTAGGCGAACAGCTCTCTTCTGAAAAGAATCTAAGAGCAATCAGTGTTCTTTGGCGCGGCAAACTGTGATGTTTTTGGTGAAACCATAGTGAAATTGGCTGATGATACAGCCCCAAATTTGTTATGATCGTGTCAGGAATATATTTCTAGGATTGGGATAATAGCTTTTGCGAGATTTGAATTAATACAATCTTGGAGCAAATGACTTCCATTCGTGGACCATTTTCAGAATCTTCTATCCTCTATCATTACAGGAACTGCCAACATTTTTCAAATTAAATAAAAGTGATAATTTCGAGACAGACCTATAATACCGAGTTATTCGCCATTAGGTATCATTATCCTCCTTCCCTTTGAATTTGGTAATTTTCTCAGTCAATTTTAGATTTCAAATAACACCCAAAATGGTGTTGTTGTTTCATTCTCGTTCTATATTTTCTGAACGAAAGAATCATAGTGTCGATAGTTGATGTTACCAAATGAAACACATTCTTCAATATAATATTGAAAAATAAATGTAGTTCACTTCTAAATTCTTGAATATATAGACACCAAAATCGTATAAAGAGAAAATGGATGTGTCCAATAATTTTTCATAGACTATATGTTGATAAAAAAATCTAATTTTCATAACATCATTTATTCGTAATCACGAAATAACTTTTTAAATACTGGAAGTTGATATAAAATAGTTTTTCAGGATCAAAGTAGAACAACATTTCAATATTACTCGAACATCCTGTTTTTTCTTTGCCCAAAAAATATAAGAGTAATTGTACAGTTCCATCAACAAGAAACAAGAAAATATTAAACAATGAAACATTGATATAAAATTCTGATTAATACAAAAGAATATAAATAATAATCAGTAGTTACATAGTGTGAAAGGTGCACATAATATTATCATCTTCACAAAAGTTTGGCATTTCTGAAGTGGAATTGTTTAGTTTGAGATACAAGTATCAAAAACATCAAACATTACAAGGCTTTTTTGTTTTAGACCAACACTGAGCACCAGCAAGAGAAGGAAATATAATGATTAGATATCCTGATTAAATCTTCAAGCTAAAAACCATGTTGAGAAACTGTTCATAATGTATATTGATGTAACCATCTTGGTCCGTATCGTATTGTCTGAAAGAAGACGTAAGTGTCTGCAAAAAATAATGAGAATGAAGCAATTCTAAAGATATACTCAGTTCAGCAACTTACATAAAGTATAACACAGAGCTGTATGAAATCATCAAAAAGGATAGTCTGATTTCCATGTCTGTCAAATCTCCTTATCAAAGTGTTAATAAGACCATCGGATAGCCTGTACCCGAACGATGTCAGAGCATGTTTGAGTTCGCTTTTATCAATGTTTCCTGAGTTGTCTCTATCAAATGATCTGAAGCAATTTTGCCAGTCTGTCACATATTTCCACAGGGCTCCAAAGTCTTCGAAATTAACTTGACCCCTATTATGACGATCGAACATACCTGCAAGAAGAGCATAACGATGTCAGACTTCATGAAAAGTCTTTATATGGATTGACAAGACAAACCTATCATTAAACGTACTGTTTCTGGGTTGAAAGGGCTCCAGGTTCCATTAGACAGGGCTGCAGCTAGTTCGTCAGCATTGATAGCGCCACTTCTATCTCTGTCAACCCTGAATTGAGAAAGACATGATGAATACTTTGTGGTTTAGTTAACAGGTTTATCAGCGGTGAACAAAATACGTCACCTTTGGAAAACATCCCACAGGAATTCTCTGCTAGGCATAGCTGAGGAAAATTGGCTCATTTTCAAAATCACTGACTAATATTTACCAAAAAAAATGATTCACAACTTGTTGAATGAAACTCCTGTCTGAGTCATTTGAAAATTCCAAATCAAACAAGATAACATAACCATAAGCTCTTCTTTTTTTTCTGAAAAACCATATGTGCATCTACCCAGTTTCGAGGTATCAATATGTGGATTCAGCGCTGTCATTGCCACAGACCAGATATATGGTGTGACAATTAAAAAACACAATATCTCATAAACGGATGATATCAAAAATGTCTAAAATCGTTTCTAGGATAGGAAGGGGGAAATGAAATGAAATAAAAGAGAACTCACGCCCATCAAAACCCTAGTCCCCACCTAAAAATATTCGGATAGGAAACCCCTACTCGCCATTAAAAAGCTCACAAAAAATTGATATTATTTATAACATTATAGATGGGATTTTTGTAAGCTTTTTGATGATAGTATCACATTAAGAGTGTGCTATTCAATTTCATCTAGTTGTATTTTCTGATGTAATTCTAGTTTACCCTCATATCCTAGGATCGATTTCGGGCATTTTTTGTTATCATCTTTCGTTTGTGAGATATAGCCCACTATAAGTTTAAATTGTAACACCATACATACATCAATCAACGAATAAGAGACAAGTAGTAATGTTACTCATCTCTTCCTCAGATTAATCAAGTTGGTTGACTCTCAATTTTTTTGTAGTTTTATCTAAAATTGCTGAGTATAATTGCTTGTAAAGTTGAATCACAATTAGCAACACTTTTATAAAACATCAATATCAAAATATAGGTACTTTTGAGAAAAATGTATAGACACCTGTAATTCGGGATAGATCAAAAATTTTCAGAAATCAAAAAAAAATAATTAATGAATGTGATAAAAAAGCAGTGAAACATTTTTACATTGTCTTCAACATATGCACAATATAAATGGTAAAAAATTGTTGGCATCCATGGAGACAGTTTCGATCTGTATACATATCATTTAAATCTTAAGGCTAAAAACCATGCTGAGGAACTGTTCATAGTGAATCTTGATGAATCCATCTTGATCAGTATCATGCTGCCGAAAAGCAGATGTGAGAGTCTGAAATACAGCAAAAAGTAAAATTTTTAATAACATCAAGTTCTTATGAGAATTAACTTACATAGAGTATAATGCAGCACTGGATGAAGTCATCGAAGAGAATGGTGCCTCTACCAAGCCTATCAAACTTTCTCAATAATGTTTCAATTAGTTCATCAGACAACCTGTACCCGAAAGTTGTAAGGGCTGTTTTTAGTTCATTTTTGTCAATGTTGCCTGAATTATCTCTATCAAACGATTTGAAGCAGCTCTGCCAATCAGTAACATACTTCCAAAGTGCAGAAAAATCTTCAAAACTCACTTGGCCTCTGTTAGAACGATCAAACATACCTACAAAATATCACAAAATTACCATCAATCAACAGTGATTCAGATTCTTGAATGGATATCTTGCCTATCATCAGCCGAACGGTTTCTGGGTTAAAAGGGCTCCATGTACCATTCGACAATGCAGCTCCCAACTCGTCAGCATTGATGAAGCCACTCCTATCCCTATCAACTCTGAAAACAAAAGCTACAATTGTTGTAGTTCAACTAAATATTCATGTTACCTCTGGAAGACGTCCCAAAGAAATTCTCTGCTAGGCACAGGAGAACTAAAATGACTCATTTCTTATGTCTTATGAGGCGAAGACTTATATTATTGTGTTTTACAATCTTATATTCAATTGGTGTAATATAATCAAGTAAAAACACTACCTAACCACAGATTATCTATTTGACATGGAACCTTAGATCATGAAGAGTTTATAAAACGAGGAGAAAAGAAGATTACCTCAAAATTTTATTGGGGTTTTTTCTTCTTCTTAGTTTTTGGCATTTTTCTTCATAGAAAATAGTAAAATGTACACTGATTTCCCGTTGTTTATGTTTATATTTTGAAGTAGCTGAAAACTGATATTTGAAACGTTGTTTTGGATCTGATAATAATACTATAAGTTGATTGTTGATTATACTATTTGATGTTGATTCGAGTTTGATAATAGTGGGCTGACTAAACAAGAATGGGACGAAAAGTTACTGTCGCTGCCTCAACCTTAAATCAGTGGGCTCTTGATTTCGAAGGAAATCTAGATAGAATTTTACAGTCCATCTTAGAGGCAAAAGAGCTGGGTGCTACATTCAGAACGGGTCCTGAGCTCGAAATTTGGTAAAAAAATCAGATCCACTTGATATTTGATAAGGAAACAAATATGTTACTTGTTTTCTAGTGGTTATAGCTGTGAAGACCACTTCCATGAGAGTGATACATTTTTACATTCCTGGGAAGTATTAGCCGAACTTCTGACGGCCCCACTATGCAAAGATATCCTAATCGATGTTGGTATGCCAGTTATGCATAAAAATGTTGCATATAATTGCAGAGTGATTTTCTTCAACAAAAAAGTGCTTCTTATAAGACCAAAGCTCACACTATGTGATAGTGGAAATTACAGAGAGAATAGATGGTTCACAAGTTGGAAAAAAGTAGTCATGATGTCATAATATATCTTATTATTTCCTCATTGATCTATTTCAGGTCAGAACTTTGGAAGATTTTCATCTCCCGAGAATGATCTCTACAATTACTGGTCAAAAAGTGGTCCCAATAGGAGATGGTGTGATATCTACATTGGATACTTGCATTGGTAACAGAACAGTTGAATCACCAAGTGGAAAGATTGCTAATGAGTTTGTTCTCAGGCTTTGAAATTTGTGAAGAACTTTGGTGTGCAAGTAGTTCTCATATCCCTCTCTCCATGGATGGGGTAGAAATAATATGCAATGCTTCTGGCAGCCATACCGAACTACGTAAAGGTTATGTAGTGGTAGATCTTGTTAAAAATGCCACAATGAAATGTGGTGGCTGCTATATTTACAGTAATCTGAGGGGTTGTGATGGTCAGAGGGTATATTTTGATGGGGTGTCTTGTATAGCCTTGAATGGGCATATGTTGACTAGAGCAAAACAATTTGCCCTAGCAGAAGTGGTAAGTGTGAACAGAATTTGAAATGAGTCAGGGTTTGAAAGATATATATCTCAATATATATTCAGATAAACATATCATATGCATGTTCTGGAATGTAGTTATTACCCGAGAACAACAATTATTACCTTGAATAGTAAACAAACGCCAAACATTAACTTCTGTGAATCCCCGACCGTGGCGAAGGCGTCCCGGTTAATCCATCAATTAATTTCCAGCTCCAAAGGTGAAATGCTGGTCAGATTGATGGTGTTATAATTTCGTGAAAGATGAATGAAATACAGAGTGCTTCGAATTTTAATGTACATACTTTATCTGCAGATAGAGGAAACCTTGGTGGTTTCAACTCACCCTGCGTCGATGCGTCTATTGTCATTTATTAATAAGATATAGGACATTATCTTCATTTTGGCAAAATATCCATGTGTTCATAATATTGAAACCACTATGTTCAACCTATTAATACTTGGTATGTTTTTTCAATTCCTACAACAATAAATAGTGAAGAATACAATAATGGGCATTCAAATTGAGAATTGATATCTATCACCCACACATCCCCTTTAGGATGCGCAATAATAAAAAAGTAGTTCATTTTATTCAGGTTTTTCTGAACGTCTCAACTATCAAAAAACATTTATGAATTTTTGCATATGAATTATGCATATGAAATATGAATAGCTCATACAAGGTAGTTCAAAAGTTATGAACATTTAAATTTTTTGCTAAAATAAAGATATTTCCCTGTATCTCAGTAACAAAAGACACTAGACACATCAATGAGAGGTAAGTTGGGACCACCGAGGTTTTCTCTATCTGCGGGTATAGTAAGTACATTTGGATCCGAAACACCCTGTATAATATATAAATTATATAATAAATATATATGTATAATGAATCATTCAATCATTAAGTATTCAGAATGGATGTAATTCAGTTGTGACATGAAAATTCAAAAAAAATATTGGCTATATTTCATTACTTCCCATTCATGAGAATGTTGTATGATTCTCAAAATGAAAGTAGAACATCAATATATTTGTTTTTCTCAAAATATTTCGATATAAAAATACCATGTTATTTTTTTTTCATCCAGTTTCACCCATCTTATGCATTTCAGGAGGTTGTGGCTGCCACCATAGATTTGGAAGATATCAGATCATACAGAAACTCAAAAAGATCTAATGCTAATATGGCATCTTCTAGTGATAATTATCCAAGAGTTTTTGTTGATTTTTCATTGTCACCAGAGCATGATACTACTTTACCTTCAGCTCAGCCACTTGAATGGAAATTTTTGACACCAGAAGAAGAAATTGCACAGGTCAGTTGAACGATTTTATAGGCTCTTTTATTATTGTTGAAGTTTCTAAATGTTTCCCTGACGTTTTCCTTCTGCATACAAACAACATTTTGGTATAATTGTATCACACAATTAGCTTTGTAAATTTGGGTGTACCTCAAGGCTCCTCCTTGGGCCACCTACTATCTGTCTTATACATTAATGATACACTAAAGGGGTGAAATCACGTTTTGATTCATTAGACAATTTAGAATTACAAAAATTCATGGAATAATGCTCTGGTAAGTTGCAAAATGCCATTTCCTCTTCAATAATCTCTGAGATTCCCTTCTTGAATGCAAACAATATTTTGTTCCAATTATAGCACAGTTCAACAAATGGTGTACCTCAAGAATCCTACCTGTGACCTAGTATTTCTCATATACATAAACAATACAGTGGAGAGTGAAATTATGTTATTCATTTTAGCCACTCTAATACAACAAATTGATTTCAAACCGAAATATTTCACTTCCGAATATTTCATTCTCGAATTCAATGAATATATTTCGAAAATAGGGTCCAGCTTGTTGGTTATGGGATTATCTGAGAAGATCGGGCCAAGGGGGTTTTTTCTTGCCTTTGAGTGGTGGAGTAGACTCCTCCAGTTCAGCTGTCATAGTTTATTCCATGTGCACTCTCATTATGGAATCTGTGCATCAGGGTGGGGGTGAGTACACAGTGTGTCCCAAATTCGATGCTCGCCTTGAAAAGTGTTAACTAGAATGTTAAACTCCATTCGCTGAACCGTTTTCAAGATATTGAACAAAACCGAATATACAAAATTTCAGTCTCTTTTTCATATAACTCGAATTGATTTTTGCTTTAACGAACTCAATCACATCTTCTTAGATCTCAATGGTGAGCATCGAATGTTAGATGTGAAGTTTGAATTGATTACATTTTTTTCTCATCAAATATCCATATATCTCAATCAGTACAAAAATGATGCTCCGAGTATGATTATTCCATTCATTTTTTTTTCTGAATTCAAAAAGAAAAATGGGAGGTTAATATTGTTGAAAAATTCAGTAAATTTCTCAACTATATTGTGTGTTCGAATTCAATCCATACTATATTTGTATGAAAGTTTTGCTAATCATAAAACTAGTACTTTCCCAAGTACTTAGGTAAAAAAATAATACCTCGAGTCTAACCCCATACTTCTCTTTTCATCAATTAGGTATTAAATATGGAATTTTTTGGGACATTGATGAGGAATGACAAATTTTAGGGTTAGCAATTTTTTTTGTTTTATAGATCAGAAGGTATTGGCTGATCTGAGGAGGATTTTCGGAGATGCAGAATATGTCCCAAAAACTCCCCAGGATCTTTGTAATCAGTTTTTGGTGACTTGTTACATGGGCACTGAGAATTCCTCAGAGCAAACACGTAAAAGGGCCGATAGATTAGCACAGACGATCGGCAGGTAATATAGTATATAGTATAGTATATAGTTCTTTCAAACCTATTTTAACAATCCGTTGTTCTCACAAAAAAACGTATTTCAATAATAAATTTTTTAAATATCCATTTTCAGATTTTCAGATGTATCATTATAAGTTTTGTCCCTACGTTTGTTCGCAATAGTAATAATAATGAATAATTATTCATAAACAAAATAATTAATTGTTAGATTTTATTCACTTGGTTTGAGGGCAAGGGGAACATATTTCATTTTTTTTTCTTGAAAACTGTTTTGTTTTGAACAGAATTTCAGGATTTTATTTTGGAATATCATATATATATTTTGTACTAAAATTATTATTTGATATTATTTTCTGATATTAACTTCACAAGGTCTATTTTTATCGCTGTCATTTGAGCGGGTTTGTTGACGTTAAATCATGATGTATCAAAAATCTACCATATCTAACATTGAGTCTAACACTGATATCTTTTCAATCATTGCTTCTATAAGAACTTGTTACTGTCAGCTTTCACATTTGACAATAATGAATTTTCATTTATTGCTTCGATTGCCACTTGTTGCTTTTCTCTTTGTTGAGTGCTTGATCTCTTGACATTTCAGTATTGAAAATGCACTGAATCAATCATTTTTGCATATCATATGTTTGGTAATCTGTGGCAACATTCTTTTTATAGCCTTGAGTTGCTTTTGTCACTAGTGAAATAAATTATAAAAATAAATCGTAATAATGAATTAAACTATTGACGAGATGAATTTCTTGATGATAAGATGATACATACTTTACACCAAAAATATTCCGTTTCAGCTATCACATGAACATCACTATTGATAAAGTAGTCACAACTTGCATAGAAATCTTCAGTCACGTGACAGGAATGATGCCTAAATTTGCAGTGAATGGCGGTTGTCCCAGACAAAATCTTGCCTTGCAGAACATTCAGGTATTTAATCTAATATTATTTTATAATTTCAATTCCTGCAGATTGTTATGTTGAATTTTTCACATTCAACTGCGACTTGAGGAAGTCTATTAATTTTGCGTGAAATCTAATGAACTATATTTCATGTGGAATAATGAGTAAGAAAATCGATACACGAAATAATAATCAAACTATGAAAATATTTCAGTCTGACATTTCATTCATGTTTTGAGATATAATGATTTACTTCACCTTGACACAAATGGATGGAGAGCATACTTCAAATAAATAAAAAAATACATTTCAAAGTAAAATAAGATGAGTAAACAAATAAATAATGAAAAAATCTTGAATCAATGAAAAATAAAAAAAACTGATGAAAATAAAACATTTATAACAATAAATAATGGAAAAATTATGCATGTTTTTCGTACTCAGGCAAGAGTGCGTATGGTACTATCTTACCTATTCGCGCAGTTGATGTTATGGACCAGAGGAAGGCCAGGGGGGCTCTTAGTGTTGGGATCTGCTAATGTGGACGAATCTTTAAGAGGCTATCTTACCAAATACGACTGTTCCAGTGCTGATATCAACCCAATAGGAGGCATCTCGAAAACTGACTTGAAAAGGTTAGTGCACTATGATTCTTAAATAATGAAAATTCTGGAGTTCTGGAATATTATATGTCCATATTCTATCAGTGATCTGCAAATTATTTTGTAGTTTTTGTGTGCAAATCAATGTTATGTTCTTGATCTGGTATTCAGTCTAATTTCGCGAAAAATATAAATTCAAATGAATGTACCACCTCCTCGAAGAACTTACAGACAGTATTTAATATAAATTCAGTTGAAAAAATTCATGAAAAAACTTGATATTACTTTTATGTGTCCAAAAAATAGTAAAGATACATTAATTTCTGTGAACAGTGATTTCTGAATGAAAATAATCCAATCATGGAGTATTTCTTGTTATTTATTGGGTTTGGAAGACAATGGTTCGAAACAAACAAAATATAATTTTTTTCGATTGATGTGATACCGTATTATATAAGGGCGGTCAAAAATTGTAAAAAAACTGTAAAAAAATACAGGACCTCATTTAAAATGAAAGATCATACCATTTTGAAGACAAAACTTTAGATTCTGAATTTAATAATGTAATTTTTTATATAATGTAATTTTGGTGTCAGAATAATTAATAAAAATACCATTTTTTTCCAGGTTCATGATCTATGCCAAAGACCAGTTCAAAATTGGCATTCTTGAGGAGATTATAGATGCTCCACCTACAGCAGAGCTGGAACCGCTCAAAGAGGGAAAATTAGCTCAGACAGATGAACAAGATATGGGTGAATATCCTACGTAAAAGATAAAAATTCAAAACATCAATAAGTACTGGAAGAAAAGAGAGTGATACCTTATTGGAAATTTAAGTTCAATTTGTCGAGGAAAAAATTGAATCTATCTTTTTGCCACTCACTTCAAGAGAAGACAGACTAATGATTAAAAAAAAATCAAAATATTCGTTATGACTTCTGTGAAACTATTTCAATTTGTCTTACATCTCCATAACAGCAGATCGAATCGATGGTAGTACCGGAAGGATTTCAAATTGTATTGCATACAGTGTGTTTGAGAAGTAAATAGAGTAACAAATCAATCTATGCACGTATCTTTATTTTCATTCAATATTTAAGATACAATGATTTATGGGCGAAATATTGATTCAAATCTTTTCTTCATAAATAGATATATACTATTCATAAATATTCCCTGAAGATGAAACAGTTCAACTGATGGATTTCAACAATAGATGTACATTGTTGAGATCCCATTCACACAGTGGACAAGTAAATAAATGTTCGCATATAGATTGCTACTGAAATTGAAAATTCATTTTGACTCCTATCTTAGGGTTTCCTGAAGGATTTGCCTCTTATAGATTGGTCTATTACTCTTTCTACGCTCCATTCAGACTATTGTCATTCACATGTATTACGTTGAACATTTTAGGTATGACATATGCGGAACTTAGCCATTTCGGTAGGCTAAGAAAAATTGACGGTTGTGGACCATTCTCTATGTACTGCAAGTTGGTGCATACTTGGTCAGGTGATTTGACGCCAAAGCAGGTTGCAGATAGGGTGAAACATTTTTTCAGGTGAATTTCCATAAGGAATTAGACAGTTTCCATTATTTTGATATATTTTTTCCCTCTTGATCTATTTGTCTTTTGTATGATCAAAATTGGTTGCGGATAGTATATCAAACGGCAGTAATTTGGAATACTCACCTATTCTATGACATTATAATAATCCTTTATTCAATTATTTATTGATAAAATCATAAGATATGAATTATTTTCAAAGATTAAATATAACATTTTTGAACATAAACTTTTTGTAGGATCAAGTTTTGTGTTTGATTTTTTTCAGATGTTATGCGATCAATAGGCACAAGATGACTGTTCTGACGCCTTCGTATCATGCAGAGTCCTATAGTCCTGAAGACAATAGGTTCGATTTGAGGCCATTTTTGTACAGGGCTAATTGGTCCTGGCAATTCCAAGCTATTGATAAACAGGTTTGTGATGAGAAATAACTTGATTCCTTTTCTTTATCTCTCGTTAAGATTAGGTTTTCTATGATTTTGTGAACACTGTTATGGCTTTCGTTTGATTTTTCGAGTTTTATGAATTTTTTTCATTCTTGCACAAAAAATCTGCATATTATGTTTATATAAATTTTTTCCAAGAAGTTTGGTAATTTTTTTTCACTGGATCATTATTTCATGAACTGAACTTTTTCAGAATACCGTTTCTTGTATTTTCAAAATACTATTCGAAGTACTGTTCCTAATAGGCGAGACCACGAGCCACATTATGATGGATAAAGTTGTGAAACATTTTTATGATTTTCTATTCCGAGTAGCTATTTAAAAATATTCAAAGAAATGATTCCATTCGAACTCGACGAGAAATCTACGTCATAATATGTGCCAACATGCAAAAATTTCTGAACACGGTGCACAAAGTATTGAATGAAGTAAATAAAAGTAAAACCAAAGATTATACAATCTTTGGTGAAACTATTTGTCTGGGTAGAACATGAGGTGTTACATGTTCAGCGCCATCTAACGGCGAAGGAACTAAGGTACTACCAAAAATCTATGGTTTGTCGTGCCATCTTCCATCCGTATCAGGCCCTGAAACTAAATAATCCAATGACCTGCTCCTGAAGTAAGTTGATTTCAAGTATTGTTCTTGTTTTCAATCGTGAACTCACTATTCACTTGGTAATCCTGTGAGATATTACAACTGGAAACGCTGAAGTAGGCATTTTATAGCACATCTACTATGAAAGTGTGCGGCCAGACGGCATGTTCGATTGTTCCATGAAATTTGATTGTATTCTAATGGCGTTTGTCGAAATGATACAGGATAACTTATTAGGAAAATTATGCATCTATATTTCGATCATATGCACATATCAAACTGGATTCATGCATTTGTGATCTATCTATTGCTGAATATAAAAAAAAATCACCTTTGTTTTTTTTTTCGATTTTCAGGTAGCTTATATCACGAGCGTAAAAAAACACAATTCAGAGAATTCTCAACATTCGCAGAAAAAATGTGGAGATTCTCTTGGGAACTTCCGGACAGGAGTCGCAGTTTAATATCAAGTATTATATACGAGTTTTTCGAAAAATCTATATATGCACTTTACACACAACCGATATTCTATCTGTTCTGTTCGTTTTCTGTTTCCCTGAATTTTGATTTCACACTTCATCACAATGACTAAGGAAACTAGAAATTGTCATTTGGGTTATATTTTACTAGAGAAATATATATTAATTTTTATGCCTCCATGAAACTATGAATTCCTCAAGTAATCTTCGCATGTACCAGGGTTTTCCGAATATCCAATACCATTTTCAAATATTTTTATTCGGGACAAAATTGAAGAGAGTTGAGTTTTTCGAGGAATTTATATATTTCATAAATTAATATGAATTATCAATTTTTTTTATCTTCTGAACACAATGTGTTCCACGTCAGTTTCCAATTTACTTCCTATCCTTCCATTTCATGGACCTGAATTCCTTGTTTTTGCCTCTACGACTCATTCATCCGTTCTCTATGTCTATAATATGGTTATTGAGATGCTATTTCTCTCTCATTTTCGAGAAGTAATTTCACTCATTGAGATTCTATTTTGCGTTGTATTCACGGTTTAAATTTCTTTTTTGTGATTTTGAGAGAATTCATAACGTTTTTGGTACGAAATTCAGTGTTTTGAGAACCAGTTTTTCGTTATCGAGACATCATTTTGTTTTTTCAAAATATCGAGCAATTTTGATGAAACGAAATTACATGTTTTGAGACGTTTTCATTTTATTCAACTTCATAACTTCAAAACAGAATTTCACGTATTGAGACGAAATTTAACGTTATTGATACGCTATTTTGCCTTGATTTCACGTTTTATGATATTCCAGTATGAATACCTATTTATTATCTACATTCCAGGAGAATGAGAAAAAAAAGATGTTAAGTATCAATATGAATATAATTTATTTGTATAACAACATTAGGACAACTACATATTTTGTTCTATATTAAGTAATAACTGAGCGTGACATAAATACATATATAATGAAGTTAAAAAGAATCAGAGAAGGTAAAGCTATTTTTTTTTAAATGAACAAGCTCGAGAAACGTCCTTCCTGAAACTCTGTTCCATTGGGTAAGTAAAATATACATTCTAGAAAATGGTGAATACTGTGATGTAAAAAAAGAAACATAAATAATATAACTCAATTCAACATTTCTAGGTACACTGGCAAACAAACAAACGTTAAATAGTTCACACCGACATTTTAAAAAAGACCAACTATAAGGTAAAAGGTACTTATAGCAGATAAACTAAATATTTCTATATACAAACAGTTATCGACACTCATACCAAAAATAATAACAAATTCTCACTCTAACAAGGACTAAAGTATTGCAAAAATTTGTTCGTTGTAGCAGAGAGAAGATCAGTAGAGAATCAGAACAAATACGATCCCAAGATGGCTGCCGTGACATATAACAGATGACATTTGATGAATGTTTTATCAAATGTCATCTGCCATACGTCATGGCGGCCAACATGCCTTCATATTTGCTTTGTTCCTATATTAAGATCACAAATAACATTTTTTTTGAATGTTCTTCTGTAGCACCATAGTTCTAGAGATTTTTTTCTATTGTCTATGAAGCACCAGAATCGGATAGGGACGCGTTAAAGTTCAGATAACACCCGATGACTACGTGAAATGATGAATGTTACTGAAACATTATATTTTCGTGTTGAAAATATGTAATTCGAAATAATAACTCGATTTAGCAAACAAAATAAAAATCGTCAGATGAAAAGAATGTAGATAAATTCTCACGAGATTTTTTTTACTGAATTTATGAATATGAATAAATGAATATATTAGGTGAACATTTTATTAGAATCTTGATTAATAATACCGTGTCGGAATATTTGGTCGGAAATATTTCATGAATGCTCTCCTTGTAATTTGATTGGTTCTCAACGGATTTCAGATCTATATAGTAATTGATGTTCCAGCAATGAATCTATATTCGGTTCGAAATATTTCAATAGGAATACTCCAACTATACTATTTTGATCCTATAAAAAAATTGAAAAAACGTTTCTGATATAAATAAATATATAAATAAAGAGTTCCTCATTTATGAGTCGAATTTATGCATGTTAAGTAGCATTATTCATTTGTAGCCATCGGTCCAGCGAAAGATTCGAAAAATTCTCCGAATTCTAACGTCGTCCCTGTACTATACACTTGTCTTATGCTACACTTACTCAAGTAAACCCAGTTCCTTCCACCCGATTGCACAAAAAACCCGATTTTTATTACAGTCCCCGCCGTTTGCGGCACTAAGGCTCTTTATTTTCCATTTCCCGCGGAAAACGAAGTTGAAAAGGAGATTCGTAAAAACTGAATTATCACAGAAGAGATTTTACAGATCCAATGTTTCGAGAGAAGAGAATTTTTGTTCGATAGACTACTAACTACATTGGACGGATTTTGTTCGTTTCAGATCCCAAATCCTACCCCATGACCCCCCTGTCGGTGTTGAGAATTTTTTTTGAAATTCCATGAAAATTGTCATAAAACCTGTCTGAAAATTCATACTCAGACTGTTTCAAATTCGATTTGTATCAAAATGTTCATTCTCAATTCAATAGTGTCATTTTGTAGACCAAGAAAAGGCGCCGTCTATAGAAAATAAAAACGAAATAGAAGTTTTTTGTTTCTGCTGATATACACAAAATTAATTTGAATTTTGTTGATTTCTTGTAGGCACCTTGTTGGTTACCTGATTACGCAATCTTGCTCCCATTTGGACATAGCTGTTTCTACCACGGTTTTCAAAATTCTACATGCTTGAATTCGAATTTGTATTTTGTTCAAATAGAATTGTATGGGGGCGAATTCTGGCCTTTATCACGATGCACTTTCATAGTAGAATGTTTTCCAACTCTTTTCTTTCGAGACTTCGCATCCAATTTTAGTTCGTTGAAGATCAGGTCTGAAACAAAAATAAAACATCATTAATTACGGTTGCAAAAAAATGATTCTTTTGTAATAGTAGAATGAAACTTTGAATGACTTATTATTCCAATGAAGCATATAGAAAATAGCAAACCATATAATGCAGAAAAAATTTCCCGTTTTGGTGTCCTTCTTGACAGAGTGATTTTAATAATTGCACTGCACGAAACTTGATAACGGAATGTTTTCTGCAAGATATTGGGCCTGTTTGCATTTCTCTTAGCACAAAGAAATAAATGTGTTGATGATTTTGAAATAAATTGAAAGAAAAATGCAAACAAACTTCATGGTACCGATATATTTTTGA
Organism: Gastrophysa polygoni; assembly: GCA_963576655.1. NCBI lineage: Eukaryota > Metazoa > Arthropoda > Insecta > Coleoptera > Chrysomelidae > Gastrophysa > Gastrophysa polygoni. The sequence continues at coordinate 10,849,089 of OY755084.1, read as the reverse complement.
TTAGACCATTTTCCACATGATAATCTTTTCAGACTAACGAATAGCGAGTACAAGACATTCCATTCGGACATTTTCTGATTTTATTTTTAGACTCAATTTAATGAAACGCAACTCATCGTTTCATTTATGCCCTTTGAGAAGATATTTTCGTTGTATTCACGCTTTTCGGTGATTTTCAACCATCACGTTTCTGTAACTCGATCAAGACGAAATTCTAGATTTTGTTTTTAACATGAAAAAAAAATTGATTTCCACGTCTTGGAGCGCTATTTCATGCTTTTAACAAGCAGTTACAAATTTCAGTCGCCATATAATCGTTAATATGATGCAATTGCGTTTTAATGGCTCCTTTTGGGGCGCTATTCCACGTTTCTAATAGGCAATTTCACATTATTGAGATATAATGTCACATCCAGAAAGGAACTGACCCGATTCGGCATGTGGAAAATGGTCAAAAAAATAACTTAGGTACGTACTTGCAAGAGCATGTTTGCAAAGTTTGAATTCGTAAACTTAAAGTGCCTTTTATCGTAAAACTTGAGCAACGCAGGGCTGTACGGATGCTTCTCCTTGAGGTGAAGGTAGTGGACTTCCGGTTCATTGGTGGTGTGCCCGCACTCTTCGCACACGTACACCTTGGTCCGCCTCTCCTTGTAGGCGTATTGGTGCTGCACTCCGTGCACTTTGAGGCAATGCGATTCCAGGGAGCAGCGCTGCGTGAAGGACTTTTCGCACAGGCTGCATTTGTAGGGCCTCACTCCTGAAAAAGTGATCGGGGGTTCTGGTCAATCTCAGTCACAATCAATATCGAGTCACAATTTGACATTGTTAATTGAATCCAATTGAGTATTGAGACGCTATTTTACATTGCACTCGCGGTTTTCGGAGATTCTCAGCCAACTAATCAAGTTTTAGGAACTGAAATCATGGTTTCAAGACGATATTTCGAGTTGTATTGGCGCTTTCTAATTGAAAGATTTTTCGTCAAATATTCATATTGTAGGCCCATACTAAGACGCAATTTCTTACGCTTATCAGTCTTGAATTTGAAGTCGTTCGAAAGATTTTCTGCCATCTGATTTCATTCACGACTCCTAGAAAAGTAACTCTACATTTCGAGTCGCAATTTATTTAATGATCATAATAATTATAATCTCTATGATCCTTCCTGAGACAAATTTGTATAGGAATAGTCATAAATAGGAGAACAAAAAAAAAGAGATCAAAACAACAAGATCAACAAGGAAATCCATAAGTTTACGTTCGAATATTGGAACGTTTTAGGATTTTTTATAATATTTGGTAGCAAGTTATAACCACGTGGAGACATCTGAGCAGGATATTGAAAAGCTAATTTGGTTTTTACAAATACATTTATGTAACAGAACAGCGCCACGACAAAACAGCGCGCGACAAAATAGCGCGCGTCTTTACAGCGCTCTGACAAATATTCGTTATTTGTAAGAGCACCCAGTTATAATTTCTGATGACGGAGCGTTACTTAGGTAACTTATTTACTGCCTTAGGTGATTAACGGTGAAATTTCTTCACTATGAACGTACCAAAATCGCAAAAATTAAGAGATATTAAAAGGACAAGTTGAATTTTCAAAGTTTCAAATAGCAATTCAATCACTCTTGCTGAAGGAAATGAAACGTTTTGAAATTTTTCGTTAATTCTACATTCTACGTTTCAAGACGCAATTTGTGAGAATTATTTTTTTTTCATAAAATTCAATGATTTTACATTGTTACTGTATCCAAGTTGAGCCTTCCCATTGATTCTTCAGATTCTCACCTGTGTGCGTCCTGGTATGCCGTTTCAAGTCGAAGGTGTCGTTGAACCCCTTCCCGCAGAAGGTGCACAAGTACCGCTTGACGTCCGAATGGCATTTCATGTGCCTGTTGAGCAGCCGCTGCAGCGCGAAAGTCTTGTTGCATATCCTGCAGGCGAAGTTCGTCTGGCCGTCTTCCGTGGTTACGGCGGCCGCTTTGACCTTCTCCTCGGTCCTGGAGGCGGTTCGCACCGTCTCCTGGCTAGCCAGAGGGTTCTTGATACCGTGTCCGCCGTTCACAAACTCTAATTGCACTTCGGCGGGGAGTCCCAACTGCGGAAGAAAAACGGGTCAGAGAAATGCTAGTTTTGTTGTCGGGGAAGCAAGTTTTGATTCGGGCAGATTCAGCGGTTTTATGTACAGATCCCAGAAAATATTCTGCATCGATGTTGCCGGGGGATTTCAGAGACTGAATGTCGGTACCCCTAGAGCGGTACGCCGTGAGTTTCGAATCGGGCAGATGGACAGATAGATGCTGCCAATAGGAATTAGAGAAAGAAATGTTGGTACTTTGCAAGAACAGTACACTGCTCAGAGTAACTTGAGACACCAAATGTGTACCCTCCAAGCGCTACCTTGCTGAATGGGATTCCAAACACCCCTTGATAGTGCTTCCAATCGTGTGAAACCTCGAAAATTTATTTGCGGGTGCGATATTTCTCATTGTGGAAGCAAGAATCAAGGTTTGATTTGGGTAGATGCCTAGATTTCATGTACAGATCCAAAGAGGAATTTCAGACACCAAAGGTCGGAACCCTCCCTTGAAATGCAGCAAATCCGGAAAAGTTGTTAGTGGGTGCGTTTTGTTGTCGAGGAAGTTCAGGCAGGTGCAGTGGTTTAATATACAGATTCCATCTTACATTATTCCATATCTTTACTACGTTGTAAGAAGGAAATGTAGTTACTCTCCCAAAACAGTACTTTGCTCGAAGGAATTTGAGTCACCAAATGTCTCTGCAGAGGATTGCAGCAGTTTAATGTACAGATTCCAAAAGAACGGTTAATCGATGTTGCAAAAAGAAATTTGAGACCACAAATGTCAGTACCCGCCTAAAAGCGGTACCTTGCCCTTGTCGGAACCGCCTTGGTAGTGTCTTTAATCGCGTGAAACCCGGAAAGGGGTTACTGGGTGCGACGTTTGTTCCAATGGTTCGATTAATATAGATATATGCCCAGATCGTATGTATAGATTCCAGAGGAAGGTTAATCGATATCGCCAAGAGGAATTCGAGATGATGAATATTATAATTCCCTAGAGCAGTATGTTGCTCATAGGAATTTGAATTTCAATCATCAAATATCTATGAGCAGTATGTTGCTCATAGGAATTTGAATTTCAATCATCAAATATCTATACCCCCTTTGATGGTGCCTTTGAACGCGTCAAAGACCCAATCGGATTAGCTATAGGTATTTATGTTTGTTGTCGGTGAAGCAAGTTTTGTTTCGAGTGGATGTCTAGGATAGATTTCATGTACAGATACCAGAAAAAGTAGTCGTTTCATCGATGCTGCCAAGAGAAAATCCCGACACCATGCGATGCTTGTTGTCCTGGAAGCAAGTGTGGATTTGGGCAGGTGCCTAGATTTTAAGTACAGATCCCCGAACAAGTCATATCGTCAAATCGTTAAATGGTTTAGTAGGTGCGATGTTTTTTATAGAAGAACCAAGTTTTGATTCGGGTAGATACTTGAGATTCAAGACTTGAGGGTGCCCTCAAACGCGTCAAACTCAGAAAAATGTTCGCTGTCCTGTAAGCGAGTTTCCATTCGGGAGATGCCTATATGGACTTTATGTACAGATCTCCGAAAAAAATGATGTCCATCGATGTTAAGGGATATCAGAATGTCGGTACCAAACGCTTTGCCGTAAACCAAACGCATGCTTACCCTACGGAGCACCTTGACCGGCGCATCGGTACTCCTACTACTTCTCCGCCCACTCACATTTTCAGGGGGCGTGACGCTTCCGCCGTCGTCCAATGAGCAGCTCGCTGCGCCCGGAGAGGGGAGCGACATGGTGGTGGGGGAGTCGAGGTCCAGGCCGCTGCCGTTGAACGATAGGGCGGGGCTGAGCATTTGCTGCGGATGCAGCTGCGACTGCAAAGAGTCCCCGTTGAGGGAGGACTGGTAGGGGGGCAGGGACTCCTGGTACATTTTGGAGAACTGGCTGTGGGAGAAGTTGCTACGTGTTTCGTACGTCCTGGAAATCGAAAGTTGCAGAATAAGCTTGTGGATATTGACGGAAATAGATCTTCCGCTTGAGTGAAAGGAAAAACCCATGATTAGATAAAAACACACTAGAACTATCGATTTCTTGTTGTAGGTTTTTTTTGGGATATGATCTTGAAGGGTTTTGCGCGATTTTTATGATTTTATGAACAGCGTTTCATGTTGTTTTTGATTATATTTGAACCTTCAAGGGTGTTTCTGAAGTTTTCGGAATTCGTATGATTTTTTTGTATACTCTTAGAGTTTTTTTTTCTGAACGATTTCAAAGTTTTTTGAACGTCATATAGTGTCTTGAGACCTTTTCGACTGTTTCAAAGGTGTTTTAGAACGGTTTTCATTGCTCTCGTGTATTTTTGATTGTTTTTGTTTCTTGGGACACTATATTGCCTATTGCCATGTTTATGGTGTCCTGACAGTTTTTTATTAGACTTCTTTGACAGATTTCAGATATTTTCGAAGATTTCTAATGTTTTATTGTATTGACGCGTGCTCTTTGTTTTTATTTTTCAGATAACAGAATACATAGTGTTTTTGAATGGTTGCGGGTGTTATGAGGGGACTTCCAGGGTTTTTGTATGATTCTCTGGACCTATTCGAGTGAGGTTTCTAATGTTCACAGAGTTATTTAATTTTATTGAGGGTTTTTGAGTAGCTATTTTCCAGGTATTGTAGTGTTCTCTATTTTTCAAACATTTCGAATTGTATTTTCGCTATTTTCGGGATTCATCATGTTTTCACTATCATTTCCGGTGACCGACCCACCTGCTTAAAATCTGGTCCCCGAAGGTATCGATGTTCTGCTCGACCGGCTGCAACTGCCCCTCCCCACCCGGCGAATGCAAGTCGCCGTTGACGACGTCATCCCCTTCAGTCTCCTGCAGGAACGTTGACAAATCCGCTGTGTCGGAAAAACTCTCCAACAGCGCGTTCTCCGCCGATGTGGAGAACGTCAACGTGGCAGTGAAGTGCAGAGGGTCCACCACGTGGCCGGTGACCAGATCCACCATCATGGAGTCGTCGTAGGCGGCGTAGGCGCTGGGCAGGAGCTGGTGCATGGGGTCCATGTCGAGGTCGTTCTCGTCCTTCATGACAATGCCGTAGGGGGCGTTCTGCAGCGTCGAGTACTGTTTCGGGGGGCTCTGGTTGCCGCTGATGGACAAGTTGGCCAGCTCTTGGTTGGCCTCGCACTCCATGGTCTGGTTGTTGGCGGAGGAGGAGAGGATGTAGTTGTTGGTGGAGAAGTTGCCGTTAGCGTTGTAGTTGTTGCCGTTGTTGCCACCTGATGGAGAAGAGAAGATGTGAACATCGACCGTTTTTATAAACATTCTTTTGATCAAAGTGGTTGGAATTCGTTAAAAATTTTCGCTAATGTTTGTGGTGGTGCACTACATGGAAAAAAGCTCTCTGATATGGTATCTATATTTTATGACATTCTTTATTCCATCATTGACCGCTTTGTTCCGCAAAAAAATCCATCAGGGTCAATAATTACCATTCTCATCCAATCGCACTCACCCATGAACAAATAAATAATAAATGATCTCTAGAAAGAAAAAGGTGAAGTATGTACACCGCTGTTATCGTATTTTTGAGAAGGAAAATAACGTGACCTTGAGAGTTTCTAGAAATATTTACTTATTATTATTATTTATTTATTATATTTATGTATTTACGATTTTTTAGATTCTTTTCATAATTCTACAATTTCACGTTTTCAAAATGCAATTACGTTTCAATCATAACTGTCGAGACATTTCAGGTTATTGAGACGTTACGAAACGTTCAATTAAAGTTAATGATATTCAAGAAATCTATGAGAAAAACAATTCTCTTGAGAAAAAGTTGAACGCCTTCTATCTGAAAACGAAGTCAGGGCACATATTTATATGAATTTTTTGTCTTAGAATCACTCAATGTGGTTTATTGTCATTGGATCATTGTCATGACACTAGATGTCATCACTTCTGCCGGTGTAGAAAGTTATCTTGAAAACACTGGAAAACACGATTTGAATTTGAAATTCAACGCCAATAATGCAAGAGTTGAACCATTGGCTATCCATCACGTCAGATATCCGTCACTATCAGGAGAAGCGGTTTTGATTTTCAGAAGTTGGACAATCGTATTGCCATCTTTACTGTGGCGGTGCGGCCTTGATGGTAATATTGTTTGACAGGTCTACAGTTTGTTGGAAAGAAACGATTGAAAGGTTGATTCATCATCCAATATCCACCCTGATGGTGATGTCGGCACACCCGTTCTTACCTTTGAGCGATTCGTAGAAGGGCGGCAAACTGCCGGTGGGCGGGCTGCTGGGGCCGTAGTTCTGCCTGCCATCCCGGCCGGGATTCATGCCGCCGCCGCCGCCGCCCGTGCTTCCGCCCATGGCGCCGGCGCCGCCTGTCGAGCCGCCGCCGAAGCTGATGGAGCCACCGCTGCCGCCCGAAGGAGTCGCGTTGGACTGGCCGCCGCCTCCGCCGCCGCCCTGCGAGGTGGACGAGCCGCGGCCGTGGCCGGCGGCGCAGGACATCGTGGCGGGCAGTTTGCCCACTACGGACCTGCGGAGAGAATTAGGGGGGATTAGTTTTCATTTATTGTGCTCAAGTGTTCTGTGGATTTCTAGTGTGCATCTGGTATTCATTAGTGTTTCTCGCAGTTCTCGGGTATTTTTGAGTGATTTTGACGTTTTCGATTGCTTTTAGGTGTTTTGATGTGGGTGCCAGGTCACAAAGGTATTAGAAGGAATGAAGAAGCAGACTGTCTTGCCAAAGTAGGGGCAAACACACAATTTCCCAACGTTTTCGTAAACTCTTCAAAGCCCATGTGGAAGAGGAGTTCTGGCGCTAGGAAATCGATAAAATGCAATCTCACTGGAATAGAGTGCCAGGACAAAGACAAGCAGAAAGGCTAGTGACCCCATAGCCAACAAAACAAAAAAAGAACAAAAAGACCAGAAATTAATGAGTGGACTCCTCACTGGACCTCTGAGATACCATCTCAAAAAAACGGGCAAATCAGAGTTGTCGTTATTGCGAAAATTCCGCTGAATCTGCTATGCGAATGCCCAGCACCCCAAGTTTCTTGTGGAGCCCTCCAACATTAGGAACTTGGCACCCAGGAAACTGATAAACTTTGCAAGAAGCCTCGGAATACCTGGCCTCGAATAGACTGAGGGACACGCACAAAAGGTCTAATTGGTCGAAGTTCTTGTGACCCCCCAAAATCTACAATCAAGGCGTTTGTAAATATCTACGAGCGTGTTTGGTTGTCTTCGGATCCCTAGCATTTCCCTTTTTTTGGTATTGTAGTATTTACTAGTGATTGAAGTGAATTTCAGAAAGTTTTCTAGTGCTTTCATGGTGTTTTCAGAACTATTGTATTGTAGTAGCCTGTAGTGACCCATTCTAACGTACCGTTGCTGAAGCAATCTGCTTGGTTGACATGGAGGAAAGCAAAACAAAGTGCTCGAAGTGTAGAATGAGCAGATCGAATTATTTTTTGTTGTTTTTATGTTTTCCAACGTTTATTACAGATATTCCAAACTGTTACGTTATAATAATCGAAGTGAATTTTCTCGTGTTTTTAGAGGTTCGTGATATGTTTAGTGTTTTTTAGTTTTCTTTGTTTAGTTTTTTGTATTTTCAAGTTTTTTTTCCGAATATTTCTTTGTATTTTTCAGTGTTCCCAGTTGGTTTTGTGTGTTCTCTCTGTGGTTTCCGATGTTTGTGGGTGGGTGTTTGTGTGACTGATTTTCACGACTTTTTAAGTTTTTCGAGTTTCGAGCTGGACGTTATCATGTATATTAGTATTTTTTTGGTGCTTCGTGTATCTCCTTGATGCTTGGTGTATCTCCGATAGATTTTCTTCTTGATGTAGAGCATTCCACAGTATCGTGTACTCTGATTCTTATTTATATTCTTTGCATATTTTTGAGGCTTTTCCTTTTTTGATCGGGTGGCTCTTAAAGTTTTTCATTGTTTTTCAGTTGATTCCAGGGAGCACTCATGTGTTTTAGGTTATGAATATTCCCTGCCGATTTTTCATGACTTTTTGAGTATTTTTAAGTGTTCATTTTCTGTGTGTTCTTCGTGTAGTTTTTAGTATTTGTGTTATTTTTTTTCCATATTCAATTATTCTCTCTGTCGTGTATCCACTCACCTGGCCGATATCAGCGGCTTGCTGACCTTCGAGCTCTGACACCGCCGCTGCTCCCTGATCTTCTTCTCCTCCTCCTCGTCCTCCGTCTCGCCCCTGCGCTTTGGCACGTGGTAGTCGATCGGCTGCTCCTGCTCGGGCTCCTGCACGGGCAGGCTGGCGGGCAGCCGCACGTCGCCATCCTCCTCGCGCTTGGTGGGTGGAGCGGGCGGCTTGGGCGTGCGCTGGATCACGGAGAAGTGGCGGACGGGCGCGAGGGCGGGCGGCTTGGGCGTGTCTTCGGGGGGTTTGTCGGGTGGCGGTAGAGAGACTTTTTCCTGAAGGGACAGAAAGATAGCCGTTATCGTACGAACGAAAAACTACGAGAATCATATTGGGTGTTTTTATAGTTACTTTCTGGTGTTTTTTTTGAGCACTTTCTTCTTATTGAATGTTTTTTGAGTGGTTGAAGGTGACTAGTTGCTTCTCAGGTTTTGCGGCAATTTCGATTCATAAATAAAACTTCATAAGGACAGTATTCCTATTTCCTTAATGGTAAGAGACAGAAAGTTGATCGAATGAGAAGAAAGTTGCGAAATTCAGACCGTTTTGCGAGCTGAAAAAGTTTCAGCTGCTTCAGCTGGTATAATAAGTATATGGCTTTTTCAGGTATGTCTGAATATTCTTAGTACTTTTTGATGTTTTCGATCATACTCAGGTGTTTTGGGAGATCTTCATGTGCTTTTTCAAGTGCTCTTTTATCGTTTTTTATTATTTCAATATTCCAGAGCATTGTTTTTTTTAACTCATTTCAGGATTTTTCAGTGTTCTTGAGGACATTTTTCCAGAGTTTTACTGGGCGGTTTTGATTGTTGTCGGGATCTGTAGAACTTTTTTCAAGGATTTTAAATAATTTTGGTATGCTTTCTAGTATTTTTTTTGTGGGTATTTTGTAGAACTCCTATTGTCACGGCTTAGATTTCCACTGATGTTGCAGAAGGTTCTAAAAAGATTTTCTAGTATTTTCTAATATATTTTTCTGTATACTTTCCTCAACCTTTTCTATGTTGGAATTTATTATGTGTTATACTGGAAAATTGAATTAGTGTGGACTGAGGAAATTATTTGAAATATCGTCTGAAAAAATCCTCACCTGCTTCAGAGGGTACTCCTTGCGTTCAGCCCTGGTGAGGACATGACCTCTGCTGCCGTAGGGTTTGTCCCCTCCTAGGATTGACGAGATGAAGCGACGCGGGGGGGTATTTTCAGGTTTTGGGGTCGGTTCTGGTGTTGGGGATTTCGATTTTGGACGGTGGTGTTCTGGTTTCTTCCAGAAATCTGCGAAACCAAAAAAATATTCAATTATGTAATCAAGACGCGAATAAATGTAATGCCAATCCACTAACTGGAAAAGTATAATGAATTTTCAAGAATTTGTGAGTGCTTCTTAGTATTCATTGATATTTTTGAGGATTTTCATGTGTTGCTCAGGTCTGTATGGAAGTTTTCAGATTTTTTAAGCTCTCGGAGATAGCAGTAGAGGGAAATGAAAAAATGATAACCCTTTATACATTAATGCATATATCTGATTATTCTGATTCTAATCTGATTATTCACAAATTCAAGTAGATAGAATTAGAAACTCATTGTTTTTCAAATGACGAATATTTCTTCTGGATATTTTACTCGGTTGCTTAAAAAATTCAAACATAACGGAGATTTGCTGAATAATACCTACACGAGCAGTTTACCATAAATATTCAAGGTTTTTCAGAAACAAAACCCGTTTTCGTTGGGGTCACTGTCCCATCAAATACGAACGCTGTGATTTTCGATTCCTAAATGGGAGAGTCAACATATTTCTTCAACTTAATTGTAGATAAATATCGGAATGATGTGTGTTATGTTCAAATAAATATTTGTCAGTGGTCACAGCATACTTATTACCTATGCCCATTTTTTTTGTCAATACAGTGGCTTACAAACGATCCTTAATGAGAAATGAACTTGACTTTTCTTCATTCGAAAAAGTGTGTGCTGCTCTTACTAGCATGGGTCGAGCTGGTTCGTGTCCACATAGATCTAAAGAGTCTTCAATCTCTGGTGTCCAAAATAAAATTCTAAAAGTCATGAAGAACCAATTTCATTGTGCAAACCAAAAATATAATAATACTATATATATATATATCTACTTGATGCACCTTTGCCCCATCGACTTATGAGGAGCATTGAAAGGAACATAAAAAGAAAGAGCTATCGATTCGTTTGGATGTGCAACAAAGAAAGGTGCAATTTTGCCAACAGTCACCTGATCACTGCTGGTTGCCTCTCACTCTCGTTTAAAAACTGTCGTTTAAAAAACGACAGTTTTCACAGCAGTGAACGCGCCAGATATCACTTTCATAGAAAAAGCTAGGTATAGTGTAGTATATTGGAATGATAGATATGACACTTGTGGGGCTGATTAGCCGTTGGAACAGGCGTCAAAAACAATTCTGAAATTTGGTGACTGAGAGTACTCCACAGAGAATTTTTTTATAAATTATACATGTGAAAACTCACTACTCATACCCAAAAACTTCGAATCTCTTGCCATCAATCAATAATTTTGTATCATAATCATTCGTCACATTTTTTTCTTTTCTGTGCTGTCATGTTAAGTTTGATATCAGTTGAGGTCAGTGATTTTCTGGGATTGATAATCGTTTGAGAGTGCCTTCTACGATTTTGAAGGGATCGTCACATATAAATATAAACACATATTACGTAAGGATATATACATATTTATGCCGGAGCAATGAAATTTTCTCAATAAACATCGACAAGAGAAGCAAATACGAACTATAGTTGTTTCTGAAACGAATAAGTTGTACTATAGGTGTGTCTGCATTCCTGAATATCAATACTCATATGAATAATTCTTCCCTATGCAGAGTCCATTAATCAAAATGTTGATAATTAAGATTTCCACACGGGAAATTTTTAATTTATATTATTCAGTTTAAAACGTGATATTCCAGTTCCATGCGGCAATTAAATCAAACAACGTTGAGCAATATTTCAACTACCTTCTGCGGTTTTTACGATTTCCGGGTATTATTAGAGCCCCGTATACTATCACCTATACTCGCACCTATACGAATATTCTCATCAAGAAAGGGTAGAAATTAAAAAAAAAACACATTATTTTTTTTCCGATAAATTACCATCCTATTTAGTTGTTGATCCTATTTTACATTTCTTCCAGCAGTAGGCCTTGAAAATAGGAATATTTCAGATTCGTACACATTTTCGAATAAAACTCGTTGAGTACACCACAGAATTTTTTGTTTTTGAAAATCGATCAATGGGTTTCAAATTGAGAAGGTTTTGCGGTTTGAAAAAAAAAACACACGCACTCAAGATGAGAATATACATGCAGAATAGCTGGTCGTTCCAGAAAAGAACTCTCTTTTTTCAGTTATTGACACTCGTGAACGTCTATGATATGGTTGATTTCTGATTTTGATGTGAATTTTTTCAGTAGGTACTCATTCCATGATTCGATTGAGTATTACACTCATCATTATATATTGTATAGTACTCAATTATGAACATGATCTTCTTCATTCAATTCGCCAGTGTTGAAATTGGCAATGGTTCGAAAAAGTGCGTTATAACCTTGAAATCATGGGATGTCAACTCAAACATTCCAATTTCTTCAACTGTAGGTAGAAACACGTGAATCTACCTGGAGGATGTATTTTGTGTGGTGGTAAAAAATAAACGATCAAATTTCCAGTTATCATCATCATCCCATCGTTGGTAATTCGATTGAACAGATTTCTATGAGAAACTACCTAGTGGTCAAAGCACTTCAGACAAAAATTCGATGCAACCCTCTAGCCATTTAGAATAATTTGATACCCGAAAGCCTAAATTCATTCAATGGGAAATGTTCTTTTGTGAATTTAAACGTTTCCCAATAACAACAATGGCAGAAAAAACGTGAATATTATAACGTCTTGCGTTAATCAGAAACTACTCAATATGGAACGAGAAAGTTCTTTGCCAAGTTCAAGGTTCTCGAATCTTATAACTCCATTGCGTAATTTATATAATATATATATATAAGGCGCGTGTAGATTCTATAGAAAGCATTCAATGTGATCGAAAACTTTCTCCAATGCTGCAAGTTATCTCACAGTTTCTGGGTCAATATCACCAGGTAAATGTAACATGTTCGTTCCACTTCAATAATAAGTAATCTGCTGCAATTCAATGTAGAAATCAACCAATAAGATGCAAAAAGGGAGCAAAGCTCTAACAGCTCTGTGCTGGAAAAAGATTCGAAACACTAGGTATAGGTATAGGTAGACTCACATATGAAAAGATGAAAAGAGTTTTTGTGGGGTGCTGAGAGCCGTATTAGTCTATATTACCCATACCGGTTTATATGCGGCAGGTGTTTTTATCCACCTTGTTCGTAAATTACAGAGAAAATGCCAGAAAGGTTATGTTTCCTCGAGAATGCGTGCCTACATAATAACTATTTCGGTAAAAATCAGAATCAGCAAATTTAAAAACGTCAATAGGAATGAATGTTACCGAAATATATTCATAATACTTAATATCACTGAACAAACTAATACATGAATTTTTTCTTTGTTATTGTTCGATAATATTAACTTCTCGGCTATTCAAGATTGAGTCATAACCAATATTCCTAATTTGCGATTGTGTGATCGTTGGTATTGTGTGCGTGATTGAGCAGGAGAAGAGGTATTAAAACAATCGATTTTGCATGGAAGGATCGTAATCTTTGAAACGGTCTAATTTGATACACCTATTATTGGTTGAAAATTGTTGAATTCTCGGTGTGAAATAATTGTGTTGGTGTTCAGTGTGAGACTGTGTATTTTTATGGGAAGACTGTCTGAGAAGTGAATGCAGAGAAACCAGCATGAAAACAAAGGTAAGCGGAATGTTCCGTCATTTATACGGTAGTATCATCCTCAATCCATCTGCATGCAATGTACGTCTGTCTATTTATCGCTTCTCCGAAACTGGTTTACATGAAGACCAAGTACCTCATGAATACGGAGTCGTGGAAATAAGAACCTTGAATATGGGTACCTACATTTCAGCGTTCGACAAAAGATAAGTGAAAATCAGCCTAGCGTTACCAAGGCTAAATTATAATTCTCCAAGAACAATGCCCCTGTTGTGTGCCTACCTGTACCTATTCACCGATTTCGGTACATTTCAATACGGTTCCTTGAAAGGAACAAGGAGCGCCAGTTCTCTTACCTCTCTGTCTGCGTTATTACAGGTACGCATTTTACGCAATTCGAAGTGCTTGTCGGTCAGCTCAAGGTCAGAGTTGTTAGAATTTTTTGCAATAATTCACACAGGATGTATTCACACGTTTTCCTACAGGGAACATCTACCATCGTACGAAGGAATTAGAATAGTTATATATATATCTATTATTTTATTGAAATAGAAAAGTAGGAATTAGAAGATTATGAAAATGTGAAATGTCAAGTAACTATATATACATGCGGTTTATTTGTTTGCTGTTTACTTATATACATGTTTGTACAATAGGTAATTCTTGAAAAAAATTGACTTGGGCATTTCATATATAGAAGGTTTGTCCGTCAAATTGCAGACTACAAGGTGGACCAGTTTCTCCTGGATATTTCAGGAAATATGGCAATGATCCTCAATATCTCTCAACATCCGAAATTTATATGAAATAATACATTTAATTGTGATCTAACATAGTTCGCATCTTATTCTATTCTGATATAACAAAAATATACCACGAAACTTGCATAATCCTGTATATAGATATACAGAGCGTTTGAATTGAACCTAAATTGTGTCCTTGTGTGGAATTGAAATAGAAATTACGTAAATAAGAAATATTACTCATTTATTACCTGGTACATCTTGTGATGTATTACCGTTACATAGGAATTTTCCGAGTAACTCTGTATGAATTTCGTAACAGTCTACCAACGAACGAAGCAATATATGATTGTCCTTTGTGAAACTTTTAGTACTTCAAGACGCCCAAGGTCTGTTGTTATGAAAGCATTTTTATTACAGGGCGATTCAGATTCAGCTAGTCAAAATACTCGTACGGCTTTTGCGAGCATCAACAATATTTGTGAAGTGGGATGGAAATAAAATTGAGATAGAGATGAACATTGAGATTCTACAAGACAAAAATCTCGACATCTCATGACGAAGCTTTAATATTGTTTCATTGATATTATGAAAACTATAGACATTCTAATAATTTTCAAAAGGATCTGAGATGACCTCATTTATGATAATCAAAAGATTTGTATGCCTGTACGTGAATTCAATCACTCGACAACGAAAATAGGGCAAATGATTTTTAAAACTTCTCGTCTATTAAAAGCTACCTTGAAAACGAAGAATCTAAATTTGAAATAAGCGGTAAATTGGGCCAATAACCTCAATTATCGCATGAAACGGATCCGTGTTTGAATCGATTTGCACTTGATTACGATAATTTTATCGTAGATATAAACAATAGATATCCGATTTTCTAATTTACTGACCCAATATGAAGAATTGGGAATCTTGATTTGTCAAGACTAAGATAATTGGTCAAATCTCGGGTCAAATGTATAATCTGGATACAAACTGCTGAGTTGATTCATGCATGTATTGGGTTCTCCATGATGAAAAAAACGATGAATTTATGAACAAAATTCTGACACGGTGACAATTATAACCTTATATCGGCTGTTACAATTTTGGGAAACTGTGGAATATACAGCAAAGTTCAAATTTAGGCAATATTGCGTAATCACGGTGCCTATAACAAAATGCCTACAAGAATTCCACGAAATTCATATTATTAGGGTCGGATACCTATCTTACATACGGACGAAAACTTCTAGATTTCGACCTATCTAGTATCGAGTATCTGCCAATTTGACTCTGTGCCGTCATCATCAGTTTTTTTCTCGTTTTTTTTTATCAAACTATCAAATTTTTTTTATCAAAATTTCATCGATTTCTATGGGTAATTCTTAGTGCTCGAATTACTATTGATTTTTGTTCAAAAATGTACGTGTTATAAATAATTTTCATAATGTAAGACAGAAAAATTGACAAAAAAATATTCGACGGTCATTGTCAGCATGTTTAGTATAATATCAAACGGCAACTATACTTTCGGATACTCTATATCATGCTGTTTTTCTACGTAGAACTACCGTTATTTCTACACACTTCTTCTAAATGAATATCTAATCATGAAACCCGTTCGCTATGTATTTATTAGATAATTCGAATCGAAGTTTAGCCGTATCAACCTTGGCTTTTAACGCAAGTTTGCATTGAGAAATAGATGAATGCCACCAGGAATTGACCTTTGTTGAGAGAGAACAACCGTACGCAAAGAAATGTTACGTGATTCCGAAAAATTGCCATAGCAAAGTGCTGGCAGATCGCCCTGTATGCGAGTCACCGTGTAATACACACCGAAAAGTGGGTCATGGGTCATGTGTTATGATTCAAAAGGGACGGATGATGACTTCACGGTCTGTTGACAATACCATTTTTTGTTATGCAGTGGGCTCAATTTCTAAAGAGAAATCCAGGGGTTGCTTGATTTTCATTCATATAAGCTCAGGTGACAATTCTATATATATGAGTAAAGTAGGTCAGTTTGACGAAACAAAATATAAGAATTTATAGGGGAGAAAAAATATTGTTCCGATTTTGAGTGGATGTGATTTGAAGTAAAAACTTAGCTATGATTTTTTTTTTAATATGGGTAAAGGTATTTAGGTAGGTATAGAGGAGAGAAATCTCTGAGGAATCACTGAGAGAACAGGAAATAATTTATCGTAATGTAATATTTTGTCAGGTATTTCGAAAAAAATTCCAATATCACCTTTGATTCGCAGAAATGCGGAAATACGCTGAAAGAAATAGTGATCTTACGAAAAGAAAATATCCTAAAAGTATATAAATATCATTTTTAATTGGAAATTATTAATTGAAATCAATAAATTTTTTGAATATAGAAAACATCCTTTCATCAATTGGTGTCTAATTTTCTGTTGGATATTTCAATATTTGAAGACTTGTTTGAACAGATTTAATCACGGAAATTTAATACCTCTAGTTTTCATTAGTACACATGGAACTTTCGACCGGAATAAAGAAGATAAGGACCTCCCATAAAAATATAAGGGCTCAGGTAGTGTTTTTAAAACTCCGAGTAAAACTCGGTATAAAAGTACGCCCATCTACCTGCTAGGACAAAATACACGCTTATTTGTTTCCTTATACAATTCGAATCTTCAACTACAAGATTATCTGAAATATATCTCAGTTCAAATCAACTCAGCCGAGAACTACGCGATGGAAGTGATATATTTCCTAATGGAAAATAGTAGGGTATATCATTGAAGTGATATCAGTCCTCGTATAAGACCTCTGATAAAACGAATAACTATCTGCCAAACTACCGCGAAAGTAGTGTTTGGACAGTTGTTAAGTGTTTTTTGTTACTCTTGTACTGTTTCTCGCGAGGTTTCTCGTGTCAGTCAACATTTCCTACTGAGTAAAAAACAGTGACACTTTTCTCACTTGTTACATGAATACCTACTACATGGCCTCGCATTGCCATAGAGGTACCCACGTTCAGTACGCACTCATCTTGACAAGTTTGGTGTGCATTGGCTGACGCGTGTCCATTGTTTTGTTGTTTAGAATACTGAACCGTTTTCAGATAGTGCGTGTTCTTTTGTTCTTACTGAAATACGAATGAGTCACAACAAGTGGTTCATATTCCTTCAGGTGTTGTACGTTCTACGATGTTTCTTTCGGGGTCGCTGAACACTGATTTAATTCGTTTTCAAAATCATGGTGTGCGGCTCGAATGTGGGAATCTCGGTGGAAATGATACATCAGGGTGTTACGTGTCCCAAATTGATACATCAATGATGAGTTTTTCACATTTTTTGGAAAAACTGTAGATATCGTCATTGTTTTTAGTCAGTTTTCTTACATATCGTGGAAATTGTGTGAGGATCATAAATATTTTGGAGCGTATCATGGGCTGGATTGTGGGGATTAAAGACTGAGGACGCGTGGGTCGGAACAAATTCATTTGAATTGCAGGGGTTTGGTTTTTCGAGGCGACCTCTTGCATACATAAATTTACCATCGAAAGAACTGCAGCCAGAAATGAAAAATGTCGAGTCCGAGCGTTTTTCCGAAAAATCAACCCCTGAATCTTTAATGAATTTATTCCAACATACATACGCACCTCCTTACTGTAAAACATATAGGTACCTATAAAGGTTTTGAGAGTGTAATGCGCAGATTTTTGTGTTGTGTTTTTTTTATTATACTATAGATCCCATAGACGATCCATTATTTTTACAGTGGAGATGAGGTATGAATATGATGGAGTCACAGTATTACTCGACTAGCAAAATAAATGATGTCGAAGACATAAAATAGGGGGCATTTTTCAAAGGCTCAAGCCTTCATAATGATAATAATAATAATAATGAATGTCTTTCAATTTATATATAATAATTCAGAAATATTCAAGGAGGCATCATCTATGGTGGAAATAGTATTACAGACTATTAATTTGAAAAAATTGAAGGTTACAACATACCCATTAAGTACAGAATCAAATAACTGCACGTGAGGCGGACAGCCTATGTTAGAGGAATCACAAAATTTTGTGATTCCCTAACATAGGCTATCGGCCTGATGTGCGGTTTTTGTTTTTGTCTTCGTTTTGGTATTTATACCTAAATTTTTTTTCAATTATCCATTATATTATCATGCGAGTTAATGTTTTTTTTTCAATCAATTTTTTTTATGTCTGATTTTCACCACTCAAAATGGCAAGTCTTTTTCATGAAGTGAGTAACATAATCCTTCAAAACATGTCTTTTACATTGAAGTTTTTTTGCTAGTGGGGTGACACTGGACTGTAAAAACTATGAAAGTGTCAGTAAAAACCCGAGTCTTGGCGTGATTGGCATCCTTGCTTACCGCATTTTTTCTGCACAATCAAAGACAACGGCTGCTGCTCAGCATTCTCAGCAATTCCCAGCTCATTTTTCAACAACCCTCCGTTGTTCTGAGACTCGAGCCTCAGCTGCTGCTGGTGCAGCCTGTTCTTGATCAAAAATATCTTCGGCATCTTGGCCCACTATCTGTCACTTTTATGTCATCCACTGTGTCACATCGGAGCACTATGCGCGAGATTGGGACACTCTGTATACTAGTAAGTATTTTTTTCGCGAACAAATGGCGTGCGTACGTCCTGAGCAAGGTCCTGATCGAGACTGATGACCGATGAGACGACGGGAACCGTTGTGCGGGTTCCCCTCCCCCCTCCTTTCCGCTGATCGTGAACCTGTAGAGCGCAGAGGTTGGCTTAGCACGTTCTGACTGTCTTGGCTTTGGCGTGGAAGGCTAACGGTGGTGGGGGTACGGTTAGCTGAGCTACTGAGCGGCTCGCGGCGTTGCCGGTAGAACACAGATTTCCCAAGATGCTGGACTTTTGGCTGGGTAGATTTTCGTCAAGACGAATTATTGAGAATTCAACAAAACCGAATGTCGCATTCTAAGCATGAATTCATGAAAAATAATGAAATGATGAATTTCAGAGTTGCAAAAAAATATTTTATCAGTAACACACACAAACATGTAATCAAAAATTTCAAGCGTAATGACATTTTAGGGCAGATC
Organism: Gastrophysa polygoni; assembly: GCA_963576655.1. Classification (NCBI taxonomy): domain Eukaryota; kingdom Metazoa; phylum Arthropoda; class Insecta; order Coleoptera; family Chrysomelidae; genus Gastrophysa; species Gastrophysa polygoni. The sequence goes on along the minus strand of OY755084.1, from coordinate 10,830,135 downwards.
ACAAGTCTTTCATTACTAAAAATATATTGAAATATTCATTAGATATAACTTCTGCTTTCGTGATTTAGAAACGAGGAGAGACAATTCCAGGAAAATCTAGAGTAATGAAAACTTCAATTCTTGAAAGTATAATTCTTTCTGAAAATGGAAGTACTCATGCAATGAACAGGTTTTTTCACTGATCTGACAGAATAATTCAGTGCTTGAATTTAGACCGAATATAGAGACCAATATGAATTAATTCTGACTACTAGATTGATAATTATTTGTTTTTACCTATCCATTATATGCGAGAATTCAACAGATAAAATGAGAGAAAAATAAAATGCGATAACTTACTATGCCTTACGTTTTGGAACCAATGATAATTTTGCTTATCAAAGTACCTGAAAAGTTGAATTGATGATCCAAATATCAAGCATGTAACTTTTGATATCTTGAATTATTGTAGTACCTATATCTACCTTCGTTTCAGATAGAAAATAAAAACCAGCTAGAACGAGAAATAATAATTTTTTCTTGAAAAAATCATCTCGAAAACCACTCATCTTTGCTGAAGATTCGTAAAGAAAAGAATTGTATTCACAAGGAATCAACACTTTTTCAACAATATCATTTAATCACCTCGTGAAAATAAGTGGAATAATCTATCTGCAATATTCTTTATTTCTCAAAAATAACTGAATCACCCTGTGAAGGTGAATTCTTGTGTTAGAAATTGTGAGTAATATTTTATATTCGTATTATAAGCCACGCAGGCATCACTATGTACACTGTTTCCTATGTTGTATCCACCTGTTGAACGAATATGTTCAACGTTCTACAGGTGTCACTGTAATGAACATAGACATCAGGCGCGGCGTTGCCACGTCATCATGGGTATCTGAATGATGCAACTATGTGATCCGCAATCGTTGTTCAACACTTACGTTCGATTCAGAAAGTGACAGATAGGGCGGATTATACCAAGTATAAGTCCATGATTCAACATGAAGTGGTGAACAGTTCTCCTCTAGCTCTGTAGCATCGTGGATTACGAATTTGTGAAAATTGGAGATCCCCGACATTTCCTGTGATGCAGCAACACCGCAACACTCGACCTCTAATGATATTCGCGGAAACGCCGTATCATGCTATTCAGAACGAAGTACACCTTCGAATTGTTCTTCGTCTGAGGTAAGAAATGCCAAGATCACGGTCTACGCTGCGCAGCGTTGCCGCTCCTTTAGCAACAGTGTGAACTTGGCCGCGATATTATAACATAATAGTTTTGCATGCTGGTAGGTAACCGTAAGCCGGAGAAATATTTCAATTAACTGTATATACCTATGCTCGGCGTTTGTTGTTAGATTTTGTTGTCTGTGACGACGTTTGCATGTGTTTGTTCCTTGTCATCCGCCTACATTTCCTCGTCTTTTTGCGCGATGTTGTTGAGGTCGGTATAAATATTGGGAGTGACCATTCCTATATAGGTATCGACACAGTTCAAGAAAAAGAGCAGAGTATATCTTTCCTCATCGAAATTTATCCTAGGAAAATGTTGATGCTTGAATCAGTAAAAATATTTGCGTTACTGTTCTCATGTAGCATTTGGGTCTTCGTTGAAAAACTATCTAATATGTGAGAACTATCAGGGTTGAAAACTTTCTTAAAGCGACTCACATAATAATTGAAATTTCACGATTCCCATGGAGCATTCTTGGAAGTTTTGGATTTTATGTTTCGTTTTTATCGTCGGATGAATGAATATTTGTGTGATACTCAGCAATTACATCCAAAGAGAATATGAGACTCAGAATGAGTTGCCCCTAAGTATAGTTCTTACTTATACTAATACTTACCTCGTTCGAATATTATAATTCTCACGAAAAAGACGATATTGATACACGCATAACTGTTTTGGGACAATTCCGACCCTTCAAGTTCTGATAGAACAAATCGATCTCTAGTAGCATCTGTAGTAGAAGTAGTAGTTCAATGATGTTTTTTTCAGAAAACTTCATTGAACCTTCACGTTTGCTATGGGAATCATGTGGGTTAGTGTCTTGACCTAGCGTATCGATCTCCCTCAGAGAACCTATTTAATCAGCACTTTTCTCCTGAAAGTTACCAAAAAGTTCAAGGTCTGACATAGGCAACGCTAGGTAGTTTTGGTCCCTGTTGAAAATCTATGTTTTTATAGATAAATTTAACCCTCTTATGTTGGGAATCTATCAGCGTTGGGCATCTGACCTAGCATATCGATCTTAGAAATCTTATATCTTTTGATGGGAATTTCATGTTCTAACGTAAAGCATTTAAGGGTTAATTATTCTGACGTACAGCATATATCGATCTCAACTTTTTTTAACAAACTCTCTAAAACTATCAACCTGTTATTAATCTTTGGAATTTTTAATTTTCAGTCGATATATACCAGAAAGAAAACCAGTAGATGGTTTTTATATTTCGTTTGATATATTTTTCGGATCAATGGTCTGACTTATCATAAATATATAATGAATATTTGATAATGGATATGGACTAACAAAATTAGTATCACTTTTACGTCGTGATAGTTTTAGTGGGTTCAAATTCTCGAATGAATAATAGGTTACAGATACTTTTTTGGGATACTGTCTTATGAATCATTACGCCGATCATTATAAGAAAGTGAGTTTGTCAGATGACGTTCATTTGTCTGAAAAGTATTATAAGGCTCATTGGACACTCGATATAATGATCTATCTATATATTTTAGTTCGAATAACAGTGAGCATTGGAATAAAAAAAGGGATCAAGTAGAAATTCCCAAATGTAATGAAAAGTAACATGTAAAATAACGAGTAAGCATATCTTCAAAATCGAAGGCCAAAGCTGCTTTTGTTTGGTACCTACTTGCTTAAATTAATATCTTCGAAAGGAAATCGGAGCCTAATAAAGTCATAATCAGAGCAATACAAATATACGTTGATGGGGGTCATTGCCAATAGAATGAACCAATTTATATACCTAAGTGATTGACTTGACTATTGAGAATCAATCCGATTTTGGAAACTTTGAGACCATATCATCAGGTAGATATAGGACCATTAGGCCCTCTGAGTGATCAGTTTTCGGAATAGAGGACAGTGAAGTTGAAAGAAAATATTGTCCAACTGAAGTATGAGTATGAGTTTTCATTGGATTTTTATCATTTTATTCTTTAATCAATAATTTGTTTGTATTTCATTTGAATTCCAAGTTTTTCCTGTAGAATAGTAAATTCATCTGAATGGCTATTTTGAGCATTCAATTGAAGAACTGTATTATCATTTTTCGATCTAGTGGGTCATGAACTTTTAGTCGTTCTCACCAGAAAGTCGTTGCAGTATATAAAGAAATTTCCATTGGAAACGTATCGTGGTTTGTATTGAGTATTACATTCCGAAAAAAAAAGGGAAAAATGAGGATGAGGAAGTGTATGACATATTATATGTGATTTTCCTATATATATTTTGACGATTTCACAATAAAATCACGATAAAATTTCATAATGTGACAATAAGAAGTGGAAGTAATATACATATACATTCAATTCGTATGTATCAGTGGAATCAGAAAAGAAGGTTTATCGGCTTGTCAAAAAATGTATGTATATTGTTCCATTTGGAAAACAAAAGTTGATGTCCAGTTCTAGAGAATAGAAGAGCCTGTCTACCAAAGAAATATTTTTAAATCAAAATTCAAGTTATTAAATCATATGCTTTTATTAGAGTAATACTCTACTCTATAATCTACTAACTCCACTTCGAGAATGGACTACTTCCTTCAATATGATTTTATGTTAACAACTTGGTCATATCTTCAGAGACAAATAAGTGAAGGAGAGGGTTCAATTCAAAAGGGCGGACCCTGATGTACCTTGATGATTCATCAAAAACGGTCGAGAAAGAATAGTTCTGAATTACTTTCAGATTAACATTTCCATCAATTTCATGATAAAATGGAGAAATTTATTCTTCATGACATATTTTTTCTTTGTCAATAAAAACCAACTCAGATACATTATGTTTGTGTTTTTCTTATATTTTCTGTGGATGATATCCCAAACAATAGAGCTTTCATGACTCCTTTGATGAACACCGACTGGCAATTCTACGACTTGATGAGGGTGTATAATCTCGCACCAAGGGGTTGAAATATAGAATCTAGGTACCTAATATAGAAAATGTTTCGGAAGACCCCTTCGGAATTACCTACTTTATTGTTGGCCATTCAAGACTGATCTGGTGTTGACAAAACTTCTCTTTATCCCTTTGATTTTGGGTCTGCCCGCTTTTCCTATTTCAATGTAATATTTCGCAAACATCCTACTTTTACTTTTGACGGATTTTAGATTATATTACCTAATTGCAGGGGACGATTTTATTGTGGGGTGAGAGTTTTTTTATGATTCTAGTCGTCTCAAAAAATATGGGAAAGTAAATTAGTTTCTTTTGCTAGTTCATCCAATCTACATCAAGATTCAAGAAATATATACAGGGTGGATTGTTTCACTTTGAGAGTCACCAAAGTATTCATCAGAATGACCTTGAAGTAATTGTGGGACAGCGTTTGTATAGTTTCAATTTCAATAAATCGAATGGCACTGTTTCTGATTATCAAATTCATATTAGGCTATCATTATCTTGAATTTTCAGTTCTTCGAGTGCTTCAGAGTTCTTATATCGCTTCAGTTCGAAATCATACTGTATCATTTCATATATGTCTAATTTTCTCTTGTGATTTCATGGTGATATTATTCGAAATCATTCACAACTCATTTTGAATTCAATCTTGGTAAAGATTTCATTGAAGGTGTACCTCTTCAGCGAATTCGTGATGTATACCTTTCATTTCCTGGATTTATGATATTCATAATCCTCAAGTATTATTCACGTTACAATCACGCTTCTAATTATAAGTGATAAAAAAACTAATCGTGATATCACTGATTATGTAATGAATTAATCGGTATCTATATACTTATTTGAATAGGTATGCTCTTAGTGAGAAAACCAGAAGTAACGTTAAATGCATATATGTGAAGTAAACAAGAAAAATCCCATGTAAGATGGTGGACAAACTAAGGATATAAGACCCTAGATATCAATATAAGGTTCCATGTAATTGAAACCACTTTCTTTGGTTATATTATCATTCGAATGTTGAATTTTCCAAAGTTATTCATTATCCTAATTGGATTGATTGGAATTATTAATCAATAGTTCTGCCAAGGACTTTGTACGAAAAAATTGTATAGCTGCAATAATCAGAAAAATATATCAGTGTAGTTTATTATACAACAACCAATTCTATAGCTATATACATAAGTATACATATTGAATATTCGTGATGGCCACTTTCTGATACAAATGAAAATGGAACAGATGTGTGTTAATCCGTAATTTCCCAAGGGAATAAGGACATGGTCCTCAATTTTGATTATCGACACCACATATAATTTTTGAATCATTTCGGAAATATAGCTGATAAGGTATCTACTCCATAATTATTCACACATATCCATCATAAGCATCTAAACATTATATCCTATGATTGTTGATCTTATAAGTATATTATAGTTGTTCTATTGCGGAATGACTTTGATTCATTATTTATAATCCACAAGAAGATGCAGAACTGTGTCAGCAAATATTTATATATACAATTTTCATTAGCATTTTGCATCAACATGAATAACATATGCTAATACTCATGCAAATTTTGTATCGGAACGATTCCTCAGGAAATATTTCATTTCGCTTGATGACGCGAGGAAATCATTCTTCAATTTCATATTGAGAAATATTTATATGTATCTACGTGTTATAAAGTGCAATAGATTTCAGTACTCTCATGAGTTATATCTATACATGAGTTATATTTATAATACATATTTTCTATCGGGGCTTAGAGTACATATGAAATGCGTTCGTTTGTGGACTAATTGACAATATCATTATCGAACAATTACTAATTACTAAGCAGTGAGCTGTGTAAGACGCTCTTCCAGCACACGAATTTCTTAGTGCAACAACGACAATATGTCTCAATGATTTTCTGTCTTCTGATAACACAGAAGGAAAACCTATAATGGTCGATGTGTTGATGAGATTTTTGTCTTGAAATTCTCAAGATCGTATACAACAGGAAATGCTTCACTAGGCAAAGAATTCCACAACTTTGCCGTTCGATGAACGATGCTTGTTAGACCGAAAAGTTCGACAGATCTCGATGTATAGGCGTGACCATCAATACTTATTGCTATTCATCGTTGTAAAATACCTACAGGGTGATAGACTTTTGGAGGTCGTACCCAATTCAACCCAGTAGAACTTTTTTATGCGCCGCCTCTGCTTTCAATGAGACATCGAGTCAAATTTTCTCCTTCAAGCTGTTAAAGTCCTGCTACAAAAAACTGAAACACCCTGCTAATATTTTATTTCAAGTAAGTGCCAAATATAATCACGCAGAATTAAAGAGATATATGGGAACATGAAAACATTAACGACACGATTGAAACTTCAAAATAGCTGCAGAGACAAGCACAACGTTATGGCAGTAAGAAAACTGAAAAGTATCTGGAAGTATAAACCTAGTATGGCATAGTAGGTAGTGTATATGTGTAATATGTGTGTTTGATATCGCATGTATATGTGTAGAAAGTATAGTATTTAGCGGAGATAGCAGAAGTTGAAGTAAATCGATGATACCCGATATTCTTGTTGTTGTTTTCTAACTCTACAACTTATTTGGGACACCCTGTAACATGAAGTTTTCAAGTTACCCTGTACACTGAATGATTTTTTGGTTGAAGGAACGACTCTATGTGGATGATTACTTGCAAGTCTTGTCAGTTCACCGACAACTGTGTATATTGTACTTCTATTTAGATAGGAACCATATGCTCTTCGATGCATTAGAATGACTTTTCAGACTACAGTATGGGTAATGAGCGTTTTTTGCATTCTCATTTGTGGTACAGCGTTGGCAAGCTGACGTCCATATGAGCTCTTATCGGTATTACGTATATAATAGCAGTTATTTTATACACGATAATGGTTCGATGATGACTGAGTACTTCGGAGGAATCTGCCATGGCAGAATGATGACAGAACATGGGAAATGATTGGGAATGATTATATTCATGATGGCTCATTTGAGATATACCTGTTTTATTTCAGGATAATATAATATACATATATGTATATATACATATATATATCATTGAAAGTTTAGAGAAATCAAGATTTTTTCTGTTATATCGGTTGAGAAATTGTGAAATTGTGAATACATGGAACATGGTACGATCATGTGAGGTCCATTGCGAAAACTGTTCCACAAAAACTTGGCATCCTCTTCCATGCGAAGAGGTACTTCACACCCCAGCAATTGCTAACGATGTTCAAAGCTCAAATTCGACCTGTCCTGAGGTACTGTTCACGTGTTCAGCCACCAATCACAATTGGTTATGATATTTCCATCGGTCGGTGCTCAACGGAGATCTCGTCTATTATATTCATCTATTCTGTCTATTCATTATCAGAATCGAGATGCCGAACTCCTCTTTACCGAGAATCATTCATCAATAGAACGGTGGAAGCTAGGGAATTCTTTGCCTAGTGAAGTCTTTCCTGATGCTCACGACCTCCAAACCTCCAATAAAAACTCCAATACCTCCTTTCTCTCCCATCGCTGGCTAACAGGATGTTTCCCGAACATTATAGGATTTCCTTTCGTGTTGCCAAGACCTGAAAAAAATATGAATGGTGCAAGATTGAGCGAAGTTCAACAGGTCTTGAGTCTGACAAAGTAGAGATGACCATTAGATTGAGCTCATGGTCTATCTGTAATTCTTTTGGATGGTGGATATACCGAGCATGGCTATTGACAACTTTATAGGAAAAGTGCATTGGACAAGATAATCATATTATTGAGCTACACAAAAAATAAAGAAAATAGATTTGTCAATTTAGGAATAAGTTTCCATTTGAGGGTATTGGGGTAGGTTTTGAACTGATGAATTCTGAAGAAATAAATTTTGATCAAAAAAAATATATCAAGTTCGATTCCAAACATTTATAATGCAATAATGGAACTATATTATTCTATATGTCCGTCATTGTGTGATTCTTGACATGTAGAATTGATCTAGAGAATCATTATGTGATGATGAAGAAATATTTTATTACAACATACAACATCGAAAAATGGGAGAAAAAAGAAAAAAGAAGGGGTTTCTTTCTGTGTATGGCGTTGGTGTGCTTTGAGCTTATTGGATAAGCTCCCATTTTACTTTTCTGTACTATTTCCCAAATACCCTGTATATGACATTAGGAAGTCATAATTATGAGGTATCATTGCAGAAACACGTAATCCGAGCAGAGCAAACGACACACGATCCTAATGTGTAGGGGGGATGAGGGGTACACACACACACACACATACCATCTCTGCCGCGGGGCGAATCCTGACCTTGACATTGACTTTTTCACATTCTCTCAAATGGCGTATAGGAGGCCCCGGCGAGGCTGTACCGCCGTTCCTCGATTGTTTTGTGTACACACATTTCGAGGCGATCACTGCCCACTATAGATAAATCGATCGGATTGTCTTTGGATTACTCACTACTCGTACACTTTGTCGAAGATGGAAATGTATATCATGGTTATGTAACTATTCTAGAAATATACTAGAAATATTCTGAAGAAAAAACTATTTTTCGGATTTCAATTCAATTTTTTCCTGATTTCGATGTATTCTCCTATATTTGAACAAGAAAAAAAGAATTAAGACAAGGTGACGAACGTTCTGCTATTTTATTTATTTCATTTGCGAATTTAACATAGAAGTTTTTTTGAAATTACCTCAAAAGCCAAAGGAAAAATACAGTCCCCCACAGTGTCCCTTCGTCAACTTCACTTAAAAGTGTCGAACGGCAGTCAAAGTGAATAATATTCCAGAACATGATTCTTCCAATTTTGTGTTGAAGACGGAAGAATCAGATTCGTTCCCGAAATGTCCACAAAGGTTCGGATATTATTATTTATTCATGCATATTTGTCCAATCTATTTCTCTTTGAGAATAAGATGTCACTGATGACTATCATCATCAAAAGGAATTTCTCTCTTGAGTACCTGAAAATTAAGTTTCGAACGCAGTGACATTTTGAGACAGATCATTGACCGTTCTACAGATATGTTTTGGGATAACTATTTCATTATTCCGATTTTCATTTTCAGAAACGACAAGGGAAAATCTCATATGAAGTCCCGAAAAATGATCATATATAGCTGATGAAATTTTCAATCATCACAGAGAGAAAATTCCATTAATCACGACTGAAAACTTATATCATCATTGAAAGTTCGAATCTGTCGGCATTATCAAAAACTTTGTGAGTATATGCATATTTTTTCATGGTCAGAAATGTTCCAGCTGTTGGATAACGAGACATAACATTTCTCAATGTTGAATAATCTTGATAAAATAGTGCGAAGACATCAACATCGTATTGAGTCACGCTACAGAGTAGGATGGATGGTATTCGTGCTTCAGACCTTCTGGCATTCTCGTCGAAGCCACTCGTGTGTGAAATGCCCTGTACATGAACGTATAAAGATATCAAGTTTTGTTCTGTCTACTTGTTCTCCTGATTGCGAACTAATGTATAGTATTAGGCAATTACGCTATCCCAGGCCAGCCATATGTAACCTAACTGTATTGAGTTCTTCTTGGTGAAATAGCACATGAGAGCTATACCGGGCGATTCGGAGAAACGGGACATACTTGGAAAACAAGTTCGCATATCAGATTATAGGATATTCATGTAACAAATGGATGCAAGTTGTTATTCCTTGAGAGTACCTATATTAGGAAATAGTCATAAGGCCGAATATATATAGGGTGCCGTAAAGTGCTTCGATTCTTGAAAAAACAAAAGGAATACTCGAGTTGCATATACAATATTTTTGAATATTATATTCTGCTAAATTGAAGGAGCCCAAAGCCACACACGAATCTCAAGCCGAGAGAGTCACATAATTTTAGTCGCATTCAAGTCTATAATTTGGATTTTGCACTATAACCTACATCTTTTGCTTTCCTCCATCATAATTGTATATATATATATATATATATATATATATAGAGCTAATTCAATGCACATTCACTAGCTCATTCCCATATTTCTCATTTACCTCTTCAATTGATTACCTATTTCTGAAAATTTGTCGCTCTGTATCTCGAAGTAGAAATTCGCTAAAAACCCAAAGGTTTTGAGATATTCGCAAAGTCGATATAAAAATCTTTTTAAAGACAAAACCCAAGGCTTAATTCTTTTCCCAAATAAATTCTTTGTGATATCATCTGGTCGATGTTACCAAATATAAATATCTGATAAGACTAACAAAAGGGTAAATTGGGTTCTGGCGGATCAGCCAGTATATTTTACCCTGTAGGTAATACAAAAATGCGGAAATACATATTTTCATGTATCTATATATACGGTAGCAAAAACTGGAACTTTTTCAGTACAGATGACGTGACAGAATGCTTGTAAATCTTCGTAACAGTGCTGACAGTTCTCTAGGAAGAGTAAAATCCAGTTATATCTCGGAGACTTCAATAGGTGATCAGACGAGAAAATATCATGTTACCGTCTGTTATGTCATTGTGCTTCGTGTTTAATAGTAGGATGGTTCGTAGTGTGATTTTTCATGCGAAAATATCAGTAGGATGAAGTCATCATCGGATTATGTGACAATGTGTCATTGGCTTGATTGGTACAGTTCGTCATTAGCGTAATGGACAAATATGAAAACAACTTCTAAGGTTTCAATCTGGAATTCCTCGAGAAATGAAAATCCTAGAATATCCTAATTCGTGTCGATTATGATGATATTTGGAAAACTGTTCGTCATGCATAAGAACTTTATCACTTCGTACTCATGCTCGAAATAATTGCTATAGGATTACTTTCAGTTTGCTTGGGTTCTGATGAGTTCATATGTAGGTATGTGAAAAACACTTAATATATAGGAATATATTGGCAATTATTCCCCCCCCCCCCCTCCTCTCGGTTCCTTTCCCTTTTGTGAGTTTTATCCTTGAAGAAAATTCCATCCATTGAGCTGGATAAAATTCCCCAAAGACTTGCCATCCAAGTCCCACTCCTCTTGGAGTGGTCCTCACGTCATCGTTTTTGAGACCTTCAACGGTGGATCTGAATGTGAGAGAAGATGAGCTTTTTGGACTTTACTAGGGGCTTTTAGAGCGCTATGTCGTTTGTGTGGTGTGAATAGTTTTCGAATAAGCAATAAATGTAAAGAGTTGATGACTTTTATGACTATTTGACTTTTTATTGCGACGTACCTATGATTTCCCAAAGAAGTGTTGTTTCCTCCCAGTTCTATATCACCTCCAGTTCTATCTCCGATTTCCACAGAAGCGAACGGCCTTACTTCTGTCATCTGAGTTGATCAATCTTCCACTCCACACACCAGTCCTCTCTAGTTCTGCAGCAGCTCTTTGAAGGTAACGGGTAACCATTGCTGGCTGGGTTGATCTTCATGCGATCTTCAGCGAAAGGAAAGTTTGATCTATCTTAGGCATGACAGATGTGTGAATGACATACAGCTTCGAACTTAGTGCAACAATTCCAAAAACTTTTCAGTATAGAATTATCGGAATTCCGCATATATCTACTTCCCATTTATTTTGGGTACGTATACAAGGTTTCTTCGACATTCTGTGTTCAAAAAAACAATGAACAATAGCCCACACTTGATCATCGGAATGAAGAACGTATATAGTTATAGAACGAAGTAGGTCATACTGACGTTGTGAAAGAAATTTGAGATTTTTGGATGGATGAATTATAGTATCAATTTGACAGATATACATGATGTTGATGTGATGACATAGAATTTGATCGCTTCAGCCAGTTCTCACATTTCGATCACCAAAATAATCAATTGGATCATATCAATCTGTGCGTAGGAATGAAACATAATATGGTTGGTTGAATATGATGTAGTGTTCATCCAAAGAATATTTAGTTGACTGGAAGCGCGAATTTGTTCTTGGAACAAGATTAAATTTTACTCGTTTCAACAATATATTTATTCCGAATTTTTTTCAAAAACACCAATCACATTCTATTCTATTCTATATGTAGTGGTTTCGTGCAATGTAAGATTCAAATGAGTCTTGAACTAAGTAAGTGGTGGTGGTGTTCCTGTTCAAAATTCAATGAGAAATCCAATAAACCACTAGAGATGGGAATTTGTCTAGGCTTGTGTCCATCTAATTTAAAATTGTCATCGATAACTAAAAAACCAAATACTAATGCAATATTGAACAATACCTATGAAACTGATTCAACCCACGATGCGGAATTTTGCCATGGCTGTCCGGAAAGTTGATATTAGAGTTGGAAGCCTGCGCTGTATGGAAATTAATTTCGTAGTTGAATAAATTGAGTAAATTAATTTTAATTCCTCTATTTCTTGCACGAAAACTTTCAGTTCATTACACGGCCTTATCTTATAACTTTTATTGTTGAATTCATCTTATAGTTCGCATTTATGCTCGCTTGAATCCACCTTTAGACTCGGTTACTCAAAATGGCGGACAGAGCCAGTCCTTCGAGCGTCACAGCGTCATTCTATTTTTTTTCTGTCGCGCAATTTGTCTGCTCGTGACTAATGTAATGGGTTAGAGTGAGGTTAAAAACCTTGTTCTCTAGTAGGCTTTGGAAAAGACGCTGATGGCAGCACTTCCGGTCGCAGATATCCCGTTATGTTAGACGAATAGAATCGCCGGTTGGCAAGAATAAAGAAGTGCCTTCTTATTGTATGTAGTACATCTATTATCTATCAAAGCGCTGAAATATACACGGAGAGGAAGAACGAGAATAGGTAATGTCTTCTTCAGATATAGAGTATGAAGCAATTGTTCCCACAGTGGGTGTTGCGACCCCTTTAGGCGCTCGCGGTGAAGTACTGGAAATTTCCAAAATGAGACAAAACATTTTGTTCAATCATGTATCTTCATTTCAATAACATCATAGAACAATGAATACCATACCATATATTACAAAACGTTAATTAAACCATAGCAAATAGATATATTGAATGAAACTTTGAAATATTCGTAATCTCAGTTGGTTCGTGAAAGGAAAAGAGGGAAATTAAGTGAAATATTTTAATGTTAATGATCCCATCATGCGCCTGTGTTTCTGAAACCAGTTTTATTCTAATAATGCTAATAATAGAACAATGCAAGGCACTTGCCAAAGGTGCGTAAATAATAGCCACCATTATATGCTCACCATTATATATCACCTTTATTGAAATGAAATTATACCACACTTACTGAGATAATACCAGGCTTGCCACCAATCCTCTTTCCGCCTTATTGTTGTACTAACTTTTTATATTATAAACAGTCTTTCTGGCTTTACAATAATAGAGAATATTCAACTATATGTAATGAATATCTTCATTACTTTCGCAATTTGAATGTCAACAAAATATATTTATATTCGACAAAATGAGCGGAAAATTGCTCTATCCATGAACAAATTATCCACCTCCGTTCGAATAAAATATCTTGCTCTCTGAGTAGCACAGTTTGTATGAGAAAGATTGAAAAAATGTTCAGTTGAAGACTTCCCTGAGTATTTCATTCTAATTAATGGTGGGTAAAATTATTTTTGAGTTTTGGACAACATGGTGTCGTTTTGTAGTTCATCAAAAGCGCCAATGACGATGTGGAGATATTATTCCATTTCATCTCGAAATGAAAACAAAAATGACAATTTTCCTTTCGCCTGTTGTTCTCATAAAATATATTGTTTTTTTTATATCTTGTAGTATTCTGATGGGCACCGGTTTACGAAATTCTCGAAAATATTCTCAGCTCATGCAGATAAATTTTCATTGGAAAGTCCTTTTGTTTTATGCTTTCACATAGGTTTATCTTATCACATAGAGAATCGAAAATATAGTGTAGAGAAACATAAATTTCTGGTATCATATATTATTAATTTTTCTCCGTGTAATATTTGAGCACTATAATAGGAGGCAGGTATGGTTAACCTGTACGCGCAATTCTGCTTTTATTTGATGATGAATTAGCGAAGGAGAAGAAGAAGCGTTATGTAATTATATGATATCTCAATTGTCTTCTAGCAGATTCTCTGCTGTCAGTACCAGAGGGGTTCCCATTGAAGATATAATTTTATAATTAATTCAAGAATGAATGGGAATTCATCAAGAAATAAATTGGTTGCAGTAATATAATAATGAGAAGGAGCTTCGATACAATGGGTTGCACTTGATAATGAGGCGTTCTTGATGAAGTTTTTTGAGGCAAATAACCAGAGAGCTATGTCAATGGATGCATATATTCATCGTATTAATGGATCGTCAACAACAACTCAAATGTGATGTGGAACCCAATTACTAATTTCGCATAGACTTTGATCTGAAAATTTCACTCACAATTTTTTTATCCAGTCATAACCTTGTATCTGATGGATGAAAAAAGATCATGGAATTTCCATTCTCCCTTTTGTTACCTAACTTGTATCACCCTACGTCCCTAAAACGTCTTCCGGTGCTCATTTTTTTCCAAGAGCTCAATTTTCACCTTTGATCAGTGATTTACAGAAGTGTCAGATAGTTTTTAATATTTATTTATGATGTAAGTGTCAAGAGTGATGTTATATATTTCGACATTCCTTTAAACACTTTAAGTACCATGCACTATTTTTTCCTACAAACTAACGCATACCTATTTCACATCGATCAATTGATAGAATAATAGCCTCGAAATTATCAGATTTGAATCCAATTTCATCTAATCTATTCATGAAACAAGTTGCCGGTAATGATGATGAAGATGTTGATTTGTCTTTGTTGACAACTAACGTCAATGGATCACGAATTATTCTTTCTTGTTTCTTCGTTCCTCGATTGTGAGTGATCCAGAAAATGAATTTCTAGTTTCTTAGTTCAAATACTAGTGCTAAAAGTGATTTACTTTTAACACCAGTGTCATATAATGGCATTTTAGACATTGAAAGCATACGTTGGGAAATATACTCTTACTGACTTTTGTAGGAAAAATTCATTATCTCCCATGCATTATTATATGTATATTCAGTGTCATCCATGAAGTCCGCAACATATGGATGAAAAGTTTATTATCGATACACATTATTGATTTCGACACATTTACGTGATCACTGGTATGGTGGTATGGTATGGTGGTAAATTGAAAATATGACTATTCCCTGTGGAACACCAGCATTGATAATTCGTCTACCACCACTCAGAGTGAGCTTTCTACGAGAAAGCTCCATAGTAGACGACATATCTTTCTGTACTTTCTTATCTCCTTCTTCGTCTTATCTTCACGAGCTTTGCCGAATTCAGATTGATATAGAGCTATATACTTATATCTGCTCTTATTTTCCCGGGACCGTTTGGAATTTTCTCGATGCTTGACCGATATAAACACTGTAGAGTGGCAAACAGACCAATTTGGTATTCTGTGATCGTGAAGCGTGACAGATAATGCAAAAATTGCCGCAGATAATAACGCATAGCGCAGATGATGTATGAACGCGGAAACACACGCCTGCCTTCGATTAGGTTATCACGACCTGCAGCAGTACCTCTAGCCAGCCGGTGTGCTGTATATTTTGTACAGGGTGATTTATGTATTTATGTATTCATATGGATACATCAGGAGTGGTACGCTCATATCTCCATCTTGTATTTTTGCAAAGCGTCTACCTGTGAAGAAAGTTATCGGAATTGATGAACAATATAGAGGAATTTCGGCTGATGTCAAATATTATTGTTGGTTTGTTCAAATCGATCTACTCTATAAGAAGAGTTTCATTCATTATTCTATTACGAGCGACTTCAAGTAGTCAAACTAGACGAGCTCAGGCTTGCCACCTCCATATTGTCAGGCTCAATATCTGCCAAATTCCCAAGCATCAATTAGAACTTAGAACGGTAGTTTTTTTTCGTGGAGGAGAAGAAGCCCCTTCATGGAGGTTATGAGTTCTAAATCTCGAGGTCTACAGCGAGAGTCTCCTTTTCAGGCATACTAACTAAAAACTTCTCACCTCTATGGTGTGTCGTTACAGCAGGTACCCACCCCAGTACTTTTGTGCCTTGTACAAATTTGTACAAGTCCTTTACTGGGTGGGAACTGTATAGTTCTGGCTCACCCGTTGGCTGGCCGAAAATCAACTGTCTTTTGTGGTCCAGCGCCTCGCATGTGCACAGTATTTGTGTCATTGTTCCTGGGTTTTATACCGCACAGTTTGCATGTCAGTTCTCCGTCGTACAGTCCCATCTTGTAGAGGCGAACTTTTACTGGCGCGGGGCCAGTCAGAAGCCCGGTAACAACTTTCAACTGGCTCCCATTCATTTTTAACAGGTATGCCGTTCTTTTATGACACGGTCCGTTGATATATTCACATACACTTTCCCAGAGAAGTTTTTCTGTTCATCTAAATCCCCTAGTATCTTTGGTTCGAGGCCGTTTCCGTTACTTTTTTTGATAGTTCATCTGCTTTCTCGTTTCCTGCAAATTTCCTGATGTGCTGGCACTCATACAGCCTGACGTGGTTACGGTCTGCCACCGATCTGAGTTCTTCTTTGCAGTCCAATACCAGTTTGGACGTCACTTCCTTGCTGCACAAGGCCTCAAGTGCCGCTTGACTGTCTGACAGGATGTTGATCCTGATTTGATCTCATGTCGATCTGTTGATGCGTTTTCAGTTGAAGTCGTATCGTCCTCGGTAACTATTCAAACGATACCATTCCCAACATTCAATTTATTTTGTGTGTTTTGCAGCCTGAGAGCACCAAATCTTGCCTCCCCCTGTACCAATAGGTGGATAGGAGGCAATCCCAGTAGTGTCTCCATGGCTGCAGTAGACGTTGATTTCATTGCCCCTGTCATTCCAAGACAGGTAAGTCTTTGCACCTTAGTCTTGGATCACTTTGTTGTGCAGCCAGTGCAACGTATGTGGTTTAAGTCCCCATTTTCTGTCAAAAGAGCGTCTGACTACAACTAAGTCTTATAATAATAATAATAATCTTTATTTGC
Organism: Gastrophysa polygoni; assembly: GCA_963576655.1. Lineage (NCBI taxonomy): Eukaryota > Metazoa > Arthropoda > Insecta > Coleoptera > Chrysomelidae > Gastrophysa > Gastrophysa polygoni. The sequence continues at coordinate 10,812,992 of OY755084.1, read as the reverse complement.
CACTGTGGTACAGTTTGTACATATGGTATGTCAATGATTTGAAATAAATATAGAAGATGATAATAACAAGATAAAAACGAATTAAGTAAATAGATAGGTCGTATTTAGCAATATATATGTGTATATATATACATATAGAAGTTGTGCATAAAAAAAACTCCAAAATGACAAAATTGAAAATTGGAACATGAATGAATCTAAATACACATAGAATAAAAGAAATCAACAAAACAAAATATGAGTTCATGGGAAACTATCATCCAGGAATTCATCACAACTATAGTAACATTTCTGCAGCAGAAGTTGCTTTACTCTACCAAGAAACACTTTATCAGAGGTAATTTGTTTGATCTCGTCTGGTGATTTATTATACAAATTAATTGCATTATACAAAGTGGACTTTTTATATTTTGTTGTTCTGTGATTTGGAATTCGCGAAAGATCTCCATGACGGGTGTTGTAGCTGTGCGCCTTTGCATTTGTTTCAAGGTTTTGGATGTTTGATCTAGCAATACCTATGCTTTTGAATATATATATGGAGGGAGCCGATAATAACTTTTCCCTAATGGAAACTGGTTTACAGCTGTCTCTGTGTTCCATACTACTGTGTTCTATACTTATAGGTCTCAGGTCCTCTATGTTTCGTCTTCGAGTAGAATGGCAGTGCTATGGAATTATTTTCCTACCGATGTCTGCCTCGATACTTACGGCCTCCAAACTTTCTGGAAAAATTCCAGTGCCTGCCTGCTCTCCCGGCACAGCTGGCTCACACGATGTTCCACGAACCTTATATATTCCGGGATGTCAAAAGATAGAAGAAATAACATAACCGACATATCCCTATCGCTATTCTATCCATTCTACCTGAATCGTCCTGTATAGTAGGTACCTCTACTCGCCAGTACCAGCATAATGTGAACGCATGCGACCAATTATGATAAAAAAACAAATGACAGCAGCGATATCTCGTATCATGATATTAGGTCGTCAATCATACCAAGCCACAATACATACACTAACTGTATACATATTGTAATATAGACCTTTTTTAGTGATGCCAGTGATATAATCTCATTATAGGGGATACACGTCAGCTCATCATTTTGCGGAATCTTGAAAAATTTGTCATTTTCTACTACTAAAAAAAATAATATATTATATAACATTTTCTAATTTTTTTGTGGTTTCTCGCTATCGAAATAATTTTTTATAAGGTTACAGCAAAGTGTGAAAAAATATACCTCTTTTCACGGTTGTTGCTAGGACCTAGAAAATTTGATGACACAAAGTATATAAACAAATTTGAATAACAAAAGAGTGTGCTGTATGCTGTTTTCATAGATAGTTGTAAAAAACAAAATTTTCTAAACGTGTCCATACGAAAGCTCCTTCGGACAAATGAAGATTTCGAGTGTGCAATGTTTTAAGTCAACACCCAATATTTATGTTGTGTTATATGATGATGAAATTGAACTTGACGTTGTAGAAACGATCGTAAAGAACAGATATGCTCATTTCATTCACAATGGTTCAACTGTAACGAAAAAATATAGAATTCATGGTAGATCTGTCAATTCAATTGTTATGCTGATGCTCTATACTATACGATCTTCGAATCTTCGGAACGCTGTAAATTCGAAGTAAATTGTTTCCCATGACTGCAGCGTAAGAAATTACATCAACCAGACTACCACGTCGAGTAGCAATAATAACAAGCTCAGGTTTATTGTACCGTATACAGGTACATTCTTGCGTAAACAGACATTTTTTCCAGCGAATCTTGTAATTGGCTATTAACACCAGTAAGTGCATTGTGCTTTTGGTTCTACTGCTGAAGCGTGAAACACACCAGAGGATATATGCTAGATCGATGACTTTTTCTCGATCTTCTTGTATAATAAGCCATTTGGAACAGCATTTTTTATATGCATCTTTGTTTAAGGTATAACATTACTTAACATTACTTTCTTGACTTGGGAATGGGCATGTTCAGCAAACAAATTTTATTTCATCAGTGGAAAGTACTGACTCAAACAAGTACTTCCTTACGTTTTTTTTTCAATAATTATCGAAATTCGCGATTTTCATAGTAGCAGCAAAAGAACAGATCTAGTTATATTTATATCCAAGCCATTCGGCTGACACAAAAATTACTCTTGCATGAACACGGCTGGCTAGAAACATCACGAAGCTTTGACATGCGTCTAGCGTCTAGCGGTAATACATGAAGAAGAGCGACAACACCAATTTGAATGGATTTTTGGATAGGGTTGTAATTTGAATTGGAACATGAAGCGTGTAAGTTGAATTTGAGAACGAATGATGTGGTTACATGATTTCTTAATGAGTTCATCATTATCAAGGTGGTTTCAGGTGGAAATTCCATGTGGGTACACCCCCATTAGATATTGTTGACGTCTTTTCCCACGAAATGTGACACTATTTATAACATCGAAAAGGTCACCAGAAATACTTCTCAGGGGCTAGTTATACGTTCAACCAGAGATAGAATCTAGAGATATGTAGATTAAGCTGAGTGAACCTGTTTTGTTTCAGATTTCATTTTCAGAAGGTTTATGATTCAATCTATGTAGGTGGAATAATGAATCCGGTAAACTCAATCAGCGGATTAAACTCCCCCTTTATACTCACGTAGGCATAACTACACCGTTGAATTCACAAGGACCTCAGTCTCAATGACACAGCTCGATCCCAGTGGCGTTCCTTCACAGGTTTCACTTTGGGAAAATTAGCTGAATCATAACGTAGGCATAACTACACCGTTGAATTCACAAGGACCTCAGTCTCAATGACACAGCTCGATCCCAGTGGCGTTCCTTCACAGGTTTCACTTTGGAAAAATTAGCTGAATCATAACGTAGGCATAACTACACCGTTGAATTCACAAGGACCTCAGTCTCAATGACACAGCTCGATCCCAGTGGCGTTCCTTCGCAGGTTCCACTTTGAAAAAATTACCTAAATTGTAACATAGGCATAACTGCACCGTTGAATTCACAAGGTCCTCAGTCGCAATGACACAGCTCGCTTCCAGAGGCGTTCCTTCGGAGGTTTCACTTTGAAAAAATCACCTAAATCGTAACATAGGCATAACTGCACTGTTGAATCCACAAGGTCCTCAGTCGCAATGACACAGCTCGCTTCCAGTGGCGTTCCTTCGCAGGTTTTACTTTGAAAAAATCACATAAATTCGCTCGGTTTGCTCTGAAATTCAGCAGCCAACTTCTCTAATGCCATACCAATACATCACGTAGTATTTTCACCTTCTATAAGCCAAACTATAAAATTCTTTTTTGGTTTTTTTCACATCTCCAATGTGTCCACCATGAATGGTATATTATATTGAAGCTGAGACTGAGTTTTGCCATTTCAAATTAAATATTTCTACAGGGAACAGGTGATATTTGAAGAAAAACTTGTGTCTGTGCAAAGTAACCTTGTTTCCGTATTGAACTGAATAAAAATAGGATTCATCATTTCACAGATATAGGAAGATTCAAAGATATTGAAGAAAATTATTGATACACTAATACTCAAATTGAATGATATTTTGAGATAATAATATACAGGGTGTCCATTTGGAATGAATGACTCTCCATCACTTTCACATGATTCACATGGCCCTTTAATAAAATATCATCGATGAATATCATACAAAAAATACCTACTGGATGATATAAATATTTGGTGATCTAGTGATACAATAATATCATTGAATATACAGAAATCATATGTTTTACACATGAAATATACTTTGAATTTGAAAAGCAGTTCAAATACCAATTCAGTTACAAGGTTTTTGTATTCAAGTCAACGATGCCTGCCTATGTGATAGCATCAAGTATACAGTTTGGGTAAATAAACAGAAAATGAAATTTTCAAGATGATTGAGTAACTTTTTCTCGTGATATTGGGATATAGAGGATCCTAATCCGTACACCCTGTATACAACTCAACTCGAAGTTGTCGATGAGTGTAGATGAGATATTTCAAAAAACGTGTAACAAATTAACATGAGATATTTTTCCGTGAACATGATCGATCTGATGCAATCAAAACTGCACCTCTCGTATGATGAATAAATTTTCTGAGAACAAAACTCCGATCTCTCATGCAGTCGATACCCCGACTCTTCAGAAGACCAATTCAATCATCAACGAATATGATTCATGTCAATAGCAAGTTCAATGCTACATTGTATGCTAATTTTGCTATTGTGCAAGCCTTATTTATGGCCTAATCAATGGGTTTATTGGCGATAGTGAGGATAAAATGTGCTCGGAGAGTGAGTTATTGTCGACTAATCGATCGGGTGGTGGATAAATAGGTGATAGAGAGGATCCTTCTTCTATTGTTCGAGATGTGCCCATGGGAGATTGAGAAAAAATATGGACGTTTGGATATATATTTGCCTCTAAGGTTCATTTGAAGAATTTCTTACACTTAATGAGAAATATTCGTATCAGAATTGATTATCGATCGCTATTTTCATCTAGCCTAGCAAATAACAAGAAATACACAGATTGACTTTTCTTCAGGTTAAAGAATTTCAAGGAGTTCATAAAGTACCCGAATTTCACAAATCTTGAGAAAACAAACAAAAACTTCATACAACATTGTATAATTCACGGATCCGATAGCGTTCATGAAGATTCAAGTTTTTGTAACTTTCTGTCAAACTCATTTCGCGGCCATATTGATTCACTTCAGGGCCGCACTCACTTTCTAACGATATTCAGGGTGTCCCACGTTTGTACTCCGGAAGGTTAGTGTACAGATAAAATTGAGGAAAAGTGTTTCCCACCAACATCTATCCGAAAATGCATCCTAAAGGCGCTACGACAGCCCTTTAGAAGTAGGTCCATAAATGCAGTTTCCTTCAATTATCCTTGTTACCATTGATCCTAGAATCACGAAATTTGGTACATATAAGTGATTTGATCTTACAAATTGTTGTGGAGGAATAGAAAACATGATAAAATATACAGGGTGGTGCGTAACTCGTAACCGACGATATGAACATGTCTCAATAACTTGATGTGAATGATAACTTCTATTACTATTTATCAAATTACCAATAGGGGTCAAATTTTGTGATTCTAGGATCAATGATAAGGAAAATAATTCAAGAAAACTGCATTTAGGGACACCTCCGAAGGGCTGTCGCGCGCTCAGGGAGCAGTTTTGGAAACATGTTGACAGAAACAATTCTTCCTATTTTCATCTGTACCTCCTGAAGTATATATACGAACGTTATTATGGGACACCTTGTGAAATGAATTGAGAAAGAATCATAAATTTTCTATTTTGTTTGTACTGAATAGTAGTTGCATTGAGCTATATAAATCTCTCATTTTTGTTTCGTTCAAGTTTTGCCAAAGATATATAATGTTTTTTATTCTCTACTAGATGCGCCCTTGCCCGATCGACTTATGAAGAGCATGGAAACGAACATTAAGAAAAGGAAGAGCTGTCGAATTCGTTTGGATGTGCCACAAAGAAAGATGCAATTTTGCCAACAGTCAGCTGACCACTGCAGGTTGTCTCTCTCGTTTGCTGCTTCATCGGTTGGATTCCTGCGCCTTTCTCTATTAGGCGCGAACTATAGGGTCTATTTGAAGTTTCAACTGGTTAGTTTGATATTGTTGCATGAACGTCTGAAAATAACGTTCAAATGAAATAATCTTCGAAACCATTTCAATTAATCATAATTACGTTTCCATTTTGAGTATTCCCAAATCAATGTGATGCTCAAAACAACATCATTCTTATGGTCGTTTCAATTTATCTTTCTCTCTGAGCTCGATCTATTTGGCCGAGAAACTTTACGGGCCTGATACACACACTAGATATTTGCATGACTTCGGTTTCGCTATAGCCCAAAAAGTTTTTATTTGAAATTTTGAAATCGACTCAGCTACCTTGCTGAGGAGACCTGTCACTACTAAACTATTTCCCTCTCCATTCTACCAGGAGAAACAGAAGTCAATCTTGGGAGCTATACCCTCACTCTTACAGTTTTGAGAACAATTTAACTGAATTTACATGGTTGTAATCTTGCCTATGGAAATCTACATTATTGGAGTATCGTCAACGCATGAACTGAAAATAATTCCACGTGAAATGGATATGATTTCAAATTCCAAAAGATTCGGTCAAATGCGGCTAGCTTGGTCAATGAACTTCAGTTTTATATACCTTTCACATTGTCGAGCTTTTATTTGAACATGGATTCGACTGTTCGTCAAGCTGCTAACTAAAGGTCGTATTACACTACGCATCTTTGCGTGCGTTTTTAATTCAGATTCCAATGATGAAAACCCAATTTTTCAGCTTTCGATGGGATTTTCTCTCCTAGTTTCTAAAAAAATAGAGTAGAAGTTATTAAAAATTATTGCAATATATTTGTAGTAAGGACAGATTTAGGATCTGTCCCAAAATGTCACTGCGCTTGAAATAAAACCTTTAGATACCTAAAAGAGAAATTCTCTATTGGTCAGTGACACCTTGTTTTTGAAAAAATTTGGAAATAAAAATATATTTAATAATAATAAAACCTCTACTTATCTTGGTGGACGTTTCGGGAACGAATCTGCTCCCGTTCTCAACACAATTGAAATATTTTTCTCTTCGTAAACTTTTTTCAATGTTTCCGATTTTGACACTGAAAAGTGACAATTTGGCAGACGGAGGAATTCTGGTTACAAGGTGTTTTCATTAATTGATATCGAATTTTCCATTTTCATATTCAAGTTTCAGAAGTGGATGCCAAGTTCTATCTATATCAACTGAACAAGAAGCAATATTATTGTCTCCGTTCAGGAGAATGCAAGCAGACTCTTTGATTTTCCGTTTTTGGTTGTTGTCTTCTTTTCCTATGATCTTAATATTACTCCAATCGGCCATATGTTGTCCATTTTCAGTAAGGATATGCTCAGCTAATTTTGATTTGTCAGTATATTTTCTCTTTATATTGTTCTTATGCTCTTTCATCCTTACTGATAGAGGCCTGCTGGTGAAACCAGCAGGCCTCTGACAAACGGAATTATTATATAATTTTATATAATAGGACTTGTGGAAAAAAAATATATTCCATCAAGAAATTTTTTTGAGTATTATACTGAAAACGTTTTGCTATATATTTGTTAGACCAAGATGTTTAGCTTGGGCGCAAAACAGTCCTGAAGTTACAATTTTCACAAAGGGCTCATGTGATCCAACTCAAATTCGGTAGATTTATCGAGGTGACATAAGCCATCCGATCCTTTATTAGTTGTAGCCAGTCTAGTACCAAATTGTGCGAACAGACATACAGTACATTTTGACTTTCTGTCACTGATTGTCATTCTAGAGATTTAATCAGATTGTCTATCTTGTTATGTTGTTTGTATTGAGTTGAATTATACATTTATTCATAACGCTGGAATCGAACCTACAACTCAATTCATGCCAGTGATAGCACCACAAAATTCGGTAGGCTTATGAAGTTTTATGTAACCAAAAAAACGTATCCAAATTATCAATGATGTCAATTTTCCGATGAGTACAAATTTAAATTATCCACGCTAAATATCTTGAAACTGTTTAAAATGTTCACCATTTTCATCCATACAAAAATGTACTATTTACATACAGAGTGTTTCGTAATATGTGGGACGCACACCTAAGAGTGATAGAACTCCTCGAAAAAATTATAAAAGTTCTCATGAACATACGAGTATGTACAAAACTCTTCTGTTTCCGAGTTGTGTGGAAATTTCAAGATTATTTCCTAATACCTCCTGCAGTTTTCAAGATATCTATCTCAAATTCGGAATACGGGTTACACTTTAGGGCTCACATCATTGGGCATGGTCTTGAGGATCTACAGGAAGATATTTTTCCATGGGTCACGACCCCTTTTTTCACCCTGAACATCTTTGTGGTGCGCCACTGGATCAATGAAATAAGGCGGAATGTATGGTTCGTTAAGAATCTTTTTGTTCTCTTGCAGTTTTTTACTTATCTGCGACCATTATATAGAGAAACAATATCAAAAATTCGTTGATGTTTTGAACCCAAATGACCTGATATATCGGCGATTGTCGATCACTTCGGTGATTCGATAAGGTGTGTCCCCTTCCGTATCTACGCCACTGGACACTGGCACAACCAAGCAAAGCCGACTTGATTTTCATTTCAATGACATGGCAACAGCAAGGCTTGATGTGATCTTTAATAGGTCTACCTGACGACAAGACGGTTAAAAATGTGACCTGATTCGATCATCGGGCACTGTCCAGGTATAGAAGGGGTTGAGGTATTTATTCGAGGTCCTTTTTTGTCACTTTCACTATTTCCAGATATAATGGATATGTATTCTCCACAAGTAGGTAAAGCTACTCATGATTGATGATGTTTGATATGTTCGAAAAGAAAAATATTGGTATTATGTCCAGTAGCAAATTTTCTCACGCCTAGCTGTGAGTACGAAAAGCATATTCGACTGAAGGAACGTGTGTCCTGCCATGTTTTTGATTCTAATGTGAAGAGTTCATTTCTGGGGTATTTTATTTTTCATTCATGAAATCATAAGCAATTTTTCAGTGAACTTGCAATTCTGATAGTGAAACTATGTTTTTTAGTAAAAATTGATGACTTCTTTCCATATTTTGACAACACGGAAGGAAAACCTGCAACGTTCATGGAACATCGTGTGAACATGTGGTGAAATGTTGGGAGAGGAGGAAGGTGTTGGAATTTTTCTTGCAAAGGCGGTAGGAAGCATCAGAAAAATCTCCGCAAGCCACAGAATTCGACAACTTCGCCGTTTTATTGTTGAAATTTGGTAGTGCGAAGTTCGACAGATCTGGAACCTGGCATTGCCGGGGTGAACCTGGATACCATGCTGGAGACCAGCCTGAGCTCGTCTAGAGTGCCTATCTGTAATCACTCGTGGTAGAACAATAGACGAGATTTCCAATGAGCAAGAGGAAGAGATTACCCACCTTCCAAAGATGTTCTAGAGAGATCTTTGTATTTGTAAGTGTACCTAGTATCACCGACTTTGAAATGTGGTCTGTGTACAAGAATGCATAAAAATCAATTATAAAACTTCAACAAAAAAGATCTCAGAATGGACTTGTTTTGCAATACTGCTATATCAATATCATATATTTTTTTACTTGTTCCGAATTTCAATGCCAATTTTTTTCATTTTCAATTTGTGTCTTCGAAAATTAGTGTCTAGTTTTACGCACACACAATTTGTTCAATTCACAAACAAATTCACCTCTGGAGATAAGTTTTCTCCGGTATGCGCCCTTATTCTCTCAGAAATACGTACTCGAGATCAATTGTTAATCTGAACAATGCGTTAACGAATTATGATTTTTAAGTTTTATTTTCATTTGGAAGAAAAATTACCATCATCAATATTGTCATAGTTTATAGAAAAAAAAAAAGATGTCTTGTATATGTATGTATCACTGAGAAGTCATGGACGCCCTGTACTGATTCTTCGTTTATTGTTTTCTGAACTTGGCTCACTGCCATCTTCAAGGCGAAACTCCAAGGAAAGGCTGAAAAGAGACGGTGTGGTGTGTAAGAAACGGGTTCGGTTCACTAGGCAAACGGAGGTCGTTGATACTGCCCCCTTCTCTTCGTCTTCTTCTCTTCTTCTCCTTTTGCCAATAAGTTCTTCGGTGCTTTTCTTCGTCGTAGCACAATGCTGCCAGTTGCGTAACTCTTGCTTTTTTCGCAGGCGGCTGTGGCTTTGACACGGCGAGAGTGAAATAATCGCCGGCGAACTATTTCAGCAGTTGAGGAATAGTTTATTATTCAGAAAGCACATAAGTATGTCTATTACCAATGAATATGGAATCACTCTAAACTTTTTCAACCAATAAAACAGGTTTGTTTCTGAATGATAGTGCACAATTTTTCGCTATATGTTGCTGATGCATTGGTTCATAATATGTCACAAATCCGTTCAATTCATAAACAACTTTTTGAATTGAATTCCTACATTCTTTTTTCAAATAACTTTCAACTCATGGCCACATGGAAGGTCATCAAAATTGATTTAGACAAGCAAAAATGATTAACTAGGTATATAAAATATTTCTTCTTACTCAGAAAATAAAATAGTTTCTCGTAATATGTTGCAATCATTATGGCCCACGCTGGTATACATATTGGATTCATAATGCATGTCTTTTCTCAAGTATCATGGTCCATCACTAGTGAATAACGCTAGAAATAATGGCTATTATTTGCTGATAATTTTTGTACGCGATGGGAACTACTTACTATTTCATAGCCCATACTGAGCTATTTGGGTTCCATAAAAATGTTCACTCTAATAAATAGAATGAGGTCAGAAATTGGATGACAAGTGTTGGTGATTCACACGGTACAAGTTTATAAAAACCAATGTTATTTCTTAGTACTGGCTACAACATCCTCATGAATACTGATTCAATGCTTCCCAGCATTAATTAATTAGGTTTGTGCAACTTTTTTTCTGGATGTGAAATAGTATATTATCAAGCTAGTCTTATATGGGTCTCTTTTGGTGTTCGAGTTTCTCAGACTACGGCGAGCGAAGCGAGGAGTAATCCAGGAATACGAGTCCTACAATCTTCACTAAAATCAGAGCTGAACATAATCACAGGAATATTGGAGATGCTTGGCAACACTGATGGAATGATTCAAAACTCGAAATGAATGCTGTGACTGGCAGAACGTTCGTAGTAGGAAAAGTAATCCAAATGGTTATGAAGAATGCATTACATGTTGTTTGTATGGAATTGAATGTTGTGTTGAACAAATAAGATTACAGCATACCTGGAAATAGTATGACGTCGGCTTTGGCTGACAGTTAGTTATGCCAATGTCAAGAAAAAAAGGAGTTTGGTATCAAAAGAGAAGCTAATTCGATACGTATTTAGGTGCCATAATCAAATTCAAATTCCAGAGAATGCCAATTCAAAGAGCCAGATACCTTTGCTGGATTAATTTAATTTGATTGGAGGAAAAATTATATGTTTCACACAGCAGGAAAGAAGATTCAATGCCTTGATTGGTTCCCTAGCCGTGGCATTAAATCTTGTACTTATCTGCTTAGTAAAACAAATAACTATTTTCTTCAGGTATATGACATACTTGACGCGTCCGATATTTCTTGGCTATACTGTATGCTATTATGTTGCAAAGCAGAAATATTCTCAATCCACCGGATATATCAGAGTAAAGTTGTTTCCACAGAACGTGTAATGAAAGCATCATATAGTTGTTCATTTCTATGAAATGTGGAAGATTTATGCCCAATAAAGGATTCCATAATTATTTCCTTTGTATTAGTAAACATTTTTTTGCTTGCATTCCATGTAGAGTCATATATTATACAGGATTCTACGAGTAGAATTTCTTGTTTATTCCCACAAATATTGTGGGAAGTCTGTCCAATTGAATTGCAAAGACAGAAAAAGCTGGACTTGGCCAAATTCGATCATCAACGTGGTAATTTTCCATTAGCATCTTCAGTTTTCCTTTTTTGGGCACAGCGAGATTTGATCGAATCCGCAACAGGTTATTAACGATATGCGTATCATGAATAAAGGAAGTTGCTCGAGGATTTGCATGAATTAAAGATAAAAGATATTTTTGGGTGCTTGAGCTCCTTCTGAAACAAAAATTCACAGCCAGAAGGTAATGACCTCTCTGCATAACAGACAATGGTTTTTTCTATAAATCGAGTTATCTTAGCCTCCTATTGTCTGAATAAAAATAAAACTAGAATGATTCAGGATACGATCTTATATACAGGGTCTATCGCATCGCAAGTACCTAACCCGTTAATTGAATGTTCTGTAATACTGTCGTAGGTTTCCTAAAAATAATAACAATAAGATAACAACAAAATAAATCAGAAACTCTGCTTGCATCTTCGATATCGATATATCGATCAGATTGAACTTTGTATTCCCCTCCTAAATCTACGAATCAATTATAGGAAAATAGGCAGGATATTGAAAAAAAGAGATGTTCTCTTTTAATATTGGAAATGGAAGCAGATTAAAATCTCAAAATGTCCAAAGATAAATAGAGATAGATATTTATTTATGGATATATATTTATATTTACCGAAAATTTTGCAAAAAAGTTGTCATTGACTATCAACAAATTCAGTGACATCTTAGGACAGATTAATTGATATGCCCTCAGTAGAAATATATTGAAATATCCATCATATTTCCTATTTCTATTTCAAGACATGATGAGAGAAAAAATCTAGAGAATTGCTGTTGAGTACATTGAAATTCTCGTTTGGTATTCTTTCCCTATTTCTATATATGAATGAACATATTTCAAAAATGAATAAGCCAGTCAGGGTTAATATTCCAAGGTTTTAGAAGGTGGATGTATCAGAAATCTGAAATATAACATAACTAGGGAGAGCGGAATTTTTGAAGTTTGAGCAGATTGGAGTTGAGACTGTTTATCACAAACTCTACAACGAAAGTCAATTCATCGCTAAAGAAATTCTAGTTCATTTCGTCAAATGGAGGAAATAGCAATTGCAAGCGGTCAATTATAGACTCCATAATGAAATCATTAAACCTTCTCAAGTCTTCCAGTAGAACTCTTTGAATAGTTCACCTACGTAACATTACCTACTGATTTGAAAATATTTACTTTCACGAAGGACGTTCAGCTATATTAATCTACTGCCTGTATTGAGTGATTGTGTCTTGAAAGTAAAAAAAAATACCTACTGATTATGTGTTGATTATGGCAAATTCGACAAATCTCATTGAAACGGACTGGTAATTAAATAAAACAATTCAGTGAAATGCCTCTGTTTATTCATGTTCTTCGGTGCCTAGTTGTATTTTCTGACCACGGGCTGAAACCTAAACCTATTACTGATATCTGGACCTCGGGAGATCTAACGTCGTCCTCATTAGTTTGCTGCGTGAAAATCATGGTCTTAATCTTGAGGAAAAACTGCTGGATCATCGGAAAATTCTCCCAGAAACTCACTCCTGTCTCATCTAGAGACGGGCCGAAAAAGAATCGAAAACAAACTCCTTTGAGTAAACTGAACGTAGTGTCGAATTGTCTTGTATTAGTGTCTTTGACAGCTTGGATACGGAGAGTTGTTTGCGTTGTTTTCGACTCTCTTCTGTATATTTTTGGTTCTGTGTTTGTATTTTGATCTGTCGTAGTCTTGTTGTTCGTTTTAAGGAAGTCTTTTTGGTCAAATAGTTTCTTTCTACTTGGCTGGTTTCCATATAATTCCAGAACTAAGTCTATAATATCTGAAAAAACATGAATTTTGTTAATAAATTCCTGCAAGAATATTATTCAATTTGTTTTGCCTGCTTCTGGAATTCATTTTCATAATTTGATTACATACTGATAACACCACATGTTATCACCCAAGTGAGATTCACACTGAGTAAACTAACTTTCCAGATTATAAAATTTCGGTATTTATCGATATTAGGATAGATATAGTAATTCATGGCTTTTGTCCACTTCATAATCAATAAACAATGGTAATTTTTTCATGGACAAATACACTTCGGATACTAGGGTTGAGAGATGAAGTTGAAAAATAATTCATCAGATTATTTATTTCCTACATTGAAACGCTTTATTTGAAGGGAAATTAGATGAAATCACTCCTCTAGGGACATCCATCAATCGGTCATTTTCATATCGTTGCCAAATATGGCAGATTCTGTATGCACAGAATTTGAAGAACTTTTATATCAGGTATACCTTTGATAATTATATCATCTATACAAGTGATAACAATGTTTTCCTTCTGAAATAATAAATCCAATTGAAAAAATTGGCTGAACTGAGCAATTTGGTATAGAAGTAAGTTTAGTTCAGTTTTCTTATTTTGGTCTAACGAGTCTGCGGTATCATTTTGTGAATGGAAAAATAGTTTCAAATTAAGATTACCTGAAAAAGATTCGTCTGATGGTATTTCGGATATCTTTTCAGACTTTCCATGCTTGTTGGCTGTTTGGGTACAAGTTTCGCAAACTTCTGGCATCAAACACAATCCATCTCTATAGTTCCTCAGGATTGGATTCAAGATCTCCGAAAACGTCTTCGATTCAACTTTCACCACAGGCCTACAGTGCCCTGATGACCGGTTATTGCCTTTCGAAGCTTGGCAGCTGAAAACCTCTTCGTATTCGATGACATCTGTTGTTGTAGCTTCGTCCACAAGTCTGAAATCTACGCGTTTGGTATAGAGTTTTTCCATGAGGTGATGATGTTAATGGATTCGGGAGTTATTTTTTGGGAGGGAGATTTTCAATCATCTTGATTTTTATTGGCGAGGATGGTGTGAGATGAACAAGAACATTTCGTGCGAGTTTCACTTCTAACTCCACTTTGACGTGTTCGCGTCATTTTGATTGAATTTTCGAGTCTTGTACAGGGTCTTCCAAATTCGCAAGTCAACAAGGGGAACAAATACGAATATGATTCTGATTCTGAAAGCTGTTTTTTCATTTTGGATACATCCGTCTACCATAGTAGCTTGAATGTGTGTCCTAGTTTTTACCGTTATATTTGGATAAAGTTGCGTATCCAAAAGCCTAACAATATACCGTCAATATGTCATTCAGGAGATTTTTGGTTTTCGTGATAATCAAGCTTATTTTCATTCTGGATACACCTATGTCCCATACATAGTTGCTTGAATATGTGTGGACCTAGTTTTCATAATTCTTTTCTCAACTCTGTAACACTAAAATATCATCAATTCCACTTGTTTCGAAGGAAACTAACTGAGTGAGCATATAACCAATTTCTAAATTGTTCCAATTGGTAGACTAATGAATTAAAATGAATTCTGAAATGATGATTTTCCAAATCGATCAAGCAATATTATGGCTATATTGAGCTATGTAGGTTGTAAAGTAATCTGTTACTATAAGTAGTCGTTGAAAACTGTTTGACGTTTCGGGATCTGTCATAATTCGTCTTCTCACTATTTATTGTTTGGATTCTAAACAATGAGAGATTTCACAAATTTCACGAATGAAGAAATATCTATATGGTAATATGTTGGCATGCTACATTTTGTGTGTTGATTAATTCAAATAATAATTTCAATAATTTGTTCCTTGCACCATTCACCTGATTAGTCATTCAATGTTCGACACTGGAAGATAGACGGCACTCGTTAGCTGACGTGAGTAACTTTTGTCAAAATTGTCTATTGGCGTAGATACAGGGGGTTTGTTACCACGTATCCTGTCTCTTTTTTACGCTACTGGATATTTTTTTTCGAATTGATAATATTTAGGATTTCCTCATGGATTAAAAAAAATCACTCTCGTGAGATTTCAATTTGGCGCTTAGGTTATAAGGTAATTGAATTTGAAAACAAAACAGAGTCTCCGCGAAGGTGAAAATTGGTCAGTTCAGTTAATAAACTTCACTCCACCGAAAAATAACAGGACATGCATTGTTTTATTTTCCTTAAACCGATATACACTAACTTTGCCGAGTAAAAGGATCATACTTAGAGAAATATTCGTATAGCTATGTCAATATTCGAATATTCATTCTCAAATTTATTTTGAACATATAATTCGGGGAGTTTCTGTCACTAGTGCTTCAAACTCAAAGTTGGAGTTCTGGACGTCCCAGATGTGATGCTTTCCTCCTCGTATCTAATTCATTTACTGAATTGCGATTTGCACGCCATTTACTTTTATTTACCTTCAACTTGATTCTGCTCCATGCAAGAATGTCTTATTATCATTTCTAACGGTACAATTATGTATCTGTGCGACAGATTGTTGAGTTAATATACACAATAATTAAAATCCTATCTGTAAGGCCGTATAAATAACGTATTATGTAACCGTCAGCTGGTCAATAGGAGCCTACCTGAGTATTTTATTTTGCTCGAGAGTATGCCAATGGTTGGTTGCATGATATCGAACGAAAATAACTGGCAGGATAACGTGAAATGTGAATTGATTGCTTTTTAAACTGGTACAATATTACTAACAGTGTTCATACAATCCTTGCTATATTTTGAATGGCTTACTTCCTTCTCTTGTGTTTAGCACAAAGAAGAGTTTGATGAATTTTTGGAATGATTGTTCCATTCAGAATAATGAAGCCCATGTTATTATTCGTTTTTAATCTCACGAGTATGTCCACAGCTGTGATTTGTATCAAATCTATACAGTGTGGCTCAGAAGTAGGTATACATTTAGGCATACAGTTATTCATGTAACAATACTTCCAGTCATGGTTTATACTGGAAACAAAAGAAAGGCCATAATCATGATGTAGATGTATTGAGGTTGACGGAAATTAAGGCAATTTTGCATTTTCCTGATTGGAATTGCACAATGACAAAGGATTTTAACATCTATGTTTTTAGATTACCCAGGAAAAAGTGTGGAGAGTCACCTCATTTCATCATCATTAGCCAATGAGCGTGCCATTTCTTACACAGGGTAAGTGGAAGGAGTTGAAACCGCGTTCTTCAGCATCTTGGAGGAAAATAGAATCACCTTTTCATATGGGAAGTGTGAGTCAAAATATCACATAATCTCATGTGACAGCGCCTTCCATATGAGAGTAGGAATCCATCTTCATCAAGTATCATGCTGAAGAACATGCATTTGAGTTCTTCGAGTATGTTTTTCTTTTTTTTTCTATCCACTTTCAATGGAAGCACCCCTGTATTTCAAGTAATCATTAGACATTGAGTATATGTACAGTACGAGAAACATTAGTTCCTTCAGAAACGTCACAATAAATAAGAACCTGTAGTAAAGTGTAGTATTCGTAAAGGTGAATTCAGAGTTCATCCAGGTTTTCATTGACATTGGTAGGTTGTGCCTACTTCCGGAAAACTCATAGAAGATATACGATTTTTTTCATGGAGATCATAACTCTTGATGAGTCACCCCTCTCATATGAATTCCAAATTCCCAAACTCAAAAGACGGTTGAATGGCGTCGTGTGAGGCGATTCCGTTGTCACTCGTTATATCATCAATGTTCTCCCGCACAAAACAGACGTAAGTATTTTGACAGCACCAGAAATCGAATTGTCACTTCAGCAGCACTTTCATCAACAATAATTCAGGTGATACCCCACAAAATTTCCAGTGAATTGACTACTCAAAAGCAAAATATGCAAGAGGCAGCACATAAGTTCCGAAGGTACGCATCGACAGTTGAAAGGGACATAGAAACACTAGTTTTCGAAATGTTGGATTTAATAGACTCCAAAACCAGGACTCTGAGGAAGCTTATGAAGCTGCATTTGAACGTCAGGAAAGTATCAAGAATCACCGATGACCAAAATATAGACCGAAGAAAATCATCACCATCAGTCACAAGCATTTGCAACACCATTACAGAAACTTTGTCCATAACAGAGTCCACAAAACACGCTGGAGTTATGCAAGATAGTATGCTAGAGGTTAGCGATTTCGAGAGGAGAGACATCACACAAAGTGCTGAGGAAATCGAGGCAACTTTTGAGGATATAGGCGAAGACTTGCGAGGCATTCGTCTGGCAGAAGCTGACCCACAGACTGCTAGCAAAGAGGCATTGAAGGTGACTACCCAAATAGTTGAAGGGTTAGTTGCTGATGTTGGTAGATCAGCAGACGAAGCTGAGGACCAGTGGGTTGAAGCAGATACCGACTCAAGGCCAGACACTCCCGAAATGCAACATCCCAATTCTCCTTCGAATTTTGCTGATAGTTGTCAATCTTCCATGCATAGCTATTCTATAGTTGTTAATTTGGAGGGAGCATTGAGTAATCTGGAGGGTTGTCAACCAGGTGATTGTGGTGTTTATATGGACCAGAACACTTACAAGAATGTGGTTGATACTTTGAAGACGGCTATAGCTTGTTACGGTCTGATTTGCGCATCGAGAAGTCCGGACTGCGAGAAGAAGAACGGTTCGAAATTGCTGAATATCGGGAAGAGTAGCACTCAGCCTGTGTTGAACGTGACTGTTGATGAGCCGGCTTGGAGGAGTTTTTCGAGTACTGGATGCGAAAAACATGCGAGGAAAAAGAGAGGATGATGTTTCATTTTAGGTAGATGTGAACTACTCTGTTTGAAAATGTTGAAATAAAGTGACTCATATGATTTCTATGATATTGATAAAGTGAGTGTTTCTTAGACAGTGGTAGCTCTCTATTCTGTGTTGCTGAAGAGCTCTTCGGATTACTTTCAATAGATAGCGTAGCTCACAATTCTGTGTTGCTGAAGACAACTTCGGATTACTTTTAATAGATGGCGATCGTGGCCAGGGTTTCCAACTGGTTTGATTAATAAAAATTAATGTTAGTTCATACTTTATGCGCTGCCGTACCGATAATCCGATTGTGATGGAAATCGGTCGATTTATTATATCATATATATATATATATAGGTATACATCCAATATTATTTCATTCACGGCAGCAGCGCCCCATGTACCAGCTAGTTATTGATTAACATCATAATTCAGTTCATATATGAGATGAAGTAGATGTTTTCTACAGACGGTTATAACATTTTCTGCTGAATATTCACTCCGAACAAGAATTTCTTGTCATACGAAATTCATGGCATTTCAATGTATAGGTATCAAAGCAGTATGAAATTAATGTTTTTTTCACTACGCAGATAATATGTATCTGTAACAGATAATATGTCAAATTTACGGATATATTAGAGATAACAATGTTCGAGAGGAGCGAGAATGTTTACTAAAAATCGATACAGGGTATCTTCATATTCTATATGATAATGTATGTTTGTGCTTACAATATGTCTCTCACATTGGTTGTTTTCCAATGCTTACCATAATTTATTGCTGTCACATGAAGAACCATGAATTCTGGCATAGAGTTACATATTTTTGATTCGATTGTAGAATTCTTCGAAAACTTTCTGTTTGAATGAATGAAAATGATATGCAGTTCACGATCAACACCCTACTTTTTTTTCGAAAGTGGATAATGTAAAAATTAACAGGTCTATGGAAAAATGAGCAACTTGTTTTCGGTTCACCTCATATTATCTATTATTCATCAAATACACACAGTTAAACGATGACATTTTCTAGCTATATATCAACTGAGATTGCTATGTTATGAGGTAAACAAATTTCAATGTAGAGTAACCATGTTTATGTTCGATCTTTATCTCAAAAACGGATTATCAATCTTTGATTGATCAATAATTTACCGCATTGAATGTTTGTGTCAAAAGACGTATCATTTGTAGGAGTATATAGAAAAAATAAAATGTTCACATAATGCCCAGCTAACTGGACCTCATCAATCATTTTTATGTACGGCTGTCAAAGCCTTTGTTGATTGCAGCCCAAAATATTTTAACCGAAGTTTACGCAACCTTGCCAAATTGCGGAGAGAAACCGAAAGTTATGGCCGCCATAAAAAAGGGCCCTATGACCGTAAAGGCCGTAACATTTTACAATACACGTTCGAAATCATATTGAAGCCAGTCTCGACTTTTCTTGGACCCTTTCCCTTTCTGAAGTCAATAAAGCAACGGGCAGTATCCGTTGATTTGGGCAATTCCAATCAGATGTTTCTGGGAAGGATTATTATCGCTTCTGTCAGAGATATCATGCATACAGGGTGTTTCAGTATAATGACTATGTTTTTGGAGATTTGTTGGCAACTGCATCGAACTTTTCGGGGCTCAAACCATATCAATTTCTATCGTTAAAAACGTGCTTAATTATCTGGAAGTTTCCTTGCCGTACGACAATAAGATGTATATTGATGTATTATGTATAATATATGTATTGTAATACATAATGTATTTTTCTCATGAAAAACTAGTCTCGAGTGTATTTCAGGGAGATTAATATCCACCTACTTCTCGGAGTAACACAACGGAATAAAATTGTAAATTAGTTACTACAGGATAAAAAGTATGACTGGGCATCTAGGACATAAGGATAAAGCGATTTATTCAACCATTTCTTCTCAGAGCACCCTGCACTACCAATCTTGCCATTTTGACTATTTTGATTATTTCAGACGTATATATTTGTTCACATTCTACTTATATATTCATAGTTGCAACTGTGAATTATTCCTAATCACGTTTGAAGTTCTCATTATGTATTAAAGAGTGATTATGACGTGAGAGAAGAAAAATACATATGAATATATCTGGAAATTAATATATGAACGAAAATATGTTCAAACTGATGATGGGCATTCCTTCATTTCAAAAATGTCTCTGATATACTTTTCATTGCGATTTTCATTCTCAGATATTTTTCATTGATTTTATCCATATCTGATGATACGTTTTCAAAATATTCGGATTAGATTAGATTCTAAGAACATCGATATATCTGCTATTTTCAGATATTTTCGAGTCTATATTTTGTATATAGTGGAAATGAAAGACGATTTGATAGGTACATGATTAAATGAAGAGTCAAGAAAGTTAAAACACACTCTAAGAAAATTCAAGGACCTACCCATAACTCAATTTTTCCAAATGGTATGCAAAAATTTTCTCCTCGCAAAATAATGAAGATTAATTGGTGAATTCATAAATCGTGGAAAGGAATTCCATTCGCCTATTGCAGATAGGTACGTAGAGACTTTTTTGATGTAGCTGTAGCGTCGAAAAACTGACCTGGCCCAAGGAAACTGTACCCGTAACGTTTCTGTTACATATTTGTAAACATAATATACCCGAAGGCTGAATGAATCTCGCGCTTACGAATTTCAGTTTCGTTTCAGTACAGCTATTCGATCTTATTTCACCCATCTCGGAAAGCGACGGTGATGCTTAATTGTTTTCGCATGAACCGTGATATCGGTTTCATTGGGTGTCAATGCATGGGGTCGATCGATTTGCCCCAGACACGCGAAGTACCATTATGTCATCGCAGATGAAACCAAAAGTTTCTTCTTTTTTTTTACGGCTTTAATACAAAATTGCCCTTTCTTTGTATTTTTTTAAATACTTACACCCATTTAATACCTGTTTTCTGTTTTCTATGATATTTGTAATTTGATGATATTTATTGTATGTATTGTATGTATTGTATGTGCTCATATAGTTTTGAGGAGTTCTACACAAACACAGGCACGGTAGGAGAAGATTAACTCACCTGTGTGTGCAATTTGTCTATCTTTTATTATTGTTCTGTCATATATATATAAAAGCATATATATACACTAATGTGTATATATATACACTAATGTGTATATATATGCTTTTTCTCTGTGATTCTGACGTTTCCACAAATGTAAATTCAAAGGATGAATTAATATTGTATTGTATTGTATTGTATACATTTTCTAGTTTTTGTGGTGCATTTTCTCTCCTCCTCTTTAAAAAATAAAAATATAAGCTATGATAATTACCTCAATATATTTGTATCAAGGACAGATAACGATGTACAGAAGAGTGGGGCAGTCACCGATAGTGTTTTGTTTCGCCAAAAACGCTAACGCTATAATGGCCAGAAGGTTACGAAACTACCCAGAAGATTGCGACATTTTTGCAGATTGCTGTACACATAGTTGATGTTCTGAGGTTGTAATTATGTAGTTTGATCATCAATTGAGAAGTAATGTAAATCACTAGATACTTGTGAATCAACGTTTTGATAACACTGATTGTGCAATTATCGATAATAGGTACTGATTTTGTTGTAATTTCCGTGTCGCCATCGATCAACTAACATACGAGTGATTTTCTGTTATATTGAATAAAACGCTGTTATCAAGTTGGCTGTAGAGTTTTGGCTGAAGAAATTTGATAGGCAAATACACAAAGTAGCTGCACCAGTGTTCCCTACATCGTTGGACAGATATATGATCTGTCCCAAAATGTCATTGCGCTTGGAATTCAACCTTCAGATATCTGAAAGAGAAATTCTCTGTCAGTAACACTTTGTTTTTGGAAAAATGTTTGAAAGACAAATATATTTGATAAATATAAAAATTTTTACTAACCTTCATGTGGACGTTCTAGTGGAAGTTTCGGGAACGAATTTGCTCCTGCTTTCAACACAATGAATAAATAATGTTTTTCGTGAAGTTCGTGATGTTTGTCTTTGACACTTTGAAAAAGTGACAGTTGTCAGATAGAAATATTTTTTGATGCCTGGTATTTTTCTTTAACTGGTCTAAAATTTACCATTTTCATATTCAGTTTTAAGTAGTGAATGCCAAGTTCTATCTATATCAACTGAACAAGAGGCAATATCAAAGCAGATTCTTTGATTTTTTTTTTGGTTGTTGAATCAGCCATCTTCAGTAAGGATGTTCAGCTTATTTTGACTTTTCGATAGACCTTTTCTGTACATCATTCTTATTATCTTCTTTCATCCTTACTGATAACTGCTATATTGTCACCCGAATATTATTTTACACAAACACATGGTATACTGTAGATTCAAGTTTTCGATGGTTGATCTTCATTTTCTGGTTTTGCTTGAGTTAGAATTGATCTACTGAATTTTCAGTTTTAAACACTGTTCTCACTTTGAACTTGTCACCAACACGTTTAATTTTTTCAGATATTACGGGAATGTATGGGATTATATTTTTCATCAGTATTGGTTGTCTTTGTGGTTCTTGTATATTTTGCCTGTTCCCAATTTGGTGTATTGTTATCAATGAAAATTTTGGGATAAGAGTTTAGTTGCAGAACATCTTTGATATGATTGATTTCGGCATTGAAAACCTGATGGTCAAATGGTACTTGGCTCTGTCATGAAATGATTTGATTATTCCTCTTCTGATACTTTTATGATGATTTGGGTGAAAATTGGTACTTTTTTTTCAAATCAGATCGAAATGTATCTGTTGGTATTGTACCTTTCCGCTTGTTACAAAAAAATATCTGATTTTTCAATAGGTACATCTGAAAATAGATACATATTTGACTTACTTCCTTATATATCTCTTTCTGTATTAAACTTGATTCTTCCCTATCATTTCGTACCATGAATTGGTCAGTTGATGATACTTATGTTAAATGGAAGACCATCAGCTTGCTCTCAGAATGAGATGATGAAACGCACTCCATATTCTTATTTTTTGCATTCATTTATTCAAATTCAAAGTATTTTTCTTATTTTTATTGTGGAACTCACAAAACTCATCATCGATCATAACCTCGGAACTCCATGTATAGTAGATTTTAACCAGACTCAAGTTACAGTTTTAGTTTCGAAACTGGTTGAAACTTGGACTGAACAAATAAAATCGTCCTGATCCGGCTTGGTATACGGTCATAACAATAATCCAGTCCGTTCGAATTCAGGGACGTCGGTTGGGTCATTGATTGTTCTTGATATTTCGCACATTTCGTGACTTCATGGTAATGACATTGACTGTCCGGTTGTTTTTCACGCCTAACAAGTTTTTTCGAGCCGGGACAAGCGAAAAATGTAACCGTTCGGTGCACCCACTCGCATTGAAATGTTGATGGCGATGATGATTTCATCGACAACAATTGGGATATATTCATGTTGAATTAGTACAATGGATATTTCGAGTGGTTCACTGCCTTCGATCCTTTACTGTAATCTTGTTTTCATATGACGACTCTTTATTTTGTTTGTGGTTATATACAAGGTAGCAAAAGGAACCTTTGCTGTTTGGAATGTCTTGAGGATGAGGATATCAGTCAGTTTTTACTTTTTTTCCTTTCGATCCTCATGTATTTATCATGATATTCAAATGAGTATCGAAGCATTTTTCTTTTTGATGCGCAACTTTTATTTTCTTCACGTTGCTAGATATATGTGAACTGTCAATTAAACATCAAATTATATCTTCCATCGATACTCTAATCTCACTTGTGGAACACCACATTCGAATTTCATTCAGACTGCAACTAGTAATATAATCAATAATTATTTCATCAACGTTGCCAAGAATCTTCCATATCCCTGTGATTTCGTTTGATAGGAAATATTGTCGCACTTTTCTATAAGAGCACTTCTCGCTTTGCTCGTTGATGATACTTGAAGAAACACTACATAAAATTGTTAAAATTTTCATTTCGGTAATTGAGTCAGCTATGGCACCGAAAGGAAGATTTCTATCGGATTGATAGTTACTGATTTGCTTGGTATCTGAGTCCAGACAGTAGGTATTGACAACAAGGAAAAAAAATACTTGTGATGCAGGGCTACAGATAGGGAATTACAGATAATGTAGGGGTGACCATCAGCCTGAGCTTGTCTATAGTTTTCTCACGTGTAGAATTTCTCGCAATGGACATTATATGTTCGTCTCATGACAGAGCGGTGTTGGTGTTGATACCGAGCATGGATATTTTCGTGTGATCTGCCTTCCTTATACAAGCTTGATTTTTCGTTGCATCGAACTCTTCTTGATTTTCAGATCCCCATTTCAAAATTCTTGAACCTCTAGCCTCGTTAAATGATCTAAGGAGAAGGTGGTATGAAGCCTTATTCGGGCTGGGCATGAGGTCCATCCAACGAGATCTTCAATGTGAAGCAAATACAAAAATGTGGTGTCAATACAGTACCTTGTGGAATACTATAGCATTGGCAGTCATTGTATCTACTCATAGATGGATCTATATATGCGAGGAAACTCGATAGTAAACGATCTAGTTTTGCTAGAAGGCCTTAGTGCCAAACTCTGTAAAATTTTTTGGAAAATCGCCGAGACACGTCGAGTTTTGATTTCTGCAATGTTCATTTTCGTATGTATAGTTCGAATTTGAATAGTTGGAATCAAAAGTCGACGTGTCTCGGCGATTTTCCTAACTAGAGAGTTAGATAGGGGTGTAACAATAATGATGCCCACTGTATGTGTCACGTATTAGGCGACGTGACACATACGGACGACGTTACGAATTCCATATTGCCGGTCGTTCATGATTTTCGACCTCTCTAGATATCCGATGAGCTTGATATTTATTGCTTCTTCCATTACTTTATAGATCACATATAGTAGTGTAGTCGTACCATAGTTTCTAAAAATAGTTTTCTTGTCCTTTACTATACACCAAGTGTGCAGACCACGACCTGTGTGCGATTCATTGTACTGATTTTCTGATTATCAAAAACAGCTGGTTGAACAATGTGTCGTTTCGAGAATTAGGATATCAAAAAAAGAGACAAATTTTGGCCAATCACTATTTTTAAAAGGATTTTTCTAAAGGAATGCCAACTCTTGGTCTCACCCTGCACTCGGTTGATCGACCGATAATTATCCGTGCATTGATTATCATATCGATCATGTGCTGCGTGGAAGAAGAGTCCCGTATTTTTTTCTCATGATATCGTGAGAATTATCTTATTATTCTGGTGCCCTTTGTGATTCGATTTGAATTATTCTGGTCGTATATGCGCGAAGACAGCGTTGCGATTGCGAAGAACATTCCTAGCGTGCCTCGTTGTGGCTGTTTGTGCCGTTATTCGGCTAAAATTCTCTTCGAAATTAGGACAACGTATCCTCGGATGCAGGGCCGGACCTGACTAGGCGCGATCCGCGGCCCTGATGTGTCCAAATGCGTTTGTATTTTTCGCCAAATTTCAGAGAAGGGGTGAAGCGAAAGGCGGTCGCGGGCTTGCTCACCGTTTAACATTTATAGTCACCCTCATCTGTGCAAGTGCTCCGCGGTATTTGTGTGTTTTGATCAGTGTAATGATGTAAATTTTTTTGTTCGACAACACAGATCTACAAATCTACATTTACTTTTGTGAATTATTATGTATTTCGTACTCTAATACGCATATTGGAATTGAAATTTGTAGTTGGATATCTTATCTACTATCGATTTCACATTCATTATCATTCCCTTTCTCAAAGTATTAGATGAGATTGAGAACGCGATTTTGATTACCCTCATATGAATAATTTTCCGAAAATTTCTTGTTGAATGCTACTGTTGATGCCTACCCTGGCCGAAATTGATGAGTGTAATATTTTTTTTTCATAAAATCGTTGATACTTTTGCTCTTGTACGAGAAGGAAATTAAGTTTTT
Source organism: Gastrophysa polygoni (assembly GCA_963576655.1). Classification (NCBI taxonomy): domain Eukaryota; kingdom Metazoa; phylum Arthropoda; class Insecta; order Coleoptera; family Chrysomelidae; genus Gastrophysa; species Gastrophysa polygoni. The sequence continues at coordinate 10,786,949 of OY755084.1, read as the reverse complement.
CGTATCGAACAAAATTATTATAAAAGGAACAATGAAACTCTTATGACAAAACATTCCTTTTTCCAGTCTCCATAATATATATCGATGAATTTAGCTTCGTTCTGAAATTTTTGATTGAAGATTCCAGAACACTTAATTATATCAATATTCTGTCTTCATTTTTTATGGAAATTCTGAAGTCAAACTTGAAATTTAAAAAAAGTCTTGATTATAATTTGAAACTCAGTGAAAATCTTTAATTTTCTGAAGAATTATGATTTCTTGCACTGAATATCAGTGAGCTCATTCGATTGTGGAAATTTCGTAGAATCTGACTCTAAACTGGAAGTTTTGACAGAACTCCTGAACTTGGGAGGCAACAAATGATTTCCTTCACTCTCTAAGAGATTCTGAAATGAAATCTGACTTTGAAAACAAAATTCAAATGTGAAATCCTCAGAACTCTGAAAATCTTGAAACTTCGTCAACAATTTCGGAAAAAATCTGAATTCTTCTGAAACGATTTTAACTCACTATTCGGCATAATTTGAAGTTTGATATCGATAAAATAAGATGATCCCTAATTTTCAAATATCCTAACTTGTAATCATCAATACATTTTTCACTTCATACCTAGAGAAATCCAACTACGTTGACTTTACAGACTTGACTTCGAAATGTGAGAATCAATTATTCAATTCTGATTTCAAATTTTAAAATCAGCAGAGTTCTGATGAATAGATTGAACAACATTTATTTCATTTTGAGTTGAAACACTGAATTGAAACAAAATTGTCCAGTGCTCTTACCAGTTTTGACAAAATCATGATTCATTGAATGTTTCTTTGATTCTCACTTAGAGTATCGAAAACAAGAAAAATTTATTCAACTCAAATCCATCGAAATCCTGACATTCAATGCAGAATCGATGATGTTTCTATATCAAAACCCCAAAAACCGCATCGACACTAATATCAATTCGAATCCAACAACACAGCTCACTTTTGCGACGCCCTGTACATGCGTAGATGGTTCCTCGAAAGCAGGACATTAGTAGTCGTTGTCCAACGCATACCGTGCGGCTGCTGATGCAATAACGTATCATTATTATCAACCGAATGAAAATGAACACCTACTCACGTCTATGACCTGCATAAAGTCGCCGTAACAGAATGTTACGTTATCTAATGCATTGTTAACCCAATGCTCCATTGGTAGACTACTATACAGATGCATATATAGGCATGTTCATTGGGTTTCTCGCTTTTGCTATTTGTTCGTTGGTCACGAAAGAAATTGAAATATTAAAAATAGCCACTCCGTGATTCACTTACTGATTGAGCGATTCACTCATTGACTGGGTGATTCACTCACTGACTAAGTGACTCATTCACTGATTGATTGACTCATTCACTGACTGAGTTACTGACGCACCAAGTTTAGGTTCACTATGATCCATGAAGTAGCTCACTACTAGAAACTGAAACTAGTGATTCTAAGTTGGTATAGCCAAATATGTTGAACCCCATTCTCATAGATCAACTGTATGATCATCGTATATGTGTTCAGATGTTTAGTCTTCCACGCAGCAAAACCGTCAGTTTGGTAGCTCAGATGACAATATCCTGTGAGCAGACACGTCAGACGTCGCAGGCCATTCCTACTCCATTCCAAAATCTGCTCACTTGTATTTTCTTAGGATTAAGGTGAACATGCCTTCGAGTGTCATCCCTGGTAGATCCGATCAATGCATAACTCTTCTTCTCTCCGCCCAGTCCGAAAAAATAATGGTTTTGACAGCACTTGTGGTGACTCCGAAGACTGGTTCTGGTACTCACAACTAAGTCACTCTGTTGTTTGCACCAAGGCACTCCAAGGATTCGGTGCAGTTCCATACATGCTCAGAATTTACCTTGTTGGAGCTCAGTGCTTCAAGAGAAGCCTGCCTCGATCACAAACTGAGTGGTTCACTCACTGACAATGTGATTCACTCAGTGACTCACTCACTATTCTAGGGTAAGTGGCTCACTGACTACTCAGGGACTCACTCAATGACTTCTTAACTGACTTAGAGACTCATTATTCTATGGTTACTGAATCGTTGACTTAGGGTGGCTTTATAAAAAAAATCATCACCTAAGATTTACCACTTAACATTCAAGACTTTACATTTAAGACAGATGGAAGATGGAAATACAATTGTTCATGTTATAAAACCATTTAAGACTTTCCATTTAACATTTATCATTTAAGAAGATGCCGAACTTCCACCTTAAGAAATCCTTGTTAAATGGCCATAAATGAAAATAAGATGTGCGCATGTTCGCCTATGGTGTTTTCCGGGAGTGTCGACAAGTGACACCTCTGCTTCCCGCTTTTGTTCAAAACTGTATTGAGGTTATCTTTTACTGTACGAGAATATTGTCAGTGTTTTCAGGATTTTTGCGGATTTTTGTCATGGGTATTATTACTCTAACCATTTTTTAATGCTTTCGGCGTTGTTCTGTCAGTTCTGTGTCGAAGATGATACGTCACTATTTACAAAGCTTAAATGAATTTTGAATATTAAATATTTTTATAACCTAAGCAATTATAATGTCTTGAATCTTGAAGTGATAAATGTTAAATGTTGAACGTTTTTATAAAGCCATCATGACATATCTAACCCAATGCACTTCAATGTGAGAATATTTGATGGGTTGCTCGCTTCTGCTGTGCTCTGATAGAAGGAATATTTTCTAGTTCATTTAGTGGCTCAGTCATTACCTCATTGACTAAATGACTCTCTCACTCACTTGGCGAATAAGTTAGTAATTCGCTAAGTGACTCAGTCACTCGCTCACTAGTTGATTGACTGATTTACTGATTTATTTATTCTCAGAATAAAATGAATGAACCGATTATTCTGGAAGATTTACGTTAGGAACTACCTTTAGTAAGGTGAAAAAAGGTTTGAGAGAATATTCGTAATCCACAGATTTGGGAAGATCACAGTTTCCAGTTTCCATGATGCAAACGATACATGTTTTGTGAAGATACTACACCGATTTCGACGATAGGAAAATCATCTTTTGTTTTTTAATTGGCACCATTTTGGATCATGACACCATCAGATAGACAAAACGAATACGAATATTTGAAGTATCATCAAGATCTAATCATCATCTTCCTACTTACACCTTTGCCACCTACATACTTCGGATATATACTGGGTGATACAGGAGATAGTTCCTTCGATTGACGAATGAAAATATCAGTAGTATCTGTGCTTTTTCAGATGAAATATACCGGATGTCCCACCATACCTGTTCAAATGAAATATCTGAGTTATTTCGAAATATACGAATTTGAAATTCCCACGATACAATACACCATGTGTCCACCTGTATATCTGATGAGACATATCAAAAGTTTGTATTTCTTAGAATATTCTCATTTTTTCATTTTAATCTTTCAATGGCAATTGTCACAAAATTATTGTTATAAAGACCATCAAAGATACGATGATAACAACTTTTCGATATCAAATCAATGAATGTTCGAAATGTTGTGAATTTCCTTGCAGACACAAATGTATCACGAATCGATCTTCTAACATGTATCGGCATTCGAGGAGTGATTTGCAAAAGTGCAGCCCTGATTTTGATTCTCAGTTTCTCCATATTTCTTGGTTGTACCTACATGTACATTATTTTTACGCAGCATAAGAACATGAGGAAAAGTCTATGCTAGTTAGATCTGGTGACCTCGGAGGCCATGCTACTGGGCCACCTCTCCCAATCCAACGACCTGGAGGAAGGAACATATTAATGGGAAGAATATTTGACTATCATCACTGTGAAGGTACAATGTGCAGGTGCTATATCCTGTTGGAAACACATTTACCCAACAATATCTAGAGTTACATTTTCATGAAGTAAATTTTTCATCTCTTTTCTAAAAAAATTCAAGTATCTTTCCGCGGTCGAACGATTCTCCAGAAAATCAGTTCCGATTACAATATTTCCAATAATTCTACCCCAAACGTTCACTGAAAATCTTTGTTGATTGTTAGTTTGTCTCGACACTCTTCACACAAATAATTTTTTGTCGATTGATGTATATTCATTTTGCCACAACCACTGGATCGCTAAACAGAACATACTATAAGAAGTTCGAATTTTCGTTCAATTTATGTGCCCAATCTTGGAAAATCGTCTTCAGCTAATTAGAATAATGAATTACTGAATTGAAATAATTAATATGTAGGAACAAAGAAACAATATGGCTGAATTTCAGCAAATAACTCAACAAATGCTGATAGACATGTTAGAAGATAAGAAGATATTTCACGAGGAGACTGTAAATAACTGGAATAGGTTCATAAACCTAGGAATGAAGCAGGGTTCAATTTTGATGATTTAGACTGCAGGGTTGCAGGTGATACCGTGATTTTACTGCTATTATGAGAAAGAAATTTCGTTGCCTTTCAAAAGTCAAAATTCTGCCGCTCGATTTTTCAAACAATTACTTATTCACCAAATCAAAGGACACGATAATTTTTCGCGATGCGTGCGACACTGTCTCGACGAAGAATAGACGCGAGATCGAGCTATTTGTCTATTACCTATACGGTTGGTTGAAAAAACGGCCATGGTAGGCTAGCTAAGTTAGCCCAGCTAGTTATTATGATTCTTGTGTACTTCTGGCGAGCGAGCGAAAGAAAGAACCGGGAAGTGAGTTGTGCACACAGCGCGGCAGAGGCCAATAACCTAGCCTTCGATGCGGTCAAGTCGATTGTCGTCGTTCTTGGTTTTCTTCTTCTTCGTTCTCCTTCGGCTTCTAAGTTTGCTGGGGAGTTGCTGCGTGAGGCCTCTCGCGAAACTAGGGCGCGGAAAATTTCTATACGGGGCCGTCGAAAGCACCTATCCTAGAGCCATTTACACTACGCATTTTTCTGTAATCTTCTTTTTCTTAATTCGTTTTGATGCTCCTCATAAGTCGATGAGGCAAGGGTGCATCTAGTAGAGAATAATATCATATCTTTGGTCTCAACATTGCAAGCAACGAATCGCCTTGCATCCTTAGTCTAGCGAACTGATATCAAGCAGTTGTTGACAGTCATATGAGCTTCCTTTCTCAATGGCGAAACTTGGAATAAAATTGCACATGATTCCAATATTTACGCTCATAGACTTGTTGTTAGTGAGCTTTTATGGTTACGTCACGTCTGTCAGTAGTTTCCTCCGTTGTGCCATCTTCAAATTCTATTCTATTTTCTTGAGAGAGACACGGGAACCATTTCAAACTGTATAGTTAGCGAGCTATTCTCCGTTGTTGACTCCTAAGAACAACATGATCTCGGACAAATAAACAGCACGACTTGCTAATGAATGCGTCAAACATTGAATGAACAATCGGGAGTCAAAAAACTTGGGCAAACACGAAATATCAAGTGAGGTACCGTTACGGGAATTATTCAAGATATCGAATGAATTCTTTATATATGCGACGCGATAAGAAGCGAATTGACTAGAAGGCTCGACCTATTTACGTAGTTTACGGAGTTGCTGAACTGGCCGACGCGTTTGGATTGACCGCCAATGACCAGTGCGGTACCAGCAACCAGGTACCAAGTGGAAATTTTCCATCCTGAATGATTATCACCGATATTTCCTCATACGCAGTAGAATAATCTTATTATTATGATGAGTATATTCGCACCGCAATTTCCGACGGTCCTCTCCATGAATATGTGGAGTAAGTTCGCCGGCGACGTTTCATGATATTGATAAGCGCTGACAAGCGTGCGCTGGCAGGAGTTGATTTCATGCCCAGAAGGCGTTAATTTAACACGAAAATTATAAAATTATTCTTTATCAAAATGTGGCAAAAAAATGTCGCTGGCTCTCAGACTATATTGCATGAATATTTTTGCGCTATCTGCTACAACTTTTCGCGGAAAGCCCATCACATCTCGTCACATAGTGAAAAATTAATAATCTTTACACAATCTGCTTCGATACTGTAAAAAAAGTTTAGGGTGGAAATAGTTTTTATGGAGAAATTTGGCAAACTCTCAAAACTTTTGCTGGCCTCTGAGAACGAATCTACTGTTGAATTTATAACATTATCAATGAAACACTCGCTACACAAACTTTCATGCAATAACCTAGCTGTTCAGGTTAGGTCCAAAAGAAACTTACTCCTCATCTACCTACAACATCTTTCAAAGGTTTCACTTCTACCTATGTGTAATTCTGAAGAGATATTTAATTTAATCAAGTAGGTATATTGTTCCTGGATAGTGAAACTCGAAATGAAAGAAAAAATATTGAATCATTGCTACATTAAGCAAATATGCGCCATGTTTAAAGAATTGAAATTCAACAAATTGGTTTGAAAAAAGGTGAATCCAAGATGCTACAGAACGTGGATTCAACTTCTTCAAGAATGTGTTTTCTCCTCCATATTGTTTTCATCGTAAATTTCGGGATGGAGTCGAGATACGTAAGTACAAGAAAAAAATCGAAAAAGTATAGGAATCGCATGATGAATGCCAAACTGACTTTTGAATCTTTATCAGGGAATGGGAGTTCTACCTATGTGCAATTCAAATGAGTTATTCATTTGTGAGTGTGAACAATTTATTCAATAGGTATATTGTTTCTGGAGAGTTAATCTTGAAAGGAAAGAAAAAATATTGAAACATTGCTACAGTAAGTAAAAAATTGAAAGTCGACGAAATATTTTGAAACTTGCTAACATTGGGAAGTAGAGAGAGTAATGAAACGATCTATAAAACGCGAACTCTTACAAGACCATAACTCAGTGGTCAAAATTGATCGATTTTTCTATCAAGTTTCAAATAAAAAAAGGTATACCCTTGTCATCGGTCCTTCATATATTGATTCATTACTCTCTCAACTTTCCAAACAGACTATGGAGAAGTTATGGTTGTTCAGGAGCGGGCGTTTTTCGTGCACCTTGTAGATAGGCGAGTTGTGAGTGTTGAAGTTACGCAACCGAAAAAAATTTGCATTATACGAGCTTGTACGGCGATTAATTAAGAATAATCTCACGATTGAACGTATATCTACAGGAGCAGGCAAGCTCACGGCTGAAAATCCGAGTCAATGACTTCTCTTCAAGGTTACGTCAATGCGATGGGTTCCATTTTGTTATAAACAAAAGGCGAGAGCCGTGGACGTTGATGGCTAGATGATGGTTCTTCGTTCTGCGGAATTGTTAAGAGGTAATTGAAAGGCATGACGGTGTCGGCATCTACCTTGGTTTGAACACCCGTGGCATGACGAGAATTCGCTTAATTTTTGATATTTTCGTGAGACATCAATTTTAATTTGAATGTATGTGTTGGAATCCAATTGTTTGCTGACCATAGCCCGTAATATCCGTTATGGAAAAATGGAAGAAAATTATTGAAATTTCTTGAAGGTCTTCTTTTCATGAATAATTTCAAGATATTTGTCATTGATTTAGGAATATTTCCGTTCTGATTACTAGTTACTACTCGAACAAAAGAAAAGATGAAGCGGCCAACTAGTAGGTTGGCCTTTCTTGAAGATCTCGAAATATCTAACTGATGTGTATGCAAACGTGAAGTTGTTTCTTCTCGTCCATGACTTGGTCTGATATCATATTGTGAAATTTGAATTTTTGTAGTGGGCCATCGTGGCTTTTAACGTTATCCTGAAAATTTTGTAGCTTGGGCCACTATTGTTCTGAAGGCTTCAATTTTGCTCCCTTTTCATTCTGCTCGAATTACAAAAAACAAGATATTCGAAAATAATTATTTCGAAAGGAAAAACCAATCATAAAAATTGCGAAAAAGTATCTCCCCTATAAAAAAATGAAAAAAAATCTTATATTATTATTTTTATCATTATTATCATTATTATTAATATTATTATTATTATTATTATTATTATTATTATTATCATTATATGTGATTCCAGAAACTATGGCAATCTCAGTCACCACATTTTCATTCGAAAATAGAATATTTTTTATCTGATTCGATTTCATTAGGTAGATAAAGAGGCAGAAATAGATATTATCAGTAACATTTTCAAATATTTTGAAAGATATTTTTCTCCTCAATGATCGACACAAGTCAGTCTCTTGAAATCAATAGGCTCTATGGTTTTTGACATTCCTTCATCTGATAGCAAGCTTGGGGTGATATTTCAGTTTGAGTCGGTGCAGTGTTTAATTTGCGTTTTATTTCCGATAATGTCTCGTGGTGAGGCAATTTCTCAAGAAATATGGAGAGTAATGAATCAAGATGTGAGAATGTTATGCAATTCGTTGACACTTATTCATCCATACTTCCGTGACAAATCGTTCGTTATCAATTTTTCGCGATATACAGTGCGAAATATCATTAAATGTCTACTCGTGCAAAGTTTGCCACTTTCCACTCTCGTTATTTGATATACTATTTCAAAGATTATCGTAAGAAAAGCTTATTGAATTATTTGCTGAGCTAACTTCACTGAGGCAGGGCTCCTGCATTCAAGAAGTCGAAAAGAAAGAAATCATCGTCGGGGAAGTTAACTTTATCTTCTTTAGCATTCTTGATGAAGGTGGATTCACCTTCTTTCATATGGAGGGTGCTATCAAAAAAGAATCTGTCACATTTTTGACTCACAAAACTATTCACTTGTTCTGAGACAGATTCTCTTAAAGACAAAGGTAAACCCCAGGAGCTATTGAATGCATAATGTTTTTCATTGTGAATTTCGGGTTCCTGAGGTCCAGATACGTGAGTACAAAAAAAATGTTCCAAAAAGGTATTGATAGATCACACGATGAATGCAAAACTGCCTTAAAATGCATTATCATGTGGCCTCCAAGGAAACCTGACCTGACTCCATCGTTCTCGCCATTTTTTGCCAATAGGTTTCCCATTATCTGGTCGTGTCTCACATCCTGTCAAATTTTCCCATGACTTCGGAAGGATCGATCTAAATTCTAACCTAACCCGTCCGTGATAAAAGACGCACATGTTACGCACAGGCGACCCATAGGGCCTTAGAGGCCGCGGAGAACACAAAAGGGCGAAACCACCTCGCATGTACACGGGGGCGGAAGGGTTATTGTCAGCTGCGATTCGGGGTGTGGGAAAATCTTACAGGTGGTATGTGGGGGATGAGAAAAGAGGCTGTGCTTTCGAGAGGGCGATTGCGTGCCGCTAATGATGATCCGTATGATGGAAATGGGTTATACTTTGTTTTTTTCAATTATGTAGCCATAACTATGGGGAGTTAGTGAAGTTCCACATAAATGTCACTCGATAATGTTACAATTTCTGTCCAAATCCAATTGAGTTGATTCTTCAAGAAGTGGAGATCAAACTCGGCGAATTAAAATTGGTGATCAGAACTGATATTTCTATTCAACTAGTACTATTCAACTCATTTTCGATTGAATAAATCATGACATGAGTAGTATCAGTTTCCATTCATCAGTGATCCACCCATTATTGAGTTAATCTTCTCACCACGGAGATATTTCAAATCTCTTGGCCATAATATTGTTGAATACCTCGAAGATCCAACATACCATCATACTCCATGAATTTAATCAAGTGTCTGGTAGAACTTGCATCACTTTATCGACTCTTATACCTTGTTTTGAAAATCACGTCAACTACCGACACCACTTTGAAAGCATGAAAATTGATGAAGTGCTTCGACTCTGACACTGGAAAACAAACCATCTTGTGATATTCTTCAAGAAGAAAATTGTAAGTTATTATATTGGGATATCCAACGAAGAGGCCCAACCCTCTGAGTTCTCAATTTTTGGCTGAAAAGAAAAATTGAATGCTGTGATGTGGCCTTTTTTCAGCCCTCATCAGATATTATACAGGGCTACAGGGTGACCACCGGAAGTATGACAAACTACAAATCCATTCTTTCAAATGGAAACCCTGTTCTTATTATTTTTCGAAGTCTGTTTTATTATAAGGTATACAAGGGATGAAAAAATAGAAATTTTGATCAATCGTGAAGTTACGATTCACGACATTTGCTCGAGCAAGTATCGACATGAGAGGAGGAAACTTCAATTGTATGGGTACCTAAATTGCATGATCATTTAAAAGGCGAAATGAATCAACATATCTTTGGAAACCTTTGATGAAGAAAGTTCAAGAATATAGAGAAAACACGGAATACTTGAATGATTGATCACGAGTTCAATGTAAACTCAATGTATATAAGCTCATGCATGGACATCCTGATGGCGTCAGCCAATCAAAACGCTGATAATGCATTGTCGCCACTGTCTAGTATAAAGCCACTGTAGATGCAATCTTCTTCACATTCCTCTGGTTTTTTTATTAATTTCACTCATGTGTATCATTCGAATGACTATTTTATGTAATCAGTAGTAAAATGTTTGTATAACGTAATTTTACATACAATAAATTGACTGTGTCTCCATGAAAATTCACTTCTGTCCTGTTACCAGAAAGACATATCGATTCTTGTTTTTTGTGTACTTTTCGTGAGGTGTAAGATTGAAGTAAATGAGCTCAGGATTCATAAACAGGGTGATTTGGGTTTCGTATGATATGAAAAAATGTAAATATTTAAATTAAATCAATGAAAAAATCAAAATACACCTCCAAATACCAATGCAGACAAAAAATGATGAAAAATTTGTAACAAACCATATATTCTATCCATTTCAAAAACCTCAACAAGGAACATTTACTCATGTATAAATGAATAGAGTTGTTCTGAGCGATCATCAGATCAGCGTACCAGAATCCCGATCCTGGGAACCACTTCAGGTAAGCGAGTACTTGCGTGTCCTTCGCGAGAGATCTCCTTACGTATCTGCCCCTCTCTCCCCCAGAGCTATATTTATTTTATTCCTGTTGTTAGAGTTTCTCGGAAAGGTGAACAGGAAGGAAGCTGATGCATCAGAGGTAGGGGGTGGTAAAAAATCAATCAATTCGTGGGATATATTGGATCGAAAGATAGCGAAAGGTCCGGCGGAGAAAGGAAAAAATTCTTTTGTTTAGTATTGGGTCTAGGCTAGGTATATATGGACGATTAGTGGGCGGAGGATGAATATGATCTGGTTTTTTTGTGTAGTAGGTACTCAAAAAACTTTCGAACATTCGGTGCATGTGGTGAATGGCAATGGATACTCTTACATTTCCATCGATCATTATTCGAAAAATTCTCATCTGCGTTCATCATCAGTGTTTGGGTTCACACCATGGGAATTTCATTACGAGATAAAGATGCAGAACTTATAGGAATTTGCTTTGAAGGGAATTAAATCTATCAAAAAATATGAACGAGTGATTTCAATTTTGATAATTTGCAGCGTAAGTAATTTAAAACCATAGTTACCGGGTTTTCCCCTAATATATTTTTGCACCTCACCTACATCAGGGGTTATTTCAGAATGATATCAAAAAATAATGAATGCAAAAATCTAATATTTTCTCTGAATCAGAATTTCTTGTCGAAGAATCAAAATTATCTCGGCAAATGTCATATTTTGATATGTAGTGAAATCTTCTCATATCATCATCTCATATCTATCGAAAGCTTTTTCTCGTTTCAAAAATATCATTTATGAATCATAAAATTTATGAATTGAAAATTCATAAATATGTAAATTCATAATAGCGGGATTTATTTTATTCCATAAAATCAGTGGTTTCTGAAGGAAGAACAATGACAAATTGTAAGTACTCCAAAGGTACGTGTAGCTTCTGATTCGATTTTGGTTGGAAGTTCTGGTTTTCTCTGTGTTTCGTTTTAGCATTGACAGTTGTTTTTTGTGTAAGGCAATTTATGCACTCCCTTGCTTTGTGGTAAGTAATGGAATTTTGTTACTCAAAAAGCCAACTTTCTCATGTTTGACGATTTTCGGTTCCTATATAGTGAGAAACTACTCATTCTATCATCATTTTCATTATTGTTGTCATTGTTATTATTACTTATCTCCTCAGTTAGTGATGCAACTCTCGGAAACTGTTAAGGGGAGTTGAGGAAACAGGTATTCACACTTTCTACATGGGGAATCTAAACCACTGGCTTTAGTTCTATGTAGAACTGAGTAATCTATAAGTGCGTTGGCCGAACTGATATTTGTATAGTCGTGAGAGATGATAGTCAGTTTCAAGCAATGAATGATGCTCCGTATCTTGTCCCAATGAATGAATATCGATAATAAGTCGTAGAGTTGTCAAAAATGGGTGGTTTCCTAAATAATCGATTCAACTATTAGGCAGCAGAGTAGTAGATTTTTGCTGCCGAAGTCGAAAACGAAGGTATTGTGAGGTTTAGCCAAGGCAGTAACTCAACTTTGAATTGAACATTGTTTTTTTTTATACCTATATTTTGAAAATTCGTTTTCTCCTTATTTTTCTTGTGATAATTTCAACAAAAATCGCAGCAGAAAGTGTCACATATCTAGTTGCCCTAGAACATGTCATTTTGCAGCTGAGATTTTAGATTAGATATTTTGCAGAAAAACAAATGCAAAATAAATAAGTACAAAAAATTACCGAGTCGATGCACTAACATGTCGAGCGTGGTGATTACTAACACTCAAGGGTGATTTCTGCAGAAAATCTTGACACATACTGAGAAGTCGCTAATCTTTTTTACTTCTTAAGTGTACTGAAGATGAAATAGTTGCTGAAATACGTATTTAGGTTTTTATAAATATTATTGTGGTTTTTCACAGAGTATTCACATAAGTCTCCGAATATGTGAATTCACTTCAGGAGAAAAACAAGTTTCAATGAAAATTTCACATTCAACTTTATATCCATGGCGCATATAGTATGGTATGGCTCATTCTGATATGGAAATTGAATTTCATATTTCATATTGCTATGAAACAAAAAACAATAAAATTCATAAAACAACATTACCATTTTAATTCTTTGAAATATTATTCTGTAAAATCCTTAGAAATCGTCAATGATATACTGATACAAGAAATGACATGACATGTTCAAAAGACATCCTTACCGAACTGTAAAATGCGAGCTAAAATGTAATAAATCTCGAAGATAACTCGATTGAAATCGGTATCTTTGAATTCCTCAACCCTATAATACTGATAATACTATAAAATACAAATTATTTTGGTGGCGAATGAGATTTGACACCTAATTTTCATTGGAAGGCAGTGTATAAATGATCTCGACCTTCAGTCGACATTGACTTTATATGACACACCACCATTACTCGTATTTTAATGCTCATCGGAATATGAGTCAGTCACTGATCCACCTCAAGAGAGGCAAATCATCTGGAATTCTCAGAAAGACGAAACTAAGTGGGCATTTGGTTGTACCGTTACCCTACATTATGCAAAAACGAGAAGCGATCACGGTCGATGTGCGTGCGGATGTGCGGAAAAACCCGCCATCTTGGGTTATCATCATTCGGATTCCTTCACGACGATGATAATAGACTATATACATATACAATACAGGGTCCTTCACGAATAGTGGAACTCGTTTCAGCTGAAATTTGTTTTTCTTTGTCCAACAAGAACAAGTGTCCAAACACGTGTTGCGAGTTCACCACATACTCAATCATTGTGAATGTTTTTTGTAAAGTAGAAACATCAAATTCTGATTTCATAATCTGCAAGGTTAGAAGCTGAGGTTAGAAGTTATTTGACGATTACAGACTGAACGATTGGTGAATACTGTCTGTAAGTTATTAGAGGAGGTGGTACATTCACTGTCAAATAGAGAAAATATCTATCTTGAGGTTCAATTTCAAGCGCAGTGACATTTTGGGGCAGATCACAAATCTGTCCTTACTACATATATATCCTATGACAAAATATTAAAATATTGAGAAAATTGATAAAATTCACGACATGTTGATGAGCTCAGTTTTCAATCCAATGTCATCTCTTAACCAATGGAGCAAAATTGGTCGATTCGAATTATATGGCCGACTTTATTTGGTTGAAGAATCGATCAAATCTCAGCCCTTTTCGTTCAGATTTCGGAATTCAAAAGAAGAAAATGTTGAAAATGTGCATATGAAATAGTGGGTATTCCATTCTGAAAACAAAAGATTGTTACTCCCGGTTAAACCGGAAGTGGAATAATGCGATTTTATGAGGACGAAACCTGTATTCTTGCCTTATTACTGATGGATTCCAATTTGATAGTACCCATTTCATACTACATAAGTCAGCACTAGTTTTTTTCAATAGATAAAATTGATTGAACCTTTCGGAATTCTATACAGGGAGTTTCATTGTGAAAATGATCAATTGGAGAAACCTAATATAGTGAATAAAATAGAGACTCGTAGTTTTTGACATTAGGGCTTCACAGTTTTCAAGAAGAAGTAGTTTTTTATCAGTTTCTGTAAATAATACTCATTTCGATTTCTATCAAATTCAATAATGGCAATGAAAAAATAATCCTGATTCACTTGGATTTCGCCAAGTACAATATCGAAACTATAAAACTAACGTGGCATTGTTCAATTGTCAGTGCATTGTCCGAGTGGGAGCTCTTTAATTTTTTTCGAAATTGAATATAGAGTCATGACGAAACTTCGATTCCAAGTTGTTATATAAATCGCTGGCATTAATTTTTGGCTCAAGTATGGGGGGGGGGAGGGGTTCCAGTTATCAGAACTCTGTGTATGAAGCAGAGAGAATGCAAATCACGTGTCTTGTCTGACTGCAACCAAATAATTTCGTGAGTGTACCTACACCCTGTCAGATACCCGCATTCCTGTGAAGAAACGTACACAGGTATTTTGTGCCAGTTGAAGTTTTCTCACGGCAGAAGCAAGTAAAGCAGTGAAGTCTTCCCTGATGCTAACAACCTCCAAACTTTCAAGAAAAATCCCAACACCTTCCTCCTCTCCCAAAATTCCAACGCTGGCTAACATGATGTTCCTCGAACATTATAGGTTCTCCTATCGTGTTGTCAACAGATAAAAAAAATGAACAAAATCACAGTACGCAATCTTGGAAGAAATAGAGATTCACACAGTTTTATTTTGGAATATTTTGATAAAAAGTTTTTCAAGACTACCATGCATATGCATGAAGTGCGATTATGTTGGCACAAGCCAAAATTTCTTCACTCATTCAGAGTCGATAGCGTCTCATTATTCATGCATATGTTTATCAATTGAGAAGCTGCTATTCCAACTCTCAGGAAGGACAATTTTTTGACATTCAAGTTCAAGTTATGCGAAATTGAGATATGTAAAAGTCCTCATCTATATTATAGGATGAATCTCTACACTCAGAACGAGAAATCATAGATAGGTTGAATGTCGTCGGCGTAGTGATGGATTTTGCAATGACTAGAAAACTTGTGAGAATCAGAAATGTAGACTGAGAATAGAAGAGGTCTCAAAATAGAACCTCGAGGTATACCATATCTAACCAATAAGGCGTCCGACGCTTGATCCTCCAAGATAACAAACGTTGTCTGCGATTACTTAAGATCAAGTGAAGATCAACTAAGTCGAAGACATTGCTATAATCCAATAGAATAAGACAAAAGATATATTGCTTTTATCGCTAGATCTGGATAGATCGTCGATCGTCTAATAGATTGAATATCAGCTATAATTTTCATTATAAAAACAAATTCAGATATTTGAATCTTTATGATTAATTCCAAAACTTTTGAAAATATTATGCTTAATGGGACTCAAGAGCTTCAGTAGGCGAAGACGTGTGGAATTATATGTGCAAGTTTCCAATTATTCAATCAGTTATCCGTTTTTGTTGTCAAAGCAGTATTGATTATGTGAGTGGAAATGTCAAGTAAACTGTCGAAGACGATGAGTAGCATGTTGAGAGATATATTGTGAGACCCGACCGTTTCGGGAAAAATCTTTTCGCCTCTTCGACTTCTACCATGGATTAGCAACATGATATTTGCAGTTCATGTTCCAAAAATCGAAATCCCATCAGGCACATAGCACTTCCCCACGGAATTGTATGTTCCTGCTGGTGAACATAACGGGCCTATCAAGCACATCGAAATATCTTCTTCCAAAGTGAAACCTCTTTATACCTATCCGAGACTGATTATGTAAGTAAGTGAATCTGACAATGCCATAGGTAGGAGGAGAAACGGTCCGAATGCGAGAAGAGATTTACCGACACCTACAGGATGATCCACCGAAGAGGCTCACCATATCTTTGTCGGTTTACACTGTGATGGGTTTCTCTCTACAGAATCATAAAATATCACGTTGTCTTTATGAAAATCCGACTGGTGGTATTATTCTCACCATGTACTCAATAAATGCTCGTACTCGACTAGAGAAGTATGAAAATGACGTATAGTGTCTTCATGCATATTAACTCAACTCTTCTATTTGAATTCACGTTTTTTTTTTAATTTCATACCTATCTCTGGAACTCATAATCACAAATAACTACACCAGTTCTGAACAATTTTTTTCATATATCATGGCCTAATACATCAAAATCATGACATAATATGACAGTTCACTCTATCTGAAAGGAACAATTATATATATTGGGTGTAACATTTGGAAGTCACATTTTTCTCTTTACATAAATGAAATCCATAGGAAAAACCAATAATTGACCATCTTTTCCAAAAAAAAATCAACCATATGATGAAGAATCCAAATTGACTCCCCAGTAACATCAGTAATCGAAATACCCTAATTTTATAACCACTCTGTATTGAAGTAAGTCAGATTAGACACAAAATTCACAGAATTTGTTCAGACATTTTTCAGGATGAGCTGTTTTCTGAACAAAAAATGATAATATTCAATATCTCAAAAACTGTCACAGACGAGCATATTGGAAAGCATAGAGATATCAGGAACTCGACATTCTAGAAGATTCTGAAAGTATTTACCATTAACAGAGCGTTCCTTTTGATATATCACAGCAACTATTATTTCGTAGTTGAAGCAGCATCATATTTCAATTGAATAGAGATTCGATTCCAATTTTTTTGGGAAAATATTCATATTGCTTTCTGAGGTACGATCTAAGAATGTATAACCATCACGAATAAGAATAAGATGTTTCAAAGTTCAGCAAGATTGCAATCAACGGACAAATTTGAATGACAAAAACTCACTTGGAAAAAATATCAGATCTACCTACTTCAACGCAAAAATTATGATCCAGTAATTTTCTCTTCATGAAAACGGGAATTTGAACGGGAAGTTCGGGTAGAATAGTGAGAATTATTTTCGTTCGGAAAAAAACATTTGCGTTACCATTTTTGTCTTTGAGAATACAAAAGTCAGCGCTCGTACGCACGCCACTGATAAAGTTGAAAATAATGTTTGTAATGCAAAATATGTACCTATCGTATAATGATCACTGAAATATCTCGACGATTTCGGATCGATTTATTTTCTCCAAACTTCAACAGCCCGCATGTAAACGTTTTCCCTTCGATGGATGACCCTGTACATGTATTCTGCATGTCCTTGTGACGATGCGCCGGCGAAACGAACGAAATCAAAATTTGAATAAAAGTAACGCCATCGCAGCAATAACGGCCCGTCGCGATTCGCGATTACTTTCCTGTATTTGTGCCGTTATCCTGCCGGTCGAATGTGAATGTATGTTACCCGACCACGCCGCTATCGAACGCCCTGTGTGACCGGTGAGCGATGAAAGGGACGTGCGTGCTTTATTCGCGTCTCTTTCGCTTGCTTGGCACTTCCATTTCGCGAGGTTTTCGCAGAGGAAATCGGGTAGATTGAGGGAAAACCAGCGGCTTCGAGGAAATCTCGATCGAGCTCGAAGTTTCCGTAATAATCGGAAAATTCGGGGAAAGGACATCTTCAAAGGGAGCAAGTCCTTAACGCCTATACTGGGTAATGAAGCGGCGTTCCCAACAAGAGCGCCGGATTCAAAATGGCCGCCATTTTGTTTATACGAGTTGCACGGTGATTTTTGTTTACGGTTGTCAAGTACAGACCACTTGAGAATATGGAGAAGTATTCAAAAGATCAACGTTCAATTATTGTAGAAACAGAAATGGTGAGAGTTTAGCGAAAACAGTTCGCAATCAATTACCTTAAGTGAGGCGTTCAATCATAAATTTGAGACCGAATTCACGCTGATAGATCAGAAGTCCAATGTTTGTCGTCGTACTTGTCGGTCACTGGAAAATATAGCCGCAGAAGCATGAGTTATATCATGAAAATTTCCAATATATAAGTATAATTAGACATTCAACCTCTCTCGTGTTTTTTTGTATTCGAGGTTCAAATCGCCCTGGCCGACTCAAAATTCCTGCCTGCCTCTGGATTCCATACTATCATATCCAATCCAGCAGTGGAGTTCCGAAAATTGTTGTAAAATACTGAAAACAATTAGATCCCAGAAAATATACCAAGCATGGCCTAAGACGTCCTTAGGCAACCAATTGATGATTTACTGTGAAAAGGCAGGGATGATGGCGTTATATATAATATATTATATATATATTTTATATATAATATATATATTTTATATATAATATATATAAAAGACTCTATCAGATGGTAGCAAATAAATCGTTAAATCGACTCTATCTGATAGTAGCAAAATATATAGGTTGTCGTATTTCTTCAAATGCAGATCAGGTGCCCATATTGCTTTTGTGCTTTTGTTCGAGATGTTCTGTTGTATTTCTTACTCACATTGAAAATCATGGGAAGAAATTTCGCGAAAAACTCAATTATAAACGAAAGAGTTCAGGAGGATTCAAAATATATTCGAAGACTCTGTCAAACTTTCTCTGGAAAATGAAAAATCATTTGATTGCTCAATATGTTATAAGTATATATCACTTTCTCAGTACATATTATTTATACAAATATTGTGTCTTGTAGGAACTTGATCGAACTTGATGCCCACTTTGCGCTTCTCAAACCATAACGAGCATCACGAAAAAGGTTGAACAACCTGTCGGTATCTTCTGCGAAGCGCATCGACGAAACTATATAACCTCAATAATCATCTGTTGCTATCTTGTAATGGCCGTATCTCATCGACTAATAGAGAATTACAACTAAATGTCTTTCACGTAATGGCTAATAGACCAACCGTCCTAATACATATATGTCTAACGCTCCAATCATCAGATATGATAGTTTCGAAATGGATATTTGTGTACCTATCAAGGCCGTGAAGTTGATCTTTTCTGGCCAGAGCAGAAACTTACGGCTCATGGATCATTCGGCCGTAGAACAGACATTCTTTAAGTAACTCCAATTATTTTTCCTTCAAGCGTCACCCTATATATATATCATATACATCAAACTGTATGTGACTCCTTGTGTGATTCATCCGAATTCGATGATGGTTCGATGCTGATAGGCTTAATAACCTCTTAGTGTCAAACACAAATCATTTTGAAAGATTTGGTAACGCCATGATTTGGATTTCTATTGATTTTTCACCCTTCACTTTACCCTACCCTAAAAAATACAAATTCTTCTAGCTTGACGCAAATATCACTCAAAATATGGAATAATGAATCATTATACATATTCGCGGCTTTAGTTCTTACATATCATTGATCTTTTTTTGATTTTATATGCTGAAAATCACTAGTTCTGATGTCTCTTACGTGAGCTTGCAAAACAATAAGAAAAAAGAATTATCTGAAGGATCTGTTAACTTCGCAATTTGGGGCTATTACAATGCTAATTTATTACCCTTTTGTCGAATCTATTGCTCTTTGTTCCATGCGAAAAAAACGCGGGATCTGCTAGCTTCAAGTTATGCTTATATTTAAGTATCCTTTGAGAAGCCCTCAATCATGGTTGAATCCCCGGTTTAATCAGATTCTTCAAATAATTCGTTTCATTTGCAAATTGTTCCTCCAGTTACCGTTTAGTTAAGTCAGCAGATATTAGAACCCGCGATTTTCAGCATACTATCATAAAAAAGGCCAACGATATGTAGGAACAAAAGCCTCGAAAGAGTTTGCATCAATCATGACGTTTATGTCCAGCTTTTCAGAGATATTCGCATAAAGAAATATTGAGAAATTCAGATTTTTGATGGCGTGAAACGTAGAGCAAAGAAATCTTTAGTGTGTTGAAGTAGCATGAAATAGCCTTGAATCATGGCGTAATCCAATCTTTCCAAAACTTAGTCCTTTGGAATTGGTTCTGCTATAGCTCCACGGTGAAACTAGCAAAACCGGTGATTTTTTTCAACGATAAGCAAAAAAGTCGACCATATCTTTAAAAAAAAATCCTCCGGATTATTGGAGGGATACGGTTGAGCTAGAGAAACCCACAATTAGAAAAAACGAGCCACAAAAAAGGCGACAAGCCGAGAAAACTATCGAAAACATTTTTTTTTTATTGGTTTTCCTATATCTTCACGTGAAGATAGCAGAACCCGCGGTTTTTCTCATTAAACGTAAAGCAATAAATTTGACGATACGGGAATTAATCAGCCTAAGATTATGGCCTGAGAAAATATCGAACTTTCCAAGAGTCCTGCTAGCTTCATGAAGGTGAATCTTATCCTTGTAGACAAAGTCGTCCGGATGTGAAATTAAATGTAATACCAAATGATTGAATTTATACCTGCTAAAAATGTAAATTTCATTTATAAGAATGAAAAATATGTTATGAAGGACAAGGGATCAGCTCATAAGATTCGTACAATTTTCGAATTTGCGGTTTTGTAATGTCGCCTGACGCGTCTTCTGTCGGTCCAGATGCGGGATGATGGAGATCCTGCGAAGCGAAATCTTCATCAAGCTACGTCGCTGCAGGATAACGGTACGCCAAACAAGCGATTCTGCTATCGCCATTCCGACAGGTGCATTGAACCTGCGACGCCCCGTGGGCGGTCGTCAGTTGCGGCATATCGCGAAAATGACAAAATGTCCTGGGACATGGGAGTGAAAAAAAAAATTGAAAATAATTCGAGAGATTTTCAAGAGCTTATTGACGAAAATGCGAAAAATGCGTTGTCATTCAATCGAAGAATTGTTTTCAATCATTTGTCAACACGAACCGTATACCTATAATGTTCATGTAACAATAGAACGGCAGAGTAATGGAATTCTTTGCCTATAGTGAAGTCTTTCCTGATGTCTGATGATGAAAACTTGGAAAACTTCATTCTCTCCCAGAATTCCACCACTAACTGATACGATGTCGTCGTTGAGATGTATGAGCTGTCTAGATATTGGATGTGTTCGATGTTGATTGTTGGACTAGCCTTCATAACTTATAGTTGGAACTTATTATTTTGCCATTCTATTCAAATAGCCACTTTCCCACTTAGAATTCATTCAAATGGCCTTCCCATTAGATGGAAACCTTTGTGTATAACTCACCTTAAGGACACTTTCATCGATAATCAAATCACATTCACTTCAATCTATTTATTCAAATCATCAATATACCCTCATACTTAATAATAAATAACAGTCCAACAAAAATATAAATTACCACGAATACATCTAACAAGAAGAAGAAAATATACATCAGTACAAGAAATCACCACTTATACTACTATTATACTATTATACTAATAATGCTGCTTATACCATTTTTGTAATCGCCTACGAGAGTATAAGAAAAGCAAATCGTCAGACGTGTGTAGGTATAACCAATTTAGATTGGAGCTCATAACTTTTGCCATCTCACTATATCTGATACTACCGTTCTAATATTTTGAATTTCTCTTTGATTCGTCTCATTTTATTAAAATGACCTAAAGACCGGACCGGCTCAGTTCGACACCGCCTCGACGATGATGGAGTCTCGAGAGGCCCTCGGGGGCCCCGTTCGTCGAATCCTTCGGCCAAGGTCTTTCGCGATGAGCTGTGCTGCAACCGGGCCTGCGTCTTCTTTGGCCAATGTCGCATTCAATATCATTCCATCGGTCAAATGACCATCGGTTATTGGCGTCCGATACGATGACACGCGGTATATACGGTGACACGTATAACTATCTATAGCGTGACCGAGGATTTTCTTTATTGAGCGATTTAAATACCATTTAGATTGCCGGACATTATCAAAACACTTTGTACACACGGTGTACAGTGTCACAAGTGACTTATTTCGCACGAGTTGATATTTAGAACGAGCCGCATAGCGGCGAATAACGAATGTTTGAAATACACTTTCCAATGAGTTATGTACACTATTTTTCCTACGACCATAGATATTTGAATCATTATTATTCCAAGTTTCACCCATGTCCATTGTCATTCATTGAAATTTCACGAAATACGTCTACTCGAATTCGAAAGTTATTGAGAGATTCGCTCATCGTCAACAACTATCACGCAATCCAGGAACGAGAGAGCCTTTCTGTAGTTACATGAAAATAAATGTGTACGCCTATATGATGGATTCCGGATATTCCAGCTACAAATCCTTAGTGACCAACTTCACTCAACCGAGTCAACGTTGTTTCGTTGTTTATCATTGTCATGAATATGTTTCATATGGGTCTCCTGAGCATTTTTGACCTTTCGTTCTTGAATAATATAGTGGATTCCTAATATCCACAGAGATCAAAATCATAGAAGGGAGGAGATGGATGGTCACATTACCAGACGCATCTCGAAGAAGGAACAAAGGTAGTGGATTGAATCATTTCTCGAAAGGTTAGGACGCAAAATCCATCTAAAACGTAACCACCATGTGTGATGATACCAGCAGGAAAATTTCCAGGTGAAATATCATTACAATCATCAGTCACTGCAAATGTGTTTTTTCCAATATTCCACACTAGTGAGTTTTACTCACCTGTTGCCATAGTGAAATGGGCTGATTTCTAAATATCAAAACAATGCTGAAAGCGCTGTTTCCTTGGATGGTAGTATCGGACATTTTCCATACTAGGTATTTGTAAACATTACAAGTTTTTTTGTCAGTCATTCCAAATCTCATACCGATTCCAGTATTTCAATATCGGCCTCCTTGATACTGAAGTTTTGATATCGGGTAATTTTATACTGAACATTTCGATACCAAGGTATATTTTCCAAATGGAATTCTTAAAATCAATTATTGATCCAGCTATTTCATTTCCAGTACCGGAGTTTCTGATAACAGAAATTTCCTATGCTAGGAATTTCAATGATGCATTTCATAACTATCTGAAGCGTGTTCAGGCATTTCCGATCTTCAATACCAGACATTGTGATGCTGGTATTAATCGATACTGGACATTGCAGATATTTTGATACCATAGATTGAATTACCGATCATTTTCAGACCGGGTATTTAAACCTGATCATTTCTTTACGAAGTATTCCATCTCTAATTGATAACAAAAATTTCAATCCCGGATCATACCATACCAAACTTTCGAAAACTTGATGTTCCATATCGAACCGTTCGATGCTGGACATTTCTTTATGGGATCTTTCAATACTGGGCATTTTAATACCGTTCACTTCAACTCCAGACAACATCAAGGCTTTTCAATACCGGACGTTGCCTATATCCAAAGCATTTCAATACCAGGCATTTTATTACCAAGGACTTTTTCATACCAAAAATTTCATCATTTCGATACATTTTGATTGAGGGTTTTCCATATATCGGAGTTTTGTATAACAAACTTTTTGGTGACAGCGGGTACTTTGATACCGGGCATTCGAATATACCATGCACGTATTTTATTACCGACTTTTAATAATCTCAGGAGTAGCTCACATACTCGAGATTTTCATACCGGATATTTTTGATACCTGGCCATCTATGTGCACCTACTTTTTTGATACTGATCATGTGCCCTTTTCGCCTTTTTCCTCATGAGAACGAATCAAATTCGAAACTTAAGAATACATTGAGACTACCGGTCATATTGATACTGGGCGTTCACTCAACTAAGTTTTCAATGCGGTACATTTGGAGAAGTCACAGACATCCATCGACCAGGCACCAGACATGTAGGGGTTGAAGGTTTCACTATGCTTCTCACGTCAAAATGTGTCCCTCTGACAAACAAACTTGAACTGTTTTCGGATTTTATCGAAAAGTTCTTTCCCAGCTTGTAATGCCTTGCGGTACGTTTTCGATGGGCCACCCTGTATAACGTGTTATGTGGTATTGTCGGAACAATACAAAATTACATCATTCTTTTCCTTTCATTTCCGTCAAATATTGATTTTTTTCTATATTGTGGTCTTCAAGGGATCCAGTTAATTTGCGCCTTTCTGAAAAAAAGTTGTGTTACGACAATGTGGGAGTCTTCTCGGTGGTCTCGAAAAATAATGTATCTATTATTGTTCGTCACTCCGTTACGTCAGACCAATAAGATATTCGCAGGTTAATGTTTTTTTTGCCGTCAACTACACGCTAATTGTTATGTGACCCATTTAGACATTGTGTTCATTGTTTGTTGTAAGAATAACGTTGTTGTAGGTATGAGTGAAGTGGATCTTAGTCGTTAGAATAGAAGTTAAATAAGTCATTAATAGATGGCCTAGATGAATAATTTATCAAAGGATGTACTTATTTTTTTTTTCATTTTCAAATCGATTTCATCATGTAAGTGACGGATTCTCAGGCCATGAAGTTCATATGTACTTATATAGTTTGATATCGAAAATACATCAAATGAAGTGAGAAGATGTTCATCACTACTACAACAAAAGTGCCTTTCAGGGCTTTTTAAGTCCCTTGAGTGACTAATCTGTTCACCTCATTGAAAATGTGGTGATCTTGATTATATCTCTCTTGTTATCTTCTTTAACTATTTCAAATTTGAAACACTGATTGGTTGTCATGATTGTACAAGTTGGCCAGTACCAGACTGAATATGTCACTTCCGCTACACAATCAGCAATACATCTTTGGAGCTTCTCTTGTTACTGCGAACGTTGTATTTGTCACTGCGGCCATTTTGGAATTATGAAACTTGTGTGGTGAAAGATATGTTATTGGTTAACTTTTAGGCCATAAAGTTCATAGTTTAGCCCAACATATGAAATGGATAGAAGATATCTACCATGGCATGTTAGTTAGTCCAGATGGTATCGCCGCCAATGGTTGTACAACGGCTACTCGATTCGTAGTTTGCGATATCGTGTTCGAGAAACAGTTAAAATTGATAGTCAAATGAATCTCGATTAGCTGTTTTTTAAAACTGAAATGAATTCCGTTTGCTAGCTCACTTTTTCTTCTGAAGAATATTATCAAAGATTACTTTCGATTTGGCTTCGGAATGGCGTGGAATATTGATCGAGTCAAATTTCACACAATTTGACAAAACCTCAAAATGTTTTTGTGCAGCTATATATGATAAAATACTGTATTGTAAGTTTGATACCATCATAGATCATTTGATAGAATCATTGAAAGAAATGCTGTATAATCCTACAAATCCTTCCCAAAATGGCAAAGGGAAAATTATGTTACAATAATTATGTTGTGAAAATCATCCAGCTATTAGGTATAGCCGTAATAAATTAATAGTGTGGCATGAAATGATCATTTCTCATACGAATAAATTGCGGTATTCGCCTTTTGCGGCATTTTTAGGATTCTCAAAGTGAAATTAATCATAATTTGATCATACCAAACCTGGCATAGCATATAATAGGGATAGTGATGGCAAATCTCTTTGAAAAATAGGTGGAAATGAAAAAAAAAATATTCCGAACAGTCGAATTGGGAGTCTGAAATAATATCCTTCATTCTTTCATCTCGGAAACCATAGCAAAATCTAAGAAAACGATGAAATCATAAAAAAATTACTTGATTATGAACGAACATTTATTTTTTGCAAACTCATTCATAGTTTTTCAAACTATTCGTACGCGGCACAATAGCTAAAATATTCATCGTTTCTGAAAAACCAAACCTATAGTTGGTTCTGATTGACCCTAGTCCAAACTTCTTGAGAATGTCATTGACTAATGAAATTATTTCATGAAGAGCAAATTGTTTGTAATGTTGATCAGTCGCCCAAATTTTAAAATTGAAGTAATGGCGGATGTACCGAAGATGATGACAGTAACTCCACAATTATTATTACTAGCTTCCCCCCGTTAATTAATAGGGCAATTGAGTAATCTTCCCTAAATACACTCATATCAGTTTCTTATGAGAAATATATGTTTCAATTTTATATATATATATATATATATATATATATATATATATATATATTTACACGATTATAATTGCGGTCCTGTATCTTGACTATTCAGTCACCTCTTGAACCACTGATGCGAAATCGAGCAGATATGACAGATTTATTCCGATCATATACGAGTGTCTTCGAAATTATTATGCACTTGATGGCTCTGGCAGGATATAGGAACCGGAAAAGCAACGATGGGCTATACCAAATCACAGTCGAATAATATTATCCTAACCTCATTTTCAAATGTCCGGAGTGCGGATGTTGTGTTTCGTTTTATTGCCCCAAGTGTATCACGTCACTTGTAACAGACATATAAGGGAAGAGTCTAAATATGAATATTGAAATAAGGAACTGAATTTATTCATGATGTAATAAGACTATAGTGATCATATTTTGCATGATATATTCGACGATTGTTACTTCAACAGCTTGATATAGGAATATATAGAATGACATTATACATGGACGAATAGTTTTGGATCACCCAAATTCAGCAGGTATGTGGAGTGTAGTATCTATTCGAATATTTCTGGGAATATAATGGTATGACGAGGTGTGATACATTATTTTATTTTATGTTTATTAATTGTTCACAAAATAATATGTACCTCTTGACCACAAACGCTGTTGTGCACAAGTTAACATGAGTGTGACAATATGCGCATGGGTATACAAGACAACCATTTGGAAGATAAAAAACTTGTTCAAGAAAAGAAATTTTTTTTTCATGATTTGGAATAGGTATCCCGTAACTCTAATACCATTCAAAAATATTTATCAATTCCACATTCACATTTTTAGTGAAGTATTACCTTCCACTTTCTGATTCTATTATCTTAGAATTTCTTCGTACCTATATATAATCTTCCCACCCTGTGAATAGATTTCTGTTGGGTGCTGTACAATGAGACAACATTGAGAAACATTGTAGTATTGTAGAACAGGAGTTGTATCTTCGTTTAGGAGTAGGTAGATATCCTACAAATATGTATGTTAATTCTCGTAGATGATTTTCATTAGACAATTAATTTCCGTGAAACATTCACTTGAGAAATTCATAGCAATATTTCAAGAGCTTGTAAGATCATAAGTGAAAGATCTCGGGCCCGAAGATGTAGTTAATTACGTGAAAATCACTGACAAATCACTCGCGGTTGCCTGATGTTATAGAGGCATCTGCTTCCTCCAGCTTATAAAGTGTTCCGCAACAGGAAGTTATTAATTAGGATATGATTTAGGGATTCACAAATTACTGGTCTGCCGTCCACTTATTTTGGAAGGACCCTTCATTGCTGAAAATGAGGATCGAAATAATTGGAAGGGCACAATTTGAAGAGATTATCTTCACATGTCGACAACTATAGTTTCTGACAGGCTCATCATCGATAAGATCTTATTCACATCAAACTGTTAAAACTACATTCTTTGCGTACTTTGAACTGATTATTGAAGTGTATCCTCGACTATATTTGTAGCATAATCATTATTATTTATACCAAAAAGTAACATTTTCAATTGTCTTCCATCATAATAACACGAACGTTAATCACCCTTATTATATAATTGCTACTCTCGTAATCCTTTGACTTCCAATCCGCTGATTTCAAATTCAATTGAATACTGATGAAATCAATTGTTTTCCTTGAAATTGTCAAATCTGACTTCTCACCCACCCTGCAATACGACAAGTATGGATTGAAATATTGCAGCAAGAGAATTGGCGGAGTGCCTCAAATATCCATACGAGTAAGTTTACGTACAAGTTTTACACTATACTTTTTCTACAGCTATAATATATAATAGCGGAATGATTTCTCCACAGTAGAAAAACTCGAACTCAATTTTCAGAACTGGCATCATCAACTATTGCTGTTGTTGATTCTCTAGGAGTACCATAGAAATACGCAGGTATTTCTGTAATGACGCTCTTGGAAGTTCAAATTGAATAATTGACCATTGTGAATAGTGATGGACCTTTCGCAAATGAATGAATTTGCTCATAAGAAAGAATAGATCTCATTGATCTCAATATTCACCATATAGGTTTCATTATGAGTACTGCACAAAAACTTGGATTCAAATTCAACCTATTTTGGGGTACTCTCCACATGTTTGGAGTGCAGCTCTCAAACATACACTGAAACTCTTAGATTATAGTCGAATCTAGTCGGTAAATACTGTCGATAAATCGTAGATAAGTGGTCGATATCTTCCCAAATATCGTCCATTGTTTCACCACGAGCGATTTCAGATAGACGAACTAGACTAGCTCAAGTGGGTCACCTCTACATTGTCAGAATCGAAACCTGTCGAACTTCTCTCCACCAAGCATCATTTTCAATCAGGTCACCCTCTGCGACACACACAAACAAACAACATCTAACTACATGACAAAAAGCATCGTATAAAAAATAAAACACACACGTAGTTCAATCAAAATAGACGAAAAGAATTTTGAGTGATGCATGAAAAACCGATTTTCCATTGAACTTTGGACACCCCCTTAATCGAGCAAGTTAGGACACACGTTTATGTGAATTTTTTTTTCAAAATAGTGAATTATTTTCTGATGCTCACAACCCCCAAACATTCAATAAAAATTCCAATAGCCATCTCAATATATTATGAGTCTTCTTTTCGTGTAGTCAAAAGACAAAAAGGCAACTAGTGCACAACGATAAGGTGTACTATAAAATGTTGTATATTTATGAATTGTCATTGAATATTCAATGAAAGCATTTATTGACTGCCGTAGGAGAAATCATTAGTTCCCACCAGAGGTCACTAATGTGGGTGAATTTTTCACGAGAATTTCCTTCAATGAGAAGAAATATAGGTATAAATTATTGACACATGAGACTATCAAAAAATGCTATATTATTCAGCAGTGAAATTATCAATTAATCAATTCAATGTGGGCTTCAGCCAATCAATTAGCAGGAATATTAAATATATGCTATATTATTTATGTTCGGCGACAGCACGTACATGCGGTTTCCAGTGAGTCTGTTGACCTAAAAATCAAATTAGAACTTCCGTTTGATTCAGGATGTTTATTACATCATCAATTTCTGTCATTAAAAGTTTACAGTTAGTTGAAAACAAGAAAAAAACAGGAAATCTGACTTGCAAATGGACTTGTTATTCGAATGTTTTTTTGCAAAGCGCCAGACGGTGTTTATTTATTATTTTCCAAACGACATTACAAAAAATAAGAATCAAATGAAAGTTGCGTATATTCTCGAAATAGTATCGAATACATCAAAACATTTCCAGATGATTTTTTTTGCGGAAAACAATTAGGAAAGATTGAAATGAGGAATTCAAAAACAGAATCCTATATTATTAAAAATATCGGTGTAATGATTTTAAGGAAATTTATCAACTGGAATCAATTCTCGCATTTTGTTTCATTGCACTCACCTGGCAATTTTCATTTCGTTTGAAAGATAATATATTCACTTGGTTCCATACTCTATCTCAACCCTGTATAGGTAGATACTAGTATAGTTCACTTCGTAATATATTATTCGATCAATATTTTCGTTTCTATGTTTCATTTATTCCCAGAGACTCATCTAAGGTGTATTGAAATTTATTCTCATCCTTCAATTTTTCATATGCATAATTCATCCCAATCAGAAAAGTGATTTTCATGTCTTTCGTGGGTATGCTTGATGCTCCATTATAACTGGAGATCTCCAATGAAGAACAATCATCAAAAAATTGTATTTACAGTATACCATGTGTTTGTGGAAAATATTATACCGGTGAAACCAGCAGGCCTCTATCAGTAAGGATGAAAGAGCATAAGAACAATATAAAGAAAAGATACACTGACAAATCAAAATTAGCTGAACATATCCTTACTGAAAATGGACAACATATGGCCGATTGGGGTAATATTAAGATCATAGGAAAAGAAGACAACAACCAAAAACGGAAAATCAAAGAGTCTGCTTGCATTCTCCTGAACGGAGACAATAATATTGCTTCTTGTTCAGTTGATATAGATATAGGAAAATTCGATATCAATTAATAAAAACACCTTGTAACCAGAATTCCTCCGTCTACCAAATTGTCACTTTTCAGTGTCAAAATCGAAAACATTGAAAAAATTTACGAAGAGAAAAATATTTTAATTGTGTTGAGAACGGGAGCAGATTCGTTCCCGAAACGTCCACAAAGATAAGTAGAGGTTTTATTATTATTAAATATATTTGTATTTCCAAAAATTTTTTTCAAAAACAAGGTGTCATTACCAATAGAGAATTTCTCTTTCAGTTATCTAAAGGTTTAATTTCAAGCGCAGTGACATTTTGGGGCAGATCCTAAATCTGTCCTTACTACAAATATATTGCAATAATTTTCAATAACTTCTACTCTATTTTTTAGAAACGAGGAGAGAAAATCCCATGAAAAGCTGAAAAATGAATCTTCAATGAAAGTTATGTAGAAAACTCGTACATAAAAAAGTACAATATTCCAAAGGAAAAAATCTTATATAGGTTCAGAGCAACTGCTCTTTAATGATATTCCTCCACCTGTTTGAAAATCACCCTTTTTGGTCCTCAATTACACACTATCTCGACTTTAATTGGTAAATTGGACCCGTCTGAATAACACAAAAGGGGCTAAACGCGATAGATTTTGGCAGGTGTTTTAGCAGAGGTTTTTCAAATGTTTATTTGCCATCTGGATCGCCAATAAATTCAGTCATTCATTGTGTCCAAAAAGATACACAGCTGGGTATATCGGGAAATGTGGCAGATACAAATATAAAAAGCCATTTCAACAATCTTTGGAAATTTTCGAAATTACTTATGGTTATATCGAAAAGAGTGAATTTTTGAATAGTCTATTTTATACTTCTTTTTTGCCGGGTTTTTGAAGATAGAAAAAAATTTTTAGAAATGGGAAAACCTTAAAATCTCAATAGTAACTTTTATTTCTGTCTCCGACATTTTGGCTTATTCGTTAAACCATCATCAACTTATTTTATTAAATATACGGTCCTGATCAGGTTTTTCAGAAATTTTTGAGATAAATATATTCAACAACATACAGACAGTATTTTTCATTTAGAGTTTCGTGAATGATTTTATCAACATTGAAAACTATAGCTTATTCTTTTTAAAACATTTTTCGAATGGAAATCTGTAAAAATCCTATCTGTAGGTAAATCAAGGAATTAGTATATATATATCCATTCCTCCAGACTTTTTGCTGTTTTCTTTCATTATTTAGAACCAATCAGAATGAATTCATAACAGATAACAATTTCCAGATATCAGTTTCCAATAAAGATAGATTCCAAATTCTGATTCATTCAATTCAGATAACGTTTTTCGCAACTCTGGATTGGCTACAACTCCTGTAACTCCAAAGATTAAATTTTTCATTTTTAGGAAATAATGAAAAAAAAAATTAGTATAGAAGCAGTTTTGTTTCTTCAGCGGGGTAGCACCTCAACTCCAAAATTTCAAATGGCAATAGCAATTTCAAATGACCTAAAGCTAAAGGAAATCCAACGTTTTGAAATCGACACACAGTATATTTCCTCGACTGTTATTGATATCCCATGAGAAAACGTTCAGATGCATATTATCTACAACGATGGATTGAACGTGTAATGGTCCTTTTTTGACTCTTGTGAAATTTTGTGAATTCAAAGTGTTTTGCAAAATGGGCGCCCTTATCATAGTAACATTTCGATGTACTCATTGACTCTTCTCTATATTCCATTCATTGAGATTTATTTTATAACTGGTTATTTCATTAGACAATGAAAATCAGTTCTATTGCTCACCCAATCTAAAAGCAGCAGCTTCCTTTCGATGTATGTAGCGACATCTAAATTTTCAGCGTAGCACTGTGTTCAATCATTGAATGGTTTGAACACATCCTCAGGCAGAAATCTGTATTTCATTGTAAACCCACGATATGCAACACAAATAGCATTAATTGTAATAAGAGATATTCATGACCTCCCTGAAGAGAACAGCAAATGGTCGATACTTTGCTTGTTTGTGTTTGAGATTATATAACTTCTTTTTGTAGTTACTTGTTCGAGGGAATATGATCATTTTTCAGTAACTTTCAATTTTCAGCCGAATTATATACAGAAATCTTGAAAAGTTTCAATTATATCATCAATTCTAGCATTAGTTATGACACCAAAAATAAGAAATTCCGTTTTGTGAGAAATTGAGGGTTCTTCGTTCAAAATTCTGGAAAAATGTTCATGAGTCGTAGATGTTCCTTCATGAATATCATATGAAAAATAGACACAGTAGTATGTGTAAAGCGAACGTTCCTAAAACTGTTCTTGTGTCACCCAAACAGTTTTACCATCAACGCTCACAAAAACTGTGGGAAGAAATATCTATCTAAAGCAGGAGATATCGTGAAAACTGTGCGGAACATTCAAGTAGGTATAAATTTATCTTCAACTCTGTTGACCCGCGATTGCCTTTATTCGTTTATCCTCAAGGTTAAAATCAAATCAAACAACGCATACGAATCGCTGTTATTCAGCTTCGATTCATTCATCGCCAGCAACATACAACATAGACAAGTTTGTTATCAGTTTTTTCGATCAAAGTCATGGACAACGCTACAATTCTTTCCAATCAAAAGATAACCCTACTTCTGTTCGGCACCGTTTCTGCAGTGATCTGTGCGCTAGGCGCCTTCTGGTACCAGAGATCCAGGAAACCCAGCATCCCCACGGAATGGACCCCCGTGGGGAGAATATCGAAGCTGTGCTTGTATCCCCTCAAGAGTGGCAGGAGAATCGAAGTGCAAAAGTTGAGGTGCAACAAGTTAACCGTGATGGAGGATAAGATGGATGGGGACTCCTTGATATTACGCGACAGGTAAGTTAATTTTCATCATCCAGTGATTAGCTGTATTATACAATACAGTGTCGTGAAATTGATATCATTTATATTACAATAGCAGATATTTCAAATGATGATTCATGGCGAAAAATGAAAAGTAGCGTAAATAAACAAAACTCGAGTTGATAAACGCAACCAAAGTTCCTCAGTATTCTTGATCTTGAAGAATCACGAAATTCAATCATTCCTTTCAGAGTTCTTTAATTTCAACTTTCTATCAATTTCAACATCAATCCTTTTCATGATTCTTTCATAGAAATTGAAGATTTAGGTTCATTTTTCCATGAATAATTGCATTTAATTTGACACCCATAAAATACATCAGTTTCTGGTGAAATCGAGTTGAGCAAGAATCAAATACCACCATCTTCTTCGGGAACTTTTGCGAATTCAAATCATATAATTGAGGTATTATATGATTTCACTCTTCATGTGTTATATTGGTTGAATTGAGTCATAAAACAACTCTGGTTGAATTCAAGAATGCTGGGTTGAGTTGAAAAACAGCTTTCATGCTGAATTCTCTTCACTATAGAATATTGTTATTTCAGTTTAGAATATAAGCTCAATTTATTTTCATCAGTAAATGATGATTTTTTTCATCTGTTGACAACACGAGGGAGAAACCTATAATGTTCGGAGAACATTGTGTTAGACAGCGGAGAATTTTGGAAGAGAGTTGGAGGTTGTAAGCATCACGAAAGACTTCATTATTATATTATCATGGATCTGCAATTATTTCAAGCTGTTGATATGAAGTTTCCTTTATACTTTCTGCTATAGCACTCCATCGTGGATTGCAGACACCCTGTAAATGAATACATTTCAAACCACTGCGCCTAGACGGCCTAGTTCTATCAATAGGGGATGATTTTTGAAAGGCCAATTATGAATATAAAAATTTGATTTCAAAATTGGTATAGAGGAAAAATATTTTGACAAGTCAATAAGAAAAAATGTTTATTCGTTCGAAGATTCAGACACTGTAACGAAGAACTACTCTTACCGAGGTTAGCCTGACTCATCACTAGATGGCGCTGCCTTCTTTTTATTTGAAAAAATGTGGCCTCACTCTCTAATTATTCATCACACACTTCGATTCTATGAAGCTCAATTTTGACCATCTTCTGTTCGAGTACTGTTTGCATGTTTAAGGTGCATTTCCAAAACATTTCCTACATTTTCCGAACTCACTCCTTTTCATACAGTCAGAATCGAAACACCTAGGATACGCGGAACCCTTATTTTGTAGGACATAGTCACTTTAGAATTACTTGCGGATATCTTCTCAGAAAATTACAAATTGACGTAGTTCAAGAGAAGGACTCACCATATCCTGCCTCCATAGCATGTGACTATCTCAACCCAACCGAGGCAGCATGTTCTAATTACTGATTCCGAATATCGTTTGTTCGTTTCAGATCTTTCGTGGTGTATCATCAGGCGTCCGAAGAGTACAGAACGGGACGGACCCACCCGAAATTGGTCCTCGTTGAAGTTTCTGCCCACGATAAGGACCACGTGGCTCTGAATGCACCGGATATGCCTACTTTGATCGTTCCCATTCCCGAAAAAACTGAGAGTAATGTGGTCGTTGTCAAGTGAGAATATTTTTTGATTATTCGTTATGATGTTTGCTGAATTAAGCGGAATCCCATCGTTCAAATGGCGAGCTTGTAACATGGAAATTTCGCCACAATTATTCGATGATTGTTAAGTCGGCTTGATGTTCACAAAAATATGATCCGATGAACAGTTTTGTGTTGATCTTATCAGAAAAATGTTGTATAGCAAGGTGAAGTATACCAATCGACGAATCATTCCTGAAAATAGTCCGCTTTGTTTGACATGTGAATTCTTCAAAAACGGGTTTCCATCGATTTCCGAAGAAAACTCCAATCAATGATTAGTATTTTGTATTTAGGTTTGAGGGCATGTATGGAGAAGAAAACCCATAATTTTTCTCTGAATCAATGCAACATAGGAAAAAAATCAGGATAGGAAAAAGTTGTGTTTTGATTTGGTCAATATTTAAACGATATTCGACTCGAACCGTTCACTTGATATGATTTTTCATGTTAAATTCTTATTACATCGTGCATGTTATTGCGAAACAACTACCAAGTTTGAAGAGAATCATCTATTTCTTGAAAACTTCGACATTCATGTATTCCGAAAACTAATGATCACTACTTGATTTTTTTTATGAATGTCAATGATTGTTATGAAGGATATACTAATTGATCAACTATTATTCTAATAATCATACGATACAGATGAAATGTCTTCAAAACACTGCCTTTTGAATTGTCCCTCGCACTGTGTCGTGAAGATCTCATTTATTCTCTCATTTCAAAACTAGTATATTTTGTACCTAATTGTTATTTTGATATTTGAAGGCATTTTCTGGATGAACCAATCCCAACCATCGATTGCGGCGAAGCTGCAGCCACATGGCTTTCGAAATACCTTCTGAGTGCCGACTCTGGCCTGCGATTGGGTTTCCATGATGGTAGCTTCAGGAGAACGCACTTCGAAAAAATATACCAGGGCCTCGAAGATCACTACAAAAGAGGCTTGAACATCGACGCTTCGGTAAGAAAAGCAGTCTGGATCACACTATGGGCTGTTGGTAGATTTGAGATACCGAGGAGATGAAATCTCACTGATATGTTCTTTATTTTGAATTGTCTTTCAATCATTCGAAAATTCAACTGTGTCATTGATTTTTCTCATTATTCGATCATGTTCAACAACAACAAACTCAGTATTTCTTGTTTGATTTTCAAAATTGGTGAATAATCCTAATTCGATCAGCCGGTTCAGTTCATCAAGTCAAGGAAGGATTTCAAAACTTTGTTCAAAGTGGTGTTGTCTTGTTAATGCTGTACTTAATAGATTCGAAGAAGATGGAATATATGAATTCATAGGGTAGTTATTGAATAATGTTGACCAAATTTCAAATAAACACTAGTTCGCGTGTAGAAGAAGGCGGAGGAATCAACCCAATTGAAACAGCAAACGAGAGAGAGGCAACCAGCAGTGATCAG
Source organism: Gastrophysa polygoni (assembly GCA_963576655.1). Taxonomy (NCBI): domain Eukaryota; kingdom Metazoa; phylum Arthropoda; class Insecta; order Coleoptera; family Chrysomelidae; genus Gastrophysa; species Gastrophysa polygoni. The sequence goes on along the minus strand of OY755084.1, from coordinate 10,750,903 downwards.
CTGACTGTTGGCAAAATAGCACCTTTCTTTGATGAACATCCAGACGAATCGATAGCTCTTTTTTATTTCTATGTGTTCTTTCCAATGCTCCTCATGAGTCAATCGGGCAAGGGCGCATTCGTAGATGGACTCATTGAGTGGAATTTCTTCAGGGCCTGAACTCTGACCTGACCACGCTGATGATGATGTCGGAAAGCTCAGTGCGAGACGTGAACAGCCGAATCGGCAACGGCGCAATCAACGTGAACAATTTCCGGCCGAATTTGCTGATGGACGGTCCGGATCTGAGACCATTCGAAGAAGACGATTGGGAGTGGATCAGGATCGGAGATGTCGTCATGAAGAACGTTATGGAGTGTCTGAGGTGTATGATGACGACCATCGATGCCGAAACGGGGATTAGAAGGGCGGATATGGAGCCGCTCAAGACTTTGAAAACGTAGGGAGTTTTGATATTTTTATGTCTTTTGCCAGTTCATTGACAAGTTTGCGTTGAACCTTTTTTTTCAGAAAAAAAAAATAGTGGATGATTGATTTTAAAGGAATTTGTCAGACTTCAACGTCCTGTAGCTGGAAATAAAAAACTCTTACTCATTGTTGAATCACCCCTTACATCCAAATGGCATCAATTTTCTAAATTTTCATCCACATATTCAAAAAACGAAAAATTTCATCAGATATTATGGTTCTGAAGATCCAGAATTTATGTTCTTTCCATGACTATTTGTTATTATTGTACACTTTATTTCAAATTTGCCGCTGAAAATTACCCCTCAGAGGTTTTGAAAGAGGAAGGCGCCATCTTATTCTCAGAGACAATGAGAGCAAAGTTGTGGTCAAAGTGGTAGTTTAGGATTGGAAAATCAGTGTTTTTGAAAAATTCAAATATCCTGTATCAGATTCTTTGGTTTTGAAAATTTTGTAGTGTATTTCGAACATGAGAAAATGATTTCTTATCGAAACGAGGAAATTCAAAATTGTAAATCACTGTAGACTGAAATTCTTGTCGATGAAAATTCCTCTCCAATTTTGCGAGTTGTAGCATAGGAAGTTGAATTTAAAAAGTATATTGAAACATTTTTTTTTCAGTTACCGAATAAGCTCCGGACCAGAGAAAGCCCCTGTATTGGGAATCCATTTGAGTGTACTCAGAAATGGAAGTATATCAGTGGGTGACACTGTATATATCGTCAAGCGAAATAAATGAGGGAAATAAATAATATACTAAGATTCGGAGACCGAATGGAGGACTCAATCTTCAATCTCGATATAAACATGGATTTCATCATGTTCACACAGAAAATAATGTGATAAATGGACATTGAAACTCTATTCGTTATTTTCCTCAGTAAATTATTAATTCCTATGACATATTTTGTTTCCATGAATCCATGGAGTCCATCCTGTATATTTATTCATTTGTTTGTCCACTGGATCCAAAACAACTGAATTGATATGATAATGGCCCTATTCATTAATCTTATCGTTCAAGAGTGTATCATTATATCTTACAATATGTTTAGTTCATTCAAATCTGGACGTGAAAATTGAAAATAATGCATTGTGTTAGTTTTTTCTTGGCTTTGTTGTGTATGATTGAAGCTGCATTATGTGATGGTGAGTATTTCAGCATTGTACAGAGTAGTATTAGTATGTGCGATGAAAAATCTACAAGGTGTCGAAATGATATAGACTTCTCTGAAATATTTAGAAAAGTCTTAATACGCATTTCGGCAACTAAGTTGCCATTCTCAGTAGACATGAAAAGGGGAAATTATTAGCAACTCCTTTGTATTTTTCATGATATTCTCATCAGAAATTATCATCGACAGTGAGCAGTCTCCGAATTGTAACTTTAATGGAAAACATATCTTACCATTTCGATCGACGGATGTTTAATGTTTTGGGTTCTGTTGAATGAACAACTGATAGAACTCTTTCGAGTATTCCACCGACTAGACTTTAAGGTTTATTTTTAGTCGACTGGCATGGCATTTGATTTTTCTTGGGTCAGACAAAGTTGTGGAATTCTTTGCCTAGTGAAATCTTTCCCGATGCTCACAACCTCCAAACATTCGAGGAGAATTCGCACACCTTCCTTCTCTCCCAAAATTCCACCGCTGGCTATAACGATTTCCCCGAACATTATAGGTTTTCCTTCCGTGTTGTCAACAGATAAGAAAAATATCTAAATGCTGAGACAGGTTTTCATGCATGATAATTTCTTTTAATGTACCTACGAATTTTCAAATCGGTATCTATCGAGAATTCAAAATTAAAAAATAAAACAATTCACAACAAAAAATGACATCCGTATTGACTCATCTTTGGTGTTATTATGAATATGTCTATTCCGAAGATTTCCACGAACAACTAGGACACATAAGGCCACAAACCTCAGGACAAGATCAAGCCAAGGCTGCCTATGAAACAATAAAAAGAATACTGAATGAAAGAGCCGCTGAATTTGTGATTGATATCATTCCTGACAATTTGGAAAAGGATTATTTCGAGGTGAGCGCAGAAAGTCTTGGTGACTAATAAGTAACTTAAAGAGAATAGTTATTTGTTCAAGTTGCTAGTAAAGTAGGAGAAGAACTGCTTGACCTAGGTTAATCTACTTTGCTGCTGCTGTGTTGAACATAATATAATTTTGCTGCCGATCTTCATTTTCAAAATTATACATTGAATAAAAAGTATAGAAATGTAAAGGCCAGTCATGATGTTGTCAAGACAGGAAAAGTAATAATTTTCTCATTGCTATGTTTGTCCGCAAAATGAGTACTTTGTTGTGAATCGGAGAGAAATTGATGTGCTATTTTGCAGGTGGTCAAAGACGATGGGGTTGTTAAAATATCAGCCACTTCTGGTGTGACAGCTTTGACAGGTTTCAATTACTATCTAAAGTATGTTTGTAGAGCACACATTTCTTGGGAAGCTTCACAATTAGAATTGCCAAAAGAACTTCCAGATGTCAATATAACCGTTACTTTGAATGACAGGTGAATGATTGATTCATTTCTTGAATTTCCAACCACCAGGGTTCAATTTTCTGGCTATGGATTTTTAGGTTCCGATATTATCAAAACGTTTGTACCACAAGCTATAGCTTTGTATGGTGGAACTGGCAACAATGGGAGAAACACATAGACTGGATGGCTCTCAACTCATTTAATTTGGTGTTAGCTTTCAATGGACAAGAAGCGATATGGGAAAGGGTTTACAGATACTTGAATCTAACGCAAGCAGACATCGATGAACATTTCACTGGACCAGCATTTCTTTCATGGTAAACACAGTGAGGACATAAAGTCACCTTTCCTCCCCATCTACTTTTCGATCCATCAAAGAAACAAGATGATTCACCAAGAAATGATGTATCGGTTTGCTATTAGGAAGTGCCGTCGAAATTCAGCAATAAAATTGAGTTTACAATATTTTTTCAAAGTGAAACCTACAAAGAAACGCCACTGACTATAACAGAACCATGTATCCCCTTCAATAAACAGTCAATACACAAAAATTCCAGTATTCCCTGCTGTTGCATATGCATAAGTAACAAGGTACAAGATACAGAAACAACGCTTTCACGACTTTCCCAAAATTAATAGGTAGCAAGATGGAAATCATTCTGAAAATTTCACAGCTTTGTTATATGTATCACTAATAGGATAATCGGAAAGTTGTATCCAGATTGAATAGTTCTTCGAAATAAAAAAGTACCACATTATATTATGAAATCACCAGAATTACGCTCATCCGTTATTTTGATACATCGTACTGTCATTATTTTTATGTAAAGAAGATGTTTGTATATCTGATGGCTCAAAAGATTCTCTGTCTCCACTGTATAGAGAAAGAATATTGCAATTATATCTTCACTATTGCTGTTTCAGGTTGAGGATGGGTAATGTTCGTGGCTGGGCAGGTCCCTTATCCAATGCTTGGCATGAGAGGTCCATTTGGCTGCAAAAGAAAATTTTGCAACGCATGAGGAGCTTGGGTATCATCCCTGTGTTACCAGCTTTTGCTGGGCACTTGCCACAGGCATTCAGAAGGTACGTTCAAGACAAAAACTTTCATCTCAACGTCTATTGGTTATTGATTGATGAGTTGAGGTCATTATTCAGACTCCGGGGATATCAACACATTATTCATTAGTCAACGACCAATCTCGAAGATTGAATTCCTAGGATCCACGTATTAGGCTCTGCTGCGCTGTCGTAAGTCAGTTCGAACTGTCACGATTCGCGACAAGGAAATGGTCAAGATTAATGAAGTTGAGAGTATCCATCAATGAGCTCCTCATAATGTGTTTCAACAAATTGTATATGAACTAGATACAGTTAACAATAAGATGGTCGGACGGCATACCAAGCGTTTCAGATGTTAGATACACTTGATGCGCAAATCATCATAGAGTTCAATAATAAATGTAGATACCTATATTCACAGGTGATTCAGAATTAACCCTCATCACTGATGTGTCAATTCAATTCATCGTGGTCGTTTTTTTATTGGTTCACTTTCAGGAGCTTCTTAAGTTCGTACTCAGAAGAGTCCAAATTATATAGATTGAGCTCCTTCTGGTTGTTGAGTAGGAGAGTAATAACTGCCGATTTATTTTTTCAATTGAAATTTGCATTCAAGCATACATTCCATGTAAGTACATGTATGTATTGACTCATTGAAATCATCATTGATACTGATGTGCAGAAAATTTTTTATATGTATTTTGGCCGAAAATTCGTGCAAGTCGTTGAGTAGTTATAGTTTTCTACTCGCGTGAAACGGCTATCATCAAAGTTCACCTTAGGGATTTTCCTCCAGGATATACCCTTCTGTCAATATGACACGTATGGAAAGATGGAACCATTTCAACGACACCTACTGTTGTCCGTTCTTCCTCGATCCGACAGAAGATTTGTTCAAAGTGATAGGAAGAATGTTCATAGAAGAGCAAACTGCAGAATTCGGGACGGACCACGTGTACAACTGTGACAGTTTTAATGAGGTCGACCCTGCAACATCTGATTTAACTTACCTAGCCAACGTTGGTAAAAGTATCTACTCAGCCATGACAGCTGCAGATCCACAAGCCATTTGGTAAGATCACAGCCTTCTCTTTCTCTAGTCACAGTGATAGAAGGCAACATCGCACTGCATCGCATTCATAACGCTCCTGGGCAAGGCCTTATAGTTTCATCAATTATAGTGAAGAAACGAAAAAGAATTCATGAGTTGATTCACAACTTTTCTCCTTTCAAATTATCGAATGGACCAACAGTGTGCTAGTTAATCGGATCCCTGTGGTTTCTGAATTTCTATAGAAAATTGTCGAGCTGTTAACATTCACTCACTTTCATAAGAATTGATATAATCCCATGTATTGATTCTCAACTCAACTAGAGAAAATTGGACCCATCTCATCCACTATATATCGATGCATTTTCATTATACTTATATTATAAAATATATGGCGAACCTAACTAAAAGGAATAAAAACCATTATCAGTCTTATGGACTTCCAATTCCTTCATTAACTAGATATAACTATGAATACTGTCGGATATTTCAGATTATTCTACTGATGCTATATGCAGGCATCTGAACATTTCTGCCATTTTTTATCAGGATAAGTGCTTTATGATTTCACATATATTTTGGTAGATTTGAACAAATTGAAGCATTCGCCTTTCTTGAATTGATCAATCTGATACAATTCCGAGACGTGGTCCATTATTTTCGGGATATCATTATAGTTACCTCTCGCGATACGTTAGTTTGTGGAAAAATATTATATAGCTTTCTTCAGATTTGAAATTTGGAACCGTTCCACCCTGCATATTGTATTGGGAAAGTTGAATGTTGAATATACAGAGATATACAGTTGAACACCGAACTGAGAGTGTTTACTTTACCTCATAATTACAAATTTCACTATTTTAATTGGCTTCCAGACACACTTCTGCTGATAACTTTTACTATTTCATTGCCGACACTTGCAACATACTTCACATATGAATCACATCAAGTCATAGAAAATCGATTAGATTCCTTGATCAAACCACGGAATCGAAATCTGTCATCGTGATCCAAGGGACCGCCGCACCCTGTTGCCAATTCTCTCTCACTGTAGCTCGGGAGATTGAGAAGGCTGTGATATCCTCGATCCTGATCGAGTTGCAAGTCTTTTACAAGATGATGCAAGGATGGCTTTTTGCTCATTCGATGTTCTTCTGGACACGTCAAAAGGCCAAGGCTCTCTTGACATCTGTGCCGATAGTAAGTACTCCTCCCGTTGTATCACATCTTTTTTCAGGATAATGCAAGGGTGGTTATTTTACTCCAGCGACTATTGGCAAGATACTAGAAGAGTGGAGAGTTTCATAACAAGCGTTCCTGAGGTAGGTTTTGAATGGAGCAGAGAACTCAGAATCAAATCAAATCAGTACTTTAAGAATGGACGTCCTGAATCGTTCCTTCAATAATTTGCCCCAAGATAGTGGCGTTTGATGTTTTGAAATCGCTCTGAATCAAATAATATCCCCTTGAGAATCTTGAGAGAATATTGGGAAAAGTATTATGCATTCGTACGCTTCTGTGGAAAACAAAAAAGTGTCACGTGTTTGTAACGTGTTACATGACAGAAGCGTGACGGTTTTTTACTGTTGTGACGATAATATTTATAGATTTTGAAGCCATTTTCATGGGAATTTTGAACATATTTTACGGCCTACTTGAAAACATGAGTTGATATCATATCCCACTGAACACTAGCTGGTGGTGATTCAGAAATAATAATTGAAAATCATTTTGAGTTCATATTGATATTGTAGTAGTAGCAAGCAATGATATTTTGCATATGGGAATCAACATCTCAAATATTCACTGAAGTGTAGGATGCATATCTAAAGATAAAGCATTGAGCAGCACTTATTAATTCATGGACTATGGAAATCACAAATATCAGCAAACTGCTCCAGGTCCTGAACCTTTTTTGGAGATTGAAGAGGTAGAAGAATATTTCTTCAATGGTTATGCTTCCCTGAATTTCCTCCGCAGTGATGATTCTGTACGAAATGGAATTCTGAATGTTGTGAAACTTCTTCCACAAAAGACAAAAACCATCTTCGGGCAAATTATTGAGTAAGTGAAGTAGTGGCATCTTTGTTATACTACTATCCTAACCTAACCTAGAATTGCAACCTTTTCAATTCCACTTATTGTTCTGTTCAAGGGCAAAATGATAATACTGGATCTCCAATCGGAACAATTTCCTCAGTATGATCGTCTCCAGCAGTATTTTGGCCAACCTTATATTTGGTGTATGCTTCACGATTTTGGTGGAACTCTTGGCATGTTTGGGTCAGTCAGTATCATTAACCAGGTAATTTTCCTTGACTATCAATGGTTCCTCAGGGAGAGGGAGTAAATTTTCGAAGATGATAATTTTTTTTTATTATTGAAGTCATGTTCCAGAATGTTATCAAAGCGAGGAACAAACCAAACAGCACCATGATCGGTACTGGCTTGACACCAGAAGGTATCAACCAGAATTACGTTGTTTACGATTTGATGACTGAAGCTGCTTGGAGGTCAGAGCCTTCCAATTTGACAAGTTGGTTTGAGGAGTACACTCTCAGAAGATACGGGAGATACAATGCGAATATTACTAAAGCTTGGGATTTGTTGAAAGTGAGAACTCCTCTATATTTACCCTGTATACAATATATAAGGAGGTCCAGAATGGGGGATATTGGAAACCACAAGCGATACAGATTCGATCAAATGGGACAAAAGTTGAGGAGATCAACAATTCACAAAACGACGATTTTTGATTTTTAAGATATATTCAAGAAACACTGTTTTTCTAAATTTTCGATCTTCACTCACTCTCTTTTTATTGATGAACCGTCATCAGTTCTGCAATTTCCGACACAGTATTGGTTTCATTATATGATATCGCGAATGATCTCTACCTATAAAATATATATGATTTTCAATGGCGAATTCAAAATTATGAACTCGAAATAATGAAATAGTTGAATTGCGTTACTGCTTTCCTATTCAACCAGAAGTATTTCTCTTTAAATTCCCGTTCTCCCCATACCTGTCTCTCCATAACGTTGTATTGGACAAAGTGTATATTCAGTAAATCGCAGAACCTATAATGAATTCTAGGACTCAGTTTACGACTACACGGGTCTTTATAAGCTGAGGGGGAAATATGCCATCACCACGACACCTAGTTTGAAGCTGAATACTTGGGTAAGAATAACAAGGCCTCTCACTCAGTTTACCAAACTGAATCTTCAAATTTCAAGACCTGGTACAACTACAGTGACGTTTACAAAGCTTGGGACTACTTTCTGACAGCTTCACAAGAGCTGAAAGATAGTCCAGCTTATCTGCATGATCTGGTGGATATCACCAGGCAAGTTCTTCAGATTGCTGGGGATGTTTATTACGACAGACTGCTAAGTTTCTTCAAGAGTGGGAATATTCAAGCTTTCGAAAACGCCGCTATCAAATTCATGGATGTGTTTGCTGATTTAGACCTGGTGTTATCTACCAATAGAGCGTTTTTGTTGGGACCTTGGCTTGAGGCTGCCAAGGCTTGCGCAAACGACACTGGGGTAGGTTTAAATTCTATTTGGTTCAGTATTAATAAACGGGTTTTAGGAAGCTGAGTTGTTTGAGTACAACGCCAGGAACCAGATTACCTTGTGGGGACCAAGAGGAGAAATTATCAATTACGCTAATAAGCAGTGGGCAGGTGATTGGAGTCATGTGTGTCATTTGGCGAAGAAGTTTTAAGAATTTTTGAGAATTACTCCTCAGGCTGGGGTGAAAATAAAATGAAATAATTTCACTATACTCATGGTGTTCATGAGACGATTGTGGTATAGGTAAAACGTACCGTAGGGAGAAAAGGCTCGTACCTGTATTTCGGTAATCAGGAAAAATCATGAAATACAACTACACTTATTGTGGTGTTCATGGGAAGAGTTCGATAAATGTAACGAAGAAAACTTTCAATTACATTTCGGGAAACATTAAGAATCACCGCTGTAGCTGAACTGAAGATGAAATGATATTATTTTACTCAATTAGTTTTGGCTGTTATGGAAAGATTGAGGTGTGGGTAATATGGTAACGACGGTGGCTTTCTTGGAAACGACGTGAACAAAAACAAAACCTAATCGTTCGATTGGTTAGGTGTAGTGATTTGATTTTGTTTTAGGTGTTGTTTCCCACTATTTCCAGCCGAGATGGGCTATCTTTATCAATCTCATGGACGTATCTCTTCGTACAGGAAGGAAGTTCAATGAATCGGCAGTGAAGCGAATTATATTTGAGAAAGTTGAAGAAGCTTTTACGTTCGATAGAAGCCCATTTCCTACAGAACCAACTGGTAATGTTATGTGACTTAGCATCTTCTCTATTTGAATTTGAATGTTTGATATCTATTTCATATCTATTGAGGGCTATCCAACTTCAAACGGCTCGAGGGCCGCTGTGAATAAGATTTCGGTTGTGAGGAGCGCATCATAATACTGAGTACTGAGCAACTTTTTTCAATCCTCTTATGCGTCCATATAAATTAGCAATGTTCTGCTGCTTTCCTTGTAGCTTCAAATGCAATTAGCTGAGGTAAGGTGTTGGGTTTGTTGAAAATGCAAGGGTTCAATGGTAATTTTGCATCCACCATTTGATTTTCCAGTTCCGTAGTATCGGCTTTTTGAGGAAAATGGAGTCTGGCATCACATAGCTCGTATATGTGTAACTTCATTTTTATTTGTTCAAAAAGAAGGTTGGTGGGCACGATTCACACTATAGAAATGTCCAGCATCATTCGAACATATATATAAATATCCAAACAAATGAAACAAATATTATGCCCATGATATCTATAGCGTTTCAGCTTCTGTCTACGGAGTGTTGATATATAATCACATAGATGCGGTATTCAAGAGTCGTGAAGTGATTATTGAAATGGAATGAGTTCATTCAAATCATGTGAGAATTCCGCACTCTTATTTGGGATCGTCCTTTTTCAGGGTACGGCAGACAATATACACGCCCAATTCCTCTCTGAAATTATTTCAGTGACCTAATTTCAGGTTGATCATGTCACTACAAGGACGTGTAGCATTCACAGTGTAAATCAGGTTGAATAGGAATTTCATCATGCTCAGTGGATAATATTCCTTCTTTTTAAATCTATGTTGAAATTTCGAAATCTATCTCTGTATCTCTCCTTCTGAAAGCAGAAAAAAATATAATTATAGCACAGAATCACTAGATTCATAAATTTGGGTGTACCTCAAGAATCCTCCTTGGGACCCTTACTGTTTCTGATATATAAAAAAATGATGATTCACTGAGAACTTAACAAGGATTAATTTGATAAATATATGTGTACCCCAAGTATTCTCCTTGGACCCTCTTCTATACTTATCATACACATTATTGATTTATTCAATGGTGAAATCGTTTCACAATGAAGAATGGCTTCGGACCAAATTATGTCGATTTGAAATATTTCAGTATTGATTCTTCAAGAATACGGTTCAGCTTGTTAGTTATCTGGGAAGTTCAAATCAAGAGGTAGTTTTTTGCCACTGAGTGCGTTTCAAAAATATTTGAATTAATTTTCAAGCTGAAATCATATTGAGATATTTCAGAATCAAGAATCAAGAAAAATGACTTACGTCTTACATACTACAACTGTGAAAAACGGAGTGCATAAGTTTCGTAGTTCTTCACATCGAGAGATTGTGAAAGTGGATATTTATTATTATTATCATAATGAATAGAAAACTGCAAATATGTTCTTCTCATCTTGTCGTGATGTATATTTTCATTTTAATTTTCTTCTACATCTCAAAGAAGTGTTTGTTGGATTGTTGTAATAATCAGTTAAGGTCATTGAGTTATGTATGTTTTCCCTTCGAAGCCTTTTTATATGACATAGTGTTCTAGAGTTGGATATACAAAATATAACTGCAGAAAGACATCTCAATTTGGTGATTCCATAATCAATCATTGATAATTGGCCTTCCGTTATTTATAAGAGATATATCCTGTATTGGACATCTCTCATATTCTGACCAAAAACTCTTTCTGGGAGTCGTATCATGCATATCATTGCGATATAAGCTTGTTGAAGAATACTATTATTTTCAATCGCTGTTGGATTCTGCGTACATTTGAATCGATTCTCAATATAGAAAATATGTATTTCTATACTTCTTCAGGTGATACTGTCGAAATTGCAAAACAAATACATGGTAGGTGGTTGAAACTTCTCTCAACAATGCCTGTGAAATCGACGAATAGGAAAAATAGAAAGCAGAGATCTAGTGGAGAAAGTTATATCGGAGAAGAACCTTTGGATGATTTGCTCCATTTTCAAAATTATGGAAAAGAACCCAGTGTTATCGTAATGGTATAAATACGGTATTACAAGTTTATTATAGATCGATTTTGTGTTTCATTTACAGTAATTCCGCCAACTTCCTTGGCTTCTCTTCGAATGGATTTCGAAAATGCAGATTAAAAAAACATGTTTTTTTGGTCTTACATACGACCCATGCATGAGTCTAATATTCATAATACTTGAAAGCGAACATATAGTTTATCAGTCTAACCTAATTTTAGAATGGAGAAGTTTCTAAAATTTCGATTTTTTTCTCCCCATACCGTGTGTACTACTATGTATATATAGTGTTTTGTAATCATAAAATAAGAATTGGGTCACCGTTCCATTTCACGTGAAAGAAATGACTAATTTCCTCCTCTGTGAAGCCCACGGGGCCATTTTGTAATATATTTGTATTGCGAAATTGCCGGCTATGAGCTACAATGTGACCCAAAGCCGTGTAGGTTTTAATATTCCATTAGTTTTTTGATGTATTCTATCTACTTCCTGACAGTATACACACGCACTTCTGTAATTATAATCACGTGGTGAATAGCCATTTATTTGAATATTCAGTGGTGTTTACACGACGATTCATATGGTGATAGAAAACGTGAAAGAATGTTTTGCTTCATAATCATATGACGTCCCTTAGTCGATGTCGAACAGAATTTTGGAGCAGAAGCCCATTTAGAGTATCAGTTGAACCTTTTTTTGCTTTTACTCTTTTAGTTAGATAGTTTTCCAGTGTTTTTTTCACTTTCTGTAGTTACTGAAGATGATACTCGTTGTCAAAAATACTCGTGCTCCAAGTAGCTGGTGTGCCAAAATATCATCCTGTAAAACGATATATATATACGATTATAACACTTGTTACATACCTAGATATAATTTACTATTGTAAATGTTTGAATACATATATTCGGCATCTAAGATGCGGTCTCTATAGTGGACCTGAAAAGTGAATATGATAACCGACTTCTTGAGTGAGAATTAAGTTGAGTTGGCAGAAAATTTTGGATATGAGATGGAATACAAGGGTTTTCACAATAAGAAAACTATCTATGGTCCTGATATTTGTCATCGAAGAAAAAAAGAGGTGTTTTCTACAAGAATACCAAAGTTCCGTGATTTCTAGGGAATTTTATTTTCGTATGATGACTTCACTAGTGGAAAGAGGGAGGAATGCTCCTAATGACTTAATGCCTTGGCCTCTCGGTGATAGTTGTCGGGAGATGCAAAAAGCATAGGGTATGAAGAAAGGAGGAATGAAGAGTCACACCAGGTGAAACGTCGTTGTGGTTGCGTGTTTTAGTGTATAGAGGGACCGTTCTTATACCTTGACCGCCTATCCGTTGTCGGTTCAATCAATGGAGGAACGTCGTTTGCACCAATCTCATCACACGAGAGCTCGTGCTCAAGCTCACGATTGTGGCTTATTTTCTGCATGGAAAAGGATTTCCTAGATGTACAAATGTATCATTGCTATCACCTTTTCTCATTCTGATCGAATTCTTGAAATTTATATCATGACTACACTACTGTCCTCATTCGTCATACAACAATTCTTTCCAATGAATATCATGGAATATTGATTACAATCCACTATTGATTTTGGTCCCAGTTGCTTACGGCCATGAAAAACCTGGTACTTTTGTATTTTTCTGAAGAAAATGATTTCCATATTCATTTTCAGGCCCTCAGAAATCACATTTTGCAATGAGTACAGCTCATAGTACAACTTCATGTGAATGGCTGTAGTTGACAAACGGTATATCCCAGAGTAGGAATTCTGGCTGATTTCTATTCAATGCTGAGTAATATACTAACATACAACGAACATTACGAAAAAAAATAACAGACGAGCGGTGAGTCGTAGGGTAGAACATGGCAGATTTCGAGTCAGCCATCGTCCATAGATATCCCTCAAGATATCGTAATAAGTTAAGTATCTCATTCGAAGAGCTTGACGGGCTGGCGATTTTTGATACCAGTCTTTAATCAGGTGGTAGTGTAGCGTTGTTTTACAGAGTGCGTAGTTCGAAATATTCAACAGAATATACCTTGAAATGTATCATGGGTATGTAGTGTTATTCGGTCGTTTTCGAACCTTTGCGACAGGTCATTTGGTTACGGTGAACATATACGGCATTAGGTACCAATAGATCAGACGAGTGACAATTCAAACTAAAAACCAATATAACTCCAACCAAAAACAATATAATTCAAGTTGAAAAATATGATCCTTGTTTTTTTCTTGAGGTATCAGAAAAAGTGACACAATTGTGAAAGTGAAGGTGTTCATGCAAAGATGCCCTTTGAGAAGCGAGCCAACTTCAACTACATTTGTGCACGTTCTCGTTACACGAAAGATGCGCTCTATTGGTGCAAACGGCACCGAAATCGCGTCACCGTTCCTCTGCGTTTCACACACTAGTTGCTGGCGCAACTTGAAAGAGAAACAACCGTTCCCAGTTGTTCACTCTCGACAGTTTTTCTGAGGAAAATCTGAGTTTTGTGTTCTCGACTCTTCGTTGTGTGTATTGGATACTTTTCAGTTTTTTTTTTTAATATTTTGTGGTGCTTATTTTTTTGTTGTGGATTTAGTTTCAAACAATACGAGTGAGTTTTTGAATTTTCTATTTCTCTTCTTCAATTTCATCAAGGTAAATACATATGATATATTATTTTCATAGAGGAATACTTGTTTATTATTTGGAAGTTTTCTTTCCGAAGGAGAATGAATCCTGAAGATGTACTGTGTAGGCATTTTTCTCATAAAGAACGAATCTCGAGTAACACACTGCACTTTTTTTCAACCTTTTCTGGCAGTTCTCAACCAAATCTAGGTAACTTCACTGAGAGTTGTCAATGCGCTACTCATGCAGTTGAGAAAGCAAAGTGCATTTTCATTATTTATTGTTTATTGACATCTGAAATTTATTCACACATACACCAGTTCAAGATAGTTCTCCTTATTAAATACGTTGATCTGTGTGATCCATTTCAATTCCAAAATATCATTCTGATTGATGTTTCTCAAATAGTTCATGTTCATAATATGCCATCTACCTACTCTTCAGAATCTTGAGGATCATTTATTTCTTTTATTACGGTGCGTTGTAGGTACAGAGGCAATTCTTTACAATTCTTTGAATGCGCCTTGCAATGTTAACAATGACAGAACTGGATTTTCGACTTGAAAATTAACCGGTCCTGTATCATCTGAAAAACCCATTCAATGCAGTAACGTAAACACAATGTTGGTTGCAAAATTAAATCAATTCGAACTACATACTAAGTACGCCATATAAGGCAAAACTGCCATTCACTGGTTAGTTGCATTATACGTTTCTGTTTTATTCATAAATCTTCATGTTTCTCATTTGTTTTGTGAGTGAAAAATACTGGTTTCATCTCGGTCTCCATATGTATGTACGGGATGTCCGAAATAAGATCAAGTTCACAGGAGGTAGAACTCACTGTTCTTATATACGCGTAGAAGACGTTGTTTTTTCGTATTTAAATAAGTACATCGAACAGTTCAATTAAGTATGGAATGATGTATGGAAGTGTATGTCACAGTTACGTTCCGAAATGTTGTTTTCGACAGCAGCTGATCAACATTATTTCCACATTGATTTCATTCCATATTTCTCATGGGCTGTCGCCAAAATTATAACTGGAATTAAGAAAAATCTATTGAAGATGGTGAAAGCAACTTCGTCAAATATATTGACTCATTATTTTGGTTTAACCATACCCATATATGTCGAAAACCACAGGAGATACATAATAATTATTTGTGAAATTGTATATCTGTTGCACGAAGCGTGAAGTTTATAGCTCGAGACGGATTCGAGGACTGCAACGGCTGCAACAAAGTATAATGAATACTCTATGCGCACAATATTATTTCTACGATCGAATCGATTTGATATTTGAATTGGAAATTTATCAAACTCTCAGTATTCGAGCCATTTTCTATGGTTACTGATCATGAATTGGATTGGTAACTCTTTTTTGTACAACTGCAATAAAAACTTTCCCTATTTCTCGTCTATCATTTCAACGCGCAAATGCGTTTTGAAATTTCGTTCATTTCGATACTACTATTGAATTTTTTTCAAGTTGGTATATAAAGTATTGTAAGACGTGGAAACATAAGGGATCTCATCTTTCAAATAGAACAAATGTTCACCAGTGTAACCAACCTTTTTGGAATTCTTCAATATTCAATGTAATCAGTGAGCATCATAATATCATAATATATTATTTCGCACTGTTCACATTGCGGAAAATACTTCATTGCACGATCGTATATTCCTTAATTCGCAGTCGCCAAAATTAATGAAATTAAAAGAATGGCGGATGTACTGGAAATGGTGTAGGAAGAGAAATCTCATGAATGAATCATGACCCTGTATGTATGAATAAACGTTTCGAATGTTGGACGCTGTCAAAATTTGGGGCAAATCCTCAAATATCTGGCTCGGTCAGAAATAAAAACAGAAATGTGGCAATGAAAAATGACGTTCCGAATAATATCAGAACTTCAATGAACTATTTTTCAATGGACTTATCTCTCCTTCCTGCCAATCAATATTACTGAAACCCATTAGCAGCGATTCCTGCGTAGACCTCAAAGCGCCTTCGATGAACACAAGAAATAATTAGTGTGTCATTAAAGCCGATTATAACTGTTAAATTCCATTTGTCCCAGTTATAACCGCATACTTCATATTAATTAATTTTCCCCCATAACTAAATCGTCGAGGAATCTTAATTGGGTCAGAGATAGCTTGCTAGTAGCCTATTTTATACAGTGCGTCGAAATTCAGAAGTTGAATGAAATTATATATCATGAAATGGCCAAAACCCGTTTTGAGTTATAGTGATGGGAACCAATATACCATATCAGCGGATGAGGATACTCTCACGTCATCCGGAAATTTGGCCCCCACTTCAAAAGATTCAATGACAACCCCCATAATGCATAATATACAGTGTGTCCCACTCCTGGTTGAAGCACCTCCGTATCTTCCATAATTGAAAACATACACTCAACAACCCAGTTTGGTCTTCTTCAGTGATATAAACTGCTCGCCAGCTGCAATGGATTGATCTACATTTCTCGAATCAGGAGGCAAAAACTCCCAGAGAAAATGTTAATGCTCTCAAAAAAATCCGTCTCCAAACCATTGAATATGGAATTATTGGAACAACTAATGCTGAACAGGAACGATTTTAGACGACGACACAACACAAAAGAATGAGTTTTCTTTTTCTTCCCTATCGGAACGTTATCACTTGGAACTAAAATATTGATGTAAAGTTGTATGTGCTATCATCAATGAATCACTTTTATTATCATTATTATCATCATCATTATCATTATTAGGAGGCATAAAAGGTCAGAAGTCTCTTCGTAATCGAAATATAGATATAAAATTCACTACAAAATTTGGAGAAATGGAGAATATTTGGTTAATCCTAGAAGAATTCTTTTGAAATAATTGGATTTTGTTCCACTTCTGACAGGAGCCTCCTGTATCTTCCTTAGTTTCCTATGTATGATCCTGAAATTTTGCAAGAGAAAAAAGATAAAGAAAATACACTCAACGACCGAGTGTGGTCATCTCTAGTAATACCTGATAATTCAGTGATAATTCAGCAGTGTTCATCACTGAGAATGAGTACACTCAGTCATAGAGTGTATTTTTGGTATCCCTTTCGCTCTTGCAGATTTAGGGATCATACCTAGCAAGTTACGGAACATAGGGGTTAGTGGTACTTCCATGAGAAATGCGACAAATTTCAATTTTTCAAAATTGAAAATTGAATCCGAAGATGATTTCAACCTTTATCCTCCTAGTATCATTGATTGTCTGACTCAACTTTTAAGGTTAACAAATGCAAATTTTTGTTTTGTCCAATTGTTTATTCATTTTCTATGGTAATCTGGTGGACTGTTCTTCTTCAATCCTGAAAGGAAAATCACTTATAATTCATGTAATTGTCATGAAATTCATGGTTCGAAATAATCATTTCCTGCGAAGAATATCGTTCGTTATCTTTTTATTACCATTCTGAGGCGTGATAATAGTGAGCGTGATATCTTGTTTTCCATGTGAGTTCTCCAGGTTAGAACTTTTACTATTGTTTCCAACTCATTAATTTGTTTGGATCCTCATAAGCGGTTCCCTTCTTCGTCGAATAGATTGTAATATTTCCTCTTGAATATTTTCTGGCATTATTTGGTTCATTCGTTGGATCACCCTTAATTTTACGATATTTCAAACGAAAGTATGATTCTTAATTTCATGGCTCTTGAAATATGACCCGCCAACAAAGAAATGATCAATATTGATGAAACTACCAATATCTCGATTATAGAACTTGTAAGACCCAACGAATAAATATGGTGGGTAATCAGAAGCGGTAGCGCAACACAAGTATGAGTTGTTCTACAGGGTGTTTCTGCAATATCGGCACGAAATGATACTGAAGGACTGGAGGGTGGGTAACCAATGAGACCTGTTTAGTGGTTTACTTGAAAAAAGGTATATCAAGATATGTACCAATCGTCAATGTGCCAATGAGTCGAATGTCAATCGAAATGGTGCATATGACGTTTTTCATCCATGGTAATTTCATTCATGGTAAAACACATTCCTCTTATTTTGGTCTCAATAGCCCGTGGCATCTTTCCGTAGAGTTATTTCAGAGACACTCTGTATATTGAGAATCATCTTTTGTTAGTTCGAGCATGATCGGTACAGAATCACATATACAGAAGTTACTGTTATAGATAAAACATGTATTTCCCAGGCAGGCGTGACATTATGATTGAAACCATTGACACATACATGCGATATGGTTGGGCGGTTTCAAATTTCATATTTTCATCTCTGCTTTCTATTTCAATCATGCGTTGTAAAATTGAATGCTGAACATAAAACGTATAATGACTTCTCATGATGACTAATAACATATTTTGAATCGTCTATAGTAGGTAATATCATGTATTACCCATTCTAGATGAAAGTAAAATAATCCATTTAAAGAGTATTCAATAATATCGTGATACTTCAAGTAAGCGAACTTAAGTTATGATTTACGGTTCGTTTGTGAAGATGAACATATTTCTTTTATGGCTTCAATCATATTTTTAATCCTGATTATTTATGATGACGTCAAACGCAGAAGCAGGATTCCTCGTAATCATATATCACTATTTATATTTCATACCGAGACGTGTCTTCTCTTCAGTTATTCGCTGATTACGTACTGAGAAATCCGTACGCTTTCGGAATCCACATACCATCATTGATCTGCAATGAATCAAGTATACCTATATTTCTATCTACAACAGCCTCAATATCTTAGCTTTTTCGTGACTATGCTACTCCACTCGTGTTCTCAAGAAACTTCATGTTTTCGAAAAGCTGATGTTACAGTCGTAGGTTATTTCCAGCAGAATAAGTGTATAACATAATTGTGAAAATACTCAAATGTTGATTTTACCTCTGTGTGATATTTTCGACCAAATAGTGGTAATCGAATCTGCCCCGGAATTTTTTGATTTCATTCAACGATATCAGGAGAATTCCAAAAAATACTGATCACATTCACTGAATGAGATCTCAAAAGATCCAAATAGTATTGTCTAAATGAAAAGGCATAGGTACGAGAAGGAAGATAGACTCTTTGCTATGCTAAATATATTCGATTTTGGCTCTTCACTATATTTCTAATTGGATTTGTTCAGATGGATCTTCTTCTTAGTACAATGGAAACTAATGAGAAGATTTACATGAAGTCGTTGGGACTGCTGGATTAACTGTGGAAATTTAATTTCGCCGCATTTATGGTAATGAAGTTTTCACTTATGTTGTTCTGATTAATCTTTGATTCCAGAGGGTCCATATTTCAGTAAAAGAACAGAGAGATCAGAGGCTACAGCATGAAATTGAGAAAATTTCGGTTCCTCATTGCTAGTTCGTGTGATGAATGTAGTTACTTGAATTTGATTCAAAAACATCGAGAGTTTGATTTCGATACATAACTCTTCTCGAATATATTTGCTAAGCAATACTCGAGTGAGCACTAAGAGAATATTATGAGGATATTTTATTCAGAATGGTACTCTGAAATACTATATGAGGAATTAAATGCCTTTCCTATTCTACTGATTCATTTATTACAATTATGAACAGATCGACATATTCTGACGTCTGGAACTAAAATTATTTGCCAATGGAAATTGAGAGACAGCTATAATACAAGTTGCTTTCTATTTGTGATTTGTCAGATAAGAATTACAAGTAGCGTGGATTAGTCATTACTCCCTTTTTTATTCTCGGTCACTCTGTATAGCCCTAATCCAACGAATAATTTGTGGCTGCCGGTTAGCCATATGAGCCTGCTGTTTCATTGCTGTTTTATCCAATTGGAAAATCGATTCTTTTGCTATTTCGGGACATCCGGTATGTAAAAAGTACACTTGAAACATTATCATCACTGATTATTTCGAGCTCCAAAAATAATCGTGACAAACGTAAAGAGTCAAATGTCATGGAATCTGTATTATTCAAGATTCTATTTATAAACAAATTACTGTATGTGATGACAACTGAATGCGGTACGCGATCAATGAAAATAAGTTAAAACTTGTTCCTTATATTATTATATTGAACACTGAGAGCAGTTGAGGATTATAATAAATCTACTGACAATAAAAAACTTCAGATTATAAGAATTTTCAATTTCTATTGGGTACATAATTTTCTTCCTTGTCCATAAAGTGACAATATCCATATATAGCTGACATAAATAGAGGAACATATCAAAATACATATAAAATATATATTTCGGTAATTCAATGTTATTCCATTATATTTTTTTCTATGGGAATAAATAAATTTCCTATAGTTTTTTCATTTGTTAGAATTTTATTCAACTGATAACCTCTCCATATGGTAGTCAACCTTCAACAGCTGATACTGAACTCATTCATTTCCATAATTAGTCTAAAATTGTTGGAAATGAAAGCGGATAATTGTTCATCAGATGATAAGAACTGCAAGCATATTATATTCAACATGGTTTCAGTCGATTTTTCAACCGAAATGTTATATTATTACGAAAGTTCACAAGTTTTATACGATGAGCAAAGCGATGAGTGTTCTAAGCAAACGAATTAAATACTGTTACTTTTTTAGTGCTTGTGAAAAGAATTGTTGAACAAATTTTATGTACCCCCTTCAAGGGGATGTATCTCAACATGGGATGCTCCATTTCTTTCGATGAGGAATCACCCCCTTGAATGTTCTACACTTATTTAGTTACACCCTGTATATGTAAACTCACAAATCTTCTATGTGAAGCAATATGAATTCTTGACTTTAATATGCATGTACTTTTCTGATATATTTGCTGATTATCATTTGTATACTAGTGTGATTTTCACGTTTCCTGCAATATTCTGTGAATCGGCGTAATTTCGCTGTACTATACATCATATTACCGATAATAACGTTCGAAGACATCATGAAATTAACTGGAATTAAATGTGAAATCACACTGAATCACATATATTCACTGTGTCAAACATTCAAGTTATGATACAACAAGGATTATGTATTTTTTACATTTTTTCACATGCTTGTACTTTTCTATTCTTCCATTTTTCACTGTTTTATGATTTGATGATTTCTGACGTATTGCTGACAGTTCAATGATATCAATATCAATAAAACGAAAGTTGCGTACCGTAGAGAATGCTGTTTCGATAGGCATTTTGGTGTCACATCACGCCTTTATTAGATACGAAAAAAAGCAGAATAAATTTCCCATACTGAGCAGTTTATGTTATCATCGTTCTACACTTAACCATAATGACACTCGGACCATATATTGATACTAAACATTTAATTACAAATAATTATTTACCTAATGCGACTCCACATTTCAACTGAAGCTAATAAAACGACGATTGTTTGGTAAACATTCTGTCAGTATGAAGCAATTTCGTACAAATGCATTGGCAATGGAAATTACCCATTATTTGGATTGGCTGTCAAGAAATGTAAATTTTCAACGACACATCCGCAAAAATCAAATGGTTATAGAGAAGAATACAAGGTATCTCATAATCAGCCTGTCAAGCTTCATCAAGGGCCAATTCGAACTGAAATAGCATGAGAAGATCATGATTTATTTATATTATTCAGATTCATTAATGATATTACAAATATTTCGATATTTTGATCATAATCAAGGGAATTCAATTTGGACAAGAAGTTCTCACAAATCATGATGCATCAATACATTGAAAATTTTGTTTTCCAATCGGAATATTATGGCATGTTTTTATGGATAATAATCCTCTTATTGTTTCTATATACATTTTCATACAAAGTCTATCTTTGAAAAATATTGAGATATTGAAAAATTCCGATTAAGAAATCAGATTGGGAACTAAACGAAGAGTTGAATTGTTGAGTTGAATTTAGTATCATTTCAGCGACGTCTTATACAAGAGAGGTTTCAATCCAAAACTATAACTCCAATATAGTTATTGATCCACCAAGAGAGTTATACGGATAATAACTCCAAGAGGGTGACTGTACCAGTCAGGAGGCCTCCGGCGTCGTCGGTTGGCATCTATCTGTCAACCGATTTCTTGTAGAGTTTCATGTGTTCATGTTTCATGATCAAGTTGAATCTTAATCAACGATGTACTCATGAATATGGGTGGTATAAATAAGTTGATCAAAAGAGATGGGACAAACATAAT
Organism: Gastrophysa polygoni; assembly: GCA_963576655.1. NCBI lineage: Eukaryota > Metazoa > Arthropoda > Insecta > Coleoptera > Chrysomelidae > Gastrophysa > Gastrophysa polygoni. The sequence goes on along the minus strand of OY755084.1, from coordinate 10,728,674 downwards.
GTCATTATTAGATACTAGCCTCAGACAACGATAGAAATGCATATTGTACCCATATTCAAAGAATTATGGACGAACGATATATACAAGTGAAAAATAACATTCCTTTATTGTATTAGGTCATTCTAGTTCGGAAGTGTTTTGATGAAAACCTCTAGATTCATTGTAATTCGATAATCAAATAAACAGAAAAGCGAAAGGGATGTTTTTCAAAGTGCTTCAATTAGGTCCTGTCACTCAGAATGTCCACCAAACAAACAACTGATCGTCGATTTATCGACCGGAATGCCCTATATTTTCTCTCTAAGCCTACTGCCACGTCATGATTTCATACAATCTCAGATTCGATCTTCAGCTATTTATAGAAATAAAATGCACAAAATAAAATGGAACAAAAGGAACAAAACATTTGGAACTTGAGGAATTATAGCAAAAAAAAGATCCTGATTTGTCGTTCAGGGATTGTCTACTCAAAACAAAGATCGATGTTAATTAGGAATTCTTCAAATTTAGGGCTATACAGGGTATATCTTTCCCAGAGATATGTTTATTTAAACATTCATCCATATTTTCACCAAACAAAAACTGACATTGAAGTTTCGTGCAACATTAACGAAACACCCTGTACACAAAGCTACTCTCTCAACTATTCTTGATGTATTTTCAGTAACCTCCGAATATTTATCACAAAATCCTATATGAACTTATTACCATGTGACATATTATTCATCACCTGTACATATAAAAAGATAAAACCGTTATATGTACTTCCTCAATTACACACACAGTTGCTTCAAATAAAGTAGGAATTTAAAAAGTCATCATTCTGCCACAAAGAAGCAGATTCATTCATGAATGATACCCCCAGGTATTGTTTATCCATAAAACGATTCGAGAATCAATAAAAAACAATATAATAGATGCATGAATCACGATCGATGGATGGACTGACTAATTATATTTCTGATTCCGAGCAGAATGTTGAAGAACCCTAATTCGAAGTACTCCATCAATCAAAGACTTCCGTTGCAATTTCGTTTGAAGAATCCATAATTATAATCTTCAATGAGAAATTCACAGTTATCTTCATAGAACATCAAAGCAATTACTTCATAAGCTCAGTTATTCTAATCGTCGATTCTACGAGTTCTTCAGTCAGGTTTTTTGGCACTGAAAAGCCATTGGTGGAGCTAGATCAAAGCTGGAATGAGAAAAGTTTACTGTCATTGCCTATCACCTTCTCTTCAAGATGCCAACCCTCATCAAAACTTCCTAGAATAAACTACAGTGCTGAGTACAATATGAATATTATCAAGGAAAATATTATTAGAATATATAGGACTATAACAAATGTTCATGGTGGCCACAGTTTTATCTCATAGAGAGTTATATCATATCAAAAAGGATTTTTTTTTCAAGAATTTTTCATAGACGATCATTATATGAAGATATTTGATACTATTATGATGCGCACAACTAATATCATATTTTAAATATTACTGCCATTGGTATTAGTAGACCTTATTGATTAAATTGGATACTGAATTGCCATTTTCAATTGAGAATTGATGCTAAATAAAAAACACGTAATTTTATATGGTCAAACTCGTTCTCTTAGATCACTCGTTGCTTTGCTAGTCGTACTCAAATCAGCTCTTACGCCTAAAGAGCATCTTACAACATGATATAATAATTATTGCAATGAGTCAATAGCATTCTGATGATATATGAAATATTATTTACGCATATATTGGTTTTTGGGTTGAATAATTCATACATATCTCGACTAAAAGAATGCTTCTTGGCTTTCTTGGCGTCAGAATCATAATAATAACCATGACTAATATGGTTTTATAACGCGAATGACTTCATATATGGTGTTCTTCCTTTTTCGAAACCCTTCCATTTCTTTTATGGTTGAATATGAATCATGGTAGAATTTAAACCATATGATCATAAATACTTGGCAGATACATGATGAATCATATATTCTTGTTGAGATTGTAGACATGATACACTGCACAGTTTTTTCATCATATCGAATGAATGACTGTAACTAAGTCATTGAAATTTCATATTGTATATTCGTCTCTCATTAGATATGTTCGTTGTCTCTTGTCACAACTAATTTATAATGAAACCATTGAAGTTTGGTTAGGTTAATGTTATCACTTATGTATTTATATGTTATTGTATATTATTCATACGGTAATGGGGTTTATCCCGTGAATAAATAAATAAATGAATAAATGATAACTATTCGATCTCTGCATCCGTTTTAAATCGAGTTACATCCCATAGATATGATCTCAATTCCTACCATGAACTGTTTTTACCTCCTTGTATATTCTGCTACATCATTTCCTTCTTCAACTGTTTCAGATGTACAATAAATCTTGTTCCTTAATATTTCCTAGTTTTTCTATTTTTGATTTCGCTTGATATACTGAATACTGTGAATACTGAATACAATACTGAAACATTAGATCCATCAGTATTTTTTTACCAATTTATGTATTTAGGTACTTTTGATACCGCAGTTTCAGTATTCTGAGTACTATTTTTTTTCCTTCAAGTATGTCTAGTACTGATATCAGTACTCGCGAATCTGTTCAATAATGAAAATTGAGTGTACAATAACCAGGGGCTGAAATATTTGAATACGGTGTCAAAATTTTTTGTTGCTGTTTTCCCTCGGTATATCTCATTCGTTTTCTTGGAGCACTTCTAGTTCTTTTGTACTATAATGAATTGATTCAGTTAATTTCGACCCATTTCGAACTAATTCCCATGATAAACCTCCATATGTAGTTGTAAAAGTGAGGTTAATCCAACAACCAAACCAACCCACATTTCTTTACGATCACTCTCCGAAGAGCAGTAATAATATATTATGTTTTTACATTCTCCGAAAGTTGATCAATATTTCTATATTGGGTAGCTTACCTCATCGGTCGAAGATCGAAAAAAGTTAATGCGAGAGACGAAGAACATTTAGAGGCAGTTTGTTGCTTGAAAACCAGTTTGGAATCAATTCAGAAAATATGTATTCAGTCATGGTTAGATCATGGTATCGACATGGTATTGTTGTAGGAGTCGATCCATAATGAGAAAAATATAACCTGTGTGTATATGAGATTTGAATGATAATACACTCCTGTCCCAAACGGCCAATGAGAATTTTTTTTTTATCTGTGGACAACACGAAAGGGAAACCTATGATGTTCGAGGAACATCGTGTTAGCCAGCGGTGGAATTTTGGGAAAGAAGGAAGGTGTTGGAATTTTTCTTGAATGTTTGGAGGTTGTAAGCATCAGGAAAGACTTCACTAGGCAAAGAATTCCACAACTTTGCCGTTCTATTGATGAATGATGCTTGGTATAGCGATGTTCTACTGGTCTCGAGCCTGACAGTGTAGGGGTGACCAGCTTGAGCTCGTCTGGTTTGTCTACTAGGAATCGCGCGTGGTGGCATAATAGATGATATTTCCGTTGAGCACCGACCGTGAAAGTACCTATAAAAAAGGCAAATATCGCCGACCTTTCTACGATGATCTAGAGAGGTCAATGATTTGGTGAGTGTTGTGTCATCGACTAGGCGAATAGCTCTCTACTGAATTGAATCTCAGAGCTTAAGCGTATGTTTGGGGGCTGAGCTCCAAACATGTGAACTGTACTCCAGGACAGGTCGAATTTGTGCTTTGTAGATCATAAGCAGTTGCTGGGATGTGAAGAATTCTCGAATGTGTGATTATAAACCACCAATAATAGTATATTACGTAACAAGTGTTGTAAATTGCATATTACAAACGAAGAGGAGAGAGCTACTCCACAAGTGCGTAATTGCACTACAACTCGAGTTGTGTACTATACTTCTTCTAAGACCACAAATACAGTGAATGTCAAAAGTTCGCACAATCATTTATTTCATCGATTCGTCAAAAAATTTTATTCTTGATGAAAGTTGATGCATTACAGAAAACTCACACTTTCATCATAAAATTCATAAATTTCAGAACGGTATACGAAAAAATGGAATTTCAATTTATTCAGATTGATTGGAGACAATATTCATATTTGAAATCACAGCCTCCTTCGAAATGAAATGTTTACCAATCGTTCACACCAATCGCATCGTAGTATACGATATGGAAAACTTGAAATAATTGACTAGTTGGGAATGTTTGGTATGCACCATTCATGTGATATCATTGGGTATCTATACAAAAATAATCAACATGGAACAATTATTATTATTCGTGATAGATAACACACAGCAAATTGATTCAGTGACAAAAAAAACATTTTCAGTTTATTTTAGAGCATGCTTAGTGGTGAAAATAGAATAAATTCAAGAAAGAAATTGAGATTTGAAATCACGATCAATGGATTGTCAGAGTGAGATTCAGCCACCACGGCCACCAAGCAATTTGAATTCTGTCTGTAAATTATTCGAGGAGGTGGTACATTCATTTTCAAGCTTTTGTGTGGGATTTTCTCTCCTCGTTTCTAAAAAATAAGGTAGAAGTAATCAAAAATTATCTCAATATATTTGTAGTAAGGACAGATTTTGTGGTCTGCCCCAAAATGTCACTGCGCTTGAAATTAAACTTTCAGATACCTGGAAGAGAAATTCTCTATTTTTCAGTGACACCTTGTTTAAAAAGAAATTGGAAATACAAATATATTTTTGTTAAAAAAAAACTTCTAGTCATCTCAGTGGACGTTTTGGGAACGAATCTGCTTTCGTTCTCAACACAATTAGAATATTTTATCTTCGCAATTTTTTTTCAATGTTGAGTTGTTTCGACAGTTTTCTGTGTCCCAGCGGCTCGAAGGGCTTGAAGAGGAGTGTCAAAGTAGGGATGGAAACATTGAATATGCGTTCAGTAACTCAAAACTTTGTATTTTCGCTTCGGCAAATGTGGATCTCATGACATAACGTCCAGAGATTTCCTTCATCAATTCCCAATTCCCAGACACACACATCCCTTATCCCTAACCTTACCCTCCCTTCACCATTATTGGAGAGCGCAGATTAAATATCGATATCTTGGGGTGGTCACCCTCAGATAATAGAATAGAATTCTCACTCTAAGAGGGTGAATACTTCTTATTTACCTCCGATTGTCTCCTTCTCATCACTACCCCGAGGATATTTCACACTATGTACAGGGTTTCCTAGAAAAAATCTATCTTCTCAAGCCAAAAACTATGGCAGATATACATGAAGGTGCCAATCTAAGGGTTCAATAGCCTCAAATAGCACGCTTATATATATATTCTTGAGGAAATCAGTAGTCTAGGAACTTAATGATTGAATTCTGAAGAAGGAAACATTCTTGTGAAATTCTGGCCAAGGAGCTGTTCTCGATTTATTTGTAGTTATAGATAAATCAATATCACATGGTCTGCACCCTGTAGATATTTCAAACGAAAATATCACTCTGGATTTATCATTAAACTCCACCTCTTTGTGAATTTCTGGAAAACCATAGAATATCAGACAAAATATCAGGCAAACTTAGTTATGACCCGGGTAAAACTTTCCGTATATGGAAAATAAGGTGATAGAAATATTGTGCTCACTATAATAGAGTTGTATGATTCATTTATGATCACTATGAAAGAGTTGTATGGTTCATCTATGATCAGTCTGCTTTTTATATTCTGACTTCAATGTGACTTTTGTGGCGTAGTTCCTACCTCAGACGGCTTTTGTTATGGAAATCTCAAGGGTAATAAATGAATTGCATGTTTACTCTCACGTAACGTAAGGATAATTAGACTTGATTCGATAAGCTCACGATTTATATTCAAATCCCTCTTTCAAATTCATCATATGAACTGAAATACAATCATTTAATATCATGCTCTTCAGTAGATTAGTTGAGAACATCAAAAGCAAACGGTACCAAATTATTCTGATCCAATTTTTCAAATAATGATTTATATCTCCCAGCAAAAAATGAGTTTTTCTATTTTCGAATAGTACTCATGGGCCACGGATACCTTGGACACCCAGTACTTGAGAGGTATAGATAAAATATGTATAGATGTAAATAGATGTGTATGTATCTATAAAAAAGTATCTCTTTCGTATTTACCCCCCCGTAAAAATATGAAAAGTTTGCTCGATTCAACGGCGTGAATCGTAAATATTTAATGCAATCAAATGAATGCCGTGTCTGTCTGCAAGAGCAAGAGGTCTTCCTCAAGTTATCATCAATATTATTCGCGTATTCTCCATGTTCATGACCCGAATGTAAACAGAATAATATTGAGTCAGAGAATGTTGAATCTCGGTGCCGAACTCTAATCCGTTACCACGACATGATTTATGCGACCGGATATAATATCGTCGAATGCACTTCTTCGAATGCATATCGGAAAAATAAACACAGACAAGCTGAGCGAGCAATCGTTTATTTACGTGAGAAATCGTCGTGTGTTCAACTAATTATCGATATTGTTAGTTTTTGAATTTCAAATAATGTCCCTTTCAATTATTCACAATTATTTGTTTGACCGAAGTTGGCCTCGACTTTTTTCAACTGCCACTCTGTATATTTCTCCAGCTCATTTTATCTACTCTAGAATTCTCTATTCATTCATATGTCACAAAGTGTAATGGTTAGCTGTTCGCACGTTCAGATGTTATCGAAGGGAGACGTATTGATTTATGCCATTCTGAAAATCTTTTCTCATCACTTGATGGTTACTGAATTGACATCTATCAATAACATCAAATCAGCCATTGAGTACCTGGAACCCGAAGAGCCTTAGCAGATAGTATTTCAATTTATAATCCTCACAGGTTGTGAATGATTCATTCGATGTTAATAAAAATCAGATGCAAATACCTAACTCACGGTATTGTTATAAGACTGAAATAGTGTTAATTTTTTAGTCTAATTCTGAAGGATCCTCATGATTTTCATTTTTGACATTTAGCCATAATAAAATTTCTTCATTCGGAAACATAAAATTTAAATCATTCTCCATCTCAATTGCAAAATTTTAACTTTTCATATGATTGTTCCGTTTCATTGATAATTTTGAGGAAGCACATGTTTGTAGTCCTAAAGTTTTCGGGTCACCAGTACGATTAGAATAAAATTAAACCGTATCATTGCCAAACATCTCGAAATACAAAACAACGAAATGATGTCACCGGCTCAAAATGAATCTATTTGCATTTGAAATCATGTTGGTGGCAAGAATAGCTCATGGCTAACAAGTGGCACATTTTTGAATCCATTGGAAATGTAAATTGACAGTCTGGAACGTACTCGATCTAGATAATCAGTTTGTTGTACAGAGGGAATCGAATGAACAATGAGGGCTTACAATATCAGGTAGGTACCATCAGAAATCAGAAGTTGTACGCATGAAAGTTGAAAAATAACAGAGACTATCAATTGAAAATGTTTGTATTAATATAAAATCAGTGAGAATCGTTCATTTCCAGTCCGGATGTGTAATAATCAAATGTTATCATGTGTATGTATCAAATATTACTGATGTACAACAATAATAAGCAAGAATAAGAAGAATAATTAAGAATATAGATATTTGTCTAATTCTCGCATCTCTCTAGCTTCTCCACTCAAACCACAGTCTGTGATTGTGTGGTCTGGTTTTCATCACACAAAGCAAACTTTTGAGAAGAAATCTAAGGGAGTTCTGTGTATAATGACAATAGTTTATATAACTTTAATATTCATTGGTAAGAAAAATGTCATGGTGCGAAAAAAATCAAGCATGGCTTCTAGATAGAATCAATTTCTTAATGAAAAACATACACCCAAATAACTGATTACCTTGGCTTGAATTGTCTACTACTTCTGTAAACTTGAGATGCTCTCAAATTAAATTTTATACATGTGACGATTTGGAAATATTAATAAATGATGAATTTTGATTCCACACGGGATATTTCTCATAATCTTATTAGTTTCCCCAATCACGTGGAGTTGATCGTGGATAAAGATTCACTGCAATAACTTTCAAGACATTTTTTCGTAACTTTTGGCACTCTTCATTAGGAGTTTTGGTGATTTTATTCATCTTATTGAGTACTTAGCATCCTGTTCAGAAGAGGCTTTAATTCACAGTATTACAGTGAGATTATTACAATTTTTCTATGTGGTTTCATTCTGAGAATACTTAGATACCTGAAAACAACTGAATGTATATTCTGACCATTTTTAGATGACAGTTCGACAGTTCATCTTCATCTTAGTTCATCTTACTCACAACTTTGATATCTCTCATCTTGAAATTAATACTTTTTCGAGTAATTAGGTAACGCTTTGTATGGTGATTTTATTGTCATTGCCGAAAGAACGCCAACGGAACCATTGAATCATAAAATTTGGTCAATTTGGGAATGGTGTGCTACAAATTCATTGAAATTGAAATGATGAAAATTCACATATCCCAGTTAGTAGAATTCCATTTGAATGAGATAATGTCCACAATAGGCTGAAGCTGTAGGTTGACAAAACAAGGCCGTCGGAGGATACTACATACACGGAGAAAAATGTATTGTAGACGTCTACGATGACCTCATTGTAATTTACTCCCTTTCGATACGCTACTTTAATGTTCTTGATATTGGTATAGTAAACTGTTAGCCAAACTGAAGATATAATATGCCATCATACTATTTTCTCTTATATTTCTAATACACTCATTTCACTTAGTTAACACCACATCCGAGAATTACGGAAATACAATTTCGAAGTTATTTCCGAATCTTCAATGATCATTTGGCAGACATTGTCCTTATCACTGAAGTCATAAGTTTCACTTATTTCAACAGTGTTGCCAAGCATCTTCAATATACCTGTTATAATATTGAGTATTCTATAACCAAACATTATTTTTGTCAGTTTTTGCTGTAAAAACAGTGCTTACCGTAGAACTGGTTATCCCAGTCCAACATCAGACGAATGTTGTACATGAACCATGAATTGTATGATTGTGAAGTGAACAGTATTTTCTCTAATTTTTTTCATATATATGTTGTTAGCTTCCAGAAGAATATGAACTCACTATTAGTAGAAGCATATACTTAGTGTCAAGACTGGAAATCTACAGAGTTGTTAGTGGTTATAATTCATTCGTAATGAAGTTTGATTTCCTTATTTCTCTTCGTGTGCAATAATTACATCATTCAACAGCTTTCTGTAACTTTACAGCTCGATAAATGCGAATGAATGTTAACAACGATGACATAAAGCAATCGACTACTTCTATTTTTAGGTACATTATATACCCTGATGTAGGTAGGAGTTATAATGTAATGTTAAATAATTAAGTATTATTGATTTGTCAAGGTTACTGAGAGATTATACACAAAAAGTCCAAGCATTCTCACTATCACTACTTGGAACTGTATGATATTTGGAATGCAGAAGAAATAAAATCATCACAACATGAGAAAATTATTGAATAGTGAAAAAATCAATCTTGAGTGTTTGACGAATAATTTTAAAAAAGGAACTTCGAATGGACGGTCGTGAATCCAATCAAGAACAAAATTTTGATAGATTCGAGGTTTTCCGTTGATTTGTTACGCTAGTGTATATTTTTATGGACTGTTTTTTTTTTCTGATGAATGTGTTGAATTGTTCAATTTGATATTTTTGATCAGAATCCTTTTGTATGGATAAATATAGTATAAAATTTATGAATTGATTGGCATTGGAATATTGTGTTCTCATTTCTCCACATCTCCGTGACCCTAACCATCAAAGAGTGTTGATAACATAAAAATATTGAAATGTATCGTTTCTGAACATGTGCCATTCTCTCTTGTTTCAGATGGAAGGATAGCGCCAATTACAAATGAAGAAAAAATGGAAAATACTTGAACTTTACACTTAGGACTATAGCAGAAGCAAATCGATTCCATTTTTTACGAACTCTCGACTGAAACGATCAACATGAAGTCAATAAACGTCAGTCTCATATCACTGAAATGCGTTTTGTTCCTAGTGTTTGGGGGTAAGTACGCATCATCCACATCTTGTGTATAGATGATGTTCATACTTGTTCAATTTTTTCCTCCAAAGTCGTCTGCTGATATCGAGAGAGTAATTGTTCATCAGAAAGGGTAGTGTTTGTAGGGGTGGATATTTCGAAAATTTCTTCGGACATGTCTTCCTTTGTATCATGGATATATTCATTAGAATATATTTTTTATCACCCAATTGCCAAGCAGGTCCTGATTTTGAATATTCATTTTCAGTTTTTGTTGGAATCAGTTCACAAGAACGTTAGATTTTTGTAAACTGTTACTCCTTGCTATGATAATATATGAATATAGTTTCTGGGATATGTGTGCATGATATAGAAAAAAATCTCCTACAAAAAAGTTACCGAAATATTAACCATGCACCAACCTATGAATACCATCTTTTTTGGTTAAACCATTTTCCTATCTTTTCCTATCAGCCAATGACATTTGAAGCAGTTCACAAATTCTTGTTATTTTTGCTCTGATTTTAAACCTGCTACTGTGGAAAAATATCTTCCGAATTTACTATTTATGTGAACTTATATGTATATTCTCCCTCTAGAATTTGTTTTTGTTGAACTATATCAGTGACACCATATATATCGACTGCGATATGGTTTATGTTCATGTATAGGAATAACTGAATTTATTTTTAGCGGATCTATTATCTTCATTTGTGTAAACGAGCACAACTGACAAGGTTGAGAAATTCGAAATGTTACACACAGAATACGCTTTGTTCATCTTCAATATACAGAGATTTCAGCCAGGCTAAATTTCATGCATATAAACATCGCAGAAATACAGCATCGCTTCCTTCTCAATATACTCAACACTTGTCAACACTTGTCACAGGGATCATTAAATCACCCCTGTGATGGTTAAAGTCGTTGCTCAACGCTCCTATACTCACCTTGGTCCCAAACTAAACAATAATATTCTGGAAATGATCAAATCAATTGTCAATATTCATAGTTTCCAGAAGAAATTGAACTAATATACATTCTTCGATATCAAAGATTTGAGCTACTACGACTATTCCAGTCAATGTAACTATGAAATTGTTAATAAAATCACTTCTTACTCTCGCTTCTTGTGTTGATCAATTATATAATAAATCCTTGAAACCTTTGAAAGAATTTTGAATTCTCTGGAATTATATATCGTATTGATTGTTAATGTTTTCAGCATGTTGTTTTTCGTGTTCTCATTTTTTAGTATGTTATTTAGGGTGTGTTAAATCTCTCGTTATCATGTCAAATTTTACACTTTTTCATTGTCAATCAATGTATGTACAAATTTCTCCTGCTCATCAATAACGATAAACAAGTACACTTGTACTTATCGTTGTCTTGAACTTTTTTTTATTCATATTCGTACATACATCGATGTTTGTTTTGAAATAATATATTATATCGAGATATGATATTATTATCATGACAATATTATATCGAATCATATACAGGGTGTCCCAAACACCTGTATATCTATTGATGTATAACAATGACACCCTGTATATCTATTGATGTAATAAATCTTCTATACCATTTCAGCTATAGGAAGCCTGTTCCCGTTCCTGCCGCTCCACATGAACGACATCGGCCTGTCGAAGGACGAATCCATCCTGGTGTCGATCATCTCCCCCCTGATCGCGCTGCTGGGGCCACTCGTGGCTGCTCCTTTGGCGGACCGGCTGGCGGGCGGCTTCGGGGGGGCGTCGAGGAGCAAGTCGGGCGGCTATCTCAGGGTGATGATTTCGGCATGCCTGGTGCTGGCCACGGTTTTCTATTGGCTGCTGATCGTCGTTCCGCCAGTGGTATGTCAATCAGTCAATCATCAGGATTTATTGTCATTAGTGAGAAAAATACCGGGTGCCCCATGACCACGTGACAATCTCTCGGGAGCATACATGAGTGGTCAAGTGTTTCCATTATGTCATTACTAAGGGAAAAATCGGGCAACGAATTAGTAATTCACGATTAATCAAATTACCAATTGCTTGTTCTCTCTTGTATACTGTTCTGAAATTTAGAAATTTGACGATAGAAGTGTAAGTTTTCTTCAACGCATCAACTTTTATCACGAATAACATTTTCTGAAGAATCGATGATATAAAAGTTAACCATATAGAGCGAACTTTTCGACACTCACTTTATTTGTGTTCGTAGAAAAAGTATTGTTCACAACTCGAGTTGTAATGCAATCACGCACTTATGGAGTTACACATTCGACACTACGTGGCTACGTTTGTAACTCTCTCCACTTCATAGTAATATGCAGTCTATAACTCTTGTTACGTCTCTCTTGCATATATATCTTCTCTCTACTCTTCTATAACTCTTGTTGTGTTTTAATATGTAAAAATTCAGGTAGGGTTATCTCATGCCGTAGTAGGTTAGCAAGGTGGGTGGCACTTCAAGTAGTGGGAAAACCAATGTATTAGACAGAGGGGTCAGAGTGGGGGATGAGGTCGACCCACATGCGCCAAACTATCAAACTCGGGTAATTTGCACGCAAGCTCATGAATCATCAGCTGTTGCTTCTAAGAGGCTAGTGATGATAAAATGTTTTTTTTTGTGTTGGTAATGGTCCTGCGGTGCTTTACGGATACACAGTGAACGCAGCGTCTTTATTTTCCGGTCACTTCGATGGAAATGATCCAGTTAGAAAATGAATTGAAGAATTTGGTTTATCAAAAAATTTAAAAATAGTCAGTCCAGCGTAGGATACGCTTTTGCGTCACTTGGGATAGTAGACAGAAACACAATGGTTCCCAAACTCATCTGAATGTCGACCCGTTTCCCTCACTGATTTTTTCTAAAATTTCATTCTATCTGAGGTTTATTCTCCCACTCAAAGAAATCAGAAATTGATAATCAAATTTTACTACTATTCTGATTGCGATCTGCCCCACTAGTAGTATTTTGCCGAAAATCTGTTTTATGTGTTCATTTTTCTACGATAGTCGCGAGAGTCCTGCAATGAAATCAATCAGCTCGTTATTTTGAATTCATACATACTGAGTTTAGTGTGAAAAAAATTATCAAAACGAGGAATATAGTACTCTAATCAACCTCCTTTGCATTAGAGCAAAAAACTATTTAGATGAACTAATCGATGTTATTTATATGCATAGTAATAAGTAACCTAATGGTAGTATAAACACTTGAAGAACAAAAGAGTACTCGTTTGAAGATATTTACTTGGATGGTATCCCAACCCTTTACATATACACTAATGAATACGCAAGGGCTGGATGGAATATGTCGGAACGAAATCATGATGGAGTTTGCTCAGTGTGTGGATAATTATTAACGTTGTTGCTTTTTTGTAGATAAGGAGTCCGCCGAATGTTTCTTTCGTGTGCGATGAGAGGGGTGGATTTATTTTACAAGATCGTTGTGGGAAAGAGAGAACTTGCTTCAATTGGGGTTCCAGTGTGAGTATTCAATGATTTTTTTCTAATTATTTGTCTATTTTGCGTCCCTGATGAAGTCATTATGACAATGAAATGTGTATCGAAAGCTTCCCTCCTCCTAGGGATGTTCTGTTCTGGATGTTCGGCTGAAAGACTAATATTACTTAAACCACACCATATTTGAAAATGATGGGATTAAATTTGATATATATGATTGAGGAATGGCTGCTTTTTTTACTGCAAAATTTGCCTCTGTCACTGCAGTTATTTTTGAGGATCAGTTCAAAATTGCCAAGCATCTCCAATATTTCTGAGATTATATTCTGCACTATTTACTTGACTGATTAATAATTTCTAAGTGAGAAGTAATACACTCTCGCACAGTTAATATACTACTGGAACTTCGCACTGCCGCCAAAAGAGTGCATAAAACATGTATAATAATATACAAAAAGTTTGCTTTTGTATATTTTCAGTGTTGATATCCTGATTTTTTCGCAGAAAGGCTCAGTTCAAGTGAAGAACTGTATATTTTCCTGCAACGCCACATCCTCCTATGCAGGTGAAATGACAACGATTGCTCCAGACGAAGAAAGTCATGAATCCATCAACGAAAGTGACTATTACGATAGTGGAGATGGCCCGCTCATCGAACCAGAACTGGTAGGTGGGAAATATACAGGATGATTTACCTATGGATATGGAAAAATACTACGATTGTCACGCACAATACCTACCTATCCAGGAATATTTAAGTAAGAGTTGCAGAACCTCTGCATCACCTGCACTAAAATGATTTCACAATCGGTTTTCTATGACCTGTACCTATTATCCTCGAATAACGATTAATTGTCATGGTAACTTACCAATCGGATTGAAGCATCCGATAGGTGAGACAACAAAAGTGTACAATTTTCAGAGATAATACCAATCGACATCCACAAATAGCAGTCTATTTTTGTTAATGTTTCATCATAACGATTTGAATTTCGAAATCTTCAATGAGATCTTACTGAACGGCATAGGTGGTTGTAATACATCTTCGAATAAGCTCAGGTTGCATCCATGACCATAGTTGCATCTAACATACGTGAAGAAAATAATCGTGGTATTTTTTTTCTCGTCGTCTATTTCGTCATATGTTTATTTTTTCATGCTTTTTGTTCAATCTCTATAAGTATTCTCACACAGGAAATATATTTAACTTTGTTGATATCGTGTCTATGGAATTTCGAAATAACTCAACGAAACTGTTCAACCCTCATTATTTTTTAGTTTTTTTTTTTTAGTTCATATACTCACCATCACTATTATTTCTATTATTTTTATCATTGTTATCACTATTCATAATTATTCATATTCATCTCTGTGTAATGTGCAATCTGCACACTAGGTTTAACTTTACATTAGCGTTTTTATGCTTTGGATGTATCTTTCCCATTCTGTAATTGGCTTCGGCTGTTGAATGGTGTACTACTAAATAAAATAAAAAATAAATAAATAAAATAAAATTATCTTTGGGGAATGTTTTGTGGCAAGTATAGTGAAAGTGTTGTTTTGATAACCCGCATATTGTTGTTCTTGTTGCAGTTGGCAACAAGGTTCTTGTTTTCAAAGAGGATATTTGATTTTACTGTGTTCAGGGGCATTTATTTGTGGGTTTCATTTTGAATAAATATCATAAATCCACTCGGATTGGTCTGGCATTTCATGATAAAATTTTTTTCATGATTTTTCATTTTTCATGATTTTTCATGAAAAATAAACATCATGTATAAAGTCAAACTAAGAGAGATAAACTTTCCAGGCTTCGAATAATTAGAAATATTTTTGCAGCCCCCAGCTCCAACGAACGAAACAGGTGCTTTTGTCCCTCATCCCCATATGTGCTATAGAAATGTTACAGGGGATATGGTATGTGAGGTTTATACAGAATACTCTCAACCCATAAACTTCAGGATAAGCTTGAACAGAGATCCAAGCAGTGATAATAATACGGAGGAAACTTGTAAATATTCTTTTGGTAAGTGAACTAAAGGTAAATGACAATATGAATATTATATATACATTCTATATGTTCATATTGGACTCCACAAGTTCAAACCTCAACATCAAACTTCAATCTAAGAGTGACGAATGTACCCAAATAGAATGATTTTGAATTTTCAATTCAATATATATGTTATTTCATATAGCGGGATGATTTATAGCCCGTTCTTTATGGTCTGGTAAATAAAAACCTGAGTCAGCATTCTTGAACACACTTCGTGAAATTATTATTCACTGTTCAATCGAATTGTCAAGAATGTCAAGATTGAATTTCAGCAATTGTCACCGGTCAGTGTTCATAGCGGAAAAACATCCAACAATAGTGTTGCCAGCTGACTAATTTTGGTACCTCAAAAATTTTTCATTATTTTATTTCACTAATATTTTCTTGCTACTTATGTCCTCCGATGAATCATTATTCCTTCAAACTTCTATTGACTATTATTATCACGCAGGTACATGTAACTTTGTCTTGATCGTATTTTTGGGATTTTTGAATGAATCGACACTTTCTTATCCTCATTACTGTAAGAGAAATGAATGCTTTGTTTCTATTATTGTTTCTGTACTGTGTTCTACTCTGGTGAATGTCCCAAGTTCTGAAGCGTCAAGTATTTTTTCTGACGTTTTCTCATGTACGTCTTTGTGATTTTTCTACGTATTTTATAATACGAGTAGTTGCAACCTTCAGGGATTTCCCGTATATTTTCGCGCCCGTATTTCTTGAGGGTTATTTCTAAAGGTACCAAGAAATAGTGGATACTGAAGTTATATATTTTTCCATTATCCAAAATTTTGAATTAGTTCGGCAAATGTCATATTTCATATATTTTGACATGTCAATTTTTTTTTCAATGGAACACCCTGAATCCTATCTGATGAGAACTATATTTTTTTATTACGAAAATATATACCTTCGCTTCATTTCATTCATCCGTTCTCGAAATAGAAGAGTTCAAATATATTGAGAAATTTAAATTACTGTGCACTAAAACAGTGAACCATACTGAAGAACAGAAATAACAGGACCTGTCGCCATTTTCGTTATTCGCCTATGAAATTCATGTTTTCATGGATTTTTTAATTTTTTTTTATCAATTATATTATCATTCAATTTTGAATTTTTGTCATGAAATTCTGATGATTCAGAAAAAATATAAAATCTTTGTACTCACTACCCACTATTTTCTGATATCTTTCGAAATAACTCCTGTAGGTGGGGTGCATCAATATAGTAAAATGTGATATTCTTCGACATTTTTCTATGTATTTTCCAGTGGACGAATTCCAGTGCCGCCTCAATCCCGAGGTGGTGAAAAACCTGACCAACGACGGTCAAGACGAATGTCAGCCCGTCATTCTCTGCGAAATCCACAGGCCGTACACCAACAAAGACAGTTTGCTGCGGAAGTCTCGCTGCGGCTACGACAACATCAGCTTCTGGCTGTATCTTTTCATTAGATCGGTGGCGGACATTTTCCCAGCAGCAGCCGTTGTGCTTTTAGCCACCGCTGTCGTGATCGCCACAAGAGAGACGTCAACCGGTCAGTGTAACAATTTTTTGAATCATTCAAAAATGAATGTCTGATTTGTCAAAGTTACAATTCGGAGACTATGGTTGAATACTCAAATACAAAATGAATAAAAACCCAAAAAACCACAACAATATTTAGAAAAGTCTAAATACGTATTTCGGCAACTAAGTTGCCATCCTCAGTAGACCTGAAAGGTAAAAATGATTAGCGACTCCTCAGTATCTTTCAAGATATATCTAATAACTTAGTTGCCGAAATACGTATTTAGACTTTCTTAAATATTGTTGTGGTTTTTTGAGTATATATTTATTTTGTGTCTGATTTGTCGGAAAATGTATACCTGTCTGGAGTTTTTCGAGATGGGCCAATACGAATTGTCAGTTATTATTATCATTATCAAACTCAAGATGAATATTTCAAAACGGTGCTCACAAAGTTGCAGAAAATTTCGAGTTTTATCGTCTGATTTGTTGATGATTCAGAACTGGAGTCACCTAGGATCAGGATCAACAATAAGTGGCTTCAAGATGGTGGTTTTGTTTGAGAAAGTGTGTATCTAGGTGTTCTTAAGATCCATAATATATTCCCGAGACTTTGTTTATTTGAAATATGTAGGACTAAAACGTGAAAATTCAAAATTGCGTGTGTACGAAAACGTACATATATATTAGGGGTTTTTTAGGTCGATTTCCCAGTAAAAGTTACGAAATGACAGCTGGCGATCCTGAATTATTCCATAATAAAAATATACTCCTGGATGAAAATTTTTAGTAAGAATTTGAAAAAAAAAATATATCATTTGATTTTGTTTATTTTTTATTCGAGTTGTGTTTTTATCTTGATCATCATCTGATATTGATTCCACCAAAAATTCTAATGAAATTCATGCTGCACATGGTGAAGACAAAAGTTATATATGATTGGTATTCCGCTTTTTCTTGTCCAGTCGCTTTTAACCTTGACATATTGAATGAAATATTGAATAGTATAGACCATCCATTACTTACTCTAACAGAAAAAAAAAACTTTCATTAGCGAAATTGGGAAAGGGTCATTACAGTGTCATAATCATGAAATTAAACAAAAATAATAATAATAAGCGAAATTGTTGTTTCAAAACTTTGCCAAAATTTTCCCAATGCCAATCAAACTTTCTCTATTTCCCCCTCTTCCAGGTAGAGGCGACATGGGCAAACAGTTCGCCGCCGCGGCCCTCGGCTTTGCCATCTTCCCGCCTCTCATAGGCGGTTGTGCAGATGGCAGATTCGCAGACGCGATGGTCTGCTTCACTCTCCTCATGGCCATCGCCGTGATAATCCTCCTCTTGGACGGGTGAGTGAGACACAAAAAGAGCAATAATTGCGTTTTGTTACTTTGTTTTGCGATTCTTTATTTTTGCAGTTTTTCTACTTGTTTGAGTTCGTTCAATATTCTATGTAGTAAACAAGAATAATAGCAATATTTGCGCATTTAAACTGTGTTACACGATATTCTTTTGTATTGTAGATTTATTGCACTTCCATTGTCGATTTATCATTTTCAATAATAAACATCACTATTTGCAATTTTCTATCGCCCCTAGAATATGCTTACAAAACATCTTATCGATGGTCTTGAGTTGATACCACGTAAGTCAGGGAATTTTAATCAATTTATTCAATTTCAATTTTGGCCGGTATCGTTATTGTTTCATTTGGTCTCCAAGATCAAAATCCTACCAAGTCTTATACTGTCACAAACGTGGTCTGAATACACTTGTTTGAGCTCTATATCCTTGTGAGAATGAACGAAGATTAATAATGAAAAAAACAAACGTTTTCCAAACGCAGCAAATACGCATATTTAGTCATCTTTGAACTAACATAGATAATTAAAACGAACACTTACCTACTAAAACTCTAAATACAAAAGAAATATCTTCGGGCGCTTGCAGTCAGGGCATTTTCTAAACTGCCTCGATTCCTATTCCAAACCGAACAGATACTCGACTTCATCTCGACTTTTTTTTGAACCGGTTTCCTCATACTTTTCTATTGAAAGTGTGAAAAAGCCCGGTTATTTCAACTGTTGAGTCAATATCATATTTGACCTCAATGTTTCAATGGTTTTCAACGTTCGAACAAGAACTTGATAATTTTTGGGAGAAATCTTGGTATTTTGTGACAATACTTGCAGGGTGTTATTGAAATGACAGAAAATATAGTTATGAGATTTCTGACATACCATCCTAACGTCAAATCGTATAAAAAAGAAATTTCCGCCATAGTAGAATGGCAATTGGAGGATGGAATATGTTGACGTAGGATAAACGTGTGTCGGAAGTAAGTTGCAATACAAAAAATTATCACTTGTAAATGACTAGAACTATACGATACTATCATGGAAACGCAGAAATTCAGTTTCGAATTCAGAATATTTAGTTACACAAAAGCAAAAGCTTTAAATTTCAATTAGAAATTACAAAATTTGCGTTATATGCGCCATATATTAGTATTAGATGTTTTCCTACTAAGGAGAGATCTATAATTTTGTAGTCCAACTTTGTTTCGCAACATTTTGCGATTTCAACGTCTCTCAGTTGTTTAACTCTAGTAATGCTCAATTCCCAATAATGAAGATTACCTTTTTGTATATTCTTCATCAAATGAAAATCATCTCACGAAACAACAACTCATAAACAATTATGTGTCAAAAGTCATATTTTTATCATCATCGAAAACCTTGTCATATTTAGTATCTCAAACCTCATTGGTATTTTCATTAGAGTGCGACACATATAGATGTGGTATATACAGTACGTACATTGTATTTTATGTAAAATATAAACTGCCAATTAATGAAAAATCAAACTCGGGTTCTGCCCAAAAAATCTGATCACCCTGTCAGTTCGACAAACCAAAAATTCGACGACATGACATGCCTACTGAAAGACATTATCTCCAACAAAACTTATGCTTCTTTGCAGTCGTATGCCTTTGAGTCCTCCGGAGTGGTGGTGGCACACAAGGTGCGGACTTTTGGCACTACCGATGTCTTCAGTGAGAAACTACGGATTCGAAACTGCAGCTCTAGGGGTGGTTTTGCTGGTGCTGGGCATTTTCTGGAACGCCATCGACTCGTTTTTGCCATGGTGAGCAGCAATCGATAACAATCATGAATAAAGAAAATTATGGATATAGCAAGTTATATGCATAATTTTCTATTCGAAGTTGCAATTATGCATGATTGCAAATTCACTCATTTTCAATCAATAAATCATAATTGCGAGTTGAAATAGGCTTTTATATATTTTTCCTTAGATTTGCACTGGCATCAATTACCTATAATTTTCTATTCAACATAGATATGGTGATTGAACTTAATCATCCGACAAAACTAGCAATTGTACATAATTTGCTGTTCGAAATGGTAGATATACATATTGTTCCAATTCAAATTTATAAATAATTTGCTATCTGAACTGGCAATTATACATAATTGGCAATCATTCATCCAATTTCTTGTTATCCTTCAAATCATAACTGCTAGTTGGTGTGAGCCATTATACATTTGTTCGATTTTAGCTATCATAGATGTTTTTCAAATTCTGCATAATTGATTGTTTGCACTACCAATGATTTGTTCATTTGCAATCTCATATTGACGTCAATTATACATAAATAATAATTCAAACTCCCTGAATCGTTCATAAAATTTCCAGTTGTAATGGTAATTATATATATTTCATGTTAATTGTTTATGAGTTATTAGTTTTTAGTAGTTAACATATATGTTCTAATACAATTTGGGGATATTTGAATTACCAAGTCGCCTCAAGAATAAATATCCCCTATCAACTTGTTACTGTATATATAACATACAATTGGCTATAATGAGCATTTTTCAAGTACTATCAGCTATAATTGTGGGTGATTGTTTAAAAATGATTTAACTTTGTAATCAATCATCTATTAGTCAACATCAATTATATTTTTAGGCACGTGGTAAAAATCGTAGGGGGAACTCCTCTAGTAATCGGCCTAACGGTCACCATGGGAGCCCTGCCAGCCGTGGTGTACCTCATTTTCGCCGAAAGGATAGTCGACTATTGCGGCCACAATAATATTCTCATCTTCTGCTTCGTCAACTACATCTGTCATCACTTAGGTGAGTACCGATCATGCTATAAACACCCTGTCCTAATGGCATATAGTACACTGATTTTGTAGAGATCTTAAAATTACTAGCATAGCGAAATGAGAAACAAATTTATTTTGTCTGTCAAAAAATTGAATCGGAGCAACTTGTAATACTTTTTTTAATAGACTATTGTTGAGACTTGTAGGTGAAAATCTTGTGAGCAAAAGAATGCTGTTGAATGGATATACGAAATGACTTCTGAATCATAATTATAACGGATTATGTAAATCAAATATTATCTCAAAGACTGTCTGTAAATTATTCGAGATTCTAGTTTTTGTGTAGGATTTTCTCTCCTCGTTTCTGAAAAAAAGAATAGAAATATAAAAATTTTGTTGAAACGAGAGCAGGATCGTTCCCGAAACGTCCACTGAAATGAGTAGAAGTGGAAATGAAACCGTGATAACGCTTGTGTAGAGAATCTACAAGTGTGTTGGATCCCCTCTCTCTTCAACACATGGTATACTTGGCAGCAGTGTAAAAAAGTAAAAAATTGAAAGTTGATACATGGACGACAGTGAATTAACTCAACAGTGAACTGTAGTATGTGCTGAATGGGATTTTTAATGAGGCAAACTACTTCTGTATGCAATATGTAGCCGTGTAGGATCATCGTCACACTGACACACGAAACAGACGTTTGACGTTTGACTTGACTAATTTCATCTTATCGTTTGTTCACAGCTTTGATGTATATAGACGTCGCCGCCTACCTGTTTCTATGCGAATATTTGGAAGCCTTCACTTTGCACGTGATGTACATTACCGCTGTGCTGTACTTGAGACACCTCGTGCCGCGTAAATTCACCGCTTGCGGACAGGCGTTGCCGATCGTCGCACACTTTTGCCTAGGTAAGTTGGGGAAAATGTAATTATGTTTCTGGTGCAACTACTCTGTGTACTTGCCTATCCAATTTTTCCAACCAAAATTCTAACGTACAGCCAACTTTAAAACAGCATTTCATTCATGGACAACAAAATCAGCATTATCGATAATTGCACAATCAGTGTTATAAAAACATTGATTCAGAAATTTAGGTTGATTCACAATTGATGATCAAACAACCTGATTACAATGTCAATACATCAATTATTTGGACGGAAATCTGCAAAAATCTTCTGGGAAGTTCCATAATTTGAATGCCATTATTGCGGAAAGTACTGTTAGTAATTTTGGCGAAACAAAAACTTCATCATTGACTGCGCCAGTTACTGATGGACGGTCCAATTTTGTGGATAATTGTCAATCAAAACGGGCGGATATGACATGAGTCAAATGACTCCGTTGATTATAATTGACTTTTACAATTGGGAATTTGTATACGATTACAATCTAAACATAACTATTTCGATACAACTTCGTACTGCGACTTCAATTTGTAGGTGAATAATTTAATTTTGTGGGAAAATGGCCTATTACAACCCGTAATTTTGAGATATAACTCGAAGTTGATGACTGACAATACAAGCATTCACAACTCTCAGTTTTGCAAACTGCAAATAATATTGCAATAATATATATAATATAATGATAAGTACAATATAACACAATTTTGCTGATGTACTGATAGCTAAATTTCACAATTTTGACCATGATCATAATATGGTTGAATAATTGATTAATCGATAAATATTCACAATTTCTATTGCAAATAGCAAATTATGTATGATTACCAGTATCAGTTTCAATTGATATGCACATACATAAATTACATAACATACATAACATTCATTTATTCATTTTATCTTCATAAACTTGTACAATATTGTTTTTTTCTAATTAAATTGGTGGATGAAGTCGATTATTATTATTATATGCCAATTCAACGTTCAAATGGCCATAATTGCCTAAATATCACAATCTGAGATATGATTGCATATTGTAACAAGCAATTTTGACCGAATATGAAGTATATTGTCTTTATTCATTGTAGGTATTTTAAAGCTGTAGTCCACGGATTTGAAAAAAAAATATCTCATGATTTTGAGATTATTTTCTGTTGTAGGTAACTGTTGTTGTAACTGAAACATAATTGTCAATTAAAATCGAAATTTCATCAAGATTCCAAGTTACATCTCCATATTCTTGAATCACTCCCAATTTTGAAAAAACTAGATGATATTTAGAATAATTATACAGGGTGTTGATTAATTGGGTGCCGAAAATACAGGGTGAGGATCCTCAGGTGATTTTAAGGAGAAAAGCTTATATCAACAATGTCCTGAACCTCTTAGTTTTTGTGCTATAGGGTAGATAGATATTTTTATGAAATTTCGACCACACCTTTTCATCATCAAGGAGAATGTTTGAACTACGAGATTTTATCAAATCTCCACCAGTGACGCCCTCACGGGGTTTGAAGGGACAATTTTTGAAAGATAAAATGGTACGCCACTGATTTTTCTAA
The DNA here is from genome assembly GCA_963576655.1 of Gastrophysa polygoni. Classification (NCBI taxonomy): domain Eukaryota; kingdom Metazoa; phylum Arthropoda; class Insecta; order Coleoptera; family Chrysomelidae; genus Gastrophysa; species Gastrophysa polygoni. The sequence goes on along the minus strand of OY755084.1, from coordinate 10,705,062 downwards.
AAACCAAAATCATTTTTGAAATCTTGAATCATTTTGGAGCAAATTTGGTTTCTACACTCACTTTCGTATAACGCACCATTTTCGCGAAAAAAAAAATTGTAACCGAAATCGTTTTTTTGTTTTTGATATTTTGTTGAAATTCAGCTGGCACCCACTATGAGTGGAAACACTTTGTCTTGACACAAAAACTAAAATATCTACTTTCTCCAGTGAGATTCGCGTAGGCATGATAAGAAATGAGTGATGAAACAATATGATAAAAAAACCCTTTTTTTCTTGAAATTCCTTATAATTTTTTAAAATTGAAAAACCCTCTATCTCAAGTACTAAGATGTTCAGGACATATATTGATATGAGCTTTTCTCTTTGAGATCACCCAAGGATTCACACTTTTTATGGTAGCAGAGCAAGCGGGGTTTTCGATAGTATTGGTATCGCGGCGTATATAAATTTGCACATTTCACTATTGAAATGAGATACAATTGAAGATGAAGTGATATATTTGGAGCGCCACAAGGATATATCTGTGCAGAGCTTCCTCTATGCATGTTGACGGTATTTCGTATCGGGATCGTAGTTCCAACACAGTGTCAGACACGATGCTCTCTCTCTCTCTCTCTCTCTCATATACCTCAAATAATTCATTGTCAAGGCTGTATCGGCTAGTTCGGGTCGCCGAATCACACCTAGATCCAATATTGGACGTGGTCAGGTAAATTGGAAACAGGTAGGGCGTGGCCACTACCCACCCCCAGGTGAAAACAGGTACAAACCCTCTGGTCATTGTCTGCAGCAGCACAAGAAGTGACGTCAACCACAGAGGACCCTCTGTGTGTGTAGATCGAGAACTGGATGGACAGGGTACCAATACTATCCAAAATCCCGCTTGCTCTACTACTCTTTATTATCGGCAATCAATTAATTAACACCCTGTGTAATGAACGCACGTCGGTCTTTCGATATTTGACTATCATGTACTTTCTTTGGTTGAAACCATTTCTTTTTCAGTTATTTCTGATCATTTTTGATTACTAATCTTTTTTTTTTTTGATTTCTTCTTGATTATTTTCTCTTGATGATAATTTTGTAATATTCTGTTTTCAGGGCGGTGTATAGGCGCCGCTCTGGGCGGTTTAGCGTACTCGTCCGAGTATGACGCCGACAGGAGCTTCCAGGAGGTGCACAGGGCGTTTGCGATCGCGGCGGCGGTAGCGGCCGCTTTATATTTCCTCATCTACCACTTCTACCTGAAGCCGAAGTGCGCTCCCCCGATGCATCTGCCGCCCGATCCGGCCCCTGCAGTCGTGCAAGGTAAGGCGATAACCTACGTTGATGATTTGTTAGTGAATATTTTTGTTACATTTTTATTTTATTTTATTTATTGATTTATTTCATTTTCATTTCATTTGTTTTCTTAACAAGTTTGTCTTCACTAAATGTCGAAAATAGTTCCTACTATTTATTTTATGTCTGTATTATATTGAGTTACTTTCAATTGATTCTTCAGCTTCCAGAAACTAATGATTATTTCTACGGAAATGTGGAAGGGCCAATAATATTTCAATTTTATATTCCGCTTGAATTCCGAGTTGCGACTCGGAATATTATATTTAAAATTCCGATTTTCAACTCGGAATACCACTAAATTCCGAGTTGCAACTCGGAATATTAATATTCTGAGTTCAACTCGGAATTTAGTGAAATTCAGAAATTAAAGCCGGATTAATCCCGGAATTTAGGCGAAAATAAAATAATTTTGGCCCTTCTACGCTTCCGTAGATAGTAGATTTATTATTTATTTGCAAATAATGATGAGAAATGATTTTCAAATTGCAAGTTTTTAATTCTGTATTGTTAGATCAGCTACAGCTACAGGAAGAAGATTCACATTGAAAGGATATAACCGGGTATTTTTTTGTGTATTTTCGTATTGACAATACTTGGGATACACTGTTTAATCAGATTAGAAATATGGTTGCTAGAAATGAATAAGATTTTTTTTAATTACAGGTATGAACGGAAATGGATCTTACACCCCCCTTAGAGTGTATCACAACAGCAAATCTAAGAAAGGGCACTTTAGATACTAGGTTGCTTATTTTTTTCACATAGTTTTGTAATAAATATTTGGAATCTCATATTCTTGAGCTATCAAATGTAAATATTGATTTGTGGATTGCCAAAATGGACAATTATTTTCCAAATAATTTTTTTTCGATTTCATAATACTGCCAGCACTAAATAAGTGTCCAATTTGGAAATCATATGCAGACAGAAAGCTTATTGTTATTGTGAGAGTTAATTTTATAACATATTGTATCTACTTTACTTATTGACGTGCTTTAAATATTTCCTGTTGTACATTTTTTTATAAAGTTTTGTATTTATTTGTTTTTCGATTCGAATAAAAATATGCCACCATTGTTGAGTTTACTTTTATATTATTAACGCTCATCTGACTTCATATTCGAACTGAGCACGTCAAAAATACTGTACAGAAGAGAATAAACCTTTCCTGTTTTTGTCTCTTGATAAATAATTGGACATATTCCACATTAGGACATTAGGACATAGCACCTACAGCTCTATCCATTAGAATGAAAAAGGAGCAATGTTTAAACTCACTTTGCGCTCAATGTTTTCGTCTTGGTAACACGAAAACGATCGAAAATATCTAGTCGAACACACATTCTGCACACGAATATTATAGTAGTGTGGAATTTTCAGCAATGCAGGCAGGCGTTTGCTTATTTTTCTTAAATATGCTGTTATCTTGTGAACTATTAGAATTACGGTTCATTTAAATCTGTATAGAAGTTTCCAACCCATTCTGAAACCTGAAGCAAGATTCAACTTTGTTGTAGAGGCGCCAAATTTAGTAGTCTGAGCCGAGGGCGGAATATAAGCACTAAGCAGAAGGTCACTGGTTCTAGGACACAAAAGTGGAACTTGTTGACCCACTGCACCTCAGGCTGAATATTTATGATGGCAACAATAACCAGAAATGATGCAAAATCGAGCCTTTACACGCATTTTTCACCTTACCAGAAAATCTAGTAGGCACATAAAGAACATTTTCCAGGAATGAAGCCACACATTTCTGCTATTTACAAAATCTTGATATATTGATATTTTCTCCATTACATAACAAAATTATTTACAATACAATAATTCCGAACCGAACAGACTTTAGACGTTAACGTAAAAAATATCCGAATCTCGACAAGAGATAGCAGCAGCATCAATTCGAAAATAAAAAAAGAAAACATATGAACATAAACTTTTGTGCCAAAAATTACACCATTGTGTGTTTGATTTCAATTATACGTTCAATTCAATTATATTCTCAAACTTTTTTTCCAGGATTCAAACCCTAACAAATTCACACAATGTTCTCAAAAAAATATCTCTGTATTCCCAATTTCACAAATTGAGAAAAAAATTGCCGAGTTTGAAGTTCGAATTTTGGAAATTAAAATTAAACACACAGCGGTGGCTCGATACGCTTTCGTAAAAAAGGAATCATCCTCGAGAAGTAACCAATTTCAGCTAAAAAACGAATAAAAAAATGATAAAACTCACGCCGAACCGTTCTGTAACCCGAACTTGCTTTTAGCCAGTTCGTCTATCTCGTCAGACTTTTCGATAATGATCTTTGTGTTGAACAACTTTTTTTTCTCCACCGGGTCCAACGTGTCAATTAGCGATACCAGATCTTCACCATTCGTCGTCTCGCCGTTCATGCAGGGTTCCGCCTCCTCCACTTCCTGATGGACATCATCTTCGTGGGATAGAAGGCTTTTGGCACTGCTGCCTTTTGTTTTATTGTCCTCAACCCCCGCGTCATTTTTCTGGATATCATCCTTGGCATCGTTGTCCTTGATGTTGTTATCCTCTCCCACCCTTTTTTTTTGCGTATCATCTTCATGAGATATCTTTTTTGCACCGCTGACTTGTATTTCATTGGTCTCGTCCACGTAATTTTTCTGGACATCATTTCCGTCGGGTTGTGACACCAGGACCTTGGGCTCCACCTTCACTTGCATCCTCTCTTGTTTAGAGGGTTTTCCTTTTTCTTCATCTCTCACGGGACAGTCGGATACTACCATAGCCATCTCGGGAGCCTTCTGCAGAGGTGGTGGGTCGTCCGGGATCGTGATACACTCCGAAGAGACGTTCTGCAGGGCGGAGAAGGATTTGACTCGCAGGAACGGCCTTCCGGTTCCAGTGGGAGTCGTTGCCGATGATGGGATACCTGCAGGAACAACGATAATGCTAATGTAGGTGAACAAGACGTAGGGACGGAATGAACATTAGATGAATTATCACTATCCATTAGACCAGCAGATTTTTTTTTCCGAACAGCGTAAAGTGGGGATTCTCGATAATTTTAATGAGTCAGTTTTGTTCAGTTTAGTTTGGGGATGGTTTAACAGCGAATTCCATTAGAAAGAAACTAGTGCACTCGGTGTATGAAGGTACTTATTTTTGATATGTAGCAGATAAAGAAATATATATACCAAGTGCGCACCAATTTTCCCAATTGAATTCGCTATGAGTTCGAGATTATATACAGGTGTATCAGGTTCAACTTTGAATAACTTTGTCAAGACAAAAAAATTAAAATTGTTTTCTCATGGAGAACATAGTTTTCTATGCACGGAGTATGATATGAGTCCAATAACTCGAGTCCATAACTTTACCGAAATGAAGAAATGAGAATAATTTTTTCAACTTGACATTTTTTGAAATCCCTGTCAAATTTAGAAGAAATGGCATTCTTCACATTCTCACTTCTACATCAACATTATAGGTTTCCCTTTCGTGTTGTCCACAGATTAAAAAAAAAAACAACTCTAAAATAGCAAAACTGGTCATTTTTCTAGTCAATCGTGTAAATATCTGTTTATTTGGAAGTTATTATTGAAATGTTGCTTAGTGTGTATCGTTTCGCATGTCTAATTATTTCTCGGTGGAGTCATTAGCTGAAACTCCAATTTTCGCCCTAGCATGATCTTTTTTATCTTATCATAATATTTTTCAAATTCATTCATCTCTTTACCGAAGCCTCAAATCTAAATCTTACAACATTGACTCTTCTTCTGAAGTGAGCAGGATCCAAGAAATCGTCAATTCGAAAAATATCCAGTCGGGTTGAAATGAAAATTGCTCAATTGGAACCTGTTTTATATGTGAAATCCGTGGCCTACATGAGAAAATATATAAAGAATTCAATGAGGGTGTTCCATTGAAAGAATTAAGTTTGTGTCTTATCTCCAAAACCATACCACTAAAAAAAATGAATATGCCACTGGATTCTGTGCAAAATTCTTCATTAGATGAATACTGTCTGTAAATTTTTCAAGGAGGTGGTATATTCATTTCTCTAGTTTTGTATGGAATTTCCTCTCATCGTTTCTAAAAAAAAATGAAGTTTTTATAATCATTTCAATATATTTGTAGGAAGGACGGATTTATGATCTTTCCCAAAATGTCACTGCATTTGAAATTCAACCTTCAGATACCTAACAGAGACATTGTCTATTTGTCAGTGACACCTTGTTTTTCAAGCTGGAGATAATTACTACAATTTTTTTTCATTTTTCAGAAACGAGGAGAGAAAATTCCATAAGAACTAGAAAAATTATTATACCACCTCCTCGAATACCTTACAGACAGTATTTAACAAATGGGATGCACTACACCTGTCAAATTTCAAATCGATCGGACGATTAGAAGTGAGTCAAGTTCAACTTTTTACTGACAGACAGACACCGGGATAAGTGAAACACTTAATCAAAGGTTGCAACTTGTGAGAAAGGAGTTTCCTGTACCTTTGGAGACGTGGCCGCTGGGTCCCGCCACAGGCCCCACCTGGCGCCACTGCTTGACGGGGCCCGAAGTGGTGGCGTTAGGCGTTCTCTTGAAGAACGACACCGACGGCGGCAAATGGATGCCCGACGAAGAGGTCGCAGGCGGCGGGGGCGGAGATGACGACGGACTCACGATGATGACGTCATCGTCGACGGTTGACGCCGATTTGGACCCCGGCGCCGGCGGATTCTTACACGGGAAACGAATGTTTTTGATGCCTGAAAAGTAAGCGTATTAGAGATGGGTAATAACAGATATCAGAGGTCGACTTATCAATTCGTCGATAATATTCAATGTATTGTCTTAGACTAGGTTCGCAAGGCGATTTCCTGGTTGCAATGATTGAACGGAGCGATAAAAGCACACTGATATGGAATGTCCGATTTCGAATTTAATATTTTTTTAAACCTTTCTCTAGCTCTGCTGCATCAGTATGGCAAATTTGGTTGAAATTGGCCAAGCTGTGCCACTATTGGCCCGTTACGTTCGTTCGCTCAGCCCAATAAAGCAATTCAAACATTGGAGGAATACTATTGATATATTATCATCATCACTATTATTGTTTATTATCCCAAGACATATTACATTGCATGATGGCAATATATAAAATAAGTATATGCACATACATACAAGCCTTGAAAAATAATCACAACTATGATGAGATAAAAAATGCAATAAAGTACAGTTAATAATCAATGAAAAATTCAAAAGAAACAATAGTATTCATTTCAATTATTTAATTATAATATTATTCGAGTCTGTTTTTGGATTTTCTTGCATATTTTTCAATTAATTGGGCAGTAAGTTGTATAAATTGATTCTCTTTGATGAATTATTCGTTTGCCAATGATTTATAGCTACATATTTGCTGTCAATGAGTTTATTTGCCGTGTTTCATGTTAATGAATTATATTATTCAAACTTCACTGAAATTCAAGTTTCATATCTTCAATTCCTCCTGCACGAAGTGAATGGAATATTGAAATTATAATGAATACCAATTCAATGGATCAATGGACCTTTAGGCTTGTATATATTGAGGGTTAATTCTAGAAAATTTAAATTGAAAATTCATTTGATGGTTCATACCTCACAGTTTCCTTCTCAAATTAATCATCATCAATATAAAGACATAAAAATTTGTTATTGTTACATATTCAATGAAAATATTTTTATTTGTCTACAGTTCATGTTTTATTCATTATATGTCTAATTTTATATGTCAAATGGACTAGATCGAAATGACTGATTGACAACAGCCGATGATGAGATGAATCATTATATGGTGTGGGTATGAGATCAATATATCTAGTTACTCACTCACACAAAGCTATTCCATTAGCGCTTTTTTTCAGAACTCACAAGTTTGGTCAAAATTTGAACAATTTCTGAGCATCATTAGAAAAGAATTCAAGAAAAAACTATATCACCTTGGTGCACTTCCACGTCTTGTTGCTCCTACACAAACCCTCTTCGGATTATAAAAACTAGTTGTTCCCCGATATTAAAAAAAAAATGGAAATATTGATATAGATGAAATACTGAAAAACTCACCGACGATGAATTCCGACCTCAGATTCTTCCTGATCTGAATCAGCGAATTGATGGAAGTGCTCAATATCTCCTGCAGCTTATTGTGGACGACAGCCAGTCCTTCGACGCTCGTTGCGTTCGCCTGAGCCCTATTAGTAAAAACAATGCGGTCAATATCGATATTTTCACTCTTTTTGTTGGCGAAACCCGCTACTCACCCCTACCAAACACATGCCCTGACCAACCTATCTGTTGATACAACTATTGGCTACACATGGCCCATATTTATACAAACACATGCCAGGCCTACCCACCTGTTGATCGAACTTTAGACTGTGTATATCATTGTGAGTCGGGCTCATACCTTGAACGTCAAAGTTCCGCAGCGCAGCCCTGCAATATCTGAGTCACCATCACATACCCAAAAAAGAAATTTTTCATTTGTCAGTGACACCTTGTTTTCGAAAAAATGACTCGTTCCCGAAACGAACACTACATCAAGATAAGTAGAAATTTTGATGTATATTCAATAAATTTGTCTATTTGTTTAAGGTGCCACTGACAAATAGAGAATTTCTCTTATAGGTATCTGGAGGTTGGATTCCAAGCATAGTGGCATCTTGAGACTGATCATATATCTGTCCTTACTACAAGTATATTGTCTACTCGAGCACAGCCTACCCACTTGTTGATCCCGCCCAACACAATCCACCATGCGCGCCCCACCCCTACACACGCCCCACCCGCCTACCTGTTGAGCTGCGTCAGCGTGTAGGAGAGGTTGGAGTTGACGCGCGCCGCCGCGCGCACCGTCTTCTCGAACCACTCGTGCTTCATGGCGGGCGGCGTCGCGACGACCGGCCGCAGCGGCCGCAGAACCGGCGGCCGACTGGCGCCGGTCTGAGGGCGCACCACGGGAGCAGCGGGGCGCGGCGTCGCTGGGCGCGGGCTGAGCACCGAGGCGCCGCCGCGCGGGGTGTAGCTGGACGTCGACGGCGCTACAGAAAATTAAAAGGTATTTATTTCAGGACGAAGAAGTTGGGAATTGAGAAGGAAACAGTTGTAATAATTTGTAGGAGTATACAACCCTCTATGTTTGAATAATGAATGTATATACGTGCAACGATGTACAGAAGACTGGTGCAGTCACTGATGGTGTTTTGTTCCCACAAAAATGCTAACGGCATTTTTCGTTCTGAGATTGTAATTATGTAGTTTGATCATAAGGTCTTTTGAAAATACCAGATAAAACCAAATTTTGCATCAGAACATTATTGTTGCAATGGGAGGGAGATCCTTAAGGCGTATAAGTTACACGTATTCTTTAGAAGGTTGAACCATGGATATAGAACAAAAAATTCTGATGCTTGCTGGGATGTAATTTTGAATCCTAATATTGTTTTCAATTAGGAATAAATTAATTCTCAATTGTATACCATTGGGAATTTGGAATACTTGACGATACGAATTAATAATGATAATAATAATAATATTTCACGGTTTCCAAAATGCAGAAACTTTTTTCAAAAATAAGATTTGGTGCAAACTTATTGACCCCAATGACAGATGAATAAAAAAATACATTTTGTGAAAAATGAAGAAAAAACTAGCTCTTTCGCATATGAATTCGAAATGACATACTAAACATAGTCCATAAAATGACCAGTATCCCAGCACGAATACTTATTGAGGAGAATAAATATTGTAAGTAATTGAGAATTATCAACTAGCAGTAATTGAAAACGAAAAATAGTTTCTGTACATTCGATTTCAAATTCTGATCTTGAAATATCTTGAATGACAATAGCGCAAAAATCACCTATACTACAGAAAAAAAACTATTTACAGAAATTCATTTTCTACATAAAAATTCAATGACATTAAAGAAATCTATGCAAAAATTATATAAAACACAAACGTACAACTTGTTTTTATTTTCAATAATATCAGGAATACCTGGGAATATAAAACTGAAAAAATAATATATACGAAACGAGCACACATAACTCACTAGGTGACGAGGTGACGAGGACTTTTGGCCTTCGAAGTTGTCCCATAGGTCTGATGCTTACGCTCCCTACTCTTGATGTCACAGTCGCGGGGGACTGACCAGCAATTCCCTCTTTATTGGGCTCTGCCGATTTCGGGGTGAATCGGTTGGTTCCAGAATTATTGAGTTTTGCTGGAGAAAAAAATTGTTGAATTTTTTCAATAGAACTGAATAACACTAACACCAATATTTATTTGAAATAGTGATAAAATAGTCATTTTTGACACAAAAACAGTGATACTGTCTATAGGTGAATCAAAGAGGAGGTATATTCATTTTTACAGATTTCTTCAGGACCTTGTTTTTCAAAAAAATTAGATGAATGATATATTTTATCAAATATCAAGATTTCCACTAATATCAGCGGTAGAAGTTTCGGGAACGAATTTTCTCCCGTTTCCAACACAATAATATTTGTTGAAATAAAAATATGATATTGAATATTAGTGAATTTAAATTTTTTTCGAGGTGTCACTGACAAATATAGGATTTCTGTTTTAGGTAGCTGAAGATCATAAATCTGTCCTTACTACAAATATGATTTTTTTAAGTTTTATTTTTAGAAACGATGATAGAAAATCCCAAGACATCGGTAATAATAAAAACAGTGATTTTTCAGAAGAAGTAATAACAGTTGATCGTATATTTTTGATGATTATATGACGATTTTTCACTTATTTGATGGACGCTTGACCATCTTTCAGGTTACCTACCGAAACTCGATGCTTAATTGACAATTTTTAGCGCTTTCCTTACATTTTTCACAGATGAAAATGTGTCGGTTTGTTTCACGTTATTTTTACTGATGCGTGGCGTTCTTTTCCGCACGGTCGAAGCTTTCCTATCTTTTTATGGACGCGTTTATATCAAATACCTTTTTTAATGCTTTTTATGCACCCTTGACGTTTGAGTCATGTTTTTTGCGCGTTTTCTCATTGCCCCATTGATCACGATTTTTACAGAGCGTGACATTTCCCCCACTCCGGACGATCGATTCTTCATTTATATTTTTCATACTTGATGCTCTATTCGTTTTTTCGGACACTTGACGCTTTATTCATGCTTTTGTGTTATCTCAGGTATTTTTGTACTCGTGGCCTTTTTTTCACGATTTTTACCAAAGTTACACAAAGTTACGTTTTTACTGCGCTATTTTTTACATTTTCACGGATTCTTGTAATTTTTTCACATTTTTGACGATATTTTGACGCTCGCGTTACTCTAAGGGAGTCTTCCTGATAGAGGGCGATAACGACCTCTTGTGAGCATTGGAAGCTTTCAGAGGAGCAGTAGGAGGTTCAGAAAATAAGAGAGCATGAAGACAATCTAGACGGCTGAAGGCAGACAAATTCTCACTTAAAATATTCGGCTTCAAATCGCGCAGCCTCAGAAACCGTACAAACAGTCCACAGTATTAAAAACCTAGATTAAATTCAGCCAAAACTTTCTAAAAATAAGAAACATTGGTTTAAAGAGACAGTTTCTAGCTAAATTGAATAATAATGATTCGTTTTATTTCAACAAAAATTTTCTTTCGTTAACTTTGTTAGTTGATTTTCAAAACACATGTGACTGAATTTTCTTATATATTTGCAATAACTGTTTTTGAGGCAAACAACAGAAGGTGGGCTGAAAAATATGGAGAGTCCTGGATTTTTCAAATCTCAAAGTGGACGATGGTTGCAATAACTTTGAGAACATGTGCTCTGAGGGATCTCCCGCATTGCTGCCTGGCCACTCTAACCGAGATTCGTAGAGACGTAAGAGGTATCCAAAGTGAATCGACTAAGTCCTACTACGTACAGCGTTGCCAGCCCTCCGAATCATCCGTAAACCGACAATTGCCGACGTCGAGATTGGAAATCGTTACCTGCGACGGGATTGACGACCGGCGGAGAATCCACCTCCCGGAAAGGGTCGTAGTCCGGATCCTCTTTGATGGCGTTCTTGCGACGCTTGCGTTTCGGCTCGCCGGTCGGCGTGTCGGCCGCCTTCTTCTTCGTCGTCGGCAGGCAGCACTGCGTGTAGTCGGTGTGCAGGAAGGCGTTTTGGTCCTGCACGCTCGATACGCGACTGGAACGAGAAATCAGGAGAATAGTATACTGTAACTTGAGCTACAGAAGGCAACATATTCATAATATTATCTCTGTTTTGACTTCTATTGATACAAGATACATATTTTCTCTGCCAAAACTATTAGTGACAGTTACGGAATTTCACACTTGATATTGCGGCGGATAGTTTTGTTATTTACGTTGAGGTTTGCATTCCTTCAAAGTTTGATATCTAGGAGGAATATAATATATTTGTGAATGATAAATTATGAACTGGTTATTTCTATCAGTTCAAGAATAACTATTCTGCTTATATTCTATTAGGGCTGATGTAAACGAAAAACAAAAATTCGTTTATCAATGGAGCTGACTTAAGACGGGCGTTTCACCAAAATGGTTTGGCAGACCCTTTTTTCAGCATGCTTTCCGGCCTTGTCATGGATTCAAACCCAAAAGTAATTGAATTAGTGTAAAGAGGAAGGTTCAAATTAGGGAATGAGTATTTTTTGGAGTCAAAACTCTTCCATTTAAAAAAGTTATGGGTCATTGAAAAATGTAAACATTGTAAAATTTGTGTCTCAGAATCAAATGAAATTACCTCATTCTATGGAACCAAAATTGAGGAATGCTTCACCAAAATATCAGCATCTGAAATGCCTTCCTTCGAACTAAAAGCATGTTTGAATCTGAAATTTGACACAAGGACGCTATTTATGGTTTATTATGTTAGATTCTGAAGGAATTTCGTTCAAAGATGAAGTAGAAAACATTAATTTGCGAGTTCGGACCGGTTCGTACTGGTTCGTACCCTACCTAATAGACGGCGGTACACACGTACACACGTAAACAACCAGCAGATGGCATTCACATCGACCCGCGTTTTCAATGATACGAAAGGTTACAAGTTAAACGAATGTGTTCGATTCTTGAATCATATTTATATATTACTCATTATGTATAATTCTTTTCTAATTTGTTATGGAGCAAGAATTAGTATAAAATATCGTTTCATCACCTCTATGAAACTCCTCGTGGAAGTAGAAATATTGATGCCGTGTTGCCAAATACTCGGAATTTTCGCAAGTTCGAGGATATCCAATGAAAATTAAATAATATTTGCGTCAAAAAAAATTGCTATATCAATTTTTTCACTTCTACTGGACTTCGACAATGTCTGTCTGTCCTGTCGTCCACACAGTTCTTTCCTATCACTTTGCATTTCCTTGTCTTTAGGAAAGCTATAAAACTTTGTACCAGACACAAAGCCCTTGCACTTATTGTCAACATTACAACCATACACTGGGCAGCTCATCTTCAATCAAATTTAAACTTCAAAGTTGATTATTTCGAAGAGATATTTTCTTGATTTGCAACAGTAAACACACGCAAAATATAGCCCAATAACACCAATATTCTGAAATTTCTCACAAGCTGACGTCACACTAGCCACGCCCACGTGCGTGGTAACTATGAGTCAGAATATAGTGATGATCCTTGTACATACTATCGGGGTAAAATATTTGATGCTGGGGTTCAGCAATAGAGCAACAATTGTCAATAAGATGGAAGTCAATAATTATTTACAACTACTGTTTTGCTGTGAAATATTTTATACCCTTGGCAACACTGGTTGGTACAGAGTTTGCAGATCGTTTTTGCTGGTCTCTGGCTCACTTGAGTCGTTACCTACCCCGCTCCTCTCATACCTCTCGGGTGAATTCGGGTACAGGTCGGTGCCCAGAGTCAACGCTCAAGTGGCGTATTTTTTGCCGTAGGTAAATGACTCAGTCATTGTGCGAACTGCTTTGCCTTTTGCCTTCACAATTAGCATGGTCGGGCATAGCAGTATAAACAAGGTCTAGCATTAGCATTGGGGAAGGCGAGACTTATAATCAGATCAAAAAAATATATGAGAAATATATTTTTGAAATTGACTACGCAAATGGGAGCCTTGATATTTCGAATGGAACACCATATATATTATTAGATTTTCGGATTCTGAAGAAGATTCTGAGCATATTTGCTGTAGGATGTCCTATAGCTATCTTTCACTGTTTTTGACCTAAGAATCAATACTGTCAGAATGTTGCAATTTTTACTGCTGCTTCCTCGAGTGCTTCTTGAAACATAGTCATCTTATTAGGTTTGGCGCATATTGAATTATTATTATACGGGGTATGAAAAAAGGTGCGTCAAACTCGGGCACGAATAAGATCGAAAAAGTCGATTCTTTTCAAATGTTATATCGATATAAACCAGGATAAAATTGTCATTGTTAGGTTAATCATCATTTGTGTTTGACAAATTTGAGTCATGTGGCCCACTACAATCAAATTTGAACAAATTTTATTTTCCTTCCGAAATATCTCATAAAATATCTTCATCAATTTTCCGCATGCCCTTGGTATTATCATGGTACACTGACCATGAATGGAGAATGGTTTCTAAATCTTTCCTCTCGTATATAAATATGCCATTCCCATTACTTGAACTTCACCATTTCAATCCTATAATTCAAAAAGGGACATATTATATCATTCGGAAGGTAATGGATGATAGAAATTATTGAAAAAATCGAATTTTTGGAGTTTATTTGTACCCGAGTTTGACGCACCTTTTTTCACACCCTGTATAATATTGATTCAATATGCACGAGAATTCATAAGATACCTGCTCAGATACCTGTGTGTTGGTAAGCCGCTGTAGAAATTTCAGCTTTCTGTCGTAACTGGCAAGAAAAATGTCGCATTTTCGCCGTGGAAAATCAACAATCAATTCAAATGTCTCAGAATTCGAGAATCTAATGATATATAGGGTGTTCCATTTGAAATTCAAAAGTTGCTCTTAGTAACACTAGATCTGGCAACATTGCACATGTGAAAATATTTTCAAGAGCTAGATTTTGACATCCCATTTCCGTACCCAAAATTTCAAAAATATATTCTGCTCCGTTCTCTAGATACTTCTAATACGCCATCGAGAAGATATTCAGTACGAGCCGTGTAGCGACAAGTGCGGAAATGTAACGAGTGCTTGAAATACACTTTCCAACGAGTTCCAACGACAAAGAATATTTCAATTATGAGCATTATGAGTGTTTATGAGACATGTTTCTAGTCAGTTTCGCTCATTGTCGACGGCTATCCAAAATATAGCAGTCTGGAACGAGAATACCCAAGCGGTGACCCGTTACAGTGACCGATCTGATGAAAATACCTGTCAATTTCATGATAATAAATTTGTGCGCAGAAAAATTAATTCAAGTTCATCGTATCGAAATGACTCAACTGTGTTATGTCTAGGGATTGTCAAATTCATCGATAATTCTCGATGATGTCGTTGTTATCGATATTATTGGTATCATCGATATGAAACGATAAAGTCGATAAACTTGATCTTCTTGAATTGTAGTGGATTCATATTTTGAGAGATCGGGATGCGGAATGAACCTAGATATATGATAAGTGGGGGCATAAGCACCATGTATATGTGATCATATCATCAGTTAAATTCTCTATTGAAATATCATTACATTCATCATCGCATCGATCATTGATGCGAATGTGCGTTTGTGAAAAATTTTCATACTAGTGCGTTTTACTTTACATTTTCTTGTTGCCATAGTTCGAAATGACATAACAAAAACATCACTTTTTTTGTTTATCGATAGAATGTTCATTTTGCTTACCGCGCATATTATTTTATTTTATTTTTTATTCGCTTGTTATTTATTTGTTAGTTACATTTGTTATTTGTTACTTGTTAGTTACCCATTGTGTTTTTTCTCATTTAGGTGAATAAATTATCAATAATATCATTATCATTATTATTATCACCTCCCTACCTACAGCGACTTTGTCACAAGAACACGTGTTCGAGATCAAATACCTGTTATAATATTGTACTATTCAAAAATACTATATTTCAAACTCTACAAATGCCTGACACAAATTTGGTGTTTACTGTGGTAGGTACACAAAGGTGATCGTTGCAACCATGTTTATATACTATCATCCTGGAAGCAGATATCGATATCGATGAAGTAATTCAGAATGGGTTTAGAGCCAATACAAAATAAATATGCGAATAAAGATATTCAATTCTTTTGTTCCGTCGAATTCGATCAGAGCCGTCGCGATATATTATATACATATAGTTCGACAGGCCAGTAGAAACGATTGAAAAACATACCTACACTTCAATCTGTTCGGTTCTGCAATGCCTATACAGGGTGTGTCATCAATGCTGCACGAAAATTCAAGATCGATTTCAGAAATCGTTTCAGAAATGTTTCCAGTGGATTTTTGTTAGGTATACCTAGTTATCCGATAAGTTATCCGATTTTTGTAAGTATACCTAGTTATCCGATTAGTTTGCTGATCGATCGGCTGTAGCTAAATAGCTTCCTCGAGTATCACAGATTTTCTTCCAACAGCTATGCATAAGTTTGGTTTTCATTCTGACTTTTCTCATATTTTGACCCAACAAATCTGACCTCGAAGTTTCGTGCAACAATAATAAAACACCATGTATAAACAGCGGGCGGTCGGGGTGCCAGTTTCCAGCTCTTCATCTTGTTACAACAAATGAAAGCTTGTTTAATTTTTGATATTTTGTTCATTCATTTAACTTGCATGATATGATTACAGACAGACAGACAATGGGACAGGTGGAACAAAAAAAAATCTCCGGCCCCAAAAACCTCCATACTAAGCAATTTAGTTTAGAATTAGACCAAAATCAAAAAAATATCTGCCATTTCGGAGCCGCCATGTTGAAGTTTCGAATTTTGACATAAAATCACAATCTCCGACCTCGAAAACCCCACAACGAAAATTCCTAATCTAATCTGACCAAAATCACAAAACTGTTTCGCCCTCGGTTTCGCCATTTTGAAGTCATGTTGAATTTTGATTTTTGACACAAGTAATCATAATGTCCGACCCTAAAAACCCCCAAATGAAAATTTCGAAAAGAATCTTACGATATAATCACAAAACTGTTCCGATATTTTGGAGCAGTCATGTTGAATTCTTAATTTTGACAAAAAATTTGACAAAAAATTATAATCTCTTCCGAATACCCCATACCGAATAGACTGGGATCATTATGAAAAAAAAATGGTCATTTCGGGGTCGCCATGTTGAATTTCGGGATTTTGACAAATAATCATAATATCGATATGACCCCGAAAATCTCAAAATACAAATCTTTAATAGAATCAGACCAAAATAAGTGTTCCGCCATTTTGGAGCCGCCATGTTGAATTTTCTATTTTTGACAAAAACTTCTAATTTCCGACTCCAAAGACCACCAGACATCGATTTTGAGTAAAATCTGACGATAACCACAAAACTCGTCCGCAATTTTTTTCATTTCATAATGCCTTGTCGTGAAAATTATGTCCACCTGCCAAATTCCTAATCATTCGGACGATTAGAAGTGGGTCAAATTCAACTTGCAAGATTTGATGAAACTAAATGAGAGCTTGTATTTTTATTTCGATATTAGGGATTCCTGATCTTCGTATTTTTCTTCTTATACTTACGAAATTGACGTTTCGTAAGTATGTCAACCAATCACCTGTCTGGATTGTATACGAAACGTCAAATTCGTAAACATACGAGGTGGAATACGAGAGATCGGGAATACCCCTCTTATTCTTATAGATGAAAATTCAGTGCGAAATACCCGCGTTCTGCCAAAGCCATCAAGATTTATCTCTGAGAAAGATAAATATCGTCAAAGTAGTCGGCTCGGTTCTACCACGCTGCGCGACCCGCGACATAAATAAATACTCACATTGTCTGGATCGAGACTCCAGACCTATAAAAACAACATACATATAATTATCTTGCGCGGACAGTAACAGCAACCAAATAATATAAAACTTCTACGTCGATGCGACGCTAGTATACCGACACCTATTGAGAACATGCCAGAACTGACCAAAAAGGAGGAAACTACAATAAGGCACCAGCCTTAGGAAAATAATCATATTTTATTACGATCGGGTATCGCATCGCCATCTAGACAGAGTTTCAGAAGTAGGCAGTGAATCCCCGCTCTTAATAACGAAATAATAATGAATAATAATAAATAGGTGTCCAGTGATTCCGTGCTCATAGCATTAGATCGTATTCCTTGGAAAATTTCAAGTTGAAAGTGCCTTATATTATTGTCCAAAACACGATAGTTGAGGAACCAACCATATTGAATTTGATAGTAAATCAACCTGCTAAGCTATGTAGTAATTGTTTTGTTATAATTTTCATGCTCTGAGATTAGTTTCTTATCCATTTGTGTATCAAGTTTTTAGGGCTTCATATAAACCAAAAAGTGAAACTTACGCTGGGTGTTAAGAAGTGAGAGTAACCTCTAGGGAGTTACAAAAATAAGCTATTAGTAATACACGGTGAGTCAAAAATGTGTACCGAGCTTTCTGGGGGTGATAGAACATTGAAAAATAAGTGTAGGTTGATGATTAAACTCATGGCCCAAAATGCATATTAAGGGAGATATATCCTTCCAAAGTTGATAAAATTAAAATATTTTCCCCGCATAACTTCTGAACGATGAAAGCCACCTGATTGAAATTTTGTGCATGAATGTATGTTGTCAAAATACATTTCTTCGTCACACTTCCACATTTCTGATATTGTTTTAAAGGGTGTTTTCAGAGGTGAGTCATGATTATTTGTAGAAAACTTTTTTCCCTGTATTATTTTTGGTGAAAAAACAGGAGCATTCGATGGAGCAAAGAAAATTACATGAGAAAGGTACTCCTATTCAAATACAAAAAATTGAGCCGTTCGTGAGATATTTGAGTTTTTGTAGTTACATGATATCAGCAGATTGATTTTATTCATCGCGAGATTCATCGGTATAACGATATTTCAGCAGCATTTGCATTTCCGAAGCACTCGCCAAGCATTAGAAGCAAATCAGTTTGTTCAGAGAACGAATAACCTGCCATATTTCTCAAAATCTCAGTTGATAATGGCAGTGGTAAATGACACAGAAAAACCACATGAACAAATCGACTACAACAATGTTGACTCGAATGTTGATGACATGAACGTCAAAATTGAGAACAAAATTATTCATCATGGCCTGCTAAAATATTGTTACCGATGAATCTCGCGATGAATAAAATCAATCTGCTGATATCATGTAACTACAAAAACTCAAATATCTCACGAACGGCTCAATTTTTTGTATTTGAATAAGAGTACCTTTTTCATGTAATTTTCTTCGCTCCATCAAATGCTCCTGTTTTTTCACCGAAAATAATACAGGGAAAAAAGTTTCCTACAAAAAATCATGACTCACCCTCTGAAAACACCCTTTATAACAATATCAGAAATGTGAAAGTGTGACGAAAAAATGTATTTTGACAACATACATTCATGCACAAAATTTCAATCAGGTGGCTTTCATCGTTCAGAAGTTATGCGCAGAAATTATTTTAATTTTATCAACTTTGGAAGGATATATCTCCCTTAATATGCATTTTGGGCCATGAGTTTGATCATCAAACTACACTTATTTTTCAATGCTTTATCACCCCCAGAAAGCTCGGTACACATTTTTGACTCACCCTGTATATGCAGAATTGGCCACGTGACTCATGTAGGCAGATTTTTCAAATATTGCAGGTTGTACTTCTTTTAGCATTTCAGGAACTGTTTGTCTAGTAAAGAGAAATTTTTGAAATTTAAGAACGCTCCTTTCCATTATTTTAATCGACCATTTTCCTGGTGCAATGTGAAGGTATCTTCCCTATCATATCATTCTCCTCTCTCATCAACAAATCATTCATTTATAAACGATATGTTGCCACCCCACTTTAAGGAATTTATAATATATCGAAATAGTGCACATGATTATGAAACAAGGCAGAGCAACAACTTTTACCTTCCTAGATGTAAATTGTCGAACTCTATGAAAATATTATTGTACAAGGGTTTAAATGAATATAACAAACTGCCAGAGGAAGTAAAAGTTTTGAATAACATTCGTGAATTCAAATCAAATCTATCTTCGCATATAAAATTGAATAAAACATAGTACAAATCTAGACATAACGTATATAATAGACTCTTGTTAAGAAAACATGTAGTCCTGAAACACCATAGCAGTGTCAGATTAGTTATCAGTTATAGTTATATGTTTTTTTTTCTTTTTTTCTGTAACAACTTTAATATTGTGAATATCAAGATGTATACCAATTGGAAATAAATTCCAATTAAAGAATAACCAGTAACAGACCCTATTATAGTTTGCAAGAGTATTAGAGTATTCAGTATTTCGGCTGAATGCTACTAGCTACTACTACTAGAAAAGCTATGGTACATCCTTAATGAAAAAAATGAAATACTGAAATATACTCACCTCATTTCTCTCTGAACGTAGTCCATGAAGGAGGAGCAATGAATCCTTAAATGAATCAACTGGGAGGGATTACACCCGAAGCACTTCCAATCGTCGCTATCTCTGATCTCATTCAGTTTCCTTTTATCGAAATTTATTCGGATGCATTTCTGTAATCCACAATAATTCATGAGGCTCTTGATATCAATACAGCTAGCCTGATGGCTAGCCTAACTGGTAATATTTTTCAGTATTGCGAACCTGATTCAGCTGACTATGTTTTCTGGCTAAAATCACCGTGTTCTGCAGGAAATTGCAGTTTTTTATAATTTTTTCTCTCATTTCAATGGAATTGGTGAAAAGTCGAAATAAGTACAAGTATTGATAAAAACTCTGCTATCAATCATTGTCATATAGCACAAAAAATTTTATTTCATGGTCTAAAAATAACCTTATTTTTCAACAATGATCCATACCATTCTTTCCTGCCATATCAGTGCTTTTGAAAAATTCATCTCTGAATACTAAATTGAAGTATACTAAGTATTCTGTACTATACAGGTTTCGCTCGCACCTCCTTTGTGTATTCTCTCTTTGCTGGTTTCACCATTCTTCTCTAGATCATGACTCAGTGCTCCCAAAAGTCAATCGTACAATAGAAAATGTTTCGCTACATCATTTAAAAAAATTACTCAACTTATTAGTGGGAATTTTCACTGAAGATAATGAAACCCATTCCAAAGTGTATGTGTGTTTGTTTGCAGAAATCATTGAAAAATAATTATGCAAGAGAAAGAAAACGTTGGCATTCAAAAAGAGGGATTGTCTAAAAAATGTGCAATATTATGCAGCTGATCACCATAGTAATGGTTCAGGAGTGAATTACGCGTGGCCATCTAGCAGGAAATAGTTTTGAATAGTGCCATTTCCAACTTCCGCCAAACGATAGTATTTTATATGCCCAATACAAGATTATTATGAGTATTATTATTACTGAATTGCTACCAACCTTGCAGAAGACCATTTCACAGGTGGTGCAGCACATGACTTGACCACCCTGGCCGCACCAGCGACAGTACAATTCGCTGCCGTCCTCGTCCTTTTCGAACTCGCCGCTGGTGTAAAAGTGGTAGCACTTCTTGCAGATGAGCACCTTGAGCAGCGGATGGACGAATCTGTTGCCCTGGCCATCCAAGGCGCTGCCCAAATGGACGTTGCACGCCGTGCAGTGGATTTTCGTGAATTGCACCGGATTCTCTGGAATATCGTTTTCAGCAATGATTAGAATATAAAATATTGAGAGTGATATTGGATTAATCTCGAGGGAGCCACTATCCGTTTACAAGTGTTTCATGCTTTCGCGATGATCAGAACTGAATTCAATTCAACACCAGTATTCTACATTCCAATGATTGCATAGCCAGTTTTACTGGCTACTACTTTTACTACGTTTTACTACTACTACGAATAATAAATGTCCCATATATTTTCATTACATCTCCCTATACATTGTAAGATAAGGACGGCCACTACGGATATCTCGGAAACTACAAGAGATACAGATTTGGATTGGGAAAAAAGTTGCGTGATCGAAGGACCAACAAAATGACTTTCAAAAATCTTTGATGTTATTATTCTTTTCAGTTATTAAAAAAAAAACGAATTTTCAATTTTATTATTTTTTCTCGTGTTGGTATTGAGGTTAGTGGGAAGTTGAAGCGAAGAAACATATTCATGGCAACTTTTGATGCTTATTGATACGGCATTATCGTTTTTGTGATCCAACGTTTGGCCTTGCAACCATCATCTAATATACCCATACTGGCCCTCCTTACCTTGGACACAGTGTATAATAATCTGCTGATATAGCCAAATACCAGAGTGGAATTTGATTTCCGGAAGGTCACAAATTGCGAGAGCATGAAACAGCTGTAAGCTGATGGTCGCTTTCTCGAGATTAATTAAAGAATACTCTTTATATTCAATTCTCTCTTTGCGTTTACCGCACTAGAAACTCGATAGATGTCATGGATTGATCGAAATCAACAATGCTTGTTGGTTGCCTATCTACATTCCGATGTTATCCATTTCGTTGCGTCCCGATAATTAGAATGGTTATTCATTAATGGTTATTCATTCAAGGTGCAATTTTATTTTGTGGGTGAGCGAGCGTTAAGCTATGGTTTAATGCTTTGTTATGAAACGCACATAATTTTCTGCCTACTGTAAGTCTACCTGAGCAGATTTTAACAAACCAGCTACTCCTATTCTTGTCTTTCAGCCGACGGACGTCCGAGTGGCAAAACTGACTGTCTGTTTTGCGTCGCCTACAGTTATAACAATCCGTAGCTCTTGCGAGTTTAACAATCCCATGAACAAAATGTATGTATCATACATAATTTTTTATATATATATACAATAGGTCACGAGAATGTATGATAAAACAAATCAGATATATGTAGAAATCTGTGGTATATGCAACCAAGACTACATCGTTCAAGGAAGCCATGCCTTCTAGTTCGGAGAGGAATTGGTATAACTAATTTCTTCAGAAAATTTCTGGAAGGAAATTTTGCCATGAGCCAGATCGCATGCTTGTTAAGAGTAGTCCGACATAATCTATCTCAATCCGCATTTATGATAAGATGATCCGGATATATTCAGAGTAGTACTCATTTTGTACGACTACTTGAACCAATATTGAAATTCATTTTCCAGCTTTTTGTGGGATTTTCTCTCCTCGTTTCTAAAAAATAGAGTAGAAGTTATCAAAAATTATTTCAATATATTTGTAGTAAGGACAGATTTTGTGATCTGCCCCAAAATGTCACTGCGCTTGAAATTAAACCTTTGGATGCCTAAAAGAGAAATTCTCTATTTGTCAGTGACACCTTGTTTTTGAAAAATTTGGAAATACAAATATATTTAATAAGAATAAAACCTCTACTTATCTTGGTGGACGTTTCGGGAACGAATCTGCTCCCGTTCTCAACACAATAAGAATATTTTTCTCTGACAATTTGGTAGACGGAGGAATTCTGGTTACAAGGTGTTTCCATTAATTGATATTGAATTTTCCATTTTCATATTCAATTTTCAGAAGTGGGTGCCAAGTTCTATCTATGAAAACACCTTGTAACCAGAATTCCTCCGTCTACCAAATTGTCACTTTTCAGTAGCAAAACCGACAACATATTGAAAAATTTTGCGAAGAGAAAAATATTTTAATTGTGTTGAGAACGGGAGCAGATTCGTTCCCGAAACGTCCACCAAGTAGAGGTTTCATTCTTATTAAATATATTTGTATTTCCAAAAACAAGGTGTGTGTCACTGACAAATAGAAAATTTCTCTTTTAGGTATCTAAAGATTTAATTTAAAGTGCAGTGACATTTTGGGCAGATCACAAAATATGTCCTTACTACAAATATATTGAAATAATTTTTAATAACTTCTACTCTATTTTTTAGAAACGAGGAGAGAAAATCCCACAAAAAGCCGGAAAATGAATGTACCACCTCCTCGAAAAACTCACAGACAGTATTCAACATTGAAACTTGAAACTGAAGAAAGTTGAAGGCAAATTCAGTGAAAATAAGCTCCTATTTAATTTTCATGTTAAAGTTATCAACATGTTAATGTTTATATAAAACCAACTGTTTATACAAAATGATTGAAATAAAAACAGTATCTACTACTAATTTCAAAATAAAAATCCAAATCTGAAACAGATATCATGCGTGAATAACTGAAAATAAAGTTATTCCTCAATATTTCACTCACTTTGTCCATACGTTTGTTCTCTCAGGGAAATCTCCTCTAGAGACAACCCAAAACTCACTGAAAAAAATTTCAACACAATTAATTTCCTAATAATTATCAATTTCAGTTATTTTTACCTTCAGCCCCGGTAATTTCATCGACGAAAGTGGAAAAAATCGGCTCGCAGAGACTCAACATGCCTTTGGAACCGTCGGTACTATCAGGCGGCGGGGCATCTAGCAATAATTTCAGGAGGTAAATACACAGAGATCAATTCTTTATCGTTAAGTACATCATGCTCAGTTATATAAATTTTTTATTGGCGTGACAAAAATGATTGAGTGATTCATCGTTCCCGTAATTCCATATTTTGCCCTGACAATAAAACTTGATTATTTATTCAGTAGTCTCACTAATCCGGGACTTTAGTACATTGATATGTTCAGTAGTCCTGCACCAAGTGTCACCTCCTCAGAAAATAAAGCATTCAAACAAGGACTACAAGTTGCAAAAATACTGACGAAAATTCAAGACTTTTCCAAGATGAAAAAGATTGAAATCGAAAGGTACATGATATATACAAAAATCCTCATATTACACATGAATACACTATTTACCTTGAATTTTAATACACAATCCAGTTATCCAAAAATTTAAATAATTCAACACACCCTGGTTTTCAACAGTACCAGATTAGTGAGACTCTACTGTGGAGTATTTTTCTGATGATCTCAAAACAAAAAATTATTAATATGAAAATTTCCACTCAACAATTTCGTTGAGGCTACCCTGGAGGAAATGAATTTCCGAATTTTGTTTTGGGTTGCCACGACAATGGAACCAAATAAAAACACCTGATTGGATTCAGTGATGAGGGGAGCCTACCATTGTCTGTGATTACCGGATTCTCTTCCACTTCCATTGATACGTCTGGACAAAGGAGTGACGGGTCAAAATCTTCCATTTCGTCCATATCAGCGTCCATTTCTACTGAAATTGCCACACGAAAATATTTTTCAATTAGGACAGGAACAACTCAATTATTATTGATTATTATTGACATGTAATTAACTAGCCATGGCCTCAAGCCAACTCAAAAACGGGAGCGGAAATGTAAGACAAAAATTACAAGTATAATATTTTATGAACCTTCACAGGTTTGAAATTTTTATTTACGAATTTCAGCATTGCTCTCAATATTTCATTGTGAATGCAGGCATATATTGAAGTATATACAATAAATCCAACAGAAAAATCCAAAAAGAATTGTTTTTTTTGCTTGGTTTTTCGCAAATACCTCAAATATCTTTCACCCAATTCTGTTGTAATTTAGAGCAGCACCTTGAGTTTTCATATGACATGCTTTCTTCATATATCATGAAACTGGGTATAAAATCAAGGGTAGACTCCTTGCAAATATTAGAAAACAGTTGTTTTGAAATTTTGGCATACACATACTTTTTGAGATGGAGGGTGGTGAAATCTTTGAGGAAGATGAATCAAATTGTAGAAAAATTTCTTCCTCTGTTTCCCCTTTATGTAATTATTTTTTTTTAAATGAAAGACCAACCACTTCACTATTGGAGGAAAAAATTAATGAAAACCTGTTTTTCTTGAGAACCTCCATGTCCTGTACCTAGAAAACTATGTGCTCTCATGACTGTATTCTCATTTTTTGAAGAAATTAACCATTATTGTTTTATAATAATAATGAAAGGCCATTTACTCAAAATGTGAGATGATTGAATACAATTTTATACAAATCCCATACACTGATTATTCTACAGGAAATATCTAGGAAAAACACATGAGCATATGAAAGAAGGAAGCTTTCTGAATGGAGACAATAATATTGCTTCTTGTTCAGTAGATATAGATAGAACTTGGCACCCACTTCTGGAAATTGAATATGAAAATGGAAAATTCAATATCAATTAATGAAAACACCTTGTAACCAGAATTCCTCTATCTACCAAATTGTCACTTCAGTGTATAATCCGAGAGAATATTGAAAAAATTTTGCAAAGAGAAAATTATTTCAATTGTGTTGAGAACGGAGCAGATTGGTTCCCAAAATGTCCACCAAGATAAGTAGAGGTTTTATTCTTATTAAATATATTTGTATTTCCAAATTTTTCAAAAACAAGGTGTCACCGAGAAATAGAGAATTTCTCTTTTAGGTATCTGAAGGTTTGACATTGTGACAGTGACATTTTGGGCAGATCACAAAATCTGTCCTCACTACAAATATATTGAAATAATTTTTAATAAATCTACTTTATTCTTTAGATACAAGGAGAGAAAGTCCCACAAAAAGCTGGAAAATGAACCTTCTATAGATATTGATACCAGAGTATT
Source organism: Gastrophysa polygoni (assembly GCA_963576655.1). Taxonomy (NCBI): domain Eukaryota; kingdom Metazoa; phylum Arthropoda; class Insecta; order Coleoptera; family Chrysomelidae; genus Gastrophysa; species Gastrophysa polygoni. Next base: position 10,679,060 of record OY755084.1, on the reverse strand, counting down.
CCATGCAAGAAGAAACTTGTCCCAATTAGTTAATCAGATTTGTTTTTTGAACTGGCCCCTTATTTAATCTACCCCAATTTGTATTTCATGAATACCATTACTTGTTGCTTCCAGAGAAGAAAGAATTTTGTTTTGTTACCTATTTTCAATAATTTTCTGAAAGTGTAGTGAGAAATACCTTGTATCTCGAAAAGGAAGCATGTTATGAAACTTTTGAACCATTTCTGGGCTTATATGACAGGCAAGCAGAAAATAATCAAAGCATCAAAATCCGTACACATCAATTTCCAAAATTTTACATACCATCTGCTGCTGATTTGTCACTATCATCTTTTGATTTGGTCAAAGTTTCCTTCAACAATGGACATTCCTCAGCACCTTTCCCATCAGAACCTTTGACAGGATTACCAACTTTTGGTATTACAGTCTCATCATTTTTTTGTACACTACCATCTTCACCTCGGCTGGTATCCATATTTTCAACTCCACATATAGTTTTATCCTTCCCTTCTCCATTGTTCTCTTTTTCAGAGTCATTATTTTTCACTTCCTCATCTTTTTTATCACACACTTCAGTGCATTCGTTGGATTTATTATTCTCACGTTTTTGTTTGTTGGGAACTGCATTAGATGTACCAGCAATTTCTTCAGCATCATGACTTTTCCCAGCAGTTTCTGCACCAGCAGCTACAATATTAGTAGTTTCTTCATTAGCAACATCAAGTGTTATGGCTTTTTTAACATCTGCCTCTACTTCATTTCCTTCAGGAGCAAGTACAGAAGCATCCAGTTTTTTATCTAGATCATTCCCACACTTTATTTCCTCAGAAGATTTATGCAGCTTCTTTTCTTCAGATATTTTATCACATTCTTTGCCAGCTCTATCTTCCTGAAATTCTTGTTCCTGTTCCTTAGCCTTTTCATCACTTGCACTATTAATTTTCTCACAAATGTCATTGCATTGTTTCTCATTTATTTCAGTCTTGCCGGCCACATCTTCTTCTTCAGAATCATCATTTTTTCCATTTTCATCTGCACTCAAGACTTCTTGTTCTTCTCCAGAATCGTTTTCACTATGAGTTGGACTCAACATGAGTTTTTCTTCCTCTTCAACTTCTTCATCACTATCGTTCTCCAACAAAGTTGAAGCATCACAAATTTCAGTATCTAAAAAGGTTTATAAGTTGAATCCTTATTCTCTTACTGTTGGAAGCACAATCGATGAACATAACCTCACCTTCAGTTTCTAATTTATCCTCATCCATTGAATTCGAAATATGTTTTTCAGTCGCTGTTTTGAATTCATCTGGAATAGAATAAGGTTATTTTTCACTTGGATAATACAGTTCCAGGTGATGTTTATTTTTACCATTAGAAATATCATCTGTGTTGGGGCGTTCTTGTTCATATTTACTAAGTGTTTCTGTAAGTATAAGAATGAGATTTAGTACGAGTAAAAATGCGATATCTTCCGACTTGATCACTCACCAGTTTCCATAATTTGTTAGGTTACTGCGGGTTAAACTGGTGGTTCATTACCTGTTCTCAGATTGAAACTTCAACAGTAGTTCACGAATCGAAAAATGACGTCGAGTGTCATCTGATGTGAAAATATCGAATTAATTTTAACAGTGCCTTTTCAATGATGCTAAAAATACAACCTTTCTCAATTCAGGTAGATCCTCCTACACCAAAGGAGGACTATAGATTTCACAGGTTCGTATCACAAGATTTTATTTGACAAGCAGCAAGAAACGCTGATATCTAAAAGAGAATTCTAGAAATGGCGGGATATCAAGTCGATGATAGCTGTTTTTGGAAAGTAATTTCGATAAACAAATTCCTTTCGGAAACGTATTTCTCTGATTATTTCACCAGTAGTTGCTATAGAAAACAGCACGCCACATTAACAACGAGCTTACGACGCAACCTAGTGACATCTCTCCAAAATATATGGCAGCATCGACAGTTGACGTTGACAGTTGACGTACTATTGTCGACAAAATGGCGTACATGTAATAAGAAAAAAGCACATCGATTCATATATTATTATTGGTTCAAATGGTCATTAAAATTATGACTCATCATATAAACAATATATTTTACCTACGAATTGAATAGCCATCATTGCTAATGATCATGTCATAATAATCATGAAGCAGTATACTTACTGATATGTTGTATGTGCTGTGCTTCATGGATAGGTACCATTTTTTTAGAGTACTCTAGTAGGATGACATACATTTTCCCATTGTTTTTAATGTGTCGTCTGTCACGAATGGTATGAACATAACCTAACACTAACCGATTTCGGGTTATCGCAATGATAATTATTGCGATAATTCCAATTTACATCATCATGAAGAGAAGTTATACTCTCCACATAAGCATTATTCTTTCATCCACAACCATTATTTACGAGATTATGCATTGTGTGCGAGTACCTACACCACCTAGGTACCGTTCATTTACGCTCTAGTGTAGAAATAGGTCGATAACAATATGTAAAGGATAGAGAGAAAGAAACGGTCGAGATAAATACAGAAAATTAAAAAAACAGAAAAGAAATATAAGGCTGAATAACTTTATTTGTGATTTTTTTTATTGTTATAATCGATTATGGTGATACATCAACCGTTACACTCCTTATTCAATGTGATAGTGATTTCAAAAATAAAAAAATTGTTTGCAAAAGTTTACTTCGTCAAGAAATCATCGCTACTAGATACTGAATTCCAATTGACTACATATTCTGACTCATTTGGCTGAGCACAGTAAAATACGAAAAGGACGACTTGACAATCTGAAAAAAATATATACCTACAGTGTGACCACTTCATATGGAACCACCTCTGTAAATCCTATGTTTGGACCATTTGAAAAATAGTAATCTGAAATTGATTGATTGATTTTTTTTTGTGTTTTGGGTACTCCCCAGAACAGAATCAATGTACTAATACTATATTTCGCTAAAATACAACCGTGCCCTAAAAATCAATTTCCATTTATGAATCTTAGTTTTGTAGTTGAATTTTCGATTCTTTGCGTCAAATTGCTGGAATTGGTAAAAATAAATGATTAACAGAGGTGGTTCCGTTTGAAATAGGTCAAAATTCAATTTCGTGATATGTTTGTCAATAATGGATATTTTTCAATAGGATCTGGGTATTAATCTTTTTTCATTAAAAATCGCTTATATACTATTTTTCCATTTTAATATACTGCCTTGGAAATTAATTTTGAGTTATGAAGTTTTATTGTTTAGTACAACTTCTTGTCTTACAAGACAGTGATGTTTTTTTTTTGAATTGGTAAGAATATAAATGAGTTGAATAATGAGGTTCCATTCTGTATATATAAAAAAAAATGAAAATCAGCATGAAAAATATTTAGGCAGTCTTATTTTCTCACCAACTGCTATTGGAATTTCTGAAAATGATATGCTATTCTCATGATTTGTTGAGATGTTAATGAAATAACGTTAATAGGACATAGTATAGATAATAGGTTTGTTTCTTTGCCAGACGTTTTGTTGACACATAATAGGTATATACCAAGAATTGAATCTTACTTTGACAAACGTTTCAAGAGATAGAATGAACAAATCTCCCGCCAAATATTTCATGTCCTTTTGAGAACGTATCATGAAAATGATCAAGTTTTTCTTGAACTCCATAGAACGTTCGAGCCAATCCGAGTTATACGCTGAGCTTGTCACTTGATAACTCTAGAAATTAAAAAAATGTAAAGGATTGCATCTAACGTATACCTTTGGCTCGGTGTCTATGGGTTCTACCTTCAATATGATCTCGTTCCCATAATAACATATGCAATATATTTCTGTCAAAAGAAAACTCATGTATATCACCAATGAAATGAATTGTAGGTTGATGGGTATCTGCAACATAAAATATGAAATCTTTGATATATTTCACCAAAGAACCTTTTTATTACCATGGTGAGCTCGAAAAGATTTGTACAGAGTGTTAAGCAACTGATCATAAACTGCGCCAGGGTAATGTTGGTAAAAAGCTTGGATACCTCAGTTTTGAACCTAAAAAGAGACACCTCGAATACATTGTAGTAATATAGTTTCAATTTTGACATCGTTGTCATTTTCAATTGCAATAATGAAAGGGTTGGATGTGCTTTTTGTCTTTTATTATAGACTCATTTTATACTCACGTCAGGACATGTCTATGCTGATTGACGCACCCGATTAGATTCGCTTTCATTTCCTCATCCAAGATCGATGAATCGACCAGAGAATGTTCTTGCAAATGCTCTAATGAATCATTGAGAAGAGTCAGTTGGGCACAAATGAAGAGAATAAAACCTGAAAAGTTGACAATGTAGCAAAAGATACTTCACAATTATTGTTTATATCCGAACGTCCGGAGAGTGTATCTTTTCGGAACTATTGTGAGAATCACGTTGAATTCTATTACTTTCCCGCACTAGCGCGGAACGTATTACTTTTCTGCACTACAATGTGGAGAATGGTTTCTTGCCTAAAATCAATCCATCTGCATTCACACCAGCCCAAGCTCCAATGTAAATTCCGATAACTTCATAGGCGTAGGTAATTTCGAAAATAGGCGACGAACTTGTATCATACGGTATATGTGCGGCGAGGGGTAAGAAAGGTCCTTCTTCAACCGTATAAGGGAAGATGCACATAGGTATAATAGTCTAGAAAAAAGAATCAGTCACTTTGGATGGTGAGTTATCAAATCAGTATACAGGGTTCCGCAAATGTTACGGAGTCTTTTAGAGGTCATGATTTCACAAATTTCTCGAAAATCATTGAAGTTTCTATACCACAATCATCATGATTGAACTCGACAGCAAAAACATTGTCCTATTGATTTTATTCGAAGAAAAAAAAACAGTTCGGATGGAATTTTGGGACACCGTATATATTCTGCTCCTGATATATATATACTAATGTTTTCAAGATATTATACCGTTGTATTTCAGAATTTCTCCAGACTTCAGCATTCTCATCATGATTTTAGTTTTTTTCCAAATGTACTGATAGTTTATGATATTTTTCCACTGTCACTGAGTATCAAATTATTAAGAGGTTTTAGCACCTGCCAATTTGACAACTCTGATTTTCAATTTTCAGCTTTCCATGGGATTTTCTCTCCTCGTTTCTAAAAAATAGATTAGAAGTTATCAAAAATTATTTCAATATATTTATAGTATGGACAGATTTGGGATCTGCCCCAAAATGTCACTGCGCTTGAAATTAAACCTTTAGATACCTAAAAGAGAAATTCTCTATTGGTCAGTGACACCTTGTTTTTGAAAAAAATTTGGAAATACAAATATATTTAATAAGAGTAAAACCTCTACTTATCTTCGTGGACGTTTCAGGAACGATTCTGCTCCCGTTCTCAACACAATTAAAATATTTTTCTCTTCGCAAAATTTTTCAATGTTTTCGGTTTTGACACTGAAAAGTGACAATTTGGTCTACCAAAGACCAAATTATTGTGACCAAAATGGTAGACCAAAGACCAAATTGTTGTGACCAAAATGGTAGACCAAATTGTCACTTTTCAGTGTCAAAACCGAAAACATCGAAAAATTTTGCGAAGAGAAAAATATTTTAATTGTGTTGAGAACGGGAGCAGATTCGTTCCCGAAACGTCCACCAAGATAAGTAGAGGTTTTATTCTTATCAAATATATTTGTATTTCCAATTTTTTTCAAAAACAAGGTGTCACTGACCAATAGAGAATTTCTCTTTTAGGTATCTAAAGGTTTAATTTCAAGCGCAGTGACATTTTGGGGCAGATCCCAAATCTGTCCTTACTACAAATATATTGAAATGATTTTTAATAACTTCTACTCTATTTTTTAGAAACGAGGAGATAAAATCCTATGAAAAGCTGAAAAATGAATGTACCACCTCCTCGAAGAACTTACAGACAGTATTCTGATTTTCAAATATATGAAATATACACGTAGACCCTGTACAAATATTTTGCTATTTGTGTTAGATATCACTAGATCTAGATAGATATCTATGATACTATCATACAGACCATGTTAGCCATAACAATAAGAACAACTGTGATAGCCTTAGACAATCGCTTGTATTGCTGAAAAACTACAGCTTGGCTGTGATTCCTTGGCTGAAATACGGTTTCGTTCATCGTATCCACTAGAGACATAATCCGCCTCCTTTTTTGGTACACCCAGTACAGTTTAATGCCAGATAGGAGGTTGGTGAGAGTCAGATAAGTGGCTCTGGCCATTTCGTGTATTTCGCCACCCAATGTCATATAGAGATAGGCCGTTTGGCAAATTATGAGGCTGACACACACGAATCCTATGAAAAATAATCATTTTTTCATATTTTTTGGAAACACTCTATTTCCTTCTCTATGAGTAACAATGTAAGATGGGGTTTTTTGGGGAAGCGAAAGGGAAAAGGTTTTCCAGATCTCTGATTCTTTCCGTGTGCCCAATAAACATACAGCGAAGTAAAATAAATTCAAGAAAGTCTATGTGCTATTTGATATCCATCATTTATCTATTTCGTATTTAAATTCGTGAATATTTGAATATTCAGACACATTTCTATAGTATTTTCGACATTTTGTCCACCTTATGTGACCTATATAGACTAATTGAAATAAAATTCATTTGAAATAATTTGGGAGTAATCATAGGAACTCATTATAAACGGCATAAGACTGTATTGTCAGATCGTCAGCTTTGTTTATATTCTGTCGATTGAATTCATGCCGATGAAATTATTCAGACAAAAGTCGAAGTAATAAAAAATATCAATATCATTACACGTGCAGCTGGAGATTCCTTCATGCTTGTGACTTCCGAATTTGTCAATCGCGCGGAAAAATCATTTTTTCCAGACTCCTAATGAAATATACTATAATTATGGTGCAGGCTGGACCAAACTCGAGGAGTATCATTGGGATTTCGTAAATTTTGAAGCTGTGGCAAAGTTGAATAGCTTGGTGCTTTTTAAATACTCATTTATATTATTCCCTGACTCCATTCGGAGAGTTATTCCAAAATAGTTGTCAGTACACCACCCTAGTTCCACCCTACATGTATGATGGTCACTTTTGAAATATAACTCCTCCTCTTTGGGTCAGCTACATTCATTTATAAAACTTTATTTCCTCAAATACGATCCTGAAATAATTATTTCGTATTATAGCTAAGAAAACATCTGAACTAATATCAGATATGAGAAAAAACCTCCGAAAGTGAATGCATCTACTCATCTCTTTCTCACTCGTGATTGTCGGCATAGATTTGTCTTCTTCGCACTCATTTATAGAGAGCTTAGTTATATATATTCATAGGATTGTGAAATATAATATAAGTTCAGAAATAATAATAAAATTAGGTAATTTGCTGGGAAAAATGGTGACACATGTCATCGTCTCAAATATTATTATCAATTCAGCTGCTATTAGGACGCCACTGAAATAATTCTAATAACATCCTAATGACAATCCTACCCTGTACTTCGAAAACTATTGATATATGGAGATTAATGTAAACGCACTATATTATGATTGATTTTGTGAATAATCCTTAATGTTTTCAACAATTATAATGGAAAATCATGTAGATGTGTTATATCGAGATTATTTATTGAATGATCTCAGGAAAACGGACACCTTACAAATGTCATCGAGACCTTTGTACAACGTTCTATTATGGTCACTGTCATGCAATACGTTTGCTAGTACATTCTGCAATATGAGGACATTTATATCACCCTGTATATTACAAAATTAGGAAAGAACTCACCCATGAAGAATACTCGGAAATAATACAAGATTGCTGCGGTTGGGGATATTATTTGAAAATTTGGAGGGATGGCCCCAAAAAAAGAAAAAACTTTCAAGTTGAATGAAATAACATCCCTGCAGTTTACTAAGCTGGCCATGATACAATCGAATGATTGCAAGATATAGAAATGCCTATACATCATTATGAAATATAAGGGAAATCGGTTGATGAATACCTATGTTATTATGGAAAATTATTTAATTGGATGTTTTCATACTGAAAACATTATATGTTCCCTTCTGCAAGTATGAGAATAAACCTATCTAATTATTGGGCGATGAATGAATTAAAGGTAGGTACATACAGAAATAGTAAATAGTTCATGCAATGCTAAATGACGACATAATAATAAAGTATCCTGATTAATAGGTGCAATAAATAGAGAATAACGTAGGATTGTTTGAGTGAATAATAGATGGACAATGTTTGCATCATTCAAATATAATTTTCTTGCGGTATATATACTCCTCAAAATAACTAAACAAAAGAAATCAATTTGAGGAATTATAATTATTAATTAAGGAATTTTAATGAATGAATAATTGAATTTTCTTCATTTTTCTTCGTTCTTCAATCATCTACTTATCGTATCATTGAATCCTATTTTCTTTAAATGAATTCTAGAATCGTCATAGAGTGGTTCTCTATCACTATTTTGAAAATACTCATATTTATTTTTTCAATATATGTATTGTATTTTGAAAAAGAAGTATTTCTGCATGCTTTTTTTCTGATCGGTCCATTTTTGGTCCAGTAATCAGCAGTTCTTTCATTTCCACTTCAGCGATGAGCGTTTGCGATCGAATCACCCTGTATAATTTACCCCACACACGGATCCACTTGCCTCGTCACACATTCGCTCTCTCTTCTACATACACTCTCTCTATCTGCTCGCTGCAAACAGTTCCGTAGAATAGCATGCCAACATCTGGTCAAGTACAGACGTACGTTCACGACGATCGTGCGGCAGAAGAAAGTTTCGGATCAGCTCGTCGCACTCCAAGGTCAGTTGCGCGCGTCCCCGCGGCGTCATTAAATTTGCTGACGCGGCGTTGCCGCTTCCGCTGTCCGCTGCCTTTGTCTTTACGGTCTCTGTCTTTGTCACAATTTTGATCTTCCCAGCGATTTGATTTCCTTTCAGTTGCCTTTCCTTCCCTTTTCTTGACAATTCTCATGAATGTTTCACATGCTTTGTGCAACTTTCATAATTATGTTATTTTTTCATATAGATAACCTACTTTTGTTCCTTCTGTCTACACTATTTCACATTCTATTATGCAACAAGTGAGTTTTGAGAACGTCACTTTGACACTGTGGACAGTTCTTTCGATAGTTTTTTATACATTAAAAATGATGACATTAGTGAGCAAATCTAATATATGATCTATAATTTTAAGTTGGGTAAGAGGTTAGATTAGATATTTTTTAATGTCATCATTATATACAAAAAGGTATTCTTGATCTATAACAACAAGGATATATATATATATGAAGACATGAAATTCTGGAATTTATGGTGGATGCGAAATCAATGATAGTGATATTTGAACGATACCATATTTGTTTCACCAGAAATATCCCTAATCCCTAGTGTTTAATTCCATATTATCCGTTGAAATTGAATAAATAGACGCTGCTATACATGTCTCCTATATCAACCTGTATAGGATTTCAGAAAATGATAACAGATGAAAAGTTAGCATGATCAAAAATCTTACAACACCTAATTATAGCCCGACCTTTCTTCAGTTGATATTTTGCATTATTCATCATATTATTTCAAATCGAATCAAAATACGTATTGATACTTTTATATTTTTTCTTTCAAACACTTTGCATAGCAATGGTCACAATTACGGAGTAACTCGTACCAAAAAAATGAGATACAAGGTGTTGAGCTTTCATCAAACGAGAACTTCTATCATTTTATAATTTCCCTGGTCTACATTTTTTCCGAACAAAATATTTTGCTTCATTCATCAATGTACGCCACTGATCTGCTTTTCTGCTGGAACTACTATCAAAAAATTTGACGGGAAAAATACGGAACATCTTTTCTTCGATGAAATGATTTTTTTGCCAGAATTTCAATATACCTTGCGCTCAGACAACAATCCTATGAGGGAAAAATGATCAATGACAAACCCTCATTGATCTACGTGAAGGATTGTTTTGTTCGAAGTTTGGATAAGGAAAGTTCACTAGCATAGAATTTTATACAGAGTGAGTCTGTAATTTGGAATAAATTCATTAGTTCAAATAATGATATTTTCTTCAGGAAATGCTCTGACACGTCGTTTAGTACAACTAATTGCGGTTTTTTGCATAACTTCATAATGTATACAGGTTGTCCCAATTTGAAAGTATGACGTCATCGATATTTTTCTCAAAAGGGACCACTGTTATTCTGATGGATATTCTTGAAGGGTATGTGAACTTGTACATAACTCAACTGAATATCAAATTTTCATAATAAGGATAATCAAATTGGAAAATGTGTTGAATATATTGACTGGGACTACTTGTATACATTAGTATTTGGAAAAAAAAACAGTAATCTAGGTATTAAACAAGAAGGATATATTGCTATGGTTGTCAACAAGTCAGCAAACAATGTTTTGAATTTAGAATTAATGAATTCATTTCAAGTTACAGACTCATTCTGTATACTTAACTCTTTGTCACTAGATATGGCTAATTTTGTTGTTTGCAAATCAACATTGCCATACCTCTCAGGAATACGTAGGTATACTAAGTTTCAGAGATGATGAGATAATCAGGTGATTTTGTTCATGGAAATAACAAGTGATAGTCGGAAAATATATAAATCATATATGAGGCGAAATTTATTGAAGAATATTTCCTGTGTAATTATATGACAGACGGTATATAGGTCGACCAACATAATTAACTGCCTCTTTCAATTCGAAACCTTTATTTTGCCGACAATGTTGTATTTCTTTGGTCTGATCACCGAACATATATCTTATATGTTCGGTGGTCTGATCAAAGATATGGTGGAGAAAGGAATGCTTCGGAAGCAACTCTTACTTTTCCATGCTATACAAAGAATGAGTGAATTCTCAAACAAAACAATACTGTTTTCATTCTATTTTCATAAGGCCCATCTGCAACAAGGGCACAACCGCTATTGACGACAAATCCGCCAAGACAGCTTCGACGTTTTGCAGAGTCGTCACTTTCATCAGATTATCCTTCCTGAATATTACTATGATGGCCGCCAAGAGCGGTATAATCTCCAGAGAATCGTACGCCAAAACCAAGTCCCATAAGGTCAGCACCTGCTCGGGAGGCAAATGACCGCTGAAAGCTCGCATTATCCATTTGATGACAACTCTCAACCTAAACACATACGGAAAACATCGGTTGGTCACTGATTCTCATGCCTTGGTCGTCATTCTTCACTTATTTAAACTTCTCGCAAATCATTATTCGTTCATTATTCGTTACTCTTCGTTATACATTGTATGTCACTCATCATCATGCATTACTTTTCATACTTCACTCATCTTTCATCAAGCATTTTATGTAATCATTCTTAGTTACTCATCATTTGTTTGTTGTATACATCATGTCACTTATCATGCGCTACTAATCGTGCAATCGTTATTCAACATGATTTCAAACGAATATCATCATTAGTGAGCATCACTCGTCATTCATTACATATCTTTTGTTCCCTCATTGTTTATAAGCATCATTCATTCCTCATCATTCGTTATTCTACAATTTTCATAACTCATCATAAAATATAATGCTCACTGATCATACTCATATACTCATCATTCGTAACTCATCTTCAATCACTCATCATCTTATACATTCACACATGAAATGCCACTCATCATTCATTGAACATCATTCATTACTGATCATTCGTTACCACATCATATATGTTACTCAGTATTATCCAACACGCAACATTCATCACTCATTCGTCATTTTTCATTCATCACACATTATATCTGTCACTCATCATATTTACTCATTATACGTTTCGTGTCACTCACGGGGGAATCCTGTATCGCTTGAAATGAACCCACAAAATAGGGTCAAAACACTGAAGGAGCTTCTCGAATTGCAAACAAAGAGCCACAACTCCTTGAGAGTTGGCACAAACTCTATGCAACCTGTGCCAATATCTTACGTAGAACGCCCTGAAAGCGTAATAGAGCTCTACAGGGCTCTCGAAGAGGTAGCAGATCGGTGCAGCTGAAAAAAACTCCTGATGATGTTGCAATAAACGTTCAGTTTCTAGAAAACCTAGATATTAGATGTTAATTTTGTATCAAATTATATGTATTCAAGTGTGAATGTTAGTAATGAAATATGTATGAAAATATTTACTTTGACATGTTCTATATCGCTTTATGTTTATTTTATGGGACCAATAAATTCTATCTATTATCTGCATGTGAATCTAAGATGCATTGTACTGAAACCAAATAGTTTCAAAATTCAAAAGGTAAACAACGTGTTATTAAAACGTTTCATAAAAAAGAATGATTGGCTATCATCACATATCGCTACTGGTTGAAACAACGTCAGGTTTGAAGGTGTGAAAAAGTAATCCTTAAAAAATCGAACTGTCACATTTTGACATGCGAAATAAATTATCAATATTTTTCAACTCACCGTACATGGTGAAACCGTGGAAAGGAATGACTCCACTCGGGGGAAAAGTGATAGTATTTTCAGCGCCATCATGTTTTCCCTTCACAGCTACTTGCATGAATGCCGGTTGGCTTGGAAGATTTTTCAAAATTTCTGAATCTCTCGAAAAACACAGCATCACCTACACAGTAACGAGTGAGAAATTATCATTCCGTCCGGGTTATACACTATACTTTTTCTACGGTTATACCATATAGTAGCGAATGATTTCACAGTTTCGCAATTTGACGAGGTGGCTCTACCCCTTGACAAATCTGTGAAGGCTTTTTCATATCTTGCTTATGATAATGCTGGGATTGAACTTAAATATGCCCGATTTTAGGCTATGGCAGTGATTTCTGGAGGAGACACTAAGTTACTTTTAATTCATAATCATTAAATCATCATTAATCATTAAATTTCCATTATTGATCTTTATTCCACACTTGTCCGAGTTCTAATGAAATAGTATTTCAATATTTTAAAAAATTCACCTAAGGAGCCCAAACTACTCAACACACACAAACTACAACTACTGTGCATTTTTTGATGATTGCAGGAATAACAGTTTTATATCCACGATTATTTTATGGAATTATCGAATTATCGAACTGACCTGGTACAAAACATCTTCGAAAACGAAGTACTGGTCATCATTGGAAGCTGTGAGGGTGATGTCTTTGATTATTAGCTTGTCAACCATCAAGTCGTACTGGAGAACATGTTGCTTCAAACTTTCAAAATGATCGATGTCCTTGAAAAACAAGATTCTCAATTTTGACAGAATACGTAAAGAAATCTAGTTTGAACGAATAAAAGCTATGAGGAATATAAGAATAAGTAACACGTGTTCAAAACTTTGCAATGAATTAGTTGGGTTCCGGTATCGAATAAGATGCCGCATATATAATCAGGTTATGTATAATATGAATTATACCTCCAAACCATTGGAACCCTATAGTTACAAATTCATGTTGAAGACAAGAACAGATTCATGCCCGAAACGTTCACAAAGATGAGTAGAAATCAATTTTTAATTATATGTACAGGGTCGCCTTTATGTACGAAAACAATCTCATATCTCAGGATCGGCTTCAGAGAAAATCATGAAAATTCATTCTGATCGGTTGTCGTGGTGCTATTTGTAATATTCATTTATGTATTTGTATTGAGGTGATTCCACATTCAATAGAACAAATGTTTTAAATACAGAATCCCGCCTTCGTATTTATGAACCGATAACATGATTTTCATGATCTTCTCTGAAGGTTGTCCTGAAATATAAGACCGTATACATCACTGCAACCCTGTATGAATATATATGTCGTTCTCATTTTTTTTCAAATATAAAGTGCCATTGACTATCATCAAAAGCTATTTCCCGTGATTTTATTTTTCATTCATTTTTGAAAACTGAGTGAGAAAATCCCATTCCAATCCTCCATCAACCTATATACAGATAGTATTTGAGAATAATGCAACCCATTCCTAAAATACGAAAACTCATTTCCAAAAACTTATTTTCGTTAAAATGACTCATCTTCAAAATCTCAACAGCAAATACGTATGAATCAGATATGGACAAAGAGTGAATTAATTTGCTCAATGAATATAACGCGACTCACATATTTCTTGATCTCGGTACCCAGAAGCAAACTCCAAATTCTGGATCTGAGACACCTGGGGCATCCCCTCTTCAAGTACTCCTGCGCCAGGGGGGCGTAATTTTTCCCGAGAATCTTCTCGCCCAACGCGATCCTTTCCGCCTCGAAAGCCGCGAAATTTTTGGCGGCGCCCAAGCTAGTGTTGCTGAGTATTTGCTCGCCTCTTGAAAGTTCTGAGTAGAAATTCCTCTTGAAAATATAGGAAGAGAATACAAGTGGCTAGTAAGCAGCGATACCACTTTGGATTTCACATGCTCTGCATGCGCCGAAGATAATAAAAATAAATTTGTTGTTCCAAATTTTTTGAAAAACAAGGAGTCACAAATAAAGAATTTCTATTTTAGGTATTCGAAGGTTCAATTTCAAGCGCAGATCACAAATCTGTCCTCACTACAAATACACTATTGGAATAATTTCTAATGACTTCTATTATATTTTTCAGAAACGAAGAGAGAAAAATTAATACGTTGTGGCTTTTTTTGAGGCTGGAAGAAAGTGGAAGCTAGTGAAATAGAAAAAAAATATATTTCTGTAGTTATTTATGGTATACGTAACCAACGGCGTCGAAAAGGGAGGTGTAGTGGGGGTTATTAACCCCTCTGAAAGACTTTCAAGAGATAGACTCTTGACAAAAAAACGAACACCTATATGCGAGAATACCAGAGCACCCATAGTGGTACCAGGCGAATACTTCGGTAACAATTTAACCAACCTTTTTTTGGTCCAAAGTGCAATAATTGGAACCTAAAATTTCGAGGTGTACGTATATATTATACTATTCTAACAATTCAATGAAACTCTCGAAAATATTCCAAATGCGTTATGCCAGTTTCTGTTGCAACAGTTTTCAACACTGAATGAACAACTGAAGACTTGTCTTCGGTCTTTCACAGGTCAGTAGGAGAAACTGGTAGGATATTTCTCAGCTTTTTGTGGGATTTTCTCTTCTCGTTTCTAAAAAATGAAGTAGAAGTCATTAAAAATTATTTAAATATATTTGAAGTGAGGACAGATTTTGTGATCTGCCCCAAAATGTCACTGCGCTTGAATTTAAACCTTTAGATACCTAAAACAGAAATGCTCTATTTGTCAGTGACCCATTGTTCTTGAAAAATTCGGAAATACAAATATATTTATTGAGACTGAAATTTCTACTTATTTTGGTGGACGTTTCGGGAACGAATCATAGGAAAAGAACACAACAACCAAAAACGGAAAATTCTCCTAAACGGAGACAATAATATTGCTTCTTGTTCAGTTGATATAGATAGAACTTGGCATCCACTTCTAAAACTTGAATATGAAAATGGAAAATTCAATATCAATTGATAAGAACACCTCGTAACCAGAATTCCTCCGCCTGCCTAATTTCACTTTTCAGTGTCAAAAACCAAATGCACGTTGAAAAATATTACGAAGAAAAGTGTTTTAATTGAGTTGACAACGGGAGCAGAAACGTCCACAAAGATAAGTAGAAGTTTAATTCTTATTAAATATATTTGTATTTCCGAATTTTTCAAAGACAGTAAGGTGTCACTGACAAATAGAGAACTTCGCTTTTAGGTATCTAAAGGTTTAATTGCAAGCGCAGTGACATTTTGGGGCAGATCACAAAATCTGTCCTTACTACTAATATATTGAAATAATTTTCAATGACATCTACTCTATTTTTTAGGAACGAGGAAAGAAAATCTCACAAAAAACTGGAAAATGAATGTACCACCTCCTCGAAAATTACAGTATATAGGGACATAAAAATAAATATTGATTATGTTTGCAGATTGTTTTGCAGACATTAAAAAAGACATAAATTATAATTCGACTTATGTGGATGTTTGGTTGTGCAACTTATGTATGTAAGAACCGAAGAATATATCTTCATTCCATTCTAGTTAATACTTTTTAAAGAGATTACCTACCTAAAAAAAATATCTTCTGCTCAATTTCAATTTTTCACATAGTCAGCAATTATCGTTTGATTTTCGCAAATTCAATAAATTATCATTATGAGTAACATATGATGATCTATTTATACACATCTTTCAAAATCAATTCAGAAAAAGGTTTCAGATAGGCATAGGTGAGTTGATGAGATATCAATGAAGATTCAGGAAATTCTATCATATATACAGTCCATATGAAAAGCAGCTAACGCAACCAAAAAAAAACTAGTGAACTTGTGAACGTTATCACCGTAACGCGGAAAGGCAGGAGAACCACTCTACGAGGTCTTCACAAAAATACGTTCGCCACATCTAATCATAATCAAATTATTCGAATCTGACAGTTCGGCGAATGCAGTGGGTCATGAGAAATCAAAGTGTAGAAAATGTGTAGAGAATTAGTAGAGAGTTAGTGGGATAAAAGAGCGTTAATTGGGAGTAGGTATTAGACTCACCAGTTCAGCTAGATTCTTGCTCTTTAGTGGTATTTGAGAGAACTCCCAGTTGCCCCTAGAATATTTAAACCGTCATATTTCCCACTATTAGCGCTGGAACAGGCCTTCTCATCATCGCTTAGAGGAATCATTTTTCTCAAACTCTCTCTCATTTATTATCTGACATTGGCAGATGAGATCCATAACTTATGATTAATAATCGATTACTTCAGAACGATCAAGTGTCACGAAAATTCAAAATGATCTCATCTTATCATTGGTGTTGCAGTTCAGTCGTAGTTAGACTGTGTATTTTTTCATTACGAGTTCAACGATACCGGAGGATTGATAAGGTATGTCGGAAGAGTATGTAATACCATACCGTAGAGAAGCAAACTCTTTCTATGGTGCTAATACAGTGATTCATTACTGACTCTGTTACACACTCTTACTTATTCGAAACAGAATAATCGATATATCTAATGGACATCTGGTATCCTTGAGCCTGTAATGGAAATTCCTATCCGAATATGGAAAAATATAGGGTTTCCGTTCGAAAATCTGTCAACTCTGTTATACCTGATACGTATCATCCTGTATATTCCCGATATGACTGAAAAATGCTATGAATTCATTTCATTTTTCTGATTCGCACTGTATAGTGCTGAATATAAGCATAGGAATATTAGGATGCTTGGCAACACTGATTAAATGATTGAATTTTCAAAATGTCTACAGAATAACAAGCATAAATCATTCTCAGTAGAGAAAAAATATTGAATAAGTAGGTAGTATCAATAGGAAATAAGTAATATATGATTGGAGGAGAGTTTTGTGCATTTGGGTGACATAGTATGACTATACAGTAGGGACGAAAATTTACTTCCTGCCACGCCATGCATCCTCAACTCTTCGAGAAGAATATGAATCACCCTGTTCTGATCGGGGCGCTTACCCCTGCATCTTATCCTTGACGGGCCCCTTCAGATTCAGTAGCACCTCCAGGAAGTCTTTGGGAGCGTAAACGGGCCTATACTTGTGGATGTCCACCTGGGAAAATGCGACCAATGAATGAAGCTTCGCAGTTTATAGAAAGAACGGTTGTCACATTGACTATAGCCAATCAAAAACAGTTATGTCACTCTTATGAGGCGCATTATGTTTATTCAGCTTCTTCTCTTCGTTCGACATACTATATGTATTCTTATTAGAGTGCTGAAACGGATGAATTATGCTGGATTGACGTAAAAGGTCGCTTATCGCCCAGGCCTAAGAACTACGTCACATGAGGAAACTATATATGCCCATAATAATTTATAATAGCCGCCGGAAGTCAATCACAATCATACGAATAATTTCAGAAATCACAAATATTTTGGTCTATTTGGGCGTCGTTCCCATTTGCGACACAACAACTTCATTTAGGAGGCTACGTGCTTGCTCAATATTGATATTGAGAATTTTGATAATTCTTTTGCGATCCACATAAACGATTGCCATCGTAGCTATTGCGATACTTCAAATAGAAGTGATAAATATACGATATAAAGATGATATAAAAATGTATTTTTCAATTTATGTATGATATATGTATATGAGAAGCTATAATGTGAAAATGAAACAATTTTTCTCTCCTAGGTCGATTGAATGACAAACATCTCTCTATACGAAGACAAATCATTGTTGACTGAATCACTCTGGAGCACAACCAGGTCTATTCATCTAACTGAAGAAAAATTGTATCATAATAGAGACTTTGCAATAAAGCCGTCTTCGCAACTTTCATGAAAATTGCATGATTAGTAGTATAGAAATGAAGGAGACGAAAATGAAATAAAATCAAAATGACCTGTCGCTACATGACAATTTCTCATTAAAAATTGAAGTAGGGGCGGGCATTATTTTTCATTCAACAGCAAAATAGAAGCCCACATGATTTGTCATTTGTTAATAATCATTGGTAAATTGACTGTGATTTTTTTGGGGTTTTTTTAATGTTTATGCTTGCAAATAATTTTCATAAATAATATCAGTCCGTATCATCACACACAAAGCATTTAATGCTTCAGTGATTGTTTATGTTGATTTTCAGTGTGGTATGTTTTCACTATTATTTCTGATAAACTTGTAAACTCTCGGAAATGAACATAAGTAACTATTATTATACACTCATGCTGTACCGAGGCAACATCAATCCTTGCTACGACACTATATGGTGCCTCATATTTGTCGACCTGTTTTACCAACCTCGATAGTGCTCAGCTCGTTCCATTTGGCAGCAATCTCTTCCCTCTCAGCGGAGGATCTCGATTTAGCCAAAATGGTACCCAATTCTGTGCCCATCGAATTCAAGGACTTGTGGACGCGCTTGTCCCAGTGGATCTGGCTCTTGCGGAAAAACGTGTCATGTGGGTTGGATTCCTTGTTTTTCTTCGTCTTGGTCCACCGGAATATTTGGTTCTTCAATTGGGATTCAAGTCCGTTTTCTTGCATAGCCTTCAGTAAGGAATTCTTCAAGTCTTCAGATTTCACATTTGGTGTAACCACCAGTTTCTAAAAATAAACACGGACTTGTCAAAGTGACATATTTCATTGATCCACCCTCGTCACTGTGCCAATAATCCGGATATCGCATACAGTCGTTCGTGTACCTGAATATCTTCGTACAAACATTGGTACGCAGAAGATTTCCGTAATTCTTCACATATTTTCACTGTGGTATGGTGAATGCTCTTTTCTTTTGTGTCCTCCATGAGACCAGTCACTGAAAATTGAAGTTATCTTTGGAATTAGTCCCGGAACTTGTTTTCTGGTTGCTAAGAAACAATCGGTTATATTTTGAAAGATATTATTTCCCACCTACCACTGAAGTAGATCTGTGCCCGAAAAAATCCAGGCTGTATGTGTGGTCAAATGGCTTTGAGCGATTGACATAAAATAAGAAGTAGAATGTAGGTTAGGATTCTTTATCTGTGATATGTCATTGTTCGCTGTCAAAAAGTATTTATTTGTATTTATGTCGTGAAGGAACATCGTACTTCGCATAGTTGTCACTTGGAAAATACAACAAAAGGATAACATTTTCCACCTCCATGCTTCATGACCAGTGAGGGATTTGAAAGTTTAGGATAACTGCGAAAGTATGGGGTGTTGTTACAGCTTTTTTTGCAAGGATGAGAATTCATCACAGGTAATGAGTTTTGCATTTATTTGTGACTCATGAGACATAAACAATATTTTACAGACTGGAGAAGCAAACGAGCGGACTCATCTACTCGTAGATCCAGTTTCAAATAACACAATTATACAGAGAGTGAACAGGTAAGCTAGTGATTCATATATGTTGATTTTTATGAAGATCCAAATAATTCAACATTCACAGTGAGGACCTTTTAAGCCGAAACTCAAACACACTACCCCAAAAGACTGATGAGCAATCTGCACTGAATAGGATACTTCAAGAAACAGCAACGTAAGACGTTTTTTGGTTGAAACGATTCAAGACTACAATGAATTTTTCTTTACAGGAATGTTATTGATGTTGCTGCACTTGACTCACACAACTTACAACAGCACGAATATTTAGAAAGGATGAAAATTTATAACATCAAGGTGCAACAAGTGCTTTTAAGTAACAAACAGTTATTCAATTCTAGGCCTACTAGTGTTCTTCAGGATATTCCTAATCCAGATAAGGTGCTGAGTTTGGATCTTGTTTCTTGTACAGGAGATCTCAACCTGGTGAGTGGACAGGCTATTACATTTGTGGAAATCATGGAAGTTACACCAAAGATCGAATAGAGGCAAAATTGCTCAATCAGGTACTCAACACAATGCCTACCAGATATACATTCAGTGATGAAAAACTGCTATTTTGTTTTGGCATCTGGATTTGTTACCAAATTTATCAAAAGCCTTCAGTTTCCCAAATATAGTATTGTATCAAACATTCTAAGAATTTGACAATTCATTTAATCAAGTAAATTTCATAAAGTAAAACTCTAAACAAGATTCTTTTTGATATGAAATTTGATATACTAGCAATTTTTTTTTCAATGAGTCTGATACAACATTGTATTTAAGACAATGAAAGCTTTCAATAAATGCAATAAAAAAATTCAACTCAATGATGATGGTTGGTTGGATCATCACATTCTCCATCATCATTTTGTAGACCTTGAAAAGTTCCAATGACAATGTGGAAGTAATTTTTCATTTCTTCTCCAAATGAAAACATTAGAATATGACAACAAAATAGCAGTTTTTTTTCACCAGTATATTCAAAAGTAATCTGAATAATGAGAATTTCTGGTGGGCACATTGTTGGGCACCTGCTATCACATTTTACGTTTATTCGGCCTTTGCAGTTACTTCCATGATTTCTGAGATGCATGGAATTGAATCAAGAGACCTATATAAATGAAAATTTACAATCCTTGTATGAGGTTTTATAGTGAGTTTTTACTGATTTATTGATGTTGCTTTTTCAGTTGAGAACTGCTGTGACTAATGCAGCTGCAGCCATATCTGATATTTCAGTGGATCACAAAGAAGACTTAGTGGTGCCTCTCATGGTTTGAACTGTTGATTAATTTTGGGATCTCAATTGTATCTGAATGAGCTGATGATAATTTTCTAGTTCCTTTTTGGCAGTTGAAAAAATCTTTTATGGTGAATTTTGATCTACCAAAAATTTATGATAAGGTCACATAATTTGGCATCTGAAATTAATAGTTTAAAATATATTTTTAATACTTGCACAAGTCAACCAATGATGAATATATATTTACATCAATTGATATACAGGGGTACCAATTGTTGAAATGTCAATGAATTACTTGATAAGCATGATTGGATTTTTTTTTTGTTTTTCCAACTTTTATTCCCTGCATTACAATATTCTAAATCTGCTTTTGTAAATATTTGTCTTTAAAGTGAAATTGATATATTGCTTAAATGGTTCAGTTATGGAAAGTATCTCATACATACATACTCATCAAGTTTCAAATGTTTAGTTTCATGGTTGTTACTCTTGTAAAGAAGGTATTGTTAATGGTGACGATTCGAAAAAAAAAATATTTGTATTATTCAGCACAGATTATAACATTGAACATCATGTATATTAATTATATTATAATAATTTGAGCTGACAAAGATATTCAGGTGCAAGAATTTTGTAAATCTTGTACAAAATGTACAGTTGGATATAATTGAAGAAAATAAAATGTAAATGAAGATGAATTGACATTATATTGATTCTACATTGAGGAGCTTATGATATCACAGAAGTATTTCAGTACTATGTTATTTTAGAATTAATTTAATTTGTAATCCTGTAAATACAAGTACAATTGTTCTTAGTAATAAATTTAAATGATGTGAAAAGGTGGATTATTTTTCATCTTCAGTTCTATGATTGAAAACAGACTTGAATGCAATGGTACAAAATGATACAAAAATAGTGGTCAGAGTAATAACTTGGGACAATCTTTAAGAAAATCAAATTCACACATGGTTGCATAAATATATTTCCCACTATCACAATGATTATCAATATACAGAACAAACACATATCTGAAGATTAGTAAACCTGGCTAGGAGACAAAATAAACACTGGATATGCCGAAATAATGAATGAAACCCTAGGGTACAGTTTTATGCTTTCCAAACTGGCAGTTTCCGAATGTGTAAAAATCACTTCATAAGATTTCTTTGGTTGTATACTCGGTTGGATATCTCAAATAAAATTTAATACAGTATAACACTGTAACATATGAAATGTAGTGCATTTCCTTGAAATTGTACAAATATTTTAAGGTCTGCTCACAGAAATCTTTTGAGAGTTATCTTTTGAATTGCTCAATCTTAAAATGGAACTTTGGAAAAAAACAGTGGTGACATCGAGGGTGACATAATTCTTCACATCATTATCAGTTCAGTTGCTGGAACTAAAATTTCATTGAACCAAAAGAAGTGTTTTGTTATCTCAAGCAAAAATAAAGAAAGTTTCAACTCAGAGAAGGAGAAAACCAGCTTTCTTTAGGACACACTATATTTCAAAGGATATAGGTATTTAGAAAAAAGCTTGAGAGAACTATTTCCTAATATTTTAGCAAGGAATTCACCTTAGGATTGTACAATATATACTGTACAATTGTAAAAACTTTACTGTACAAAATTACTGAAACACCCTGCATTTGTAATAGTTTCCTTAATGGGATACACTCTCAATACAATACATTTTCAATACAATTCACGGCTTTGTTGAATTTGTAGTGATAACCATATGTTCTAGTTTTGAGGTCACTAATTTGTCGCTACTTCCTGGATCATGGAAGAAATATAACATGAATCCAGCAGCGAGTAGCAAATGACAAACCAAAATCCCCAATGACAAAAGAAACTTATGCCTCGATAACCTCAAAGCTGGCATCAGAGTAAGAAGCAGAACTGATCCAGAAATAAATGTACCAAACATCACCAGAATCCACTGCAATAAGTTGATTTGAATGGACCACAAAGCAGAAACTGGTATATAAATAAACAGGGAGTATCCATATATGCAGATAAGTTCTAAAGCTCCTGGTATAATATCCTCTTCTAGCCCTTCAACATCATTCACCTTAGTGCTCCACTTCAACAAACCCCACAGCATGAAGGGAACAAAAGTTACATAAAGGAATATAGTTGTTGCAGCATAAGAAACTAAATGGAAATCATACTTCCAATGATACTTGGAATTTGTATGCTGCAAATAATTGGCAATGTTTCCACTTATACCAATAGTAAAAATGAGGGTTACAGATATCCAAAAGGGCCCATACAAATCTGGTTTGGTGCGTAAATGATGCTTGAGTGTATTGTCCCATTTTGGAGTAATGGAAGCAACTATTCTATCAACTACATCATTAGTGTCCACGTCGAAAAACTTTTGATAATATTCCATAGACCAGAATGATTTGGAGGCGACAGAATCTGCGAATGAAACTCTCATCAGTTGAAAAGCCCTAAATTTATGCTTTTTTTACCTGTGCCATCTGTGCGAGAATCTGTTGGTGCCTGTGAGCTAGATGAGGTTTTGAAGTTACCTTCTAGGTTCTCGACATTTATTTGAGCTTCCGAAATGGGAATGGTTGTGTTACTTGTATTGCCATGTACGGCTGGATAGTCTTGGAAAGACAGAAGCTCTTCTGTGGGTACTTCTTGGAGATTTGTCATTTTTTTTCAGGAGTGATACATGCTCTATTGAATAATAATTTCGACTCTACAAGATATTGATTATTATAAGTTGATTATTATCAAATAAAACAAACATCTCGTTTATCTTTTGACAAATAAGCGATTGCAATATGTAATATTATTGACGTTTCAGTTAAGCATTTTCGGTTATTTTCTACTTCTTATTTCTACTTCTTCTTTTTATGTTTAAGTTCATAGACTACATACTTGACGTTATAGCTGCCCCAGAGCTAATCAGAGTGAGTTCTGTGATTGCCCACAATGTTTAAAATTGGCATGTTTGGCAAAAACAATTATTCCTTCATTTGATAGTACTCATCCAAACTAGCTTTCTGTACTCTCTATGTTTTTCAAATGATTATTGAAATTTGCGTTTTTGGTACCACCGAAAATCGAAAAGATCTAGTGGCGTGTCAAAATTTGTGCCATTTGGCGTTCCCTTTACCTCCGAACTGCCAAATACTTTTGCAGGATAATTACGCCACCAGTTCAAATGGGTTTTTAGGTTGTTGAGGGAATCTACGAAACAAAAGCTGTATTAAATCCTGAGTTGACATCTCGATAACATTCCAGTTCAGAGTACTAATATTAACGCCGTCAATGACAATTACTATATTGTGTCAAAATAAAATGGATGACAAGGATGTGAAACTGTATGCTTATTTAACAACTTACAAAAAGGACTATATCCAGAAAACTCCAAAGTTCATCAAAACCTATATATACAGGGCAGCAAGAATTTAAAGATCCTGTTAATGAAGGATTCAAAAATTACTTGGTAATAGGTGACAAGAATTTGAGTGAACTACGAGAGGATGCTGATGTTTTTTTAGAAAAGGTAGATGTTCATTATTCATAGGATCTGATCATAGTTGGACATTGTAGCATTTATCAATTGATTATCGAATATGAAGGCAATACGATGAGTATGCAATATACGAGTAGTTATAAAGATAATAATGATAATAAGAATATATCACTATCCGTTATTATGTTATACACTTCAGTAAAAAAATAAAAAAAAATCATTTAGGTGAAGAAAGATCGTGAGAAGATTGGGAAAATGTATTTCGAAAAACCGCTTGATCACATAACAATCAAAGGAGCGAAACTATTGGATGGAAAATCAATGTATCAAGTTGAATATTGTGATATAGGTAAAATGCCGAGACGAGCTTCTGATTATACGACGTCAGTACTCTGACGTTGATAGTATTTCTCTTTCAGAAGAAGATATTCGACGTAGATTGATCAATACTACGAAAGAGAAATCGTGTCTGCCAGAAGGATGGGTGATACCTATAACGACGCAGAAATCGGATTTCAGAAATCCCACCGTTCTCAGTAAAGATGCCTCAGCACCAACTTGGCCTATCAGACCCATCAATAATCTTGGTCACAATGGTAGGATTGGAAGTTTAGAGTTCACCTTAATTAACGTATTATTACTCACGAAAATGAGATGACATTATTCAAAACTGAGGAAAAAAATATGATAAAAAAACACATTATTCAGCAATGGATCTATCCTCTGCCCACGGATCTATCTATAATAGAGGCAATCAAATCAGATTCCGCGATGCAAAGCGAAGATGGCGGGTTATTAGTGACGCTTTCTTTTTTTTATTCCATAAGACAGCAAATGATAGTGACAGAATACGAGAGTCAAATAATGGAAGATCTTTATGGCGACTTCAGATGTTCGTTGATATGATATTATCGATGTGATCTAATGTTTCACCTTTGATCAACCATCATCATCTTCATTTTTTTTTATCGTTTCGATTTTTCCATCAAATATACGGCTCTGATATCTTGATAATAGAGTCGAATGGCTCTTATGGTTGTGATGCGTTTCGAGTCTATTTTGATCATCTTCTATTTTTTGAAATACGGACTTGAATTCTTGATGATTCTGTGAAAAAGGTTCATTCATCAAATTGATCATTCTCAAGAATGAACATCAATGTGCAATTCAGAATACGTGAATAATCAAAATCAAAAAACCAAAAATAACCATCAATAACAAATCAGTTATGACAGTAAACTTTAACAGTGAAGATATTGAGTAGTTGCACAGATAACAGATAATCAACATAAAAAGTTGCCACAAGGATGTTTCTTCAGGTTTGTCCTATCTTCAGAATATTCGAAATTACGGAAATTCAGTTTTTCGAAAATAACTCAAAATCGAAAAATCACGCAACTTCTTTATTTCTTTTATTTAACTAAATCTGTATCTTACGTACTATCTCGACCCTCATCCTAGCTTTGAAATTTCAGAGGCATTGCCACTAATGGTACATATTATAATTTTTTTTCTCAGGTCACCATGTATACAGGGGGATGCCCATCTCCTGGGTCACCCGGTATGAATTATATTTACAAATAAAATTTTTTTATTTTTGATATTGCAGAGAAAATAAATGATATTCTCAACGTCAAGACAGGCGAGAGTGAATATGAAAAAACCATCGGACATCTTGGTGGATTCGTAGTAAAAAATCAAATGCACGGTAAAATCGATCACCCTGTATGTGATTGTCTACAACACACCATCAATAAAACTTGAATTCTACAAACATCCGGTTTTATTTGAACTGCTAGATTGGATAATTTCAAATTTCTGCAAAGTTGTGATTCTGTTTGAAAAGCTGGATTCGAAAATTTCAAATAGGCTTCAGCAACATATCAAACCCAACTTTCCCAATATCGGTTTGATATATAGTCAAAGGGGTGAAATATCTTTGAGGACGAACATAACCATTAACTGAAATAGGAGGAAATTGATACGGGAATCATGACTCATCGGGTTGAAATATTCACATATTTCACGATTTTGGATGAATCTGAATTTGTCAAGCCCATGCATTATGATCCTCGTGACACAATATATTATGATTTTGTCAAAAGAGTGCACGATACTTATCAAAACCATCAATACGAATAACAATGATGTGATTTGGCATTATTTGTCATATTGAGAGGCTGATTCAGCTCAAACATTCATCTGGTCCAGTGGCGTGCCGAGCGGCACCATTTGAATTTTAAATAATGTGTGAATATTTTTGACAAGATGATTCACCCCACTGATGACTCATTGTATATCTTCACGGATCAAATATTCAACAATACAACTTTTCTGTCTCTTGATTTTTACGTTCCTTGCTTAGTTTTCGAGAAAATAATGAAATCCACTACATGCATATTCCTGGACCAGTGGGCGCCACTGGACTCAATGAATTTGATCAAGTCAGAGGTGAATGAGTCCCTTAGACGCCACTGTTTGGCCACATAATCCCGGGCCCAAACCATAGCTACCCCACTGTTCATGATATTTTCATTTTGACTCACTATACTTACTCTTCTTAGAGCTTTCGAGGGGTTTCAGGAGTCTTTGGTGCCTTCTGCCATACAACTTTTTGCAGCTTTCGAGTAGTTCATTTTCGAACGATTCATTTTCATTTAGAGGATCTACCTGTCCTTGTTCTAAAAATCGAAATATACCATACAATATTAAAAATTACGTTATTATTGTTGAATAATTAGGACTGAAATTGCAACACGCAGAATGATAATAAATTTCATAATTACCAATAATCGGAGTTTTACATTTAAGTTAGCAATACAAAACAGTGATGCCAGGTTTATCACAAATCCTTTCGATCGATTTTTATATTGATCTAGTTGAATTGAATCTAACTGATGACCGGATGATTCTTCAATTTTTTTCTCATTTATAATTGGAAATCTGTTACTAAATTAACTAATCAATAAGTGAAGTGAAGCATTTTTTATTTTCATTTTTACTTTTGAATATTTTTATCATTAAAATTATTATAATGATTATATTTCGAGAATGAACATGATAATAATGAGTCGCCAAAGAAAAAAATACAGAACTTTTGCCATATAGTATTCCCAAATCAAAAAAGACAAACGTAATTCCTTTCATTTTGCAGATATTTCTCAACAAATTCAATAACACCTGCAGATAAAATATGACTATGAACATAATTTCACAAAATATTATATATAACTGTAATCATCTTCAAAATAACATTGTTGTGTGACGATATAAGCATTGGTCTATAATAATTTTCTTTGGCAACCGACAACACCACATCGTTTGGCGAAATCACGTGATTCTTAATTCAGATTGAAAGCCCTCTACGGCGAGGAAAAACTATTGAGTCATATTTACTTTTAGTCAAGTCCTTGCAATACTCGGTTTGATAAGTGGATCTCATCCTTTTCAGCTGCATCTGCTTAACTGTATTCACAACTTTCGCGAAGTTTTCCTTGAAATCACAAATATAAATTGAAGTCAAATAATGAACTCAAAATGAAAGAAATAGTATTCTAAATTATGATCGAGAGTCGACCGATATTCATTTAAAGCAAATCGCAAAGAGAACAGTCGTGTATAGAACAAAAGTCTTAATGCTTCATTATTCGTGACATCAAAATACTCTATGTACTCTTCAATTTCCCACTATTCTATGATGATGGTTCTATGACAAATAGTCTCGATTGTTGGAACTTGAATGAGCGATCTGTTATTTGAATTTGGTTCCTACGTTTAGATAAGTTAAGAGTTTGAGGAATGAAATTAGTTGAGAGCTACCACTTTCCCTAGAATTATTGAATTCGCCTTACTGTATCTTCTCCATCAGCTATATCTTCTGTTGTCAACCATAAAGATTTATCCACTTCACAATCTGATGTTTCTTTATCAGGAATTATCCTGGAATTAGTAAAATTAATTATATCCTACTAGATGATTTTGAGTTTATTACGCCTCCACTCTTTTCTGAACATTCAGTCTGTAGTTATTGGTGTAGGTAGTGATGAAGGCTTGAGCCATAACTTTCAGGTATTCAGGTAACTTCACAGATATTTCGAGTAGATGTAGATTTGACAGATTTCACATATTTATTTCATCAGTCATCTTCACATTTCAGAATTGGCAATACAGTTGGAACAAATTTCTTCAAAACGAATTCAAAATCTTACGTTCCGTTTTCCAATTATATCATATTATATCTATGAACTGTTATTGTGACAGTTCCATAATCATTGTCACCCTAATTCAATAATTCAATGAGAACATCATCAACAATAATTAGCTGATTCAAGATGGAATAAAAACAAGCATTCTGACAAGTGAGGGCGAAAAAAATTATGATAGTTCGATAGATTCATCGTTTCATGTGTACGCTACATGCCGAAATTGAAATGAATATCGAAATATTTGGGATTCGGGAGTTTTTTTAAAAAACTGAAATTTTGAGAAATGTTCATGATTTTTCCTGGGAGATCTCGAAATCAGTG
The DNA here is from genome assembly GCA_963576655.1 of Gastrophysa polygoni. Lineage (NCBI taxonomy): Eukaryota > Metazoa > Arthropoda > Insecta > Coleoptera > Chrysomelidae > Gastrophysa > Gastrophysa polygoni. The sequence continues at coordinate 10,649,927 of OY755084.1, read as the reverse complement.
ACGCTCTACGTTTCTACGACGTTTTCTCACAAACTATTTTCTTTGAATGAACGGGTGTATTTTTCTTCATTTGTCCAATATGCCAAGAGAGAAAAAATACAGTCTGTCATAAAAAAAATTAATCAGTTACGAAATGTCGGATTAGAAAACATAGAACTCGAATCGTCATTTTTCTAATTTTTTTTGGGATTTTTTCTCCTCGTGTCTGTCATAAAAAAAATCAATTAATCAGTTACGAAATGTCGGATTAGAAAACATAGAACTCGAATCGTAATTTTTCTGATTTTTTTTGGGATTTTTTCTCCTCGTGTCTGTCATAAAAAAAAATCAATTAATCAGTTACGAAATGTCGGATTAGAAAACATAGAACTCGAATCGTAATTTTTCTAATTTTTTTTGGGATTTTTTCTCCTCGTTTCTGCCCCAAAATGTCATTGCGCTTGGAATTCAATCTCCAGATATCTGAATGAGAAATTATCTTTTTGTCAATGACACCTTGTTCTCAGAAAAACTCAGAAGGAGAACATTATTTTATTGTGCTGAAAATGGAAGCAGATTCGTTCCCGAAACGTCCAATATACTTAGATAAGTAGAAATTTTGACATTTATTCCTAGAAAATCTAGAAAAATAAATTTACTACCTCCACGTTCTCACAGACTATATACCTAGTATATATTAGTGATATCATGTAAACCGAAAAAAGTATAATGAGGATGTGTCGTTTATTTTGAATTATTTCTTGAAATAGTATCAGAAAAAAATGAGAGTCCCATCAGAATTTCATTTTTTGTTTTCGGAATATCTATCAACCATTCAATATTTTCCCACTTTTTCAGTGGTATATTGATTGGCACCCAAATCTTCGATACAGTTCTCTGTATTGGTGCTCTATTTCTAATCCATCTCTCATGGAACTTCTTGTTGATAACAATACAATACTTTACAATATCACTCCCTGCATTGGTGTTCTATTTTTTATCATCTTCATCGTGGAATTTCTCGTTGATAACAATATAATACTTAACACTATCACTCCCTCTACTTCTCGAAAACATTTTTTTTGCAATTCTAGTTGGTTTCACTATTACTCTATTGGTCTTCAAATGAACGTCATCGAATCGCCTGTGAAGCTCGTCGTGCTTATCACACTTTCCAGTTGGCCCAGGAAAACTTCTATCTGCCAGGAGTTCACCTCTAGGAAAAGTCACCATCGTGGTTCCTGGTTGTACAGTAATATTCATCTCATCAGGGGATGAAACCCTTTCTATTTGTCTACCGTAGATGTAGTTCTTCTTCAAGTTGTTTCGGTGCACATCCTGTATGTTATTCGGAGCGGGTGACACTTTCGAATCGAACGGTACAGATGACGTCAACGTCGAGTAGGAATCATGGAGATTCACAGAAGAAATAGGTGGATCAAAATTTTGGTTGGAGGAAGTGAAGTATGTAGGAATAGGCTCTGATGGAGTAAACTTTTTTTTAGGTGAGTTGTGATAATCTATTGTAGGTGAGGCGTCATAACTAGACTGTGAGGCACTGAATTGATCATAATTATGAGAATTTGAGGTTTTGCTGAGGTAGTTTTGCCCTACTGTGAGTTGTGGGGAAGTGAAAGGATCAGTGCTCTGATAATTTGAAGTTGCCATGGGACTATAATGTCCTCTTGTAACTGAGGTAATGTAACTAGGATGTAACGCATTGAACTGCTCATAATTACGAGAACTCGAAGTTTTGATAGGGTAGTTTTGTCCAACTTTGAGTTTTGGGGTAGTGAAACGATCAGAATTTTGGTGATCTGAAGTTTCTATAGAAAAACTATGATGTTCTCCTGTAGATGAGGCATCATAACTAGGCCATGAGGCACTTAACTGCTCATAATTATGAGAATCCGATAGGTGATTTTGTCCTACGCTCAGTGAAGCAGTGAAGTGATGAGGGTTTTGGTATTGTGAAGATTCTTCAAATGAACTATGATGTCTTATTTTAGGTGAGGCACCATAAATAGGCTGAGACGCAATAAAATGCTCATGATCATTAGAATTCGAGGTGTTGTTCAGTTCTACATTTAGTCGTGGGGCAGTGTTGTGGTAATGCAAAGATTCCACAGGAGGACTTCTATGCCTCATCGTAGATAATGTACCGTAACTGGACTGTGAGGAACTGACCAGCTCATGAGAATTGGAGGGATTTTGCCCTACTCTTGGTCGTAAGGCAGAAAAGTAATCAGATTCGCGGTGATTTGACGATTCCTTAGGACTATGATGTCCTATTGTAGGTGAGGCATAACTAGGCTGTGAGGCACTAAACTGTCTAAAGTCATGAGGTTTGGAGGTTGTTGCAGGATAATTGAAATATCTCACTGCAGATGGAGTTCCACGGTTGAAACTTTCACCCTTCATAGAAGGTCGATGAAAAAATTTCTTGTGCTGGTTGTTCTCTGAATGATTTCTAGAATACTTTGGTGCTCCGTATTGAGCGGAAGAAGGTTGGTTCTTCATCAAAGCTACCTTACTCCCAGGATTGTTGGTATTATAGGTCAAATGGTGCTTCAGAATAGGCCCCATAATTCCTTTGGGAAAACCATGGTTGTAATCATGTGTTTCTGGTTTGATTCTAGAATAACGGTTGACAGCTTCAGCAGGATTCTTATTCTCGAGCTTTTGTGTTTTCTCTAGATGAATCTCATAAATAGCAGGCACTTTGACTACCTGAACAATTTTGGAATACTCGGAACCATCGTCCAAATTTTGAAGAACATTCTGGATTTCTTTCATGTTCATAACATTCTTAGCTTGTGCTTGGTTCCTCCTGGTATCACGTGGTCCACTCTGCTGGGATTTGAAACTGCCCGAATCAGCTTCAATCGTTTGAAACTCATCGACAATTACGCGCGGTTGCCTGTTGCTCAGAACAGCTTCGTCCGTTAGTATTTGTTGAAGTTGGTTAGTAGAATGTGTAATAGTTGTGGTACTTTTCGGCAGTACTGATGAAGATTGGCCTATACCGACGCCGTATCCTGCGCTTATATTGACGTCGAAGCTGTCACTTGCGTCCCTCTTGTTATGGTTTCTCTCTGGTTTTGCGCCGCTTCTGCTCAATAACAGAAGGAAAATGAGCTGGAAGGAAATGCATACAAGAATTTCATATCGGAAAAATTCAAATAAATATGGAAAAATATCTGTTCAGATCATACACTTGATTTCTGAAATCAATCTGCCATAATGTAACTTGTTAGGGATGTTTCTCTACCTTTCATAGGGCCAGTTCTCAGACGAAAAAAATAAATAGAACCTTATTGTTTATCCCTTTTCTGATGCCAACATGAGATTAGATATTAGTGTGAAGGTATTCATTTCCTAATAATTATTACAGTACAGTACAGTACAGTACAGTACAGTATAGTACAGTACAGTAGTCTTGAGTATGTAATGATGAACAGGATATAGGAATTGTTATTGAGATAATTCAGAAATTAGGTTTTCATCGTAGGCAATTGGTAAACATATTTCCACCTTTGATTATATTTCAAGAATTGGGGCATATAATTCGATAATGGTTTTAGAATAATATCTATGTTGGTAGGTAGGTAGGCATCTGATGACCAGTTTTGCCACAATTCTGGTCATGGCAGACATTTTTGTTAGCTAGTGAGTTAGTGAGGATAATGCTGAGATGATTGTAATAATAGGCCCTCAGTGTTTGTATTTATTGTTATATGTGTACAGGCAGTGTCCATAAAATAGCCCCCTGGTTAACCTGTGAACAGATCAGATTTTTCCTTAATTTTTTTTTTGTTTGCCTCTTTGGTATTTCAGGAACTAAATTTGACACTGCTCTAAAACTATGTATTTTTCAAAATAGCCTCTGGGCGTCATTCTGGAATATATATTTTTCAATCGAATGGGGGTGTCAAATGATACTTCATTTGAAACGTCGTTCAATTATTCATACGGTACCAGAATTTCAAATGAAAATATCCATACCAAATAAAATGGCGGTTGATAATGTTAGAAACTTCATGAACAAGTTATAGTGAACTCGCTGTATTTTTTGTTTTCGATAATACAATTTAAAACACATGTGGAACGGATATGATTTTTGAGAACAAGTGAAGTCTGACAATAGACATGGAATGAATAAATAAATTCGGAATAATTAAAGATGAGGAAAGAATGATTTATTATTGATTATTATAATCCACATATCCGATTCGAGGTTTTGGAAAATGTTTAATGAAGCTGAATATGTTCAATGAGTCAAAGACACAAAAACGGTGGTAGTTCACATCATCGAAAAAACTGAATTCACAATGTTCCGAATAGTCGAGAATAAAGTAAGATTCGTTACGAGATGAATTGACTTGTAGAATACAGTTTCATTACCATTGCACGAAATTCCAAGGTAAGATTTAATAGTTCAAAATATGAAAAGAGCTCGTGTTAATATAAATATGTCTGGAAACGTGGATTCGTTTCCAAAATACAGGCTGTACTAGCTCAAAAAAAATATTTTGTGGTGATTTCTTACTAAGGCTTTAACCGATTACATTGTATTGGGTTGTATTTTCATAGTTGCTCCAACCGGAACATTCGATGCTGAGAGAACCGAGAGGTAATTATGTCGTACCTAAATGTAAATGTAACAAACTTTGTGTGAATTTTATTGTAATCGATTAAGGCCACTTTTAGAAATCGATGAGAAATCGATTAGAATAGAATAGAAATAGATTTTTTTGTCCAGAAACATGACTGACTCTCGGAAACAAATTGTTTTCGTGCATATGTTTATATGAACTCTTTTTCATATTTTAATCCGACAAATCCGACCTTGGACATTCGTGCAACATTGATGGAATACCTTGTATACATACATAGAGTGTGTCAGTTTCAAAACTCTTGGGGTTGCCATTTTGGATTCGAAGTAGCAACCTTGCTGAGGAGAAAACTGCACTACTGAATTGCTTGTCCCTCCAAACTTCCTTTCATTTCATTGAACGAAATAACATCCAAAGTTTTGAAACTGACACACGTTAGTATAATGCACTACTGAATTTTTTGGATGTCTCTACAACTGAACTTTACACCGAAAAATAACCTCTAATCACTAAATTGCAATCATCAGGTTGATATACAGTAAGAAATATCGAAGAGGAAAACATTGACATGCACTACTATCTCCGGTGTAGTTTATGCTCTGAATAGAACAGCCGCAAAGCAAGAAATTAATAGGTGCTGTATATTATAAATAATATTCACTTACCGAAGGAAGCATGTAGAAGTGAGAATAACTCATATCCTAATTATAAGAGCACCGAAGAACAAATGAAGAGCAATTCAGCTGCTCAACTGTTTATATGAATTCATTCGTTTCAGAATATACTTTTTCCACTTTCGTGGTTTTTCGATAATTGGGAGATATTAACATCATATGGCGGTTAGGTGGCAACAAAATGTTGTGTCAAATCAGAATAGACAAAACATTCTTCAGCTTTTCTGTGGGATTTTCTCTCATAATCGTTTCTAAAAAAATAAAGTGGAAGTCATTAAAAATTATTTCAATATATTTGTAGTGTAGTAGTGTAGTAGTTGTTGTGATCTGCCCCAAAATGTCACTGCGCTTGAAATTGAATCTTTAGATACCTAAAAGAGAAAGAATCTATTTGTCAGTGACAACTTGTTTCAAATTTGGAAATACAAATATATATTTGATAGAAATAAGACTCCTACTTATCTCGGAGGACGTTTCAGGAACGAATCTGCTCCCGTTTTCAACACTATTGTGTATGACTTATACTAATGAATAAATAGTTAACTTGATTGAAGCATTCAGAACAGATCTTTCTTCTACTACGAGACTATATAGGCTCATACCCACGCAATGGTGAATATAAAGTTCTCTGATTTCAAATATTTCAATTTCATTTTCCAGCTTTTTTTCTCCTCTCGTTTTTTGAAAAACAGAGTAGAAGTTATTAAAAATTATTTCAATATATTTGTGGTAAGGACAGATTTTGTGATCTGCCACAAAATGTCACTGCGCTTGAAATTAAACCTTTAGATACCTGAAAGAGAAATTCTCTATTTGTCAGTGACGACTTGTTTTTTCAGAAACGAGGAGAGAAAATCCCAAAAAAAGCTGGAAAATGAATGTACCACCTCCTCGAAAAACTTACAGACAGTATTTCAATTTCAATTTCGAAAAGTCTAGGTACTTTTAACATAAGTTTTAGAATTGTGTTTTGTGTTGTGTCTGAAAAAAAAATCATCTCAGAACATTCTCGATCCATGAATTTTCCCCGTTCCTTCTTGTCCGAGATATTTTTTTATCAACTGTCTAATCCATTCTGCTATACATAAGTGGCATGGTTATTCCATAATTGATGGTGGTCTACAATCAATCCAACCTATGACAGGACAATTGCAGTTGGCTGAGTTTCCACAAGAATATTGAATAATGCCTTCAGAAACAGAAATTCCATATATATTCAAATATTTATAATGATTAACGGTTCTTTTTTCATTAGGTGATACATAATTTTCTAAGCGAACGATTCTATAATAACATTTAATTGGTATTCAGAATGATAGACTTACTAAGTAGGTCAAGAATTTCATATTAAGTGCCTAAAAAATAACAGAATTCGAATACGAAATTGAACAATTTTCAGTCATGTCATCCCAAACATTCGGGAATGATATTTGAATACAGTTACTCTTATTATGATACCGGGTGTTCCAATATATCTGTTCTAACGGAATGACTGTATACAACTGATACCTTAAATTCGAGCTGAATAAGAATCAGGAATAACCGGAAGTTATTGTAACCTTTTCATGTCAAATGACATATTTTACATTTCTCCAGATTATTATTCATTCTCAGAAATCGTGCTCTGATTGTAGATTGAAGTGTAGCTTCAGTAGACTGGGGATTTTTGTTCAACTTCAATTCTACAAAATCATTATTATTATATTTTCATTCAGTTACTATCAAACGTCGCCTTGGAGTATCAGTCAAAACTAACATTATACAATATTTCGCAGCCTACTGCTGTTCTAGATATTTAGGCACGTTTCTTCGATTGTGGAATAAGAAGAGTTACACTTCGTAAGAAAGATATTTCTGATTATAATCGAAAAATTAAACGTGCGCTGTTCGAAATAAGAAAATTGGATTCACCTGTAGTATAACCGCAAAATACTCCTGAGTTTTGTTCCGCTCTAATCGAACCTGATTAGTCCTTGTTTACATATTAAGTAGTGATAATTTCGAATTTGTCTCTTCTAAAATGGCTGGAAATATTCCAGGTTTACTGGGACACCCGTGTACATCATTACTATCTGCATATTCGTTGACCAATAAGAACAACATCCAATCTTCTCTGTATTTCATTGGGGTTTTTCTTGAAACTATCCCTTTCAGTGAGATTTTCTACGCTGAGCTCCATACTTTCGCTCTCATCGTTGACTTTATCAACACATTCACTACTTGGCGTGGTATTTGAATTCTTTTCGATTTTTTCTTTGCCAGATTTGATTTCTTCAATGTTGCTTTGATCCCCATATGTAGCTTTAACTTCGACTACGCTAGCATTCTGCGTGTCGCTTCCAATTACTGGTTCCCAGCTGAGGTTCATCTTGTTCTGTACGACTTCAAGATTCCCTGGCACCAATTTCTCCGCACTGATAATCTCGTAAATATTTTTAGGATCGTTCCTACGGCTGTCGTCGAACATCAAAGGTTTCCGATTGCCCTGGAAGATAAAATTCAAAGTGAAACATTAACAGAAGCACTGCAGACGATTTTTCTCGACTCATGTTCAAATTTTCTTAATAGAAAAGTGGATTGCACTTTCCAATTTTGCGATCAACTTTCAATCTGATTCAACAACGTTTTGACCTTATTTTTTCTTTATTTGTTCAACAGGAACATTCTGTAGTCCTCATGCCTTCGGAAATAGGGTAAATAATTATTTCCAGAAATACTATAGCTCGTTTCGTTCACAGAGTGTATTTCCACAAGGATATTTTCGAAAAACTGAAAAATGAGGAATTGACTTTCTTCGAGCTGAATGCTGTGCAAGAGCTATCAATTATATTGAACTGTGACTAGTGTTCATTCGAACGGTCTGAGAATTAATTCCGAACCTCATTTTTTCTGGGTTTTTCCACGTGCACTTTTCACAAATTTCTTGTGAATATCGTTGATGAAATTCACTGTTATTTCAAAAGCCGTATTCACGATGACTCCATGAATTCAGGGTTTATATTTGAAAAAAAAAAATTAATCAAATAAAAATCTTGAAGTGAAGATATTTGATACAATGATTAAAATCACGTACTTTCCTATAGTCATCGAATGACTTCGATGATGATGATATTGTGAACGCAAGAATCCAGATACAATTTCTTAGGAAATTTTTTCAACAGAGCGGGAATATACGGGATATTAATGACACTAGGCAGGACGGGGGAAAGCGAGACAATTCCGTTTGAATCGTGACAGCAACCCTACCTGGAAGTACTGACTAGGCGCTAAAATTCCTGAATTACCATCCACCATCACCTCTAAGTCATCTTCGTGGTTGAGATCTGCCTTTTTTTCTTCCCCGATGAGAAGCTCGTGATCATCGTCATCGTTGGTGTTGATTGGGACGCCCTCTTTGGGCGAGTCAAGGTAATAGTTTTTGGCGTAGTCGGTAGGATGGTATACAGTGACTTCCGGGGGTAAGGTGAAGCTATTGGATTTCAGGAGCTCTATTCTGGAGGCTGTTAAATCTGGAAGTTTTCAGGCGCAAAGTAAATAATTTTCATGTATGGATAGTAAGTTGTGAGAAATCTCCCACTTTTTGATTTTTGATAAATGAAAAGAGATGAAAATGAAAAATATTCCTTTGTACGCTCTTGAATCAATTGAATGAAAACTGACAATGAACTATTTTGTTCATTGTATTTATTCTTCATTCTTGAAACTTTCTGGAACTATTTTCCTATTTCTCAGTAAAGAATCTACCTTTGGATCTGCCCCACTATATTGAAACACCCTGTATGTAAAATCTACCTCACCTATATTCTGATTGCCTACTGCTTCATTCAGTTTTCCATCGTACCCAAACTCTTGTGGTTGCGAAACAATGTACGTCACTGGAATTTTCGAAAAATCCCCACCATTTCCCAAATCTCTCTGGAATTTTGGTGGATACCATTCGCGAAATCTACTGCCACTGTTGTAGTCTCTGAAAATAGGCCTCGAAAAAGCGGGACGGCCTGGTCTGTAAAAAGGCCGATAGGAAGGTGATCTCTCTTGCACTATCACGAAATGGCCCTTCATCTAGAGGTAACGGATAGAACAACATTGACAGATTTAGCGACGATTCGAAATTTTTTGTTGATTATATTAGAGAGGTAGAAAAAGAGGAAGCTCCATTTTGACGACGATCAGAAGAGTGCAAACAGGTTGAAATATTAGGAATGAATCAAATATTTGAGTATCTGAATATCTTCATCTAGACATGATCATATAAGACTCTGGATGCATCAAAAAATGTAGACATCATTCTTTTTATACATAGAATATGAATTGAGAAGTACTTTTGTTCACGAATTCGTCGAACCTCATTCCATCTCTGTAGAGTACGATCATGATCACGTTCGGCACATTTTATCAAAGTGTTTATAGAAATCCAAAACTGCTGAGTCACTTCTGCTGACCCCCATACAGCGTGCTGAGGTTCGACGAAGTTGCGAAGATAAATTGACAGAGCAAACGACTCACCTGAACGGAGTTCAGTTGCTCGAAAAATTAAGATCGAATCTCCTTCTGGTGAGTCGTTTGATCTGTTGATTTTTCTGTTTACTTTTTTTTTTTTTTTTTATCTATGGACAACACGAAAGGGAAACCTATGATGTTCGAGGAACATCGTGTTAGCCAGCGGTGGAATTTTGGGAAAGAAGGAAGGTGTTGGAATTTTTCTTGAATGTTTGGAGGTTGTAAGCATCAGGAAAGACTTCACTAGGCAAAGAATTCCACAACTTTGCCGTTCTATTGATGAATGATGCTTGGTATAGCGATGTTCGACAGGTCTCGAGCCTGACAGTGTAGGGGTGACCAGCTTGAGCTCGTCTGGTTTGTTTACTAGGAATCGCGCGTGGTGGCATAATAGATGATATTTCCGTTGAGCACCGACCGTGAAAGTACCTATAAAAAAGGCAGAGATCGCCGACCTTTCTACGATGATCTAGAGAGGTCAATGATTTGGTGAGTGTTGTGTCATCGACTAGGCGAATAGCTCTCTTCTGAATTGAATCTAAGAGCTTAAGCGTATGTTTGGGGGCTGAGCTCCAAACATGTGAGCAGTACTCCAGGACAGGTCGAATTTGTGCTTTGTAGATCATATGCAGTTGCTGGGATGTGAAGTATCTCTTCGCACGGAAAAGAAAACCGAGTTTTTGTGAAGCAGTCTTCGCAATGGACCTCACATGATCGTCCCATGAGAGAGCACTGTTGGTGGTGACACCCAGCAAGGATATTGACGACCTCATAGGAACAGTGGTACCCGACATCATCAAATTGGGCATTGTGTGATCAGCCTTCTTGGTGAACATACAAGCTTGAGTTTTAGTCGCATTGAACTGTACTAGATTCTCAGATCCCCATTTCAGAATTCTTGTCAGATCCTCATTTGAAGCATCAACCTGTCTTCGCCTTGCACCTCTGGCCTCATTGGATGATATAGGGGCTCTAGAGGAAAAGGCGGAATGAAGTGTACTATCATCCGCAAAGCTATGAACTGGGCTGGAGGTCACATTCAACAAATCATTGATGTGGAGCAAAAACAAAGTTGGTGCCAAGACAGAGCCTTGTGGAACACCAGCATTGATCGTCATTGTATCAGACGAGACCCCGTCTACCACCACGTAGAGTGATCTATCTACAAGAAAACTCGATAGTAAAAGACACAGTTGGGGCGGCAAACCATATGACGGTAGTTTCGCTAGGAGGCCTTGGTGCCAAACTCGGCCAAATGCTTTGGAGATATCCAAGGCTACAGCCAGAGACTCCCCATGTTTCTCTATTGACACCTGCCACTTATGTGTCACATAGGCAAGCAGATCTCCAGTTGACCTCTGGTGACGAAAGCCATATTGCCGGTCGTTCACGATTCTTGAGCTCTCTAGATATCGGATGAGCTCGATGTTGATTGCTTTTTCCATTACTTTACGATTAAAACATTATTTTTGTTTCTGAATTTTCGAGCTTCATATTCTAATCATTTTATGCTATCAATAATTTGACATCTACCTTCATCTGTTTTTGGACGGGTTGAGATTCTCGAATGGGCCCATATCCAAACGACAATACGACGGGTGGTTGTTGGGTCAGGCCGTCAATAAATGACCTTGGGAACTCTGCTCCGTGCATTGTTATAGCGGAATGGTCCATTCTCTCGTTGAAAGCCATCAGTTGATTTTTGGTTTCTTGAATAGCAAGTAAAGGAGGTGCTGCCATCGATAGAAGTGTCATTGAAATCATCTGAAAGACGAGTTCTATCATAGTTTCTTTCAGACAAGTTTTATACGGCGAGCAAAGTGAGAGAACAAGTGTGATTCATTACTTTCCTATTTTGCATAAATTTCTACTAGAAAGATGAGACAGTGCTGAATATGAATACGAGAATATTGGAAATACTTGGCAGCATTTATGTAATGATTAAAACTTCAAAATGGTTGCTGTGGTCAAATGCAACGTTTGCATAGAAGAATATTTCAAACGGTTTCGAAAGATTCATTACTCACTTGTTTGTGGAATTGAGTACGGTATTTTCCGAAGTGTCGTTGATTAAGAGATATGTTTGTATCAACAAAAAACAGGATGTTTGCATATATCTGACATATGTGGCTGAGAGTTCAGTAATAGTAATAGATGTATCCGGCATCTATCGTATCTATCCATCTATCTATCTACCATAATGATATCGAAAACATAAAAGTTGCGAATTGAAAGTTCTAGAAGCTAGATCGACAGGAATTTAGTCATGATGACTCCATCAGGGGCACTTTCAATTCTCAAAATCACGAGAAGTTAACAGTTGGTCGATTTTTAGCCACCCCTCATGAATAAACTTTAATATAATTGACCTTGTATTTATAGATAGAAAATGAATGCATTCACCAGCATCTCTCGTGAAAATATCCTTTTCGGACTCACCTGGATTTTCCACATATTTTTGATACAGAAAACAACACAAGCTTCTCTGAATGTTTTCTCCGAAGGAGATTTATTGGAATGATTGGAAGTTGCCGATAGCTGGAGATTTTATTGTTCGTTCTTCGAAATGATTAGAGGTATTTTATGTTCCTATAATTAGAGTTAATTTCATGTTGAATATTATTATGTATATTATTCTGCCTTGCTTTTGTGATTCGATTAATTCAAGATGAGATGAATGCTTCCTTTTGAATTAATGACTCAACTTTCCTTCAGGAAATGATGCTAGAAAACTATTTTTTCTACGACTGTCAATGAATGCTCCTAATATATGTTCAATAATGATTGATTGATGTAGTACATTGTTGCACTCCTTTAGTCGCTCAACAACAAGTTGACAATTTTCACAAAATGGACAGACTCATGTCACAATTATTGGTACAGAATGGAAAATAACAGAGGTTGATGTTCATAAAACAGATGAAATAACAGTAAGTAGCCCAGAACTAAGATCAAACAACTGACCCTATCAGACGAGCGAACCCTGCGAATTTTGCAATGAAAGTAAGTCCTTCAGAAATTACAGCTGCCCCAAATCAGGCCAGTGCAAGTGAACTCTCGGAATGATCGAATAGTTATTTTTGTATTAAGTGTGAAAAATTAGTGTTCATTCAATGGCACATGAGAGTGTAAATTATTTAGTAAATGTAAATTCTCTCAAATGTGCCATGAAAACACGAATTTTATACACGAAATACAAACAACAGTTTTTGTACAATATGAATGGAAATCTGCCTCCATTAGCAAAAGAATATATAAACGATAGCTCAACGGAAATATCATCTATTATGCCACCACGCGCGATTCCTAGTAGACAAACCAGACGAGCTCAAGCTGGTCACTCCTACACTGTCAGGCTCGAGACCTGTCGAACATCGCTATACCAAGCATCATTCATCAATAGAACGGCAAAGTTGTGGAATTCTTTGCCTAGTGAAGTCTTTCCTGATGCTTACAACCTCCAAACATTCAAGAAAAATTCCAACACCTTCCTTCTTCCCCAAAATTCCACCGCTGGCTAACACGATGTTCCTCGAACATCATAGGTTTCCCTTTCGTGTTGTCCACAGATAAAAAAAAAATAACAAAATAAAAAAACAAGATATTGAATTGTCCCTATTCTTCCGAACGAAATGAAATATTTAATAATAATAAAAATAATAGAGGATTTTACTGACAGTCTTATTATCTCAGTACATAAGGTTCAATGTAGAATGAGCACTGTCAAAAGGCAGAGTTCGCACTTTGCCTGTTAACAAAGTTAACAAGGGTGCACTCTCTTACACTCAACCTGCATGATAAAATGCATTGATAAAATTGTGGAATCAACTCTTCAAGAAATATCTAATGTTTCTGATCAGCAGCAACATGGAACATCTTCGGGAATTTATGTTGGAAGTAATTGTTCGAACTTAACTATCAATTATTATTTGAATAGATGAAACTGTTTCATGATGGATAATCAGTTGATAATAGACTCAGTTGAAAATAAGTATTTCAAAATGTAATATTTCATTAGAGTAGGAAAACTCAAAGTCATCTCCACAATATTTAATGCTGTGGTTGGATTAATTGTAAATGGTGAAAATGGTGAGACATGTTTCGGACATATATATGTCCATCTTCAGTCTTAACAATCGGCGTAAATCTACAAGAAATTAAGTAAGGTATGGTAATAAACCTATAGGTTATGTTTAACTCACATGGTTAGAGATGAAAGTCAATACATTAAAGTTAAAATTTTGAAATTATATAATGAAATGGAATGGGATTCAAACCCATCTATAATATTTCATGTTATTTTGGCAGTGAAAAAAAGTCTCTTTTCCACGGTGAATATTTACGCATCAATAGAGATGCGGAAATGTCAAGTTTTGTTGACAGTAGGACAGAAAATAATGGAAGAGTTTCTTTCACATATTGACTAAGGGATGAGCGCCCGCGTCAAATTCAAACACACAGTATGTGCAGTTCAAGTTATTTGCGCTGTAATATGCTGTTTTCGATATTTTATGTTATCGTTGTGAAAAGAGTATAATGTATAACTAGTCCGGGATGCTAATTTCTCGATGTTATGAGGCATCGGTTCAATCAAAATCATCATTATCATCTTAGAATCATTTTATTCAAACAAAAACCAAAGTGACCATTCGATTGACGGTCTTATCGTAGCTGTCAATTTCCGTTCTAACGCAAATCTCGGCTCTGGTGTAACCGCCTCGCGTCAAATCCGGAGAAGTATCTCTGACTTCAAGGAGGATGCGATGTCCGAAGTGCTGATTCAATTCCGGGATGCAGACTTTCGTGCCGTACGGTATACCCAACCCGCCGTCCATGGAAAGGGTGACGAAATCGGCCCTGTTGTCGGCGTAGTCCTGAAAATTCCAGATAAATACAGGGCTATTCGAATTTCAGTTTATGCATTACGATCTTGCTTATTTCGAAGTCAATGTATGTATTTTTGAATTCGGATTTTTTTTCTATACTTTGCCTTAGCCACTATCCAAATATGTGTATGGAAATGATAGATAAGTATATAGAGTATTGCACGATTTGTACCACCATCAACTCTTCTTAATATGGACTTATTTCAGAATAGCGAGAATGAGAAAAAGTTATAACTGTGTTGACGTATTGCACAATATTAATACATATAACCAGCTCAAAACTCTACAATTGAAAATAACTACGGGAGGTGAAATATGGACAAGTTGTTTTAATTGCGATCCCATTTGAGAATGTAAAGTTGAAGGAGGCCCAGATCGTATGATATTTCAAATATCGACATCTAAATTATCTTATGAGTTCATTATTTTTGGAATCATTGTTGGAAGCGTTTTTAACATCAACAACGGAAATCATAAGAACTATTTACGATTTTTTCTAAAGGTATCTACCCTTCTCTGTTTACTATTGAAATATTACACGCGACGAAAAATGCATTCGCTGTAGAAGAAAGCATGTAATTGGAACAACCATTATCCTGAAATATGTGCGAGATTGCCAGTGTGTTGAAGAATTTCTCAATTTGACGCCTATTTATGACATTCTAACGTGTCCAAATGACATTGTTCATTAATTAGTTCTTTGTCCTGGGTATCTCTCTTCGCTCTCTTCGAATAATAGGGAAGTACAGGGTGATCCACCATGAGTGTCCTCCGCCCGTAACTTGGTTATTCCCATAGACTTATCCTAATTATATTCATTGGTTAATATTGGTTGATTCATTTATCTATTTGAAATTCATTATTTATCGACGATAGTATTGGGTACTTCTGAACCGATTCTAAAATACTATCACGGAGTCTTTTTAATTCCCAATTATCACTCTGAAATAATCATGTAATGAATTGAACTCATATGTATGTCACTATAAAAGTCGTTCCTAGGAAACAAGTATCTTTTCTACGTTATACTTTCAACGTAGAACATTCACACTTGCAATAAAACGTCGACCACTGTCAAATATTCGAAATAAATATTGCATATTGTATTTTGCATTCTAATATAGATATTTTGTGACGCATGTGACACTGTAGGTACATATATAAAGTATATCAGGTTATTATAATTCCAGTCGATCATTGATCGGTGCATTCAGTAATCAACTATATAATAATTACGATAACTATGAAAATATGAAAAATATGAAATCATTTTTCAGAGTGATTTTGATTCACTATATGAACATATACAGTATTCCCGACTCACTATATAGGGTAGGGAAATAGCTGATATTTCCGAATGCAACACCCTTTATAATATTCGTCAATCGGTTAGCCTTCAATTGAAGGGTGGCAGGAACACATCAGTAGCTGAGTGTCAAAATATCTGATTTTGAGTTTTTGCCGTAGAAAGGTTTCAAACTACATGAATAATATGAAGGCACTGTTAAACGTCATCGGCTATTGCTCATCAAAAGGAGGACACAAGTAACAAGAATGAAGGTAGAAGAAGAGGTAGTAGTCGTTTTGGCTCGGAACAGAAGTTACTGAAAGATGCTGGCAAGGCTCATGCTTAAAAACGAAAACTTCCTGAATATTTTCACAAGGAACTGATAGGGATTCGCGAACGGATTGAAATGTTATTTTATTGAAACAGAATTAGTTCAGGTTTTGTCATCAGCCCAATTCTCATTGTTGGCAAACCCTGAAATATCCACTTCCTGATCCAATATTTTGTTGAAAAAATATTCAACCAATTCCCCTTGTATTAAAGAAACTATCTTCATCGTTAGCTTCATTCCTTGACTCATATCAGTGTATAATAGAATTGGTTTTTGTTAGCCTTCAACATGATTTTCAATGCTAATAAACAAAAAAAATTATCGACCTCTTCATCACTTTTTTCTTGTATCTGTAAACTTTATTTTTGGACTTAGCGCCTCTTACTTCTATCCTTCAATCCAATTCTAGCTTCTATTCATTGAGCAAAAAATCAGGAACATGGCTATATCTCCGAGGTCCTCGAACCTGGTATCGTAGAATTCCTTATTGGAATTTCTGACCGACACACTGTATATTATGATAGTGTTCGATATCTCCATAAAAAATGAATTGGACAGGGTTTTTAAATGTAGAGTCTGTTGATAAATATCTATTCAAGGTGAATCTACTACTTGACCTGTACCTACTTGTAGGGTCCTCAGTTTTTGTCCTTTTCTGTCTTCATATCCTCTTTCGTGATCTTGATCATTGTAATCCGGGAAATAAGCGGTCAAACTGACGTTGTTATAAGTTTTTCCCTTGCATTTCAATGTTATTTCTGGAAATGAAAGTCGAAATCATCTTATGTACCAAAATATTGTGTGGATGAGTAAGTATATCAATAAAAGCAGTGAAATTACTGGTTGAAAGTTTAAGTGTCCTCTAGAATTACTTTATCATCGATAAATTTTCGTGGGTACATATGGAGAAGATCCATTTCATGACTATTCTAACATAAACACTTCAATACGTTGAAAATACTCATCTCAATGGAAAAATTAGTGATCTTGATGAAGATGAGAAACAACATTTTCTGTCCGTGATTATCCCATGAAATTATTGTTATTGTTATTATTACTATATCTGTATCATTAATTTGATATTCTGTATTTCAGAAAAAGTAGAGGAGTTATGTGACAATCGCAATTCTTTATCTCCAAAGACAACTGAAATATCTAGTAAAACCATCGAAGGACTTTCCGTTCGAAAAAAAAAAACAATCAACTCACAATTTCATAATTATATAGAATTAGTATAAGCTACCTGATCACTCAATCAATACACATATTTGGTTTGACTTTCTCAAACCACATTAGATTTCTAGTTTTCCAAAATGGTGACATCATTTTGACGGAAAAATACGTCACATGAACATATGGTTCAATCCAATATGGAATACCCATCAATATGAATGATGTAAGAGAATTAGGTATTCTTTTTGAAACTCGAAAAGAGATGCCACTTTTGGTAGAACATTATGATATGACGAAAATCGAGAAATATATCTCGCATAACTGAACCGAAATACACCTTTTTGACCTCAAACATAGTCGGATCACGTCACGTAGCGAATCTCGTTGTTGATTTCGTATGTTGCTTCAGATGTCAGAAAATAAAATCTTCAGTATTTAGGAGGAATGAGGTAAAACTCACCATTGTCAAAAGTAGAACTTGCATATAATATTACACTTGATAAAATAATAAGAACTATTGATTTAGTCATGTCGTTAACCGATTTCTACTCGAATGGAAAACACTGTCAACAATAATGCTGAGTATTGCTAATTTTGTATTCATTTAGTATCGCTCAACTGCTGACACAGATTTTCAACAACAGCAATTTTACAAAAACAACGAGATGATTCGAAATATGGCCGAGAAAGGAAAAATCGCTTGCATAAAGTTCTGGTGATGATGTAGAATCAGCGTACTTCTTGATTTGGAACATATTTCAATGTCTGTGGAACAGATCAATTCCACATCAGAATCAGAACGAATGGGTTCTCATGAAGAACGATAGATTTCACTAGCGTCCAGAAACCTGTGACATGAACTAACATTTGATATATTATTTAAGTCAGCGAACATCCATGTGCATTTAATTATTCATTACTCTAATTGTGATGTAAAAAAAGTCAGATATCATAATTCGATGAGTCTTCTAGTGACTTGTTCATCCCGACTGAGATATAAGTCATATTATTCTCGTTGGCTCATTCAGGTGAAATTCATTAAAAATCATTCATTTCTCAGTGTATAGTGAATGTACAACGTGTTCTATTAAAATTGGGAAAAATGGATCCCAACCGATTCCTAATCGAACTGATGAACAAATATAGTCAACGGGTATTCACAATTATGAAACTAACCCTGTATAACCCTCATTCCTATCGAATCTGTCATTCGTTGTCAATTTGTCGCAATGGAATATATGAACATCCTGATTAGGTTGTCACAAAATTTTGCTGCCTATGTCGTGTTGAGGCTCCTAATCAAGTTCATTTGGCCCCATATGTGTTCTTTGAAATCCTTGATAATGGGCAAGGTGCACCATAGCTGAAGAAGTGTTCGGTAACTAAATTATAAGTGAAAAATCAAAAGCGCATCAAAATGTCAGTGGACAAGGAAACTTTCTTAACTTTCAATAAGAAGGACTATAAATGGCCCTACCCGAAACCGATAGTATCAAGGTGAGATCGATAAAGGATAAGGAAAGTAAGCAGGATAATTCCGTACAATATTGTCTGAGCTCTATCACAAGAGAGATTAGTCAAAGAACTTTGTTTTATCATGAAGTTCCGGAGCACATGCAACTTTCATCCAAATTATAACAATTGCAATTATTGCAATTGACCACACTGACCGATTTATTATTATTTTCGCTCCAGTCAAATTCCAACCTTGTTGTTCAAGGATTACGTCTGATGATCAATTTGAGGCGGACGTTCATCTTGATAAACATATTTCTGATTGGAGCATCTCTATGATGAAACATGTAGGTGGTACTTTCAATCCAGCAATTCATATAGAACTACTCAATCAAATGTGATGAAAAATGAGTGCTACGTTTGAAGTGAAGCACATTCATTTATTCTATATGTTTGATGATCGGAGCATCTCTGTAATAGACCATAGAATACTTGGAATGCAGCAGTGTTAGAGCTGCTGCAGGATTTGGTCCAATGGAATGGAAGGACATAAAAACTCTATTGTATTTCTCTAGACCGTCTCAACCTCCGATTCGAACTAAACCAAAGAATTACTATGTGGCTCGATTGGTGGAGCCGTATTGCCATTGTGACGCCCACCTGTATGAGCCGGAGATGGGTCGGTACAAGAAATTGGCTCAGAAAGAGACCAAGTTGCATCAGGAGCTCGATGAACTCAGCAAAAAGGTAGGTTTTTGAACTAAGACTGGGAAATGGAGGAAGTATCCGTCTGATAAATACATTGTTTTCAATAGGGATAGGATCACCGGAATTATTAATTTGTTATATTTCTCATTCAACTCTTAATATCATGAAGTATGGTACAGGATGATCCATCATAAATGTATTTCTCAATTCCTTGGTGATTTGCTATTATTATTCCTCATCTGAGGTGAATAAAGTAGAAAACTTCCTCATTCCATCAGTAATGTTCTCAGGTTCTGGTACGGCATGATATGTGAGTTCGAAATAAGGAGTTCTGTGTCTTTCTAGATGGCAATATTGGCTAGCGACATCTTAGATCACCCTTGTGATAATGATGATGAAAAAATTGAAACGATCTATCAAACAGACTACATAAGAAAAGGTAAATATATTGAATCGACATCGAAAAGTACGTTCAAAAATGATAAAAACCACCAATTATCGCTCGCTGTTGATTTTACTTCACCATTTGCAGAATAAGCCTGAAGAGAGTAATTAGACATTTTGTGCGAGTTGTGTGTGACAGTAGCGGAGATGGATTTCACAAAATGATGAGTGATCTCACTATTACTTGCTCGTCCTGTCATTTGTCATTATTTCATCGTCACTCCTCATCTCATGAGCTATAAAAGTCATGAACTGTTAGGAATCGTATACGTTATATATTTCATACTACTCAATACCTGTACATGAATACCTTCATTTCTTTGTAAAGGTCTACCACTGGTGAAATACAGGAAACTAACAGCAGCCATTGATTCTCCTGTGGGCATTCCGGTGAAAGGAGAAACGATTGGCCTGGGAAGAGGCTACAGAGACCCCACCAAATTCAGGAACAGAGCCTTCATGGTGCCGACTATAGATGTTTGTCCACAAGTCGATTTCACAAGGAGTGAGTGATGAGCTAGTTATATCTTGGAACGTAGATTTTTTTTCAGCTACTTCTTGGGGTTGAGTACCACAGTTAAGTAAACTTGAATACACACAGTCAAGTATTCTAAGTTCCAGGTCTATTACAAAAGAGGGTAATTTTGCACTTATCATGCGAATTTCACAATAAAAACGTGCGCAAACTTATAGTTTTCGAGATATTCCAGGAAAAAGTATGAAAACACTCTTCTTGTTTTGGCCTGTTTTGGGTAGGCACCATAGCCATTCGAAGGCATCCTAGTGGGTGTCATGATTGAGAAGGTCAAATAATGAACTTTGATTCATACGAACGACGTTTTGAAACAAACAACTTCCCAACAAGTTTCTTTACTGAAATCAAATTGTCTAATACTCAGACTTCACAAAAAAAGAGAGAATTTCAACACAAAATTTGAAATTATATCGAAATTATATCGAAATTATATCGAAATTATACAAGTTCCATACGACGGTATTTTGAAGCAGGAATTACTCGAAGTTGGAGCAAAACGAGAAGTATGTTGGGAGATTACTGCCTTCTCTAGCAGGAGGAAATGTGTCTTGTACAACGAGTGCATTAGATCATTTTTCATCACATTGATCAATATGGTCATAGGAACATTGGAGATGTTCAGCAACACTGATTGAATGATTTAAACGTTGAAATGACTGCAATTACAAACAAAACTTCGACGGTAGAAAATTAGCCCAAATGGTTATGGTTTATTGCTCATTGTGTGCATTAAATTGGATTCCGTATATTTTCAGGAAATCAGATTAGAAAATAAAATGGTGGCAAAGAAATGAAAGTTGCCTGACTGAATTGAGAATGCATGATAGAAAAATCGTTCAAAAAATCAAGTCGTTCGTGAACCTGTGTTTAGCATTTATATTTTTTCTAGCCCCAACTTTGGTCGATGAATGGTTTGCCCCAAGAACTGGCAGCAGCGAATATAACGACGCTTTCAGTAAAGTCGGACTGAATATCATCAAGAGTCGTCAGCAGTATACAGAGCCTTTACCGTCTACAAGAAGGAGGGCTGATGATCCCTGTGTCTGAATTAGGAGAAAATTGTGTCCCAAAAAGTGTATTTTATGTCCGTAATAAACTGTATTTTTGCAGTTTATCTTCACTTCTTCAAATTAAGAAAAAGAGAAAGTTCTGAAGAAACGATATAGGCATAAGCATAATGTATGTAAAATGATAGACATGAGGGATAGACTTACATTTGAAACTTCAATTTCTGGAAATTCTCTAATGATTTCTCAAACTATTCCTGTTTTGGCGCATAATAATTGTTTGTTAAATCTCTCTGTTATCCTCTATTCGAAGGCGCGAAGGATGACTTAATTCTTTCCAGATTTTTCAAGGATTTTCTCTCCTCAATCCCAAAAAATGACTAGTGCTACTACGGCTTGACCGTACAAGTTACAGAATAAACAACTTCAAGTGAGTGAATAAATCCTCCCATTTGAGAGGGTGAAACTGTTTGATCTCAGTGCTCGAATATACATTGATATTTTATCGATAAGATTTCTTTATTCTGAGTCAAATGCGTCAGCATATTATCCTTGCAGAAGAAGTGATTATAACGGGATTCAATTCGAAGTGATTTTTTTTCTACAATTTGAGGAGTCCTTTGATTTCTTGAAGTGTATATTGAAAACTATGAAGGTCATTTTTTCAAGGAATGGCTTGTATATTTCCTTTTCACGCTGTATGAATGTCATCATGATTAAAGCTACGAAGAAATGATTCATTTCGCTTTTGGTCTCAATATAAAATCACCCCCGTGAGCATGCAAAGTGTCCCTATAAAGCATTTGCCCCCAAGTATTTATCAACCCTTCAGTGGGGCAATTTTTTTCATTCAAAGGGTTCCAAGATGATATTTTCGATGTTGAACTAGCGGGCTGACAGCTGTTTCTCTCATCGGTTCCATTACTCATTCTAAATTTGTCGAACTTTGGGCTGTGTATTGTTTCGTCCGGTCTGTAGGAAGAATGCAGCATGCCTTGCTCAGAAATCGTTGGTTTTTCTTCATAGCAATGCTTTCCTTGAAAAAAAAAAGATACGTTTCAATTTAGTAAGTACTGATTCGAGTCCAAAATGGGCGCTAAGACTCCTGATATGTTTGTTGCTGGTCATCTGAGAAACTTCATGTGTCGAATGACATCTGTCATACGTCATCTGTTTAAACGTCATGGCAGCTATCTTGGAGAAGAGTCAGATTTGCTCTTCTACCCTTGAAGATACTAGGATAATATCACGAATCCATTAAAAAACAAATGAAAAAGGAACTTATTTTAATTCAATATTGCATCATACACTAAGTAAACTAGTTCACATTCACAAAATACTTTTCAGTATTAGGAGAGCTTTGATCGCCCAGTAGATCCCTTTTTTCTACGAGACGGATCGTGTAAACCATCTCGTATTATCAAATTTCCTAAACGGGACACTGTATCTTGATATTCTGTAGTTCCTTGAGTTATGGCGAGAGTCCCACTTCTGCAACTTCCTGCTGAAAAATGAAGTTTACATCAGTGAAAATCAGATGACAATTCACCATATTCATCTGAATTCCATTTTATTACATCCCGATAGTAAATTTTTGTGATTCAATATTTTCTTAATTATTCTTGAATTTATGATTATATCATTTCTGTCTCAATATTCACGATTTTTCCATTTGAAATTCATTATGTATTGTAATTTCAGGCTCAATAAACAGTGTGTGCATTACATTCTGAGTTGAAGAAATAATTTCGAGGTAGAGTGCGAATGAGATACGATTGTGGATTATGAGTTACAAGTATTATTATCTAGATGGATGGAGTCTTAATCCTTATGGATACAAATATTAAATTAGAGAAACAAGTCTATGAACCAAGTTAGAATACCTGATTACGGGATATATATAAGTCTGGATTCGACCTGAATCCCGAGATACAAGTTTGAATTCGAATTCAAAATAGGAATTCTGATTTCAAGATACGAATCCGACCTTCTTCTGAACCTCTCCGAAGAGCAATCCAATGATGCTTGGAGATCCAATGATTTTCGAGTTACAAGTCTGTGTTACAAATTGGTAACTATTTCTTGAGTTCTAATTCCGTCTGAATCCCGAGAACCACGTTCACGTTTTGAGATACAAGGCTGAATTCTGAGTTGAAAGTCTATATTCCAATTATACTGGGCATACATATATTATGCATCATTGTTGTCCATTTATTATTATTATTGTCGTTATTATTGTTATTATTGTATTATTGTTATTATTAGGAACATTATATTAACTGTATTTTTCACATATCTAGCACTACTTACGCATTCTCTGATTTTTACATTGTCAACTGTTCAATCTCTATACCTCATAAATCAAGAACTGGGTTCTTTTAGAAGTGAGATTTAAGCAATATGACATGTATTCACTCAACAAAACCTACAAGTACTTCGTACTTTCGGTTTGCAGATAGTTTAGTCGCGAACTAGAAATCTTAATATGTTACCTATTGAATATTGTATAATTGTGTGAATAAACTATTATTATTATTATTATTATATACTATCTCAATTCCGATACAATTTCAAATTACGTCTGAATATCGAGATAGACGTTCGACGTCTCATTGAAGATGAATCCAAATCATTATTTCGAAATACACAAGTACAAGTCTGTACACAAGTATACAAGTGATCATTTCGAAATACAAGTCTGAATTTCGTCAGAATATCAAGGAAAGAAAAAAGAAGAATTCAGAGGAACAAGTCTGTATGAATGAATACACTGATTATCCAAATAGACACTAGGCCCAATTAGGTGAGATACAAGAAATAAATACATATTGTAATGATAATGCATTAGAGGTAAATCTGAACATTTCGAACAAGAAAATCAAATTTCATTGGGATATTGTTTTTCATCTCTATTTTGAACACGTGAGAGTGATGAAACCTTACATGTTTTTGAAGTCTCTGGAATTTAGAAGTTCCATTTTTGCCTATGTGAAGTGCAAATGAATGTTTGGTAAGATAGTATACCCGCAAATCGCAGCATCGAGATTCTTCAAGTAGACAACTATTTATCGAATTATTCTTATCAATAGTGACATGTTTGTGACAATAGGTGGAATATTTGCATGAAATCAAATTCGGTGGTAGATTGTTTTGAGCATACCAGAGATCTAATTCATTCTGATCATTTTGTTGTATTGGCCTATTAGTGACTCTATACGACGAAAAAAATTCCGACACAGAAGCCATTCCGAAAACGTTCTCACCTAGTTGTTTGTCCTCGGCTCTTCCCCATCTTCCACCTGTTCCTCCCGACGCGGCGCTGCCCCCTGCGTCCCCGCCACCCCTCCTCGTCACCATCGCCTTCTGGATGGGGCGGCACAGATCCCCGGGCAGCCGGATCGGCTCGGGGCAGGGCGGCAGCCCCTCCACGCCGGCCGCCCTGATCAGCTCGTCGTAGGGGGCCGAGGGGTATTCTCCTGGAAGGTAGAGGGTGAGTTCAGTGGGGAGGTGGGGGTGATCGGAGCTTACCAGGGGGTGTAGAATAGTGATTGATATTTTGCGCATCGATGTTTTGCTTGGAACATTCTGATGATCGTCACGATTTATGTCCCCACCCATTTACCTAGTTAATTATCATTTAGATAAATAGATCAGGTAGCAAGTAAATACAAAATTAGTTCACAAAATTCACAAAAGTAAGTTGAATATCAAACAATAACAATAAGAGTGAAATATTGTGCACAACATACCATCAACATAATAGTGACAATAATTATAGGAACATAAAATGGAAAGAAGAACTGGTCTGATTGAAAGTTGGTTAGTAAAAAACACGAATTCTGGAATGGAAAAATTGTTTGTGGATAAATCTGTATTAGAATTGACTATAATCTGGTGACATTAAGATAATTGGATACAAGTTACACTCCTGTTGTAGATTTATTCTGCAATATCACTGATAGAAATTTCGAACGTGGGTTAATATTTATTTTTCAGTGGGATAGAAAGTATATGGTTAAGATCAGCAATCATCGAGTTTTTGGAAGACTTATTATACTTAAATCTTCGAGACCTGATCAGATTTGCGTTGCGTGTGTTATAGTGGTGATAATTTGAGTTAGGAGTTTTTTGCCATATTTTCATAATCATTCATTCATAATCTGGAGCAGAGACTGATAAATAAACATAGTTGGTGAAGGCATGATACTGAGTTGGCAGAATAATGGCCTGCAAAAATCACTGTAACCCGCATTACAGATTATTCTGAGTAGGAGGAGTTTCCTCATAGAGCCAATCTATAGCTGATATATGATTGGATGAAAGCACAGTACACAAAGAGGAGGGTGTATATTCACCAACAAATGATTTAGGTTGTCTCAGAAAGAAATTGTGTTTGCTCAG
Organism: Gastrophysa polygoni; assembly: GCA_963576655.1. Taxonomy (NCBI): domain Eukaryota; kingdom Metazoa; phylum Arthropoda; class Insecta; order Coleoptera; family Chrysomelidae; genus Gastrophysa; species Gastrophysa polygoni. The sequence continues at coordinate 10,623,930 of OY755084.1, read as the reverse complement.
CTTGAAACAGGTATTTTCGATGTGTGGTTCCCAGCTCAAACTATCGTCAACAGTAAATCCTAGAAGTTTGGCATGGCCTCACCTACTGTTGCACCATTGTTTGTTGGAAAAACTCAATGTTTTGTCGTATTTTTTTTCAATTTCAATAAATCACTGTTCAATCAATCATTCCTGGGCAAGATATATAACTACTAGATGCACCTTCGCCTCATTGTGCTTTACTGAGCATTGAAGTGACGAAATGGTCATAAATAAGGTTGCCAGTGTAAGTATAACCTTTCCCTCGTTTGCTATATTATCATCAGTTTTCGTTTTCTCTCTTTGAGCGCGATCTAGGTTCGATTTGAAATTGAAACTTGTTGATTCGTTGTTATGTTATGTATTGAACGTGTGATTTTTCAACGTATGGTTTTGATAAGTCATTACCATAATGGAACTATATGTTTTCATCATGATTTTTGCATCTGTTCATAGTTATATTTGCCCATAGTTGTACTTAGGCTGAACAGAGGACATCACATCATGAACAGAGAATTGCAGTACAATCCATGAGATTATGTAGAAATATGTCAAATTTCACCGGATTTGTATTGTAGTTGCTTTTTTATACATTCGCTCCTTACTAACTTACTTTTCTTGCAATAGTCAACTTGATATGTTGTCGACAACCTGTCCTTGTTGATTCGAGATATCAAATCATCTGGAGGAGCTGTCCTGAGACATTCGTAAATGAAGGGGTATTTCTCTTGTAGCTAAAAATGTAAATACAATGGTGAAACTTTTGTTACATTCTCATTCTATAAATTCAAACTTTTCACTTCGAATTCCTACATTCTTGTTTGAATTTAGACTTTTCAGAAACAGAATTCTCTTCACAATGACAGACTCCAAATTCAAAGAAAAAATCTGAATTCGAATCTATTATCGAACTGGAATATGAACACGAATGAAAATTTTGGAATGATATTCGAATTGAACGAAAAATATTGGATATCATATAGGAAGGTTCGGAATTATATAAAAGTTTGAATGCAGAGGCAAATATTCGAATTGAGAGAAAGAATAAGATTCGATGATCGAGTACGAATTCAAAGCGAAATGTTCGAAAGAAAAGGTCATTATACCTTCGCCAGAAACACATTCGGCTGATTGTATCTGCTGATTTTTGATTCCGGAGCAGCGGAAACCTTAGCAGGAAACAGTTTGGGGTCCAGAAGGGGCCCCATGGGACCCAGTCGACTCCATTGCTCCTCATTGAGCGCCTCCGGTCCCAGAATTGTCCTCTGCTGGCTGGTCGACTTCACCTCTGGCAGACAGTGGCAAGCGCAGTTTTCTTGGTCATCCCTGTATCTCGGCTGATAGATTTGATCGCGTTCCGGCCTTGAAAAGGAATGATAAATTGACCCTGATGGGTCCGAATATATCGGTACTCTCGTAAATTCTGTAAATAGTCACTCTTGTTGAGGACGGTTCTATCTAATAAGTACTACGACCACTTCTAACTCTGCACAGCTATGTAAGTTATCAATCGATTTCATGAGGCTTCCTTACCTTTCACTTTCCCCAACTTGATATAATTATACTTCAATAACTTATATATACCTAGTACTCTTCCAGAGTGATATATGTGGAAGACTACTACTCTTGGCTCCGAACAGTTCTGTCTAAAGCGAATTTCTTTACGTACCGCTATTGGAATAGCCACTTTTGCTATGGTCAGCTACGTAAGATTCTTCCTTCGACAACAAAGAGGTCTGTCAGGCTTCGACGAATTCTTGCTATTGACCTATCCGTAAAAAACTTATTCTTCTGAGAGTAGCAATGTGGTGGCAACTTTTGCTGAGGACAGAACTGTTCCTGTTACTGTTTTGTGAAAATACGCCACTTTCACAACAGAGGACTACGGTTCTGATGGTTATTTTCACATACACTTGTAGAGGCAATCATGCTACTTTTGCTCCGAATGATTTGAAGAAAATTTCCAATATTGTCAATGACATGCTTACCTCAAACCAAGTGTCTTCACGTATGGCCAAAGATAATCCTTTCGATAGGTAGTAACAAACTGTCCCATAACCATTTTGACCCTTCCAAATTCATTCAGGTGAATGTTACAGAGAATTTTGAAATTTTGATAATCACACACAATTGAATTTCAACAGAAACGTCAAGATCGACTGCTGATTCTCATGTCAGTTTCATCGCGAAGGTGACAATGGCATTGTAGTAACTTTCAGTTGAACTTCATGATATACGAATCTTCAACCTTCCTCGAAACTCTATTGGAATTGAAATAAAAAATCAATACACCAAAGCGTTCATCGACTTCTTTCATAGGGGAGATTACAATCGAAAACTCAATCAAAATAATAATGATGATAACAATAATATGGCTTTTATTGCTGCAACCTTATAACGTGAAACTATTTATGTATATCATTATGGTTACAATACGTACATATGCATAAATGAAATAATGAACTGAGAAACAAAATCAACAAAGGCTACCTTGCAAAAGGCGAAGTTCGCACTTCTTCAATTAGATATACAAATATCCAACTTCAGAAGCCGCGCTCTTCCACTTAACCTGTCAAAAATGTCATTGAAACTAGACTATAACAATTAAAAAATATCTAGAGATAGTTTCAAAAACAAGATATGCTGGAGTATTGTCAAAAACATCGTTCCATTTTATGGTGAAGTCACAAAAGTGCTATCTTCATATAAATATTCGCGGTCCCATCAGCTGGCGGATTCCGAAATAACCGTACAAATCTCGGAAATATTATGTGATTCAATCTCAATTTTCTTCTTTGAGAAGGGAGAATTAGAAGTTCACAAATTGATTGCAACACGAAGTTTCTCTGGTATGTACACAATGATGAAAAAGATCACACGAACATTTTGCATCGCTGAGAACGTCGATGGGATATGAAACTGCTTCATAAGTATCCATATTCCTTCATATCATCAAGCAGCTTAAAAGCCTCCAACTGATAGTCGATCCAAAACCTGAACATGCCGACATCCACGTAAACACCCGGTACTCCAACATCCCCACAACCGATACCCCAAGATACTATCCCAGCCTGGTAATACCTCCCTTCTACCCCCTCGATGGGACACACCAAAGGGCTACCTCCATCGCCACTGCACGTGTCTCTGCCCTTTTCGCCTCCAGCGCACAAGAAGCTCTCGTGCAGCTGATAGGAACGTCCGAGTCTGGTCTTCCTCAAGCTTTGCTGGCACGCTGGCTTCGGCACCAGGGGCAGCTCCAGCTTCTTGAGGATGTTGTGGGGGCGGGAGGATCGATAGAAGTTGTCTCTGCCCCAGCCTGTGGCGATGCACATCCTGTTGGATACCAAAGGATTACTTCCTCCATTATTTGATGTGTCAATGTGATAGACAACTCGATAATGTCGAATCTCTTGCAAACCAGTCAAATCCAAAGATATGATATCATATATTCTCAACTAAATACACCCTTGTTCCATCGACTTATGAGGAGTATCGAAATGAACATTACAAAAAGAAAGAGCTATCGATTTGTCTGGATGTGCAACAAAGAAAGATAGAATTTTGCCAACAGTCAGCCCATCACTACTGGTTGCCTTTCTCACTATCGTTTGCTGTTTTCATTGGTTGGATTCCTCCGCCTTCCTTTGGGCGCGAACTATGGTCTTTTTGAAATTTGTTCAACATTATTCGATAATCTATTAGTACAGTCATCCACTGAACACCATTTAAAGTTTTAAATTCCTCCCTCGACTGATCCGGCTGAACGAACTAGGATTATTTACCAATTTTCATTATTTAAACAAGTAAAACTGAGTCTCTTTCTTGCAACAGACTTATGGAACAATAACCTTCGCTGAACAATAAGTGAATAATCCTACACTATTAACTCGAAACTGTGACACATCAAAATGTTTTGGTAATGCCAACAGTCATGTGATTTTTTTAACGCTGCGTCTCTTTCTTATGGTCGTTTCAATTTCTCTCTCACCAAGCTCGATCTTATCGGAAGGAAATCAGGGACAGTTTTCATCGAGAAGAAAATTTTGTTTGCTCCACGAGCGTTTTCAGATGTTTACCTGAGATCCTCTGATTGGATCAGTCACCATATTGGTGTTATCATCCCTATAACGAATTGTGCATAACTACTTATCCATGAATATTTATATGAGATTGACTTCATCTGATATTACAAATTGATATTTAAACTCTTGCAAATCATTCAATTTCCAATACCTCTTGTGGTTGTCCTGTTGCTTTCGCAACTCGCTGGGCAAGCAGATGGTGTTCACGTATTCGGTCATTTTCAAGGAGGTTTCCAGGAATAGGAAAGCTATGTCGTTGGTGAGCCTCTTACGATTGAAATCTCTATGGACTATGACAGCTTCGACGGCCACGTCTTGAATACTACGAACATGCTAATGATAATTATGATACTAATGAATATACTTCATTTTCCGACGTTGTGAACCTTGTCGACAAAGTTCTATATGTACATCAATAAATAATATGAAATGGAACATTGGACTAGTCCACATAATTTATGGTCATTCACACACAAATAGTTAGAATGAGATAGTATGTATATGAAAAACCATTATATTTATGAGGATATAAAAGCTGGAGATCTTTCACTCGAAGTTCAGAATAACGTCATCATTGGGGAATAATTCGTGCCAGGATATTTCGGATTGATGAGTTTATCCTTTATTCCCCAATTTCTCTCACCTATAGTTTCAACATTCTCAAGTCGAAGTGAAATTACTTGAATTCATTTATCGATAGAGCAGCAACGGTATGGAATTCGTTTTCTATAGTGTTTTTTCTAGTGTCTAGTGTTCAAGTCATTCCTGATGTTCATAACCTCCAAACTTCCAAGAAAATTTGCCCTAGCTCACATGATACCAATAGTCAAAACAAATGTTTATTTCGGGGAATCATCGTTAGACACCTCCGTATCTATCTCCGGGTCTATTAGTCGTTTCCTTTCCACTGACAACACCGCATCATCCGACGCATCATCATTATTCTCATTTCACAGATAAGAATGATAAAAAACAAACGTACTGGTGAGAACGTGGCTCTTTCTCTGTGCTGATATCCCACACGCCGGCTCTGATGATGAGTCTCTGTGCAGAATTCGAAACACAGTGGGCGGCGGTGATGGCCGCCCTCGGGTGGATCAAGGCTGCCCCGCATTTCGGCCTGGGAATGAGTTTGAACATCTCTTTCTCTGGTATGACGGCAAGCATCCACGGAAACTCCCCGATTTGGGACTCGTTGAGTTCGTCGCCTACTATTTTCACTCCGACGCCGTTCGGATTTCGATAGCCGCATCCCTTTTGCGTCGGTGGGAGAGAGGGTAGAGGGGTGGGGGAGATACTTTCTCGCCTGCAGCATACGTCTAACATGCCCGAACAAAGATTGTTGTTCTGCCTGGAATGATGCTGAGTTTAACAATCTTTTTGGAAATGAAAATAATTGGTTGACAAACCAAGACCCCTTTGAAAATCATACACGAATAAATTTCACCTGAGAATACGGAGATCAGTCAAATTGAACTATGAATTGAAATTTTTGAAACAGACTATTGGTTTTAATGCATCAAAAAAAATGTGATTCGGCAAATGTATTAGTTTGAGGTTGAATAAATTATCGATCGATATCTGTCAATTTCAAGGGCAACTCATAAATGTAAATCTAATGAAAATTGATCGAATCATGCGTCAGTTCACCATGGAAAACATTTCACAGATATACTAAAATCCTAAAACATTACAATGTTATGTTCATCGATTTTGCATCTTTTATTTTCTTGAAATAGAAGGTAATTTACTACCTACATTGCAAAATGAAAGGTGGGGGATAATCAGTCGTAAACCTGATTATTTCCTCACCAGTACCTTCAGTGGTGTCGAAAGTCACGCCACAACTACTTCCGTTTTGAATCTACCATGTCCACTCACCTTACATCAATAATACCAGTTCCATCAGTACTTATCTTACCATTTCGGCATAGATAAAATGGTACGCACTCGTTTTGACAATCATTCTGGTTGTTATCGAAATCTGGGTCAAGATTAAGGTGGTAGTTGTTGGTTTTTGAATTTTGCGAAGGACTGAGGGAGTCACTGGAATTTTTATCCAGTGCTGATGCTATCTGTTCCCAAACATACGATGGAAAAGGCTCGAAAGACAGAGACGCACAGCAATTCAACAAGAAAAGGGCCAGGAAGTGTACGACTCTCGCCTATAATATTCAAAAAACCGGTCAACAGATGAATTATGCGCTGGAACTCATACAAAATTCTTCGGTTTTATAATTTTTATCATTATTTTAGAGCGCTTTCGGAATGAGTTCAATATAAGAGTGAAAAAGAATTGGTTAGGAGCAATTTTTCAAGGATGTTCCGAATTCGGTCCAACATGTATATCCTCAATGCTCCTTACATATGTCAATTCATTCAGACTATAGTAGGTATCTCATATATAAAAAAAGTTCTCTTCCAATTATTTCTTGTAACTGGCAATTCAGATATGACACATATAAATGTACACTACTTATAGTAACTATGTATGTATAGAGAAAGTCGTCATGAAATCTGGAGTTTACATTTGACATAACACATATTTGTTATATAACATATAGATATTTAATGATTGAGAAAACGTGAAAAAAATCGTGAATAATGCATCACATTATCATTTTTCATGCTCTTTTCACATTTCTTTCACACGTCACCTATCAAATGCCATCTGTCAAACTTCATGGCGACCATCTTGAGTTGATAACGTACATACTCTACTGAATAAATCATAATTTTGAATCCTAATCGACAAATATCATTTGAAGATTCGCTGTTGTTGACATATACCATGAGTTAAATACAAATGAAAACTGTATTTCTAGACTTACCATGATTGAATTCAACTATCGAAAAAACAGTAATGATCCGACTCATAGTCAACTTATTCTCCTAATTTCCGCTCAGCTGATCACTTCAGAGATGATAAACACTGTCGAGCGTCAGAACATAAATTATTGTATATAGGTACAGCGATTCAGGCAGGTAAACCACCGAAATTGTTATAGACCTCATTAGTGCACTACTGATAGCTTTCTAACATAAACAAATCACTAATTGATATTTGATTTGGAAACGGCTACGACGTCAGCTTTTCTGATGACTTTACTTCTTATAGGGAGTCCTAAAACGATACAGAAATTTCAGGTTCGAAATGTATCATTCCGTTGGCCATTTTGGATATTTTTTTTTTTCGTTTTTCCACTAGATGAATAAATTTATTATATCCTTCGCAGCTCACATATGTATTACAGGATGATTCACAGCTAATGGAGCGAGACGGTATGGTGATACAGTTTATCGAGATGAATTTGAAAATGTCTTACGAATTTCATTGACGTTCTCTCATCGAACTACAGGGTGATTTTTTACTCTCATACTGCAGTCCTTTCACACATGTCTTCTCATTTTTCAGTAGTTTCTCGACTGGTTCTACTACTACTACTACTACTACTACTACTACTACTACTACTACCACTACTACTACTACTACTACTACTACTACTACTACTACTACTACTACTACTACTACTACCACTACTACGGTCTTACTATTATACTATGTTACCTATACCCGGTGTCCCAGAGCTTTAAGGCCAACAGATATTTCAGTTATTTGCAGAAAAGAAAATTGGAAAAAAATACGTGTCGTTGGAGACCATGAGCTCGTTCATGCAGCATAGCAAAATCCACCCCCTGGCGAACAACCCCCGAGAAACAACTCCTAACATTTGTTTTTCAAATTGAACCCCCATGTTTGTTTTGGTTCAACTTACAGTCCATTTTATTTTTCATTCAACAATAGATCATAATATCTAGTTATATGTATATTAGAATATAGTCAATCGAGAAAATTAAATTTGTTAGTCGATAGATTGGAAATAGTGGACCAGTTTGATGACCTGCACGCTCTCCAGATCTCACGCCACTGGACTTTCTCCTATGGAGATATTTGAAATGAGTTGTCTTAGAAACTAACCCAACATGTTCAATGTTCAATTCATATGTTTCTTTGTTCTTTCTTTGTTTCTTGGCACATCCTAAGTTGATTTCCAATAGATTTTCGATAGGATTATTGAATGCGTATGAATGTATGTATGTATGTATGTATGAATGAATGCGTATGAATCTTGAAAGTGTCTTGTGATGACTATTGTAAATGAAGTATAGTGTATTACTCACACGGGTTGTTCATTCCCTGCTCGTTGCGCAATTCGAGGCAATGTGAATCTTTCGGTAACCACCTCCACAAATGATCAGTAATGAATAATTCGAAAACTTCGTTGTCTCGATACGGTTCTGTTGTTTTCGAAAATGGATTGAACATGTTGATGAAAGCTGAATCAATTGATCTACCAGTGGAAAACATAATGAACAGTGATAATTGAATCATAGCTGTTGATATTTCTGCTAAGAATCGAAAATTATCATCGACTTTTCTAAAATATTCATCGAGAGACATGATTTCATCTCTTTGATGATATGGTTCCGAGATTATGTATACCCATACTGATTTTCAAATTTCATCATCGTCCATGAGGTGGAGTTTTCGAATGGGCTTTTTTTTACAATACTGGACTGGAGTAGAAATCAATTGAGTTTCATTAAATTATTTGTCAGTGAAAAATCACTGACTCCATCTGTAGAATATGAATGAGATCTGATGAATGGTTATAAAAGTATATATATATATATATATATATTATGAAACCAAAGAATATTGATATATTTTGAGAAATTATTAGAAATAAAAGCTGGTGTGCCGAAATGAATTAATGAAAGATCTTGTCGAGTTTGCATGTTTTGAAGTTTCATGATTAGTATTCAGAGTTTGCAATATTCATCGATGAGATTTAGAAAATATCTGTGTCACAATCTGGTTTTGAAATTTTGGAGTTTGAATTGTAATAATAGTCGACTTATAACTTCATCATTGAAATATGAAGAGAATGTAATAAATAGTGATGAAGATACATGCGTGTAAAAGAATTCCAGTTCGAAAATCTCAAATGACATTGTTCAATGAAAGAAAAGCTATTAAATTTTATATAGGAATTTTTGAATTCACCTCGAGAAACTGTATCCACCATGACGTCATTTCCAATCCATTGTAAATCACCCTATGTATATAAGACACTCTTTTAGCTGTCATGACACTCTGTATACAGTGTGCAAAAGCCGAACGGAATAAATTCATCATTTGGGTTACTGTGCATATTTATGAAAAATCTAAAACACGCCAAATTCATCTATTCTAATACAATTGTTGCAATAACTTTGGAAACGATAACATTCTTGAATAGAGAATAAAGAGGCCTTTCAAACGATATATCATAAGCCTATACTTCCCGTTCGAACAATTTGGGGTTAAAAAGGAGTTCGTGTAGGGATCGCATTTTGACGATGAAGAATGTCTATTTATTATTCTAATTTGACGTATTTTGGGATTTCATATGAATATGTATAGTAACGAAATAATGAATATATTCCATCTGGCTTTCACACAATACCATTTTACATATAATTTTACACAAACTATTCTCCTACCCTGTATACTGTTACTTACCAGGAAAAAAGTATCTAAAGTGAAGTTGATGACATAATGCCGGTTTTCGCGTTAATTTTCTAACATAATGATTTCAGGCTCTAGGAAATGTTGGCCAGTTCGTGCATTTATCTAAATTTAAATTGTTCTCTTTTTCAAACTCGCTCATATCGTCGGCTATAAATACGGTTTGTGTTGCATATCGTATAAGTCGGTTGATGACGTCAGTAGTTTCGATTCGCTTATAATACATCATTGCCGGCTGGCAGATGTTCCAGCCAGTCGAATGAGAAAATCGGTGAAAATTAATTTTCCGAACGGACATTTCACTCGAGCGAGAGCAGTCAAAGCGAAACCATCGACGTTATAAATCTCTCCACATGAGTTTGTTGCTCTCTTTTGGAAAGGCTTCTTTGGGTCCAATGAGATTTTAAAATGATGCTACATCTTTTTTAGCAGAACTTCAGAAAAATCAATTATTTATTGTTTCCTAGAGTGACTTGAATTTCATAATCTATCAGTGGGTAGTCCATTTCCACAAAATTTGCCGTTTTTTATCATATTTCACGAGCCCTGGTCATTTATTGCTAATCCAATATAATATTGAAACCCCACAAATCTGATGCTTGTTGTGACGTCACTGCGCGTCATGAATTTATTGGTTGAATTTTGTTATAACGACGGATTGGTGGGGACTACAGGTTAAGGACTCATAGATCACAGAGACGGACAGATTGGGACTGGCAGCGAGAAGTGACTGGTTTCAGTTCCTTTTGGAAACAACAAATATTATTTGATTACTGTAGATCATAACACATCACAACAGTGGAGGACCTTCATACAAATTTTGATCGATTCCTCCATATATCAAATATATATCAAAATACTTCATAGAACTGGAAGGTAGTGAGCAAATAATCTATTCTATCAAAATGGACAATAATATCACATTCTGACTCACTCAGTTACTGAAAGACGAAACAGAGAAAACAAGTTTAATGATAACTGAAAAACTGATTTGCGGCCACTTAAGCAAGCATGTTTTATAGCCAGAAGAATGGTATTCTCTACTCCACATGAAAATAATCATCCAGAGAGAGAGAGAGAGAGAGAGAGAGAGAGAGAGAGAGAGGAAGAGAGAAAAAGTTGTGAAGTTTAGATCTAAGGAAAGTGATGAACTCACGATTGTGTATAAGCCTGCATCTTGCATCTAGAAAAAATCACAGCCTGACTACATATGAAACCAGACATGACAGACGTGGTAGCAGACAGACATAAATAGCCTTGTTCATCATATATTGATTTTCAAATCACTGACAAGTGGCGACTAAGTCAGTTGCTGTGGCAACTTCAGCGGAACAATGACCTCACTTTCAATGTTAGAATGAATATGTGGTTCGCTGTTCAGTGGCACTTCTTAGCAGGTTTTATTTTGCATTCACTTTCTATGAGGCAACACAAATGCACCATTGTTTACTCATTCCTTGGATTATTACCCTGTATATATAGATAGATTTATAGTTGTTTTGATACCACTTATAGATGATTACTTATTTTCAGCAAGCCAAGAATGAGAACTAAAAAAAATATTCTCACAAGGTTGTACACGATTACGAATGAAGAAGTTATATACCCAGATAAAAATTCCACCCTTACTAATTGGACGATTGATCTATCGATAGCAGCAAATATTTCATGTGGAAAACTTCAACAAACTTTCGTGATCCCCATTCTGAATTAGTACTTTCTGCTCAACAGAAACCCCTCATTACCTATTTGCAGACCTATTTTTGAATGAAATTTTCACTTAGTTTTCATGATGAGTGGTCACCGTCTGAAACTTTATATTGCCCAAAAACTCATATTGGTGAATTTTGATATTCGAATGATGGATACTGACATAAAAACGATGTTTTCTGATATAGTATTTGCGTCTCTCGAAACATAAACTGACTGATTTTGGAATTGAAAAATAATTGATGCTTTCTGATGCTTGGAATCACTCTTTTCGTTGATATTTTTTTATTCCAACCATAATTGAAAAATTTCCTTCTGGTTCCAGATTTGTAGCTCCAGCCCATTGCTTCTTTTGAGATTGCTACGTTGTATAATGATTCAGTGCTTAGATTTTTATTATCGAAATCTTTGATGAAAAGCGACTTCCTCCGTTTGAATAAGCTGAATGAATCACAAATCTTGGTATGAACAACTACATTACAAAAATATTAAGTAGCGCAGACTAGTGATGATGCCTTCGCGCTAAAATATACAAGCTTAATTAAGTTTATACAAACTACAACAGTGTATGATAGACGTCGGTGAATTACGAACTTTTGTGTACATAAAGTTCATATTTTTGTCTACATCGTTTAGGATATATTCACACTAACGAATTGGAGAATAATGATATGAAACAATATTGGAATTTCGAATCAACGAATTGAAGATGATGTAGTCAGACAAACTTCAAATGAACTTTGAAATGAAAATGGGGATGACAATATCATATTTTCACCCAATATATCTAACAAAGAATACACTCCGAATAGTATATTATTATCTTTGGCGCACGAGTTTCTTGGAATACGACGAACGAAGCCAGGAGTGTTCCAAGAGGAAAAGTTCGACAACATGTCCTAATAAACATATTATTTTTTCACAAGCATACTGGAGATGGTGATTGGTAACACTGAAAAAAACATCTAAACTTCAAAACGGCTGTCGTGACAAGCAAAAGGGCCGCAATAAGAAAAGTAGCAAAGAAAATAAGAATTGAATTATGTGATATTCGAATGTAGTATTAGAAAGAATATATCATTGTATCAACCGAAAATAGTGGCATACAATTTCAAGTGTCGTTAACCTTGAGTCCTATAAAAAATTACATGAGGTCACCATGATTACTCCTGCTGTACATGATGACATCGTTAGATTTTTTTATGACTTCAGACTTTCGACATAATTTCTTAGAATCTAGAAGTATCTAGATCATCAACTTCATTTTTCCAGATAGCTTTTCGAAACAACCAATAATATTTCTAATACTTTTCATGACGTTTCGCAAGGGAGAATTCCACTGTCAGGGATTTTCTGACTACAATTTGGATATTTTGCCTCCAGCGGAAAGCCAAATCGAATCAACTCAGAAAAGGTGGTCTTTCATGAAATGATGTTCTGCAAAATTATGGAGCCCATCTAGAAAAATGTTACTAGCATGTGAATGAAAACGTAAATACGTGTTGTCGATTTTCGAGTATCAGGTACTGAAAAAACTGGTTTTAGTCGTAGAGCACCAGTTTGTATTTCTGCAAAGTGAATGGAATATTACTGAACCTGTTGCATGATGAGTATTCATTTTAGTGACGAAATGATTCATGCATTGTGAATGAAAAATATGACGAGAATTATTTTCAAACTTCGTTATTAGGACCGCATGAGAAAAACAACTTTCGGCTTCATGTACAAGTGATTTTCGATGGAGGTATAACAACAGAGAGACATTTTGAAAATGCTGCTTTCGATTCATGATTGTTGACAATCAGTTGTTTTCGAGATTTGAGAAGCAGTCACGCAAACATATAAGTATGTAGGGACATCCAGGGATTCAGTCAAAAAATTCATGATGATGAAATTTTTCACTGCGAAACCTCTTAAAAAGTATTCTCAAATAGTGAAAGAGTGATGTCATAGAAGAAATCTAACGACCTCATCATGTAGAGCAGTAAAAGTCACATAAACTACTGATGGACTTTTATTTCAGTACTCAAGGTTGTTGAGTTCATTGAGTAATAACTTTCAGACCGTTTTTATAGTTATTCTGATATCTTAGGAATGGACGAAATGTGGCAACTCTGTGAATGCATAAAACGACTTTCTGACAACTCTTCTTCAATTCATCTCAGTATGGTTATAGAAATTAATTAAACCTGAAAAAAAAATCACCCTGTGATCAGACTGTGACGTTTGGCTGAGAGTTGAGTAATGCCAATGTCAATAAACTTAAATTTGCGTATGTAAAGGGAAGCCAGTGCGATAAGCATGTCATAATGAGGAAAATACAAAAAGACTCTCCACGTTAGAAAATAATAAGTAGGGGAAATTCCCATATTTTCAATGAACGAATCAATCAATACCCGATGATAATTCTCGTTGGATAGGTATTTGGCTATCAAAGCGAGAATATTTGCCAAAATAAACATGTTCCTAGGAACAATATCGAGGCATGTTGTCACGTGAAACAGCGATAAAAACATAAAAAAAAACTTGCGTAACACTATTTCGTACGCTTCGTTCATGTGATCGAGAATTGGAAATGATCGGAAAATACAAGAGAGTAGGTAGAGGCATGAAAGATATTCATAATTTGATTGTTCACGAAGTATTTCGTGAAATACATGAAAATCGAAAAGATATCAAGAAATGCCCAAATCAAATCAAAATAGTTAGCTCATGTTTGATACATCATACATCATCGAACATCATGTATGAAATGCATGAAAATGCATGAAAGTATTTGATTTTTCGAAGTGGAGGTTGACTGGGCAGAGGAAGCAGTAGGAGTATGAATGTTCGTCCATGTAATAATATTAATGATATAGCTTTCATGATGCAGGTTCCGGAAAATCAAATAGATGATAAATGAATGATATAATTGGATTAAATTGAAATCCATCATATTCAATAAGTAACCGTGCAGTGCAGAAGTCGAAGTCCGCTTTTCCCTCTGGTCGAATTTGCGCTCTTTCATTCGGCCACATGCGGCATTGAAAAGAGTTCGCTAAACTGCATTATTAAGTCCTATGGAGCCTGATTGAAATAACTATCGATAAATCATTGTGAAATTCCAAATATTATGGTTGGGATCATTTCACATCAAGTTATTGAGAGGCGTATAGTCCTGGGAATACACAAGTCGATATTTATCACTTTTCATTCATCGTACACCAAAAAAAAAAAAAACAAAAAAAAAACTGGATGTCGGAACTTCATTTATCCATTCCTATCATTGAATTTTCACTATGACTTCAAACAGTTGGATCACTGATTGTTTTCCAACATTTGCGATTTGAATTTCTAAAAAATGATGAACGATTCAGTGACCAATCTCAAATAAGGATTCTGGGTTCAGTCGTATATTTTGAAAATCACATTGCAGCAGCGCAAGCACAGTCGAACCCCCCAATTTAAGAAGAGAATCAAAAATTCAGCAACGAACTCGAACGGAAATAGTTTCGAAAAATATCAGAGGGACAAAAACTTCAAGACTTCATGACTGTCAAAATCGGAAATATTCAAGAATACACAGGCGAATGGTAATCAAAAAATCGGAAGTAGTTGGGACTTGGTCTATTTCTATATCTCCAGCGTTCCTACAGAATATTCAACGTTAACGTTTTCCTCGTTCAGTGTTCGTGTCTTCATATCAGATGTCTACGAAAAATACCCCCAAGAGGAAGTGTCTGCATAAAAGCACAATGATAATATGCTGTATTATGAAAATTCATAACATTTTCAATTGTGGAGATGAACATATAGCCCATTAAAAAGAAGGAAATGTTGAGGAAAAATGAGGCTATAGTATGATCCTTCTTAGAATTTGCTCTCGATGCCACTGATATCCTCAGGGCGTTATGAAACTCTTGGGTAAAAATCTAACTTCATTGAAGTTCCTGTTTGAGGAAAAATAATTGAATAATGAAATAATCAATGACAGTGATATTCTCGAATTTAAGACGAACAATTCAAAAACATCAAAATCGAATGAATCATTCAGAAAGGAATTGAGATCGAAATGGTGATAAATTCGATTCGCCAGTGTACAAAGGTATGATGAAAGAAATATGTGACCCATTAACATGTTCTCATCTCCGTATATTTCCGTATCCCATATATTTGCTGGATCCGTTTTGCTTAGCACCATATGCCACAAACGATTCCATCTCCAAAATAACGGAAGAGGAACATACTTTCGACTGTGATTGACATTTCAACGATTCATTATGTTCGAATAATTACGCGTGTATTAATACTACCAGAGATGTTTTATGACGCACGGAAGGGTTCATTATACTCCGTAAAGAGAAACAGTTCACTTTATTCCTTCATGATCGAATTGAGTAACCCTCTGAACTCAAACAGGATTGAAGCAACAGAAATCATAGAGTCCATGAACAAATCAGACTGCTGAAAATGTATACTTACTAATTAATGGTATCAATGACCTCCTATTTTGATTTTCCTGCGGGATTCGTGAGCATCAGGGAGGGCTTCACTATATGCAATGACTTTTCCGTTCTATTGAGGAATGGTGCTTTGTAGAGCGGAGTTCAACAGGTCTCGAGCCTGACAATGGAGAGACCATTGAACTCTAGTTTGTCAACTTTGAATCGCTCGTAGTGGAACAATAAACGACATTTTCGATGAACACTGACCGTTAAAATATCTATAAAAAAGAGAGATCGTCTACCTTTCTACGGTATGAGACTAGGCAAACAGCTCTCTTCTTCTGAATACAAGCTAAGAGCTCCAGCGCATGTGTTAGAGCTGAATTCCAAACATGTGAAGATCTCCAGGACAGGTCGAATATACGCTTTGTAGATCATGAGCAGTAGCTGGGGAAGTACCTCTTCCCGCGAAACAGAAATCCAAGTTTTTGTGAAGCAGTTCTAGCAATGGACCTCACATAATCGTCCCATGAAAGAAAGCTGTCGATGGTGGTGATACCAAGCTTATATATTGACGACTTCATAGGAAGAGTTGTACCTGACATCAAAGAGCGTGAAGCTATGAACTGTGATTATTAATGATATAATTATTGCATCATTCGATTCAATTCATGAAGTTATGTTTTCTAGTTGATCCTCCTGTTATAACTACCACATAAAGGCAATTTGTGGAAAAATAACTCTATTCTAGTCACATATTATCTCGCCGGATACTTTGGAACTATTTTGATATAACTAGAAATACTTGTATGATTTTTACAACTGTTGATTGAAGTTGAGAGTCAATTTATTCCTTATGAAGAAAGCTATGAAATATTCTCCACCCCGTATATCATAGTTCACATTATTTCACAATTTCATTTTCTGTATCTAGTGTTCCTTTATCGTTTCTTGGATTTCCCTGATCATCTCACACTTCTATTTTTAATTTACACGGTGCTATTAGATCCATCGTCTGGTCGTGTTAGTCACTGGAAATGTCAGGTGTCAGTGAGAGATATTCCACGATATAGTAAAATTAGAATTCTTCAATTCATCGTTTTGTGATATCATCGTGTAATTTTATCATCACAAAAGTGTACCTGAAACAAATTGTGATGTATTGTTGAA
Source organism: Gastrophysa polygoni (assembly GCA_963576655.1). NCBI lineage: Eukaryota > Metazoa > Arthropoda > Insecta > Coleoptera > Chrysomelidae > Gastrophysa > Gastrophysa polygoni. Next base: position 10,606,951 of record OY755084.1, on the reverse strand, counting down.
TACAGTCTATAAGTTGATCGTGAAGGTGATGGTATATTCATATTCCTAGATTTATGAGATTTTCTCTTCTCATTTGTAGATCATCCTCTCGCTTAGAAATTAGGAGAGGAAATCAAAAAAAAATATAGGAAAATCAATAATTTATTGTGCTAATGAATACTTGGAGATGATTTCTCACAGCTATGTTATTATGCATACAGTTTCTCAAATAAATTGAAGGGTTTTGTTCGAATCGAAAATACACATATATGCGTATAGGGGCCAAGAATCTGTTGTACTTATATCTCGGAATTTCGACTTTCAACTTCCATAATCCCTAAATTATTGTCTTTCTCTCGAATTCCAAATTTTTTCATCGATACTTCAACACTTGGTTTCGAAATTTCGCTTTTTTCCACCTCAAACTGTCTTGTTCCGTCTCGTAATCACAATACCCATTTTGAAATTCGAAAATTAATATTTCGAGCTCAACATTTATTTCTGAAACTTCCAACTTTGTTTCGATTTTTCTTACAAATCGACACTCTCTATATTGCATTGCAGATTTTTCATGCAAGTTTATTACTCGAATCTCAAAGCTTCAGGCGACTCCTTTCGAAGCAAAAATTCAACCCCATCCTGGAACTTAAAAACGTCGAGATTGCGAAAATTACGACATTTTGAAACAAAAATTAAAATTTCCAGTTAGAAGTCGGAAATCACGAAATAAGAGAGAAGATGAATCTTGGTTGAACCGAAAAATTAAGAATTATCATCAACCCTCTCTTTCTATAAAAAAAAAACTTATGCCAAATATTTAGTTCTGAATCTTCCAACCTAGGCACTGAATCACGAAACATGCATCTATTGGCGGAATGAATGGTATTGAAATCACGCAACCGAACATCAAAGATGTTCATGCTGAATCAATACATCGTAATAATTGATGGATTTGGAGTTACATTCCACGCAAAGATCACGAAGCTCCGAAAATATATAATATTTTCGCAAATGACTTGACCATGAAAGCAATAGGACATCGAATGAACAATCGGTCAATCTGATGAATGACCAAACACTCTACTTTCGACTGTTTTATTCGAATGCAACTTCAAATAAAATTAATCAAGCAGCCAACCAATTCAACTGTCAAACAAAATAGTTGTTTACTATTCGTTGGTTTCAGCATTTTCAACAAGATATTAGGTATATAATAGATTAATTTATCCTAGAAAACATGGCTTCGAACCCATAACATTCTTTGATATGCGAATAAATTTGTGATTTTAAGTTCCTGATAAAAAATATACGGTGCAGTAGAAATAGTCCTCCCACTTCCTAACATACTTTGTAGTCTTACTATATACTTATTGATCTACTCTCAAAAGGGTCACATTTTCACTTACATTTGACTCCACCTATATTGTAGATCATTGACTATCACTGTGACCTAGAAGATCAATTATTGTAAATTCCCTAATCTGTTTGTCATTAGAGTTGTAGACGTCTGATGGTCTAGGATCTTCCTAATGGAAGTAGTAAGGTGGGTCTTCTACGAGTAGGTAATGAACTTTTTCGCTTGTCTCTGACCTGAAGTAGAATTCGACTAGGTCAGCGAGTTGAGGGGTTATCAACCATAGTCTCCCAGTCGCCATCTTGAACTTCGGAAGCACATTATTCATGTCGAAATGTATCATGATTTGTTCTTTTCAACTACTACGTATTTACCTTTTGTGTTTTTATGCAGTTCGGTTAATGGTTTACGTACTGGAATGATCGACAACTCTCTGTAATTATTAACTTTAGTAGGGATAACTCATTCCTGCAACGGAGGTACATTGTTGTGTCAACAGAACTATTCTCAACCATTATCACTACCAAGACTAATTGTCATAACAATCACTGTGAGTAATGAAAACATGGAAGCTCAAGTGTGGCCAATGAAACTGCTCAGTTGCCACAAGATCCTCAACTGTTTCGAGACATATATATGCGTTTTCAGAAAATCGAAATTTATTGCGGCACCTAGCTGTCCCCTATAGTGCGTAAGTTTCTTGCTGCGGTTAATAATTTTTCAGTAACCACACTACAATGTATTCTCCTGGTGTAACTTGCGGACATTTGATTGGTTGATAAGGACACAATCGAAAATTCTCATTAGCCGTTCGGTAGTTATTTATCGTTTATTGAAATGTCCGATGTGACATTTGATTGGTTGATTATGACACATTCGGGAAATCTTATTGGAACAGGCGTGTCATTAATATAAAATTTGCGGATCCGTTGCTTCCGAGTCGTCTGAAAAACAACTCATAGGCCACTATAGTGGGAGAACACAACTGCATAAGCAACATAAATAAACTGGGTGTCGCGGTGTCAAAAACCGACTGAAAAAAAAAAGAAAAAACCGAGACACCGATCAAAACACACTTTCGGAAAGACAAACGATTCCCGAGAAAAAATCGCATCTGCCTTGAGACATCCCGAAAAACCACACACATGGTCTAAGGAAAGGGAAGAAAAAACACGGTTTGGCTCGTTCAGTCAGCACAGAGAGAGCTTCAGTATCAACTTTTGAGTCAGTAGTGTTGCACGTGCTGAAAATAGCGCTCCTGATAGGATTAAAACACACTTTCGGGGTACAGTTTGGTGCGCGAGCTATTTACATTGTGATGTGATCTCGTGGCAGGTCCAATGATCACCGTGGCAAGGAACGAGGTTGAGGTGAATGGGAGTTCTACGTCGTTTTCCTCGAAGTTTTTCGCTCTCATGGGGGCAGACAGCAACAGCTCCGTGCAGCGGAGCAAAACCATCGGTAAGATGAGGTTATGTTGCCAAACTCAGTCGGGTTGTCATCAGTAATGGGTGCGTTTTGTTCTGACACTTCTGTAATGACACACACACAAGACATGAACATGGAATCTCCGCAGAGTGACAAATGTTCGACATTTTCCTCAATACAATCTCGTTATTCCGTAGAAATTCATGGAAGGGAAGGAAAACGACGAGAAGTAAAAACGTGCTCCAACAAAATGATATTACTTAAGGTATTTCCTTCTTCCAGGACCAGAACCAGATTAGTTCAATATCCACAAAACGCACTCAATACCACATTTTTCTCTATGTACAGGGTGTTGAAAAGAGTGTCAACAAATTAAATGGGAGAGAGAGGTGCTATAGCCCAAAATATGCCGAAAATTCTCGAAAAAAATTTACTGTTTGGAAAATACGGATCCCACCAGTCGATAGTAATCTGTGAGTAGTCAACAAGATGACAACATGGAGCTGCAGGTGGTGTGGTACCTTGAAGCAATCTGATCGCGTTCATGATTCCTACAGAATTCTACACCAGATTTTTGTTTACTATCAACTCGAGTTATCCTGGTTGTTTTCGTTGATAATGTTTACTTCATTCATTTGATTCACTAAATTTTTTTCGAGGGTTTTCCTGATTTCGTTCATCGACATGAATTCATCAATATCCATACCTAATGATCAATAATGTCTGCCGGACTGACATTTAGGTCATACCAAAGATGTTTTTCTGATTGGTGCTAGTATCTCAACAGATGAGAGTTTCATATAGCGAACGATTTCACGAATCAAATACCCTCATTATGACTATGAACAATATTTTTGAAATCATAATCGAAGCTACTCATTTATGACACATATAATATTGTGGTTCGGGTAACTATTGAACATTGACAACTAAATCTTCCAGTTGTTTTGAGAGGGTATATCCAATACAAACGCAGAAATGTCTTTGGCAACAGTTAGTTGAGGGATGAGAGGTATCATCTGAAACGTCATATAAATGGAGATTCACAATTTTCGTTACAACTGAAAATCGGTTAATTTCAAACAAACCACTCGGCTTCACATTCATTGGAACCTGATTAAGGAACACATCAAGGTAAATGTTGGAATCCACAAAACAAGGTGATCGTTAGTGAGGAAATGAATGTTACATGTGTGAATAATGTGAAAATGTTTCCTTCTGTATGCAGTATTTTTGGAATGAATTAAAATGAACCAGCTTCATTCCTGACAATGACTTATCATTCAAAATGTATCAAACAATTTGATGTTATTAGTTATAGAACTGGCGTTGGAAGTCATGCATAATAATTCAAATTCAGAGTATTTATACACCGTTCTCTACATCTGTGTTAAACATAGAACTGAGAAGCTTCCCAAAAATTCAATTTCCGACCTTCAAAATCAGCAAACTAAACTCACATTAACTCATTTCAGCATTTGCGAAATTCTCTCATTGACTTATTCGAAATATCATTTCATTATTCTTCCTACAGCGTAAAGAAGTGCGCGATTTGTACTCCTATATAGAATATGTGATCTATCAATACCAAAATACTTTATCATAATATCACGTTACGTTACGTTTTTTCCAAATAGGTATGAAAAAATGGATAACTTATATCACGGTTGTTGCTAGCCGACAGCACCGGCAAACATATCCTATCGAAATGATCTTTCTTGATTTCAGCCACTAATAGGCTGTTATGAAGTGTTACCAGTAGATATTGAGAAGCCATGACTGTCTTAGACTCCTTATCCTCGGAACATTTAAATTCTTTGTTGAGTTTCTAACGCAAATATTGTATCAACACGTGAGTGATTCTTACTAACCAATGGAATGTCATATCTGTCGCATCTACTACTTCACTTTACTACTTCTTCACTATCGTTCGTTTCATTCACTAAAAATTGGCATAAAAATCTCGAATCGATCGATTTTTTCATGCCAACATAATTTTTATGCTCGTTTTCATGTAAATAGAGGTTGGATTCATCGATAAAAAGTAATATTTCGAGTATTCAACCCCTATAAAATCATATTAACAAGACAACATGATTTTTCTTCACTTCCAGAAATAACTGCAAAGGTGTTTTCGCATCAGGAAAACGGTATATCGTACGATTTATGGCTGAATCAGGGTTTCCACACAACTATAAAATATATTCGAATCACCCATTAAATCAGTTTGATGATCTGGCTTACCGAAAACAAGTAGGTCAGCAACATGTTGATAATTTTATTCTACCATGGATCGATATTCGACCATATCCTATTCCTGTGAGGAAATAAACATATTCATTATTATTTTATTATTATTATTATTATTTGGTGTATTTTCGTCTGGCATGAGTTGAGTTCATTGGAAACCGATATACCTTCTCACTGATGATATCAGTGATATTTTGGAAACGGAATAAATGTCACTGATGAAATTAGGTAAACTTGTCAGCGATTGGAGAGACACTCAGGGAACGATTATTCAACCTTCTCCTACGGTTTGAAGTAGATCCCTAGAACTTTTGCACGTGGTTCTTTCTTATTCAGCTATAGCTATCCTTTCATACAAATTTGGTGTATTTCCTCCTAACTGGGAGGTAGCTAGAGTACAACCGATTCCAAAAAAACATTTCCGAACAATTATAGACCAAAATGCACTACTATCTATGACCACTGAAGTGATGGAAAAGACAATCAACATCGAGCTCATCCGATATCTAAAGAGCTCAAGAATCGTGGAAGGAGAGCAATAGGGATTTCGTCACCAGAAGCTAACAGGATATTTATAGATATTTCCATGGTCGGCGCTAAACCAAAAACTCCTTCATAATGCCAGCACACAGCGATTGCTGGTAGACAAACTGAACAAGCTCAGACTGATCACCCCTAGATCGTCAGGCTCGAGAAATGTCGAACTTCTCTCTTCTTCTACTTCTAGAATTATTTGCCTAGTGAAGTATTTTCTGAATCCTATGACCTCCGAACTTCCAAGAAAAATTCCAATACTTTCTTCTCTCCGAACATTCGACGAATATTCGTTTCCCTTCTCTTGTTTTCAGCAGATGAAAATAACAAAGATTAACAATTTTCATGAGGTAACGCTGTAACTGATTCAATAATTTTAAATAGCTTATCCAAGAGAAACCTTCGAAAACCTCACCTTAACCAAAGGTCATCCTTTTATCTCTATCGACAAATGAAGGGAATCAACTATTGAGGTGAACAGTCATCCGTTCTATTCACATAATCAATGAATTACACTGACTTCGGATGAACTCATTGAGATCATCCGAACATTGTTGCACCCAGTTCAAAATTGCATACCTACACCAAATTTCCTAATGAAATACAAGACCCGCACTAGTTCTCCAATCTCAAATCATTTTATCATTTATCGAAATATCTGATATGATATTGGCTGTTAACAGGCAGGAAACAGGCGTGTATTGATCATTTGAAACATATCTATCCTATATTCAAAATTTCCAAGTGATCACCCACCTGAATTTTTCGCAATTTCTATTGTACGACTTGTATCGTCAATTTACCTAATGCTGATGATTCCAGTAAATATTAGTAATGATTGAGAAATGTGTCCAATTTCTGTGGTAGCGCAACTTTTGTAACAGTCAGAACGTATCCGCAGCCGTCTGACAAATTGCCAGCTATCAATTTATTGACAAACTATTTTTAAGTCAGCCATCGGTTCGCGTTTGTAAACTATATCTATATTTACCTCTTCGATATTTTTTAATCCTATTTATATTTTGGAGGTTCGAGGAGGGCACTAAATCTGACAAATCGAATAGCCAAGCATCGATGACTAACAGAAAAACTGACAACATCGAATGACATATATGACAAATGAAACAAATCTGGCTGTACGTAAACATCCACCAACGGGCTTTGAAGTACAGGCAGTGACTCAAGTACGTTGAGATATCAATACATTTTGTGACCACGATGGGAAAACAACACAACTGATTGGTGTACGCGAAGGCATTTCAAATATACAAGTACCACAATAAGTGAAATATCATACAATTTTAAGTCGGTATACTGAGTACTAACATTGAATTTGAATATTAGTATCCTCGCACCAACCAAAATCATTTTAAGTGGATTCAAGTATTTTCAGTACTATATTCAGTATTTCGAACTGCAAATTTCATTCTTTGAGTAACTCTTCAAGCGAGGGTTTTAGTATTGAAGTATCTGTTCAGTACATGAATACTGAAAATGTAGTAAACGAGGACCAATCGAGTAACAGACATTCATATATGGTATACAAATTTTGCGAAGATTTTCACTCTTCGGTTTATCCAGGGCGCTTCGTTTTCAAGGAAAAAAACTAATTCCAAACACTTGCTCGTCTCTGTATTATTGAACGAATACGATCCATCTGATCTGCTGATATGTTCTTTGTGTTTTCCTAAACAACTGGAATACACGTTTTTTTGAGATGTATACTTTTCGATTTCAGGTGGGTTCCAACTGTTGCTTCGAGAAATTATCATTTATCATCATGATGTTCCCCACCTATCAGAAAGAGTTTTATTGGAAACTCTTTTTTGTGTCTCACAGAACACTGACACTGACACATTTTGACAGTTGCTTTTGAAATATTTGTAGCATCCCTTAGTATTTTTCTCAATAGGAAATAATTTTGAGGAACCTCTCATCTCGATCATTTCCGAACATATTTCGTTAGAAACTGTTAAAACTCTCAAAACTGACAGAGCCTGACAACCCTCCTGAAAAAACTCAAAGTACGGAGGGAGGTTAGCTTTTCCCTGTTGAGAATGTATTGTGTTCCGAATCAAAAAAAAAAACAAAATATCTTTTCCAATCCAATAACTGATTTCCGCCTGTCCCAACATTGACGTCATCACACTTCTCGGATTCGAATTTGAAACGAATAAAAAGAAGAGACATGCTGTCTGAAACTGAAAGCGAAGCAGGTGACAACTTTACTCAAAGTAGGCTGGCTATTTCTTTATTTTCGAAATATCCTTCGCTCTGAATTCCAGCACAATAAAATATGACGTTTTAATGTTGGCAGTTGATTTTAACGACTACGGAAATGTACAGACGAGGTGATCCGAAAGTTGAAGACTATAAAAAAAAAATACTGAATGCATTTATAAAGAGTGTCTCTTCATGATTTCAGGGAAAGCTCCAAGCAACAAGAATAGAAAATAGTTCTGATGAACAAACGGATTTGTCCTTGTCCCCTTTTTGCGAGGTCAGATCGTATTGGGAAAAGTCGTGAAAGCGTTGTTTCCATATCCTACATGTTGCTGTTCACGATGTAATCGGCTATAAGGCATATTCGTGTCCATTCTGGATAGAATGTAAGAGCTTCAGTGTCTGTTTGCTGAATTCCAAATATGTAAATACAGAGAAGCTGCTGAGGCGTCAAGTATCTCTGCACGAAACGGAAAGACTAATATTTATGTAGCCAGTTCTTGAAATGGATTTCACATGGTCGAGCACTGTTGGTGGTGATACCGAACATTAATATTGACGACTTCATAGGAATAGTTGTACCTAACATCATCTTGTTGGGCATTGTGTGATCCACCTTCCTGGTGACGAAACAAGTTTGTTTTTCGTGCACTAGATTTCAAGTTCCCCGTTTCAAAAGTCTTGCCTGATCCTCATTCATAGTATCGATCTGTGCCCGTCTTGCACCTCTGGTCTGATTAGATCTGAAGGTTCTAGAAGGCAAAGCGGTTTGAAGCAATATACTTATCATCCACAAATATATTGACTGGTCACATCCAACAAATCGTTATGGAACAAAAACAAAGTTGGTGCCGATACAGATTCTTGTCGAACAGCAGCATTGATCGATAGTCATTGTATCAGATGAAACTCCGTCTCCCACCACATAAGAGTGATTTATCACGGGGAAACTCGATATTAAACGGCATATTTCTTGTGACGAAAGTTTTGCTAGAAGTCGTATACTATTATTCTGAAAATCTTATTGTTTCTGAAGTTACTGAATCATCCGTATGGATGTAAATATAACGTGACTGATTATGATCTTCAGTAAATATGAAATGAAAAATAATTTTGTTGTTGTAACATAAGAGTTATATCTACTATAAACATATCACAATGGAAGTGAAACGTAACCAAGGCTAAACGAATTTTTGCGAAGTATCTAACTTGTATTTTCAAGTGTCTGACATTGACATGAGCCTAATTCCTAACCTAAGTAGCTAGACCGCATGTTTTATTTTTACTCCACCATAGTTGTTATCGATACATTACGTTGAACAGAACCGTACTCTGCTATTTGTATCGTCAGTATACAAACAAAATGGATGATATATTATCAACTCGGCTATACGAGACTAGAATGATATTTCCGAAAAATTTCATGTATCAGTTATGATTGATGATAGATATATTATTCCCCAATTCTTTGTTCCCGGATTCTACATGTGATTCTGAGTATAATAAAACAGTTTTGAAACGAAAAATTGGTACATTAGATTTTTCATCATCATTTTTGCACCTAGATGGCATTCTGATGAACATGAATGATGGAATATTGAAAAATCATAATATGAAGATAAGGAGAAAACAGAAAAATATCAATGAATTCTGAGGACGAAAAAAATCATGTGGAAAATTCACCGCTTAGATATCTGGGCCAGGATCCCACAGTTCATGACTTGGTGCTCTATACGCACTATAGTCTTTGTGCATTCTAGTTAACTTTTCTAAACTGTTGGATGACTGAATCCTCGTCGTCGGGCGTTTAAGAATTCTACCTGAAAAAAAAAAATCGATAGATTTTCCAGAAATTGTTTCTATAAAATACACACGGAATCTCGGAGAGCTCGAGTGGCTATTGCCTAGAAGTTCTGTAGAATTATTTTCCAACGAATCGAACTCTCTCGTGGTGTTCCATAGATTATTTTCTATTAGTCTAAATACCTAATGTCTTTGTACAGTGTTTCTGAATAGTCAGATAGTCTCACAGTTTCATATTCTGACAGATGACAGGCGCCAAGATCAGAAAATACGTAGTTATTCAATAAAAAAACAATTTGCTTCGGATTAATCCAAGGAATAGTCTCATTGGAGTTTCTAACTGGAATATCGCGGTATAAGAGAACGCAAATTACATTCAGTAAATAATCATAGAAAAACTTTCTTTTTCAATCAAATGTTACATGTGACTACCGTAGTCAAATGAATTATATATAAATGGATACCAGAAAGGAGGTCAACTGGAATAATTCTGACATTTTCCAAGGAACCGGATTAAATTGGATTCGGTCCTGTTGGCTCGTTATATACCTAGGCTTCGAGCAGCGTATATATTTTTGAAAAGAAGTCAATTAAAAAAATGCAAAGACGTCATGCCATAAACCGGGTGTTGAAAGATCCACAAGTATAAACAATAATCAGGAATGATCCTAAAATTACATGTGAAAAGTATAGTAACTATAGTAACTCGAATGTTTTGGTTTCGGCAACAGAATTCAGAAATATACTGAGTAGTTAATTATAACGAAAACAGTTTTATCACGAACAGACGAAAGTACATCAATTTTATTTTCATTTGCTGCATCTGGACAATGGTAAATTGCAGTTCACGTGTATTGCGTTGGTTCTTAGGATTTTCCATGGGATGAATTGAATTCTATTGGAGTTAGTTGGCTGTTACTCGAATTCGATAATTTTCCGATGCTTGAGGTAGGTTTTGGAAAAAGCATCAATTGGCATCAACACTACTTTCAGTGTTTTCCATACCTGATCAATCCCAGGGTGTTCAATGATGTCTCCAATCTGAGGATGAACATCTAAAAACCACTAAAGGTCCTCAATTTTCAATTTCTGTTCCATAATCGTGAAGGAACTAAGTGTCTGAAACTGGAAGAAAATCGAAATCGTTCTCCTATTACATCAATTCAAAGTGAGATTTCTCTTAGTAGCCTTGATGATATGTTATGATATATTGTGAAAAAAAAATGTAGACTATCAATTTATTACTCTTTAAATGTCGAAGCCTCGGAACGATTACCGCTTTTGGCTCACAGCCGACTTGCTTTTAAGAATTAAATTAATTCTTATTGAAGAGAGGCTGTTAACAGCCTCTCGAGACGAATGACACTTTCCGATACGTGGATGAATACAAAATTGTATGGCAAATAGAAGGTCAATTTTGTCAAAACAAAGGCGGAATCACATTGTCAAAGGGGTACAGGGTATTCATCTATAATACACTCATCTAACATATAACAAAGCGCTTTTCACAAAAGCGCCATCAATGACGTATTCCTGATGATTCTACAAAGTCGGCATAATTTATTTCTGTTCCTCCCTAAATCCTTTTACTTCGTCTGATGATTCAGTAGTAAAAATATCTGCCAGCATTTTATTGTGATAATTCAGTTACTGAAGGAATTTTTCTGGCCGTTTGAATTTGAGCAAGCAGGTATCAATAGAAACTGATATTTAATATCATGTTTAGTTTAAATTTATCAGTAGAGGTCTTTAAACACCTCATACATATTTTTCTCGTCAGGGTATGGAGAAATAACGTGAATTTAGTGTTTACGGTGCTCAGAAACCAATGTTGGCTGCTTCTTCCCACTACGTTCAGGGGCGTACCGATCTACGTATAACATACCCACAAATTCACTTAGAACACTCAATGATAATCTTTCTTCGCACACATTCTTTTTCCTCTTTTCTTGCATATTTCTGCGAGAAAAACTAGTATCAATCCAAAACTACAAAAATGAAACTAATAGTAACAAACGATTCAGCTCGTCGTTAACTGAAATAAACTCCCAGAAAGCGAAAGTTTTCCGAGGTTTTGTTTCTGATTGTTACTTTCTTAGTGTCAATAAGAAAATTGCATCAAAATATATTTTGTTTTGCCTTGAATTGAAAAGTTTTTACCCCCCCCCCCCCCCTCCTCCTTCCATGAATAAAAGATGAATTTGCCTTTGTTATTCAAACTACCCTAAGTATAGTACGTCAATGGTAATGGTATGTATATTGAATATTATCTCATCAAGGTGTCTAGACATATGAAAGAATGAAATCCGAAATCCGATTCACTTGATACTTGAGTCATCATACCTAACATAATCATTTCTATAATATTTAGGTTAGTAATAAAATTCGGACGCGAGCTGTCTTGTAAATCAGAAAAATAATATCTCAAAAATCCTCTTTGATGATGAAGATTCGTCACGCACATATATTTTTTTTATATTATTTCATGTGTTTTGGCGCGGAGCTTGAAACGATATCTGGAAAACCCAGATTGAAGTTCCAAGAATCGAATAAAAAAAAACAAACGACGTTCTACCTATAGTTAATCAAAGTTCAGCTGTATCAGACGTTATATCATGTTCAAAACTGAATCATGGGTACCCATAAAAAATATTAAATTCTATCTAGAATGATATATTCAGTTTCCAGATGATAACTTTTGGTTGTCTCTGGACTCGTACGATTCAATTATAATTATCATCTACAACTCTCTATTTATACATCCATAACGTGGGTTCTTGATTTTCAGCAGTTGATGGCATCGATTACAACAGATGTAATAGTGTCATCAATGGCATCAGTAATGATGACAGTTCGATTGAATCATACCATAACTCATTCGATATGTCAAATCCCAATAAATTGAGTCACTACAGGACCTCTCTTAATGTCTTTCAATTCACAGTTACACTCAGTATAACATTTTCCTCAACTCTTGACAACATGCAAGGAAAACCAATGATGTCCGAGGAACATCGTGTAAGCCAGTGGTGGAATGTTGGGAAAGAAGGAAGGTATTAGAATTATTCTTTGGGAATTTTCGAAGTTTGGAGGTCGTGTGCATCAGGAAATACTCCAGTAGGCACAAATGAATTCACCACCTTTCTTTCTCTGTAGAGCAAGTTCGACAGAAGATCAAGAAGATGAATTTGAGTTTTCGGCCACCCTGTATTTTCATATTATAGATATTCTCGTTGAACACCAACCTTGAAGATATCTATAAAAGAGAGAGAAATACGATTAATTATTGATGACTTTTATTTTGATTACGAAATAATGGGTGAAATCAAGTTTTTCTGTGTTCAATGTTTGAATTGAAGAATTGTTTTCATCCCATCCTTTCGAGCTACCCTTTATGCTCATTTTTATTGTTGATGTATTGATGCAGTCCACTTATATCTCGCCTTACATCCTGGGGACCTTCCACTTCTGCACTTTCGAAAAATTTCTTGGTACTCCTTCTCATACACAAGATAATTGATGATTTATTCTTATCTCATTGTCATCTAGTTAATCTCTTCCATGATCCCAAGGTTGCACTCACCAATGAAAACTAAGTTTGACGCAGAATCGTCTATTTCGAATCGACTCGGAAGCAAACAAATTATTCATAACACTCTGCACTCGATCATCCGTGAGATCGTTTCGACTCGTAGCAAATCAGAAATAATCGTAATTTTAAATTATCTGCTTTGTAAACGAATACCTTTTGTTTGTTAGAATTGCCAGAATTATCGTTGTTTTCAAACAATGCAAATGAAAAGTTGGCAAGGCGCAGTCCATTAAATTTGATTTCCTCGGATTCACGAGCTCAAGCTGCATGATGGAAAAAACCATTGATCAAGGTCCCACCTCTTGTCATTCAGATGTATTCCAGTGTAGCCATTATTATCTCACAGTCATCAAATCAACTAAATTCAGGAGGGCTTCGCAAGGAAAATATCACTTAAGAATTAAGATTCATCACCTATCAACATTTAAGACTTATTATTCATCCAATGCAAATTGAAACATGAAAATTTAATTGTTCATGTTTTCATTTAGAATTTAGGATTCAAGAAGATATCCAACTACCAACTCATTAGAATTCGTTTTTGAATGGCCATAAATCCTTTCTAATCTGGGTTGTTGAATAAAACGGAGCTTGAGAGAAAAATAGAAATTTTCAATAGCTTTCTTTTTCGTATTCGATACTCATGCTCCAAAACGCATAGTTGATGTAACGAATCACGCTCCCCATGGCTATTCAAATTCAATGAAAGAACGAGATAATGCACTGAGTGAGTTCAAAAGGTCTAGGTTGAATTCCGACAGGGTAGCGCTCACGTAATTCCGTAGTCGCTACTATTAGGAATGAAAAGAAAACATATATTGATAATTTTTGTAAAACTAATGATATCAAATCTGTTTGGAAAACATGAAGGAACTTCAAGGTAGTTAGGAATAGAAGCAATTCAATTCCTGATTATATATTTCAGAACCGAATGATATCCACGATTTTTTTTTGCACAAATTTGGTCTGGGTCTTCTGATGATATCTGTGAAGATGCTATGAATTTTCATCAAAACGAAACATCCGTTCTTCGAACTGAACTCTGTAACTTTAATATGGCTAATGTTCAACAAATACATGATTCACTCCTTCTATCGATTACGGTTTTGATGATATTTCTATGAATATGATATCCTATACTTCAGCCCGTTTAATGACGAACTTATTACACATTCGATCATTCAATAGGAAGAAATAGTTCCAGTTCTAGTTTATGGAAAATATCTCTCGGACTGCCCTTGTCGAAGACAGCGAAACCTGCAACTTTTTCTGATTTGATAGATATCAGTATCTTGCCATGTCATGTCTTTCCAAGATTTCATAGAAAGTAATGTTTGCACAAATCCTTTTTCCTTGACTTTTCGAGAGCGTTTTGATACCAATCATAAACTTCTCGCCGAACTAACTCACTATGGGAGTAATGGAAAACAAAAAATATTATCGAATGGCAAATAGTCTGGGTACGTTAACATTGCTACAGGTGTACTTCAAGGAAGTATACTTGTGCCTCTATTGTTTATTATCTGTACGTTAAATTTATTGAAATCCATGAGTATGTGCATACACAGATGACACCCAAGTCATAATTAAATTCCTTGTTGATAATTCAGAGCTAGCACAACCTCATCTCGATCATGATATCGATCTTATTCATTCGAAAAGCCAGTCACATAAATTGAAATTAAATTCATCGAAATCAAAAATCTCATTCTCTCCCTTCGTAACCAATACGATGTAATTGTGAATATTGATGGAAATCGAATGAACGTTGAACGCTCAGTGAGACATCGAGGTTTGATAATGGATGATGATATTAGTCATGTGAATATCTCACTCGGAAAATCTTTCTCTTAGACTCATCTCATACTCATACTGAACGTCAAATTACGACAACAGTCATCTGGGAGTCTATAGTTTTATCACAATTGACTTACTGCGATTTTCAATATGGACCATTTCTTGATGATTCCAAAAAATCCAAAACTACTGTATTCGTTTCATCTTTGGACTTCGTGAATATGATCACGTTTTAGTAAAAAATTGTTTGAATTTAACTGGCTGAATATGCAGAATCGTAGTAGGCTACATTTGGCAACTTCACACAAGTTGATGTCGGAGGGTCCCGAAGATATTCTATTCTCCACGAAGTTCATGTCTATTTCTATTTTCATGATCTAGTTACACAATGTTGATATTTCCTCACTGCATAGATATATAAAAAGACGATTTATTATTACTATTATTTTTATGAATGGAAATAAGAAGTGCTCATCTTTGCTATTATAGTTCTGAGGTTATGCTAGGCGAAGTAAGATCTTTTTTCCTGCTTTTGTTCAAAATTTTGGAGAATAAGTGTTTTCACTGGCAAAAGCACTAAGCAAATGAATTAATCAAGAACTACAATCTGGCAATGTTTCAAGGATCGACCAATTTTCCATCAAATGGTCATGTGCGCTAAGTCACAGATTTTGAAGGGGTAATTATGAGCAAGAGGAAGAGGAGGAAGAGGAGGTTTGGAGAAAATTTGCTCATCGCAAAGCTAGAAGGGTACATCTTGAACTAACATAGATTTAAGAGCACTAACCTGAATGCTTGACAGTATTATTTTACTGAATATTTCAATTATCTATTCTCATTTGAAGTGACTGAAGAAATGAAAATGACGTTTGGATAAAGCTAGTATTTTGCTCATGTAATTCTTTTTCCTCTATTTATGATAAAGTCCTCTGTCATAGTCGTAAAGGCCCTATTACCCTAACGTTCCAAAGGCCCCAACTAGGTCAGAGACGGCCATAGATTTTCTTATCTCAAAATGAAATCTGAGTTTCATATAAGTCAGCCTCAAAAACAGAGATAACTATAGTTGCTGCTGTTTCCTTCATCGGAAGGAAATTCTGTTACCTCTTCAATAGTTTGACATCTATTTTTTTTTAAGTTCTCAAAAAACGGAAATTTTCCCGTTGAGGAATTTGTGGGACACTCGTATGATCGTAGCATTCCTCCTGTCGTTCCAGGCAATGTAGGCTGCCATCTAGCGTCAAAATAGTAGACGAATGGTGCCTGGCAAATTCAACCAGTTTCCT
This sequence comes from Gastrophysa polygoni, assembly GCA_963576655.1. Classification (NCBI taxonomy): domain Eukaryota; kingdom Metazoa; phylum Arthropoda; class Insecta; order Coleoptera; family Chrysomelidae; genus Gastrophysa; species Gastrophysa polygoni. The sequence continues at coordinate 10,590,705 of OY755084.1, read as the reverse complement.
TCAGAAATAATCTCACTTGACCAAGCTTGGGAAGTCTCGGTAAGTGCTGCCGCCGACGTGATCCAGACGAACCATCCAGAGGCGGATCAGTAGGCGGTGATCCAGAAAAAAACAGAGAATATCGCTTTCAAAGGCCGCTGGGAGGATATCAAACTTTAGGAAGACGAATAATTTCCATTCAATTTCATTAGATTAGTGACTTCCGTCAATAGGTTTCAATGACTATCAATGACTTCATCAAGTTTCAGCAAAATTCGTTATCTTTCAACGACTTTCAATATTTTTCATCGACTCGACCCGAGTAGCTTCCTTGGGACCGGATTTAGTGACATCTCGTTCATTTTCAGTGAGTTCCATATTACCTTTCAACGGCTTTCATGATTCTTCAATAGCCTTCACTAAATCTCGGACGAATTTACATCTACCTACTTCACTACCATTGTTGTATAGTGACTTCAGAGATTCGGTTTCAGTCATTTTCATTGATTTACAATGACTATCATTATCCTAGTGAATTCCACTGACTTTCCATGACTCACAATAACTTATCTCCTTTCAAAGACGTCCATTGTTGTTCAGTAACGTCCATTGTTGTTCAGTAACGTCCTGCAGTTCATTTCAGTGACTTTCATCAATGTCCGATGAATTTCACCAGTTTTCAAAGAAATTCAATAGCTTCCAGTATCAGTCGGTTTCAGTAAATTTCGATGGCTTTCAATAACTTCCTAGGTATTGACCATCTTGTTGCCGCCACTGACCAATTCGTTGTCTGACTGGACTAAAATTAGCTACACGGTGAATCTAAATAAACAGAGGCTTGCCCAATGCGAGCTTATTTTTAGATGGAATTATTAATTTTAGGTGTATAAAGGAACGTTACGTCAGAATTAAGTATAGCACTAGCTCAGGGTTCTTTTGCCACGGCCTGATCAACATTGCTCTTTTTTATCTGAAAAATTAACGTTCCCTGAACTCTTTTCTCAGAAATACGTCACCTATGTATTTGGTTCTTTTCCAATCACGTAAGAATTTTTGAAACGTCAAGGAACTCATCAAACACGATAGAAAACTGTTGGGATTGATAACTCCCCATTTTGTCAAGACTAGAGAATTTGTCTTCTTCTTATACAGGATGTTTCCATTAAAATAGACGAAATATCCGAAATAATTGTTGCGATACAACAACAAAAGCTAACCAATGAAATTGTTCATCAACGATCATTTGATTAAGCGCACAATGGTAATCGGGGTAACAATGAATTATTACAGTGACCTTCAGACTACCTGCCGCTAGGTAGCGCTGTTACGGAATGCCGACAGAAGCTTTGAATCAGGAGTTGGTCCGCATGCTTCTTGTGTGACGCACGCTTTACGCTTCGTCACATTTTTTTCACTCTCACCACTCATGTAGGTATTGAGTATTGATATATAATGCTCGATTTCAATGGATTCAATTCATTCAATAATCATTTATTTCATTATCTTATTTCTGTGGTTCGACGTGGCGACTTAGCTTCCTAGATAAGTTGAAAGATTCTCATCGGAAGATGGCGCTGGCTGAAAGTTTTCTTCCTATAATCTTGTTTAAATTATTCTCGTTTCGCGAAACATTCACGAGTTGAATATCCCATTGCATTGGTCTATTTTCTATAGCGAAGAGTACTTTCATGAAACCACTCTAGATTTAGCAGGTGTTTCTAAAAATACTCCTCTGCTTTATTTGTTTTGAACGGCCTTCACATTTGATAGTCATCCAATTATTTTCATTTTATAATTCTATTGAAACGGCCATAAAATGCTGTAACTAACAGACAGATTTCTCCTGAAGTTTCCGAAGTATAGATAGTCATTATTGTTTCTTAGGTCGATAATTTGAATGATGATCTGGCATGAATTCTGTAATGAGGATCTGAAAATCGAGTAGATTTCAATGCAACAAAAACTGTCTCATATGGAACGACCATGTGAGAACTTTGGGAGAACTGCTCCACAAAAAGTTCGCTTTCTGATCAAAGATGTACTCGACACCCCCAGCGACTGCTCAAGAACTGTATCATCTGTTCACTTGTTTGGAGTTCAGCTCCCAAACATATGCAGAAGCTCTTGAATCATATTTATATAGAATAAAACTATCCACCTAGTCGGTGATACTACATACTCATGAATTATTTGGAATATCTAGGACATCGTAGAAAGGTGAGCGATCTCTACTCGTTCTATTAGTTGGTGGGCCCATTTCCTATTTGAAGGTGATCTCATTTCGCAATAGTAGAAATCTCAACGAATATACATCGTGGGAAGAGGGGTGCTGCTGACCTGTGTTCAGACCACGGTGGATATAGGATTGTGAAACAACTGTTCAATTCGCTTTCCAAGACATGTAGATCTGTCAACAACGTTACTATGGCCGCACCGCTGGAGTATAGATGGCGATATGATTGTCGAACCTTCGAAGTAAAATCCGCTTTTGACGGTGATGGATAGCCCCTTTTCCAAATTTCTCAAGATCATGATTGGCAAAGGTGACGCCATCTTGTGTCGATCTCGGGCAACCTAGGACATTTTCAGGTAGGCAAAAGTTTACAACTCTTTCTGGTGGCTGCTCTAGTTACATCATGGTTTGCTCCTTACTATTGACATCTAGTAATTGACATAAAATCAGCAGAATTCAGGGATGCCTGATAAACGTTTACGTCACACATTCCGAAAACTACAGAACTTGTAAGCCTAGAGTCTCCAACCGTCTTTTATTCGAAAGGACAGTCCTTTATGTCAAGAGTATGTCCTTTGTCCTTTTGGAAGGTGTGAAAAGACTGCAAATGTCCTTTGAAATCCGAAAATCATTGTCAAGCCAAAACACAAGGCAAATACAAATTTAGGAAATGAAAGCAACTGGGAATTAGTGTGCACAAATCTTGAAAATGTTTTTAATTCTTTCAATTACTCATTGCCTACTAGTTTGATAATATGTTAGTTTTTGCGTCATTTTTTGTGAAGAATTTTTCTCAACAAAAGTGATTATCAGTGATGAATAGCAAATATTCAGTAAATGAAGGTGAAATAATCTGATAGCCCAAAAATGTTACGCGGGAGCACAAAATTGATGTTTTCAGGAGAGTGGTACAGTGGCACCCAAAAATATTGTCCATCTGGATGTCCTTCATTTCAAAATATCCGAAAGTTGGCAACCCTATGTAAGCCTGAAATTTACCTACGCACCCTGTACCAAATTTATTACGTGAATCATTATTTCATTCATTTTTCTGCACCTCTTATGACGATTACTATTTGAATATTCGAGAATAATTCAACTCAATTATTGAATTATTGTTTTCTTGAAAAAGCGTGCTTTGGGATCTGGAGAACGGTTATATATAAAGGGTACGTTGAATGGAAGCAAAGTTGCCTATTTCGCATGTCAATAATTCCTTGTATAGTATATATCATTTGTATCATTGTATTTATATAATTCAAAAAAATATCTAGCTTCTTCAGTTCTGGTGCTATGTGATGAATATCGGAAAATTCGGAATTCCTCTATTTTCCATAATCTTATTAATTATCGGAGTTTTTTGAAAACTTTTGGAACTTCGCCATCTATTTTTCGTTGACTTATGGACTATGTGGATGATACTAAATTCATTGAGACAAGAGAGTGTGTCCGAAATATTGAACCAAACCAACACTCATAATCAACGAAATTCATCATGTTTTACTTTCTCATGATTTTTAAATATCGTTGACACTATGCACTTTCTTCATCTATACGGAAAATCCACGATACATAATACTTGTAGTTTGAATTGTTCAATCATAAAAAAGATATTTCACTTCAGGAGAGAGTATTGAGATTTTGTCTTTTTCAAATACCCTGTATCTCGTTAAAAAAAATGAAAAATAGTTCATGACAAGTATTTTAAAATTTGATTTTTTTCGCAGTTAATCAATCTGCCGTTGAATTTTATGGACCATATTATATTATTGAATTATCATTATCATATTATATAGTAGAATAAAATGCTCTCACAAGAAGGTATCATACGATTTGACATGAGTGACAAATGTCACTTATGGTTGTCATCATCCACAGAATGACATCATTGTCATTACGATGCATCATATCTATGAATCATTAAGAGGTTCATATTCGCAAGCAGCCACTTTCAATTATTGTTTGTGCATCTATTTTAGATTTCGTATATTTGATAATAATTAATAAAAGAATCTAAATGTTTAGACATCGAATTCCCGATTGGTTGTATAAAAAACGATTTCTAGAGTTATTTATGGTTTATTTATTTTTCTTGTATAAATCCAGATAGTTCTAGAGTCTGCCATATTATCGAAATAACAAGTTTTTTGAGAGGTATCAACTACTTCCCGAAATTCATCGAAATTGGCAAGTATCAATTATTTCTCGAGAACACATTTTTATTTCTATTAACAGACAACGGCCAATGAGAATTCTCGGATGTGTCATAATAAATCAATGAATATTCATATCAGACGTTTCAATGAACAATGAAAATCTACCTAGATTTTTCCATCTGATATGATAAATATATCGTCGTGCGTCTTAGTCTGGAAAAATGATTTTGGATTTGAATAGGGATGGTCTAGGTTTTGAGAATTGGAGAAAACACAATGAAACTTACGAAAAATAAAAAATGTTCATGTATGTGATTTTGTATGGGAATTGTCACTTCGAAAACTCTCTATTCTGTGCTGCTAAAGACTAAGGTGTTTGTGCCCAGAATTGCCGACTGGTCTTATATATAAAAATGAATGTTTGTTCATCCAATTGCGATTAACTTCGTTCAATTTATTGCTTGCACTTGCGCGAAGGTTACAGGCATCAACAATAGCCAGTTCAGTTCAGTTTCCGAAATTATTTCTTTCTCGGTAGCAACGCGCCGGGTGGAGATGAAATTGAATAGAAACTAATTAATTTATGTAAAAATTTACGGAATTTTACTGGCGATAGTTCAGTATAACCAGAACACTCTGTAGTTCAGATGAACATACTCTGCCAACATTGAACATAACTCTGATGGCATTTTAAAAAATACAATAAAAGATACTGGTCCGTATTCAAAAATGAAAAGTTGGATGGCGTAATTTGTACGATACTTTTTATATAATTCATTCACATATTTGGATAGTAGTTGAGATGCGGTAATGTACCCAAGGTCTTGAAGAGGCTTCTCGAAATAAAAAGATACAATCAGAACTGGAATTTCGTATTTTCGATCGAAGAAGTGGGCTCAGATTTTCTTATTCATTCCCTTTTTCTTCTCAATACGCCACTTTTCCCCCATTCAACCACCTCTTACTCTTCCACCGATACCGAGATCCAAATTTGGGATGTTGGATGGAAAATCCATCCATACAAAAACAATTGATAAAATAACGTATTTTTGGGAGTTGAAATGTCACACAATATGAGTAGAATGAGGTGTTTAGTGAATAAAAGTTTATTTTCTGGGTAATACCTTCGATTATATACACTAATACTCAAGGGTAATACTTAAAAATTTCTTGTCTCTTGAAGATATTTGAAAATCCGGTTCATTTCTAAGATACATGTTCACGACTTGTTCGATTCCCAGACTCAAAAACCATCTGGATTATTATCAATGGTGCCATCTAAGGTCTTTAGTGGATTGGATTCACCATCCTTGCTGATGTAGGTAGTAATTTCTTGTAGATAAAAAGCTTGCATCATATCAAATGTAATATTTAGGTTATTCCCACCGTGTATATATTCTGAAAAATAATGCGGATTCTCAAAAACCATAAAAAAATAAAATATTCTTTTCAAATTTCGCTTCATCGTCATCAAACGTCTGATTAACTCTATCATGTACTACTTTCTTTTATACAATCATCTCTCTCGTCAACACCTCGGAAATAACGGAATTTGGTTTCAAACACACATAAATCAGGAATTTCACTTGTTGTGTACGTTCTTCTCGTCACTTGCAGGTATTCTGAAGTATCAATCGTTTCATCAGTGCTGGCAATTATATTCAATCTTCCTGTAGATAAATTCAGCACTAATTCATTATTTTCAATAAAAACTAATGTGAAATAGAAAAATAGTGGAATACACTTTCTTCAAAAGGATTACCCAGAGAAAGAATCGAATTCTCGTCTGTTTACTGAACAGCCTGTATTATGAACAATTACTAGTGTAGTGTCAAGAGAAAATTATTCCTGGTTGAGTTCAACGTACATAAATAAAGATACAAAATGAAGCAAACGGAGCTATTTTCAAAACTGTGTAGGCAAACATATCAAAAATAATAAGTTTTGCAATTCGCAAGTACCTTGAGAACCACTTTACGAATGGAACAATCTTCTCCATGATGAATGCAGTATCTTTCGATTTTTTTTTCTCAACTAGAATTAGGTCAAGTTCTGAGCTTCACGACATTACATATTGAATGTTTCGGCTACGATCTATCATAACCAAGAAAATATGTTCATGGGTGGTGGTGGGATTATGATTGAAGCTGACTCTTGACGTTATTATAGGTCTACAGAATTGAATGCGAATATTAATATTCAAGGTGAATCATCAGCGAAAATCACAGACCTCATTTCAGAATCGTTTTCATGGTTCGTTTGAAGTAGGCTTCATATTTATACGAGTTCAGAAATATTTCTCAAAATCTCAACAGAAATATTCAACTATTTTCGATTTCAACCCATAGTCTTCCAATTTATTTTTTCTTGATCGGTAATCTGCCTAGTAAGATCGTATGGGGTGAACTTCAACCATTTTATCTGTATAATTATTATTCAATCATAATTTCACTGTTTATAGATATTGTGTACAAAATATGAAGCAAGGTTTTCTTTCCTACAAGACGTCTATCGACCACACAATCATATTTCCATAATTCAATGATATATTTTTTCTTCAATTTCTTTAATATCTGTGCTCTGCTAATATGTCGAATCTTTCTCCAATGTCAAAGTATACATGCTCAGGGAAGTTTCATGACAAAATCGTCGTATTCTTGCCGAATTAGAATGAATATAATATAATATTTATTATACGCTTTTCTGGTGACAAATGGGAAGCGAGTCAATTTAAGTGAAATTCACCCACAACGACTCTTCGGAGTAACCATCTGATTGTCTTCCATGTCCTCTAACGATTCTTGTCCAAACCTAGCCGTTCTGAAACGACTTTAATATTGAATGGAACACTAATAACTTCACAATGACCGTTGTCGAAATATTAATTGCGACAGATACCTCACACGACGTACTCGTTTGTATGGACGCGCCAAAAACATTTTCATCACATATTGGAAAATCTAGGTATTTTTGTTCACCTACTGTCTGAAGGTTGATCAAGGAACAGTTTGTTAATTCTTTCCAAACTCTAAGGAATTCGTTCTACTTTCTCTGAAAATGAAAATAGAGAATAATTAAATCGAATCAATGATCTGAACCAAAATGTCACTGCGTTCCAAATTCAACTATAAACAAAAATTGAACAATAAGGTGTCATTGGTTTCCATCAGAGAATTTTCCTACCAGTTATCTCAAATTTGAATCTTGAATGCAGTAGCATATTGGGAAGATTATTGTTCAAACAAATGAGTTTTTTCAACGTTCATTGATGATTATGAATATTGATTTGAGATGTCTGATATGATATTTGATTGGTTCATTTTTACACATTTGAGAATTCTATTTGGCCTTTGGAATAGGCGGGTATTATTATAATATTGTCATATTGGTCTCTAGTTTGGTGTAACTTGTAGAACAGAATAACTATCAATAAATAAATGACTGAATCAATATACTTTTTGACTCCTAGAAAAGTTTCTCAATGATTAAATATTTTGGACGGAAATCTGACATATTCAATATAATAGAAACACAAATATATGGAGAGGAACTTGAAAAATACCAGTGAAATTATGCAATATCTATGGACAGATAATTCCATTAGAGGAATTCAAGTATCAGATCCAACGCATCGAAATAAATCTTATGTGTATACCCGAAGGAAAAGGTGGCTAAGTTGGGAACGAATTACCATTTTCATGGTTGTTTTCATTGAATCTATCTCAGCATAACTGAAAATTGTTTTTCAGTGAATTATAAATTGATCGGAAGACTAATGAAAAGCAATTTGGAAACAATAGCCCCGAATTTCCAGCAGAGTTTACTCTATGATCTAATATTTATCTTTATTTTCACGTCTAGCTCAACGCATAACTGTTGCCAAATGTGATATTTTTGTTTCCAAGTAGCGGCGATCTCACGGATTGTCGTCTCAGTTCTCAATAGTCTGGCGCTGGGCTGGAATGGCGTGACCGCGTGAATTCAAAAATCCCGATCTACTTGAAAATGGCGGCCGACAAACTCACACGACCCCTGACTTTTACATCGAATAGTGAAACTTAAAAGCAGTTTCGGTGTCCAACAGTTCTTGTAAAAACAACAGCGTCATGGAAAAAGTGGTTCGATAAAAACGTGCCTGGGTAGAGCAACTCAAATTTTTGGAAACCTACGCCACAACGAAGTGCCAACTGTTTCAATTTTAGATCATGCAATGCACTGGAGCGACATAAAATAATTGAAGAACAAATATCAAACGCCTCGCTACGCGAATCCAACACAATTCCTGCTTCCAAAATATGGCTGACAAAGATGTGAGACACAAACTTCTGGATAGAAGTGCCAGTACAGAATCAACAGAATACTCCAGCACCATGGGAAAATCTCTGAGAAGGAAAAGCAAAAAAGCCAAACCCAAAGAGAGATGGTTGTTGACCAGAAAGACTTGGAGATACATGACTGACGCCGGAAGGAAACTAATCCCAGACGGTGCACAGAACAGGCCTGAAGACATCCCGAAGATAGAAGCTTACTTCCAGGAGGTATGCAAGAAAGAACCACGTTTTTTACTATGGCGCAAGAATTCCTACCCAGGAGCCATCGGCTTCAGAAAGAAGAGGAAAAACTCCAGATTAGGAGGAAGCTGCAGAAAAACTAGCTCAGCAGACGAAGCGAGCATTGGTAAACCTGACAAACCCCAGAGACCTACCCACTTAGCCATCGAACCAACTACTATAGGCAAGTTCGACCTCAAGCGTATGAAAGAAGAGTTTTTTAACGAGAAGGGTACACCCGAAGGCTTCTCCAGCTACGATCTGCAAGCCCCACACCCTGAAGAAGATGACTCCGATGCGAGACAACTAGTTAGCATGCTGGAGAAGTATCTAACTCTGGGTAAGGTAGTCAAAACCACTGCCGACTTCAGCTACCAAGAACTGGTGGACAAACTCCAGCGGCATCTGAACGTCAGCGGAGACTATACAGGGTACCTGCCGCACCAAAGGGTGCATTTCGAAGGCGATCATGTCCAAAAAACGTTGTTGGAAACCATGAGTAGGTACTACGGTCAGTCAACTAACCGCGACAGAATCGTCTCCGATCTGTTGACAGACAGGAAAGCTTTAGAAAAGCTTTATTTTGAGCTTCGTAAGGCCAAGGGCTTCAGAGGAAGTCGGGGAGGCACCGGGTACACTAATTCCTATGCCTATGGGCCTCAACGGAGCAACTACGAGGGTAAGCAGCCCCAGCCACCACTTATAGAAGTAGAGGCTACGGAGATTTCTTACCACAATTGGGCTACTCAAACTGTTCCCATACCGGAATCTGTACTGCAGAAGGCTGAAGAGGAATACAGAAAGGTGCTGGAGGAAAGGAACGGAGATGAAGGGTGTACAAGAGAGGGAAAAACTGGCAGGAGAAGAAGCAGTGTGGATCATGACGATGTGTCGCAGTCAGTGAGTGATACGATCAAGCGTTACTTGAGAATGGCACGCAAAAAGAGCGTAGATGTGGAGAAGCCTGATAGGTTCAAGATAGGTTTCAAGAGTGTAAACTACGACAGGAACTTGCGGAATATAAAACCCAAGGGGGAGATAACCAAACCGGGGGATGATGACGGTCTAAACAAAGGTTGTCAGACTAATGAGAACTGGATCCTAATCTACCGCGACTTGAAATTCGCAGACATGTACGATGTTTCTGACGTCGAGAGCAGGTTCTCCAGCTCTCGTAGTAGTATTGATGTGGGGGTGGGGGACGCGTCATCGCCGCCTTCGGTCAAGGGCGGCCATTCGTTTTTGAGCCATCTGTTGCACGGAAAACACGACAAAAAATCTTCTTCTTCTTCTGCTTCAGCTGTGACCGGCAGCGGGACGATGCAGAAGAGCAAGTCTTCTTCTAGCGTTATGCATCACGGCAGCAGGCTGATGGCGAAGAAGATCTTCAGGTCGAGGTCGAAGAGCCAGACTAGGCCTGCGCATGCGCTGTGCAACTGGACTCCACAGGTGAGAATATGAACAATTTTTTTTCTATGTTGCGTCCCTCTATAGGAATTAATGTATCAAGGCCGTACAGTTGATCTTTCTCATTTGAATCTAAAAGTTGAGGGCGAGGCTGATCAACATTCTGGGAGATTTAGAGAACAAATACTACATCCAGGTCACATATTATAGACATACATGTTACACATATTCTACCACCCTTAATATGTATAGCTGAGGTGAGTGTATAGCTGTGACGTGAAAGCGGCAGTGAAGATGCGATTGCGAAATGAGTTTGACAGAAGAGTCGGTACAAGAGGTGACGAAAACGAGTCAGTTGAATTTGAATTATTATATCAGTCAGCTGATAAATTCATTATGATACATAATGCGCACCAAAACATTGTTATTATATACTATTATATCAGTAATTCGTAACTGTTTTGACGCAAAACAGAAAATTTAGTAGGTACTCACGTTACCTCATAATACTTGTTCAATAATTGATACTTTTTCAGTTTCTACATGGTGATCATGAACATTATTTTTGAATATCTTCGTTCTCACTCAATCCATGTCTGTTCCTGTTAGGAGAATTCAGAATAGAATATATTTAAAATGTTTTTGTAGCCAAATCGTAACAACACGATCCTCATTTCCATCGAATTGTTCTGGATGTCTAGTTATCTATGGAAAAATATATAGTCGAACAGTTCATTGAAAAGTGACAAATTCGAATGGGAAAAATCATAACAAAGTTTGTTATCGTATGAGAGTGGAATACTATATTTTATCTACGGCTTATTGTTTGCATTAGTTGAAGGCTATCAAAGAGACAAATCAATGACGAACTCATCTCGGTTTTGTTTAGAAGTATTTAACGGAATTTGTTGGGCACTATTGCAATCGAAAAATAAACGTAAGCTGTTCATCTCCAAACAATCTGTCAGATTTATTATTTAAAGTATACAGAATATGTTTTGTGTGGCTGTAAATGATTAACAGTTTTCGCGAAAGTTTATTTCGGTATAATTTCCGATGGACACACACACCAATGACTTCAGTATCTATATATTATCATGAGAGTATTTACCGATTATTCGAAATTTATAGGAATCTAAATCGGAATAGAGCACTTAGAGTGTGTGGTGCAAAAATTGTACAAAAAACAAACACGTTGATGAAAATAGTTACATAGTATAACTAGAATTTATATTCAGGAAATCGTACGATTTGAAACAATTCAACACGAAAATACAATCTGATGCACATCGCATCAGGAAGCTCATCACAAGAAGTTACATTCGATCCATTTTTCGATCATTTTTCATTTTATTCGTACACCATCCAACGGCAGAAGCTTATGGTATGAGATAATGGTATTAAAGGATAGTTTAGGATGGGAAGATTTTCACAAATTCAATACGCTTCCAATAAGAAACGAAGACTGATATAAATAGGTATCTAAATTGAAGAGTACAGAAATTATCTATAGGTGGTGAGCCTGACCAAATAAATTTAAAAAAATCATGAAGAACTGAAACGAGTTTGTACAGAAATGCACACCACCATCACACCATCTCATTGACAATCAGGAATTCACAGTAATGCTCTCTCCATATCAGAATTTCAAATTGGAAAATATCAAAACTATCTTGAATACGTAGAACAAATTTTGTGAATTGGCAAGAAAGCAATCAAATTAGATCAGGCAGTGCATAATATGAATGAAAGAGAGATTCATCATCTCTCACAGGCAATCGACGAACATAAATATCAATAAGAGAGAGAGCAGATTGGGACAGTCGAGATTCTAATTCAGTAACTTATGCAAAGAAGAACACCACTGAAATTACGGAGAGAAACCAATGCGATATTGTTTCTACCAAAGGTGTTTGATGAACTTTTGCTGAATAGTGTCAATATTATTATCATAATCAGGATACCAAACTGAAGAAGAATTCTCGAGTTTTGACCTCACAAATGAATCAAAAATTATTATTCTATTTTGCGACTCCAATAGAGTATTTATGACACCTGAACACAATCTTTTTCGATTTGTACAAAAAAATACTCCCACTACGAATATTTATATTTACATATATCAGTTATCAATTGAAGAATCGAAGTCATTATTTGGATTCTAGGCCAGCATAATCTTGATTAGTTGACCACCAAACACAAACCTGCGAAGCTGCAAATCTCAAACTCTCTGCTACCCTGACGTGACGCAGTTTGAATTTTCACCATTCGGGAAGACAATATCTCCGAGAGTAATAAAACCAAAATGCATCCATCAGCTAACCTCATGACAATATTGTACTTGCAACAAACGCATGGCTTTGAACAACTGAGTGCATACCTGCACTTGACATGCACACCTATATGGAATTGAGAATGAAATTGAAAATTGAGATGCGGTGGTTGGTGCAGAAAGCCGATCCGCTAACTGTTGGGTCAATCAACGACCAAGGTTCGGACACATCAGCACTATATCGTACCAATGGAACACCTGGGAAACCAGATACGTTCTATGAAAAGCCATAGTTCGACTACACTGACTCACAATGACTGTTTACAGTTATTGCTTGTTCCAATACCATTCACCCCACACAAACGACATGACGCTTAGAAAGCCTTTCAGACTGAGCGCATTCGTAACATAAAGCGCGACAGCAAAAGGTTTGAAAAAAGATGACGCAAGGACTACTCCAGGAAGAATGAGGGTTGGATGGCAAGTCTTTCTTATCCAGTTCGATGAATGGAATTCTTTGAATATGGGAATCACAAAAGAAAGCTGTTGAGATGCCCAATTTTTGGACAGTTTCATATTCACACTGAGTGAGGTCCGTAACTTTCGTTGTCTGTTCTGGACTACCAGTATTCCCTCAGACTTCTTCTGCAGACGAAACTTTACTGGATGAATTTGAAAATAATGATAAGAAACGCGAGGCTTCATTTAACTGCAGATATATTAATTTCCAATACTTCTGAGAATTAAGTGAATACACACAGTAAAATCAACTATGTTCAAGGGGATAGTTGTAGAATACACAGATCTATGTAGTGATGATTTTCAAGACAAAATCATTTCCGAATGGAAAAATTTCTGTAATGTCCAACTTTCATTTGTTGAACATATCATTAGAAGAATCATGATATTGCTCCTAACGCTATTTACTAGTGGGAGGTTCGGATTTTGTGGTTAAATATTTGTATAAGTCGTAGAGAGAGAGAGTATAATCTTCTCGCGTATGAAAAACGGCTTTTAGTTAACTCGATGGTGAAGTTTTACCGGATTCTCCAGTTATTTTATCAGAATCCTGAACTGTTTGTTCTCATAGCTTTCCCTATTCGACAAAATAGTAAACACTTATGGAGTAAAAGTATCATCTCTGATTATCGATGCCAAATATCATTCCACGCATTAGTTTGTTCGGGATAAAAGTACTTGGCAATCGACACTTACACTAGACTATGTATGATTCATTTGGAAGTGGCAGAATTGATCAAATCTGACCTCACGTCTGTCAGAGCACTTGAAATAAAAATAAGTTCGGTTTCTATTTTGAGAAGTCTTCCACAACAATTTTCTTATTTTCGTTCCTGAACTGTGTGATTCGAAAATGAGCTTGTTAATGGGGATATGTATTTCTGCTTATTATTGTACAAAGATGTCATGTCTATAAACTGGGTGTCCCATAATATTTTCGGAATCTTCTAATCAATTTTTTTTGTCGCGACTATGACTGACAAGAATTGACATTTCACGAATCCGATAGCGTTCTTGAAATGTAACGTTTTTGTACTTTTTTGTCTAACTCACTTTGCGTTCGCGTTTTTTTGCTGCTTCACGACCGCCTTCACGTTATAGCCGCATTTGATTCGTTTGCTGCTTTTACTTCACATCCACAGTCTCCCCAACAATAAATAAGGTATAATAATGATAACAATGATAATAATAATGAAGAAGTAAAAAGTTTATAATATACAAATGCATACATACATACATACACTGAACGTGGATAGTGTGAACATAAAAGAGTAGAGTAGAATAGAGTAGAGTAGAGTAATTTATTTGACCACATCATATACAATAATACATTTATGGCAAGTCATATATACTATGGGTACTATATCATACACTTAAAATGAGTCAATTTCACGAATAAATTAATCAAACTGGCATAACTGAGGTGAACACAGTGTCACATGATTGGGAATGGAATGAAATATGAATATAAAATATGAATATAAAAAGTCAGCTGACATGAGAACAGGCTTTATCACAGCTTCACAATCATCGGTTATGCATGTTATATCCAGTTGAAGCGAATTGAAATATATCTTAGTTCTCTCTTTTTCAAGACCTGAATGATAGTTATACACTTTTTGAATTAGTCGTCTGAAAAGTTTTGTGTGTACCTCGGCCAAATGATGAAAACCCACAAAATATTGTTGTGCCTCCGTCAACCATTATCCTCGTATTCAAACTGAGCAATTGACAGACAAATCATTTGAGGTTTGAAACGCTTAGATAGAAGTCTTCATTTGTTCCCTAATAAGTGGAGGATCTCTGCATACCTCCTAAAGCGCAGTAGAAAAAAATCAACTGATCAAGAAAAACAATACTCATTCTCAATAATAGATAGCATTGTTCAGAATAACAATGTTCAGAAAGTGGTCCGTGCGTTTGGACTAAATATTTTAAATTGATTTGTTCAAGATCCAACACCATCACTATATTTATGTAAGATATAGGATATATGTATATGATACATTGTTTTCGTTCGATCATGATCAACGTGTTGATAAACACAGTGATTAACCAGAATAACTGCCTAGTTGACGATAATAAAAACATTTCCAACAAAGTAGATGCCTTCCTATAAATGAAATATTATAGGATCAATTTCAGTCACGAGATCCATTCGACAAGAGTTTCATCAATTTTATTGGTACTTCAATATTATCAACCGGTTACACTGTCAAGAGATATTAACACATCACGATAGATTCATCACAACTTTGATCTTGATTTTCTCGAACGTTCTTTGAATGTTCATATGCTTGTTTCGTCAAATATCTAAAAATTTCAGAATATCATTGACGCTTATATCACTGAATTAATTTCCTACACACGTGGTGCTACACTGATGTTATCGAACAGTCCTAAGTTCGCCGTAATGCCCTGTATTTACCAGCAGAATCGATAGCAGATCATAATGAGAATCTGCAGCCTATAATGTTTCAACTTCTTTAAACATATAGTTCAGATAAAATTTTCCAAAAGGCAGCATGGAATTGTTGTATAACTGCACATCTCTTTCAATATGATCGTATATACTTCTTTGCCCTATTTTTCAAACTTAGATATTGATTCATTCATGGCATTGACTCCTTCTATCTTCAACAAAAGTTACTATTCGTACAAATTCTTCAACATTTGAATTACGATTCCATCGTGGACGTCCAAGATGTCCACGATCAAAGATCCTGCCAGAATACAACAAAGCAGCCCCTTTGTGATGATAACATGCTGTGTTGTGAGAATGTGTCTGTTCATAGTAGAGATATACAGTTGAATGAGAAATATAAATGTTGATAAATCATGAAACTGAGTGCATTTTGTTAGAATCGGCTCTCGATGCTACCAATATCCACAGGGCATTACAAAACTCTTGACGAAAATCCAATATCAGTGAGACACCCTATATGTGTGATAAAATAATTCAATGAAGAAACCTCAAAATCGAATGAACGGTTCAAGAATGAATCCTTTCGTCAGCGTATGATTGATGTAGATTGATTGTCTAAAGGTGCGAGGTTCTATATCGATCGATGTATAAAACAGATTCCTATCCAGGTTTCGAGATTTTTATAACACGAAGCAGAAAATCTCTGTCTCAAAGATCAGTTTATTGATTCAAGACACCGCACAAAAATCCTCTTATATAATTCGCAGCGATTTTTTCAAAGAAAACAAATGATCAAATTCTTTCACGAAATGAAATCAAGAGGAAAAATTAGTTGTGGATGGATAGCGTCAATAGTGGCCCGAAATAACCGAGCTCAACGTATAGTTGTTCGACTCTGGATAATATAACAAATCAATCAGAGAGAAAAAAATTGAATTGAACTCGTTTCATAAAGTTTGACAATCGGATTTGCTCCGTTTCGCTATCCCGGTTATTTTCAGATTTGAGCTTTGTGTACAAACTTCGACGAACACCGTAGAAGATACAGAAAAGTTCAAATTGAGGCAGATCATTTCCGGAGATATACAGACAAACATTTTTTTCCTACTGACTCCATTTGGATGTTTTCAAATAAGGACATGGATTACTTTGTTGCGTTCCACCAAATACGATAATGTATGACACATTTCTATTGAATTGTTGATATCATTTTAATTTCATTTTGGTATGTGGATACGTCATGGTATTTGGAAGACTGAAAGCTGCAAATATTACAAAATATATCCAGGATATCATGTGGCATGGCAACGATTACGTAATTTTCTCTCATGGAAACTTTACTGTATCTTCGACAGTTTCCAAGATACCTACTCATGCATATAAATCGTATTTGTAGCAGTCCGTATGTCCACAGCTCAAAGTTCTATTTTTGAAAATATTCAGATAACGTGACGAGTCAAATTTCGTGTTCACCCGGTATAATGTCAGCTGATTTTTCACAGAGGAATTGTTTGTTACAGGGTAATGGAGTTTGGAACAACATCATAGGACGACAAGTGATACTGAGTGATACTTCTTTACTTCATTTGAGCGAAATAGAGAGGAAAGTTCTGCAGAAAGTTGCCATAGCTAAACTTCAAGCACTCAATCTTGGAGTAACCGTCAAAGTTCCTAGTGGTGAGTGAAATTCTTGAATTTGTCCAGACAAAAACGATTGGAGAACTGTATCAACGTTTCAGGATATATGAAATGATATACATTTGTTTCAAACACTCAAATGACCAGAGTATACTAGTATTTTTTCTTCAATGGATCACCTTATTATTTTCCATCAGCGATTAGAATTCATCATTTCAATCATATCAATATTCAATGATATCAAATTTGTTTCTTATCTCCGATGACTGTGTTCCCACAGGAAAAAATATAGCAACGTTTAATCGGGTGACCTAGGAGGCCAAGAAACTGCTCCACCTCTGGCAATCCAACGGTGCCCGAACCGCTAATTTCTCCCTGTGTAAAGTCTTTGGTCTACGAAACTCTAGTAGAAACAGAGCGAGACTCAATTGGACGATATACAGCAGCATTTGAAATCAATCAAAGCGAGGATCAAATTTTCAGTCAAGTCCGCCGAAATCATGTGCAACATTTAAATCGGTGTATCCAGGTTGGAGGAAGACATTTTGAACAATTTTTGTCATACAAAAGGCAAAAATTAAATGCATTTAATCCTCTTTCTAGGCAATTCATCGTCTTTCTAAATTCTAACGCGTCTTAGGGCCGTATTGACACTTTTCCGGACATGGGACACACTACTCAAATGTTTTCTACTGTTGCACTGAATAACCCCTGTTTGATCCCATAGTTTTGTAACCTCCTATTTATATAGCCTGTATATGCTGCAGGCAGTCAGTTATATTCAATGAAATATCAATGAAACATGATGATGACATGATTTTTGTTCTTATTTGAAAACAAAAACTAACCAAGGAGTATCACCTGCCATATGATTTTTTTTTTTTGACGTGAATTATCTTTTATCTCATAATTCTGATGAAAGCATACCAGAAAAGTTGAGTTTCAAAATGTAGTAGTTTTCACAACTAATTTGAGTTCTTCGTCAAAAAAGCGACAAAATTAAGTTTTCCGAGATATGATTCTACTTTTCGCTGGAACCGTCGATTTTGCTGGTTGATTATAACACATTTGAGAAATCTCATTCTATGGTGTGTATGAATCGATCAAATTTCAGGGACTTGATAATTGAGAGTTCTTCCAAAAATACAGATAATAGTAAATCGGGGGTCCGCGAAGAGATCTCTCATAACCCTATCTCGTAGACTGTAGCAGAAAACCTCAGAATAAAAAGTTGATTATCATCAAAAATACATAGTTGACTCTTTATCGAAGTGTATGAAACGAATATTTGGAAATATCAGAGACACAACAATCTCATTATACCTGATCTGATGGAAAACGAGATATACATATGTAGATGTACATACTGTTATATAAAATATAAAATCCTCTCATATACAGATTGTCCTGTTGAAGCTAACGAAATTGATGCCGGCCAGTGAAATGCACCCAGTATGGATTTGCAAAATAATAACTCTATAACAATAAACGACGTTATCACTTCAACTGTTCATTTACCTTTTTTCTATATTTGCTATATAGTTTCCCACTGAAAGAATAGAGAATTCGATTTTGAAAACCAGTTCATTGTCGAGTGAAAATATAAGAAGAATTTGAATCACCTATTCAGTGAAGGCTTCAAATAATTCAGACGCTGATTTTATTTTTTTTTTCTTCAAGAAATCAACTCCCCTCTCGAGGCCGCGCGAACTATAAACAATTAATTTACAACTAAATAAATAAAACATTGTATATTTTACAATCACCTATTTATATATTGATGGGCGCTATTTCTAGAAACCGTTGATTATATTCTTTCTGCGATTTATGCTGTCCATCTCATGGATCGCGCTTTTTTGTTGCAGAAGGCGCAGGTTGCGCCGTTGCCAAACCGAAACGGAGGCCGTACTTGCTCAAGAGAAGGGCCCTCACCACAGGGATATTCGATACCAGTCGAAAAGATGCAGAAAAAGATAAAGGTATGTCCATTCCACTGCAATTTTGAAAATCTTGCGAGTTCAAATGAATACTATGAAACTCAAGGAGTTGGACGAAATCATCAAAAATTCTCAATGTCCTGACCGCACCGCTTGTCACGGGATGTCATTTATGTAATGTAATTCCTGCCCTGTTTTGTTTTATTTTACTCCACACCTGATATGGCATTCAACACAGTATGTGCGAATTCAAACCGCAACAAGTTTAGAATTTTGAACCCGTTGACCAATTTTCAAGGAAATTTTTCGAAAAATCTACTAGAGAACAAATCCACGAGCTCTTTTCAAAAATAATAGACATATCTGAAATATTCATATTTTCAAGGCCTATTATTGTTTGCTGAAGGGGTCGAAATTGCAAAAACAACTTTCAGCATCAATTTTTGTTCTAGAAAATGGACAGTTTGATATGGGAAATTGCATCGACTGTTAGTTATTATTTGATGGAAAATTTTGAATTTTTTGCATTTTCGATCCATCCTGTATTGAAATCTAAGGAGTTTTGAAATGCATCAAATACTTCCAAAGTTTCATTCTGATAACTTCTACAGGAAGATGTCTCTAGGTCAGCCGAAAAGCATCAAAACTATAGTTGAACATTTTTGTTTTTCTAAAAATATCAACAAACGTAATTGAATCAAGGGAATGGTCGAAATATGTCACAAATAGTATGGAAGATAAATACTTTCAAGGCCTGCTATAAAAAATCACGTTCTGATTGATCGAAGTGATCATGTAGTATAATTTTGGCGAAATGGAACTAATTCGCCAAAATTTGGGATGTCTATGGATATGCTCAAAAATTGAGAATTTTCCTCTGACTCAATCACCGATATTAATATTTTCGAAAGAAAAAAAAAACATTATAGTAATACCATACGCTGTCCTAGTGCTTGAAATACTCTTTACTGAAATGACGTCTTTAATGGAGTTATTAGGGATACCCAAATGCATTTAGAAATATTTTCCATCGCGAAATTTCAATTTTCTCCATTGATTATCATTACTGAACTGTAAGTCATACACCAGAAATATCCTATCATACTATTTTCAATTCATTCACTATAATCACTGGTCCAACACCACGTTTGGAAACAACAGATTTCGATTTCATATCAGGCACAATGTGATTCTGTATCTTTCATAACCATTTGGGATACTTTCCTCCCTTCTCAGCAGCAATATTTTCAGAAGAAATCGATGCAAAAAAGTACTGAACACGTTTCATTGTCGCACTTGGATGCTCGGATTACTACTCCAAACATCCAAACAGTCCGAAATCCAAAACAGCGTGTTATAAGATGAGGATGAACAGCATGGGAACCTCGGAAAATGTGGGAGATACGAATTCGGTTGAATGGGTGAAAAGTTTCGCATTCAGAGGGTCATTCCAACAGTCTTTGGAAATTATCGGAATTATTTATAGTTTTTCAGTTCGAAGAATCTATTTATTTTTTTTCTACCATTACTTTCTGATATGATTCAATGTGGTGATATTGATTTCTTCCTCCGACGTTTCGTATTCGTGGAATCATCATCCCAGATCCCCATACTGTAGTACCTCATCTTGGACACAGTGTATGACTGATGGTACTGTGTCTGAATTTTGAATTGGTATTCATGTGAATTTCTTGGAAAATGGCACGTATTCTCGAATACATTGAACTTGTCGACATGCCCTTGATAATTGTGGAGTGACGCGGCAGCATTTTGATTATACGCCGAAAGCATCGATTTTGAGTAACGGTTTTCAAGTTCCAGCTGAGTATGTTGAAATTTCAACTGAATATTTGACGCTCCTGTGCCTCTAAAACCTGTGACGTTTCGAAAATATTCGGTGGCCTTGTGGCCTAATCTCGGATAACCAGCTAGATCTGTTTAACCCGCGATTTTTACGCACCAAAACTAAAACTCATCAAAAGTCAGACGGCGCCTCGTCCCAGGAATGCCGATGCGAAAATCGGATTGTCAAAATATCTCGCTCGAAATAGACATTTCATCGACATCGAGCCAAAGTGCAACAAGTGTTCAGGTGAGCAGATCCAAGCACATGTCGGGAAGTTTTTCGAGAATAAATGAACGTCACTCGACCTGTCAGAAAACACCTGTTACTTCCTCCTGCTGATCTAAATTCGTTTGAATTTCACGCCACCAGTAAACTTCACCCATTTACAGGGTATTTCGTACGTACATACGAAGATTTGACATATTGTTAGAACAAATGATTTACAATGTTTTTTCTTCTTTCATAACTAATCTGGCTGAATAATAGAATGAACACATCTGCTACACTTTCAGTTATAAGAACAAGAACATCAGCATGGCAACCCTGTTCGTTCGACATACACGGTTACAGTTCGATTTCAGTTCTTTAATGATTCATGACATTGGTCATTTTGAGGGTTCATCGGTTATCAACACCAGTTGGTGTTGAATATAATTCGAGTTTTTTGATGTCGTAGAAAAACTATATATGTTTCTATAGACTCTAGACTCTAGATAATCATTTATTATGAATTCGCTACGTATATCACACAACACTACAACACTTATCTTTGATTCAAAACTTTGTACTGTTTATAACTGGGTTGCCATTTGCCATTCTGGAAATAGAGACAACTGTCTCTTACCCCTCCATTCTATCAAAACAGCTTTTCTACTTTTCGAACAAAGATAAAGTTAATCCAAAGTTCTGAAATTGACACACTGTATGCCGTCAGAAAGCATAACATGGAAAATGTTTTTTTAGGATTTTTTTTTTTAATATCCCAATATATTTTCTCTCGATATGGCGTAGAATGTCCGCATCTGATATTTTTGTGTCAAGTTTTGATTATTTCAGTTCAGTTTTGAACATTGCTGTTAGTTTCCGAATATTGTTTTCAACTGGTCAAACATGCTTCCCAATACTACACAAAAAACATTTATCATCCTCTGCGAGTGCTGGAGTTTTGAGAAATTGAGAAATGTAAAATTGACAACTTCCAAATGGGAAAATATTATAGATAATTTTATATTCTAACCCTATGAAATCTTTGTTCCTGTATACCACACAATACACTATATATACAGGGTGCTCCAGACGAGAGCGTAGTAATACCAGCTTTATTATCCACCCTGTACCATGCTTTCCCTCGGAAATATGTCAACAGCGGTGAAAAGTCTATTATCGATTAGTCACTTTCGAAGTCGTAAAAGTCGAAGCTATAAAAGCACGTGTGGGCTTTCAGTTTACATTAAAAACTTTGTGAAAACATGTTAACAAGCACTTATTTTTTTTTTGTGTCCATCGATTTTTAGAATAATGTAGCAGTACTTTTTTCTCGGGATATTCCAAAATCTTCTTGAATAGGGTGTCTATGATATAATACTACTCACTCCTTCCTCATTTCGGAAACCAGAGGAGATGAATGAAGATTAAAGAAAAAAGGATTGTATATATATTTTTTTATCCAACACATGACAGTTATGACTGTCATTAATAATGTCATTTCAGATAAGTAAACTATCAAATAACACACTAGTGTGTAATAATCCATAACTCACTAGTGAGTTATGGATTATAACTCACGTTCATATTTAAATTAGAATTCTATTCATTTATTACCATTTCAAGCAGAATTCGCATTGATATTGAAATTGAAGGAAAAAGCTAACGGTTTATTCGAATTTGAAGTTATTGTAAAATTGGTTGGTTCATTGGAACCAGACGCTCCCATATCGGTACAGCTGCTGATAGTGCTGGAAGACGCCGACACATTGGAACCTTGTATTTTTTCTGCAATTTGTATTTTGTTATGCACCGATTCTTCTAGGTATCCTTCTGCTACCGTCGAGGACTTCCATCCTCCGTGACGCTTCAAAGTAGTCATGTTAGCCCCTGCATTGGCCAAAAGAGTCGCCGAAGACCTTCTCAGGCAGTGACCGGTGTAGAGCGCTGGTTCCTCCAATTTCAAAAACATTGCAATTCTTGAAGGTATCTTCGACAACGTATTTATTCCCACACACTGGCTGGTACACCTCCCATTCTTGTAAAGAACAAAAAAGCGGATAGAACTAGTATTCTTTGGTCTCAAAGACATGTATTTTTTACACAAATTGATCGGGTTGACTGGAAATCCTTCTTCAAGTATGGTGAAACTTCTCGATTTCTTGGATTTAGTGTCTGGTGAAACTATGTGAGAATATTTCCCTTTGTCTTGAATATTTTCTATTTTCAAATTGACTAATTCATCGCATCTACAAGCACCGCTAATCCTCATTATCAAAGCCACTTTCATCAACAAGTACTCGACATCGGGAGCTTCGTTCAAAAACTTCCCTATTTCAGGTCGTTCTAATGTCTTCGACTTCTTTGGTTTGTATCCCTGTGATTTGCTGTTCAAAAAGCTCGTTAGTTTGCCATATTTCGAAATGTCGATTTTTTTATAAAGGTGAATAGTCCAGCGAAGCATCGAGTATTTGGTCCACAGCGACGATAGGGCTTATTTTTTTTGCAAACGTAAAAAGTAAGACAATAGAACATTTTCGTCGATACCTTATATTTTCCGTGAATTCATCCAAAACTCAAACATTTTGAACTCCTTGTCGTAAGCATCTCGGGACTGTTCTGGCAAAATCTGCATCGCTGCTTCTTCCGCTTCCGTAAGGATATCCTCAGGAACGTAGTTTTCATCGATTTCCTCCATTTTCTATACGTTTTTTTCTTCAAAAAAAGTTTCTTTTACTGCAGGGAAAACTGACAAGTGTTAAAATTTATTTAAACATTTGCAACAATGTGTTATGCCCGTGGCAACTAAACAAACAACCTACCTTGACCAAAATGTAAAAAAGTCACTGTCAAGTCATTCTGACATATACAGGGTATTGAGATGCAAGTAGCTTTGATTTGATCACAAAACTTATTAATTATTATCTCATAAAAAAATGATTTCTTCCACTTGTTGGATGAAACATTGTATGCCACTCGTGTGTTATGTTTCCTAAGTCACTTGAGAATTTATACCACTCGGCCTGACGACCTCGTGGTATAAATCTTTCTCACGTGACTTATTTTCAACATAACACACTAGTACCATAAATAACTATTTTTATCTTCTGACAACATGAAAGGTAGTCATAATGTTCGGAAAACATTGTATTAGCCAGTAGTGGAATGTTGAGAGAAGAGGAAGGTACTGGAATTTTTCTCGAAAGTTTGATGCGTGGGCTCAGAGCCAGAGATTATGGAGTGACATTGTAGGGGTGACCAGCTTGTAGAAAGAAGATACAAGCTTGTATTAGTGAGATTAGTGAAAACACGCATCTGGATATCGCATAATAACTCTGATATATCATAGACTCGCATTCAGAAAAGAATATCTTCTGAATCATGGTATACAACTTCTGTTTCCAAAATTGCAGTGATGGCATGGCGGTGTCAGTTAAAAATAAATCAAGATCGAGCCCACTCAAAAGTCGCATAATTCAATCCGAAAGGTAAGTAGGCCGATGAATTCGAGCAACATCTGGAGAACAGAAACAGATTTTGTCTTTTCGATTGTAGACTGGTAGGCGTCTAAATACCAACCTCAACAGATAACAACAGAAGCCATTGAGTTGAGTGTTTTGTTTTCCTGACCCTGACCATAGTTTCTTGCGAGCGTTCAGTCACTGCAACGTATCTAAAACATTTCTCCCAAGCCGTTTTTTTGGTAAGAAAAAGTAATCGGTGGAAATCGTAGATTTACTTCTGAACCTCTAACTCTGGCAACACTGGGTTGGGTTTTGGAATCCAAAAAAGTTTCAAGTTACGAAACCGCTGAAATGTACAATTCAACAGAAATAATATTCTCAAACCTCATAGACATGAATATCAAAGAATTCTGACATACACAAAGGAATTCTGAGATATAAGACAGAATTCTGAAGACTCTGAAATACATCTCAGAATTCTGATATACGTCTGAGAATTCTGACATAGTATTACATAATTCTCATATACAACAATCAGAATTCTGAATGCTTTGACAAAATTCTCAGATACTTTGACAGAATTCTGAGATGTCAACCTGAGTTACCGTGTCAGACTATATTGATGTTCGAAAATATTCTTTGTGTTGACACTTTGTGAGAATATTTGTGCTGACAGCTCTGTCGTGCCAAAGGCGTAATTGCCACGTTTCAAAAATATCTCAGAAAACATGAAGTAATGGCATTGGCTATTTTCATAGTTCACACCACATTTCTAAATTATTTTTGAATTTCTTAATTATTTTTCAAGAGTGAAACGCATATCTTTTCACCATACGAGGCGCCGTTGCCAGAACACGAAAGAGTCTTGTAGAACAGAGAAAGACATAGTCATATTCATAAATTGTTTGGGAAAAATCGTGAAGAGATGAAATGCAGCTTTTTTAAAAAGACGAACGCGTTTGTCGCGTTTTGAAAGTATCCTCGAGAACAGGTAAAACAATTTTCACCGTACACTTACTAGAAATATAAAGTAAAACATTGCTATATTTGCTCTCCATTTCCCCATTTAGCGAAAATCCTATCTAACAAAAGTATACAAGGCAATGTTGTCACATTTCAAAAAAAATCGTCGTAATACGTGTAAAGACTACGTAAGCAATAGTTGTCATAGCACAATGCGCTGTTGCCGAGTCTAAAATGAATCTTGGAACCAAGTATAAAGATGGAATATTTTTCAGACGGAAATTCTCCTTCTGCGGGCCTGGTTTTCGGCATACCGTTGACGCAGTGCGTGGAGAACGACAGACTGACCAGGGCGGCCGCGGGCTCGAGCCCTTTCCGCAGCAGGGCGGATCTTCCGGGATCCGGGGAGGAATCTAACATCGGAAGGCATGGTTCCAGATCGAGTTTCAGTTCGTTGATCGATTCGCCAAGAAATGAGGAGGTGAGAGTCACTTCCACAAATATACATACTTCAATATGCTTTCTTTTCATCGTGCGATTCGTTTCGAGCAAATGAAGGCTGACAAGAAGGCACAAAGCCACAGCGCTGCTATTTATTGTCCGATTTTGAAGAACAACCGTAGCAGAAAACGAACAGGTCTAGCGACGTCTATATCCGTGCCATTCGTCTGTCACTCTCACAAACAGAGATGAATTGATATATAAACCACTCAAAATGAATCCGAAAAATCCTCATTCATCACGAAATACCTTCCGACTATATTTGTATGTCATACTCACAAATTCTGACAAAGGTAACAATTACTCTTGTATGAATACGGCTGGCTAGAAACGTTACGAATCGTCTTGCGGTAACACATGAAGAGGAATGACAACAGCAGGATAATTACGTCACCAGTTTGAATGGGTTTTAGGAAAGTTATTCGAATTCGAAAATTGATGATGTGAATCAACTTTGAGAACAAATGATGCCATTACATGATATTTTTTCTCATGAGATCATCATTACAAAGGTGGTTTCAGTTGGAAATCGAATAGGAGTGTACACCCCCGTTCGATGAATTCAAACTCTTCTCGTTACATCCTCACAGGGTGTACATTGTATTAAGGCATCGTTTCCACAGCTCATCCATTTTTTTTTTGAAAAATGATCTTTGGTATCAAAAATGAAGCACAAACATTTTTTTTAGAAAACTTCAATGACACGTAGATCCGACTCAGTACAACTCAAAACAGCTCCAAGAGATTTTGTTTCAATTTTCAACAAGACAGAGACATCTTGAAAACGTATAAAAAAAACAAGAAACAAATACGAGTATTTTCTTGTTTTGTAAATCCTGAACTCTCTAATGACGCTGTTTTGGCATGTGAGTTTTTTGGAGTCCGAGGAGCTGAACAAGGAATGTTTCAAGAGAACAAGTGTGACAATATGTCTTGGACAAGTTATAGTTCTGACATGTACATCAAAGAATTCTGACATACAATTCTGAGGTAAAAGTCAGTATTCTCGCTTCAAGAGAACAAGTGTGACAATATGTCTTGGAGAAAGTGTATTATATAATATTTTTCCTCTTCTGCATGAATTTTCACTAAAAAATAATGGGATAATTTTTGATGACATCATAACAATATTCGTGATGCTTCAACGAAGCCTCTATCATCCCACCAGATGAGAAATGTGATGATCAAAAATATCGTTCAATATACGTAATTTCACAGTGAATTGTGATTTCAATAGAAATTCCTTCAAGAAAACAACCATCAATCTTCGACAAAGAATAACATTAAAACAAAATCACTTTCCATCATCAATATTTGGAAAACATACCTACTCCGTTAAACAAAATACCGAGTAAAGTATACATACCTCACCTGTCAACATAATCGATTATCTGAAACTATCCAACTTATTTTCGATTAGCTATTTGGAAAAATATTATTTCCAGTTGGAAAATTTTCCGTTGATAACAAATACTCCACCGCTTGAGTCACCTGTTCTGACCAGTTATTTATTCACTCAGCTAACAACGAAAGTGAATTCAAACGAGGTATCTAATGAAATGAGCTTACCATAATATGAAATTCTACGATTTTTTCTGCATGTGGAAATGAAATAGCGTCAGTCTGCAGCTTCGATCATAGAACAGACTAGATAAGTAATCCACACCCCTGGCAATACAGTTTGTTTGGAAGCAACATCTATAGTATATATCTTTGTCTAAACAAGGATAGCAGAACCTGATTCTCCCAGCACCAGTGTCGTGTTGTCAGAGGGGATCGAATTCATTATTAATTCATGATGAAACCAAATTGAAAATCCGTAACAATTTCAGTGGTACTTTTTAGCATTTCTTAGTGGGAAAATGAACATCTTTATACTTCCTTCACATTGTTACGAGAAATTCGAATACATACAATCCTAAGGTGATTTTTGTTACTTGCTTTTAATCAATAAACTTATTATGACCACGTCACAAGAATAGTTCAATTCTCAACGCCATATTAAACAATATACTTACTATTGAGTATACAGTTGTCCACTTATACGTTATCATAAATAACGTTCAATTTCAATGATGAACATTTATATCTTTGGCGATCAGTGACAGTGCATGTAAGTATATTTACGATTTCAAAGTTCAGTACCTACTAGTGGAATAATTTTCAAAAAAGTGAAAAACTCGTTTTCAAGGCAAATAGATATGATTGCATATTTGAATGTAATTTTCAAATCTGAAGATGAAACTTGTTTATATCATTTCACGATATCGTCAAAAATGAAGGAGGTTTCATCTTGAGCAGAATTCATATATTTTGACGCAAAAAATTGATGTCTGATTATTTCAGTTCATGTAGATAGATGAAAATCGATAATGAATATGTGTTGACAAGTATTATGACGAAATCAATCAACAATAAAATCATGAATCATGTGAAGATGTAGCAAATAGCAGTGTTTCTTATCTAAAACAGGACTGAAATGAAAAACAACCATGGATAATCACACAAATAATTTATTGATTTTTGAATAGGATTGTTTTTGTTAACATACTTCTTACTCTAACTTCCGTTGTATCTTTCAATTTATTTGCCTCATGATGAAGTCTTACAGTGAAATATTTCTCCAAATTAGTTTGACTAGTTCCAAAAACAGTCAACGGTAAATTTCTGATTGTTGTGTGTAGAAGAAGTATAGAAATATCCTTATATTTTTAATCAAAAATATTAATTGAGTTCATCATTATTCTCAGTGATTTTTCAGCAGCTTCGCATATTTTGACTACAAATAAGGAAGCATATACAAATAAGCTACATATTTTACCACAAGACACTGTCGCAGCTGACCTATGGGTATAATCAATATAATCTAATCAATTCAATTTAAATTCATTTTTATCCATTCCATTTGGGAAAATGCTTCAAAATCTCGACTGATACGACAATGGTAACTCACCTATGGAATGACGTGTTTTGATCGCCGGTTCAAATTGTCTTTAACACACCTCACAACGTCTCACCATTATATCAAATCACCAAAACAGGAAATGAACTGAGTTTCTGATGAATTCCGAGTACACAAAACTGAACACAAGTTGAATAATATCGATAAATCAAAACGTAAATAATGACAGATACCAAACAAAACAATAATCGCCGTCGACTTTCAATATCAAATTGCGGTGTTGCAACGTTGAGCAAAAAGTATTCACGATACCCATGCTGGTCCTCGAGCCCCCAAGAAAGTAAAAATGCTAAAGTCTCAAAATAATGTAGCAATCTTCTATCAATCAGAACTGATTCATAATCGTCATGACCCAAATTTATTATTATATTTGTGCATTGAACTACATGAATACATAAAGGACTTTAAATATTATGGACTATTCATCACTTTTTGATGATTGGATATGACAACACTGGCGACGATTGGGTACTAATATTATGATAATTCTGGGAATTCATGTCAGCATCAGAATATTTGTTTTGTGATCCTTCTAGTGGGTTTGTTGTTCGGAGGTCTGCAGTTTAATCGAGAAGGTGGCACATCAAGCTCTCCCACAGCCACTGTGCTCGTGGAAGTATTTAAAGCAGGTGATCACATTTTGGGATCACTGAGGAGTTTCGAACCTCTCCATACTTGATGGATATTGATCGAAGATATTTCCAATTCGCCAAGCAAAAGCGAGATAGATCTGTTTCGGCCCATCAGAGGCCTCATCAGTCGCCCTTGGTTTGTTGGCAAATTGGTAACGCTTCGTGGCAGCGTATAAAGCTCTAGAGAGCAAGAGTGGGTAAAACATGAGATGTTTTATGTTCAACACCATCTTACGGCGAAGGTCCGTATCAGCCGTTACGCTACTCAATAGCTCGTCTGTTACACGTACAGCGTCATATTTCATTTCATTTTTTATGATCAAAATCACTGACAAATTTAGTGAAGGAAATTACCAATCGATTTCATCATCAGGAATCATTCCTGTGGCACCCCTTGTAACAGAATATTTTTTCTTAACGTCATATTTTGGTCCAAATAATCTTCCCTCAGCTTATGTCCCAAAAGTTATGACTCACCCTGTATAGCATCGAGTTAATGATATGGATACCCGGTAAATGGCTCGAAGCGAGATCTATTAAAGAATATCGCTCTAAGTAGGTTACGCTAACTATAAGTCACCATTGACGTCAATAGTGATGCAATCTGGTAACGATGACGTTTTGGACACACACCGCACATAAGATTTTGCAATTTGAAAGTCAAAACTGTTCCAGAACTACACCAGTCATCTATCTTTCAGCGAGAAAAAAAGTTGTAACGGTGACAGTGAAGATTAAAATTTGAATATATTTCGAATTATGAAACACTTCACCTCGTTATTGATGATCACTTGAACAGCAACTCACAGGATGTTCGTATGAGATAGTTTTTGAAGTTCTGATTCAAATGACATAGTGTTGTCAAGAGTAACTACCACAATCTTCTGGATATTCATAGATTGAAACGATGTTCAAATTTTTTCATCAGTAATATCACGATATTCTGAATATCCGAGATAATCCTGTCGGTTTGCTGTTCACGAAGTTGTGCCCAACAATACCAAGACTCCGCATGGAAAATTAATACGGCAACACAATTGAGGGAGTAAACGAAACAGTACTATGCTAATAATATTCAGAAGAAATTGGTAGTTTCAAAATGCATTCATTATAATCATGAACATTAACTCACAAATATGAAAGAAGCGAGACATTTTGAGCTCTAAAGAATTACATTTATTATTGCCATATTATTATTGACATTTGTACATACATTTGAACAATTGGAAAGATGTATTCTAACAATTCTAAATTTACCTGAATATTCAAGTATAAGTACAGTATACTTCAACGTCTTCCTTTTACAATGCAGATCATGTTTTATTTCTTCTATTTCCACTTGTATATTGCCTGTATGCTTCACAATCTATGAAATGGATGAGTTTGTGATTCAAACTAACTAACAGTACTAACAGTTACCCCGGTACTACTCCAATTCGACAGTCTGTCAAATCAATCATGGTCGATCAGAAATAGCAACGAATAGATAAAATAAGGTATAACAAATTGGTGCGATTCCAGTCGAAGTCCACTGATGTTTTCTTGAGTTTATCGTGATATATGAAAAACTTTAGTACGTTTGAAACTTTGGATCTCGTTGACTTTGAGGTTGAGAAGAACAATTCTTCATTTTGAGTCATTTAACATTTTCTGCTCTTGAATTGTGTAACTTTTTTCATAGCATCGTACTGACTCGCTAACAAATTAGATAACTTTTTGACTCTAGAGCCACATTTTTCAAGATAACCCTTCCATCTTGATAATATTTGTGAGGTTGACTTTATTCGAAATGGCAACGGATTAACTGTGTAGAACGGCAATAGTCGTGAAATGATATTTTTTGTTCAGCCTCGATATCTTTATATCACCTTACATACGTCCTATTTTTGTCAAAGAATTCATAAAAATTACCTTTGGAATTCGTTTTAAATATTTTGACTTGGCCAACAATCCTCTCGAGCCACGTGATTTTCTATTATCGTGGAATACCACGAATGTTTTCATATGTCTACCAACTAGGTATTATTTATAAAAATAATAACCAAAGTATTTCCGATGTATTTCGACGAACTGAAACTTCGTAAACGATATAGTTTATGATGACTTAACTAAGAAAAAATATGCGATACCTATAGAGAGTGTCCGAGAATATATCTCCTGGATTCTGATAGCGTACGAAAATAGCGTTATTTCTTTTTCAGCTTATAGTACACGAAGAATGTCATAATGATTTCAGTAATTTATTTTGGAACTGGTTTCAGGTATCTAAGAAATGACCCTATTCAACATATATATATATATATATATATATATATATATATATATATATATATAATATATATACGTAATATATATATATATATATATATATATATATATATATATATATATATATATAATGGTGGCTATTGAACATGCGAATATCGTTTTTACGACACGTGCCATAGGCGAGCCAGATATTCGAGTAAATGAACACCAAAACTCTGAAATAATTCTCTGGACTGAAATCCTTGTGAGTTGATAGATAATTTTCATCATTCACTATAGTGATTAATAGATATCATAATGCTCAAGCAGAGACATTCATTATGAATATGCCATCCAATAATAGTGGACCAATAGTATATCCTTTAATGAGCATACAATGTATCATAATCATCAATCACGCCTTCTGAAAAGATCTGTCCAAAATGAGAGAAAATCCTGAATGTTAGTCATAAATGACGACAGACATATTATTGATGAGGGTGGATTCTGAATCACCAACGTGGACTTTCAAACCCTGTATGGTATTGTTGGATATTTAACTCTACTTCACTCAACCATTTCTCCATGTATTATCACTTAATTGTTCCATATTCATGTTTTACATAAATTACATGAATGTTTTCATACACCTTTCTTCTCTCCCAAAATTCCACCGCTGGCTAACACGATGTTCCTCGAACATTATAGGTTATAGGTTTCCCTTTCATGTTGTCCACAGATAAAGAAAAAATATAGATACCTTTGGATTTCTCAAGGTAGTCTCGATTACCGTAGGTTTTGTTTGGGAATTGTTTTAAGCAAGACATTGGAGAAATATAATTCATAAGAAACGTTGGTTCTTATCTTTCCCGATTTCCAATATCAGGTATGAAATTATTCAAGGAAAACAATTCAACGAATTGAAATGAAAATGAATCACACACGACGTGAAAAGAGGAAACATCCTGTCGAATACAGAATTCCATCTTGTTTTCAGAAAGGTTCCAGTGACAATCTCCTACTGCTGAACAGGATGGTAGGCAGCGTTCCAGGTCTCCTGGACACGATATCCTGCGGCTCCAAAACGGACATCCCTGCGAGCGTTCTGGAAGAGGAATCGGCTGTGCCGAATATTCTTTCCGAATGTTTCAGACATTTGGAACAGCATGGTTTGCATACGCTCGGTATATTCAGAGTTAGCACGTCGAAGAAAAGGATTAGACAGGTACGTCACAATGGAGTCAATGAACGATGTACACAACACTGGTGGAGCTATTCTGCCTATTTGCCTATTCAATTCCTTCAAGCAGAACTCTAACGTACAGCTAACTCAAATGTCAGTTGTTAGATGGCGACACAAAAATGAAAACAAAATCAGTATCATTGATAATTGTACAATCAGTGTTCTAAAAATGTTGATTCAGAAGTAGTAATTCATGTTACTTCTCAATTAATGATTGAATTACAAAATTACAATCTCAAAATATCAACTCTTTGTACAGAAGTCTGTAAAAATGTCACCATCTTCTGGGGAGTTTCATGACCATTGGGCCATTATAGCGGAAAATGGCGTTAGCGTTTTCGACGTAACAAAACACTATCAGTGACTGCACCAGTGTTTTGTAAATCGTTTGTCAAAGCATACATACCGATGAATGATCGTATGGAAGAGTTTTTATCAATACACCGGGTGTCCCGATACCTTGATTTTCACTCCATTGATCAAAAATTGACCATGAATAGAAACTCAAGAGAAATATAACATTCGATCGTAGAACTGAAGTTGAAGAGGAGGTTACACAAAATTCCACAGCCTTCCAAGTTATAAATCTGTCAATTCAATTTCAAAGCACTTTCCACAGGGTGCCATTTGAGATGAGAAGCATTTGAATGAGTCAAACTGTGAATGAATACCCAGAACACAATAGAATACCTCATGAGATATCGATAAAAACAGTAGTTTCCTTCCTAGTCCCAGATATTATAATTGAGTGATCATATAAGCAGACCAGATCATTGAGATGTTTTTTTTTCTATCTGTGGACAACACGAAAGGGAATTTTGGGTAGCAAGTAGGAGTAGGAAGGTGTTGGAATTTTTCTTGAAAGTTTGGAGGTTGTAAGCATCAGGAAAGACTTCACTAGGCAAAGAATTCCATAACTTTGCCGTTCTATTGAGGAATGATGCTTGATATAGCGATGTTAGACAGGTCTCGAGCCTGACAGTGTAGGAGTGACCAGCTTGAGCTCGTCTGGTTTGTCTACTAGGAATCGCGCGTGGTGGCATAATAGATGATATCTCCGTTGAGCACCGACCATTAAAGTACCTATAAAAAAGGCATAGTTCAAAGCAACTCCACTACATCAATGTATGAAGCTTTGTAATATATTTCTCATCAGTTATCAATAATCTATAACACTTCAGCAATACATCAATGATACTCCAAGGCTATAATTATAATCCTGTCAGGGTAACTTCTCTCATGAATGGTAATGGGGTTGGAAATCAAGCATTTGAAGTCGAAAGCAAACTTCAGGGGGTTCAATTTGAATATATTCAAGCCCAATAATGAAGCACAATCAATCTTGTGCTGACATTGTTCGTTCCATATCAATTTGAATCCAGATGATTTCCACATCAGTATTCACTTTCAATACCCAAGTGCTTCGCAATCATTGCCGGAAATGTGAGTGAAATAATTTGAATTCACGGAATCCGCAATTTCTTTGGACTGCGCCGTTGATGAAACCAAATACAAGCTTCTGTTCAGATGAAATCATCGACTGTAGAATTTTTCAGCTAAATCATTTCCGTTCTGTCATTTCAGTTGCGAGAAGACTTCGATTGCGGTAAAGAAACTACTCTAGAAGAGGACCAGAGTCCGCACGATGTAGCTACTTTATTGAAAGAGTACCTCAGGGATCTTCCCGACCCCCTTCTTTGCAGAGACCTCTACCAAGCGTTCATCCAAACACAAAGTAAGATCCTATATGGGATGAATGAATTCTACTGTAATTTTATAATCACGTCATAACATCGAATGATCAGGTGTTGTTGATTGGGAGGAAATGTGCCAACAGTCCAACCGTCCTAATATGGATTGTCTAATTCTCCGATCATCAAATGTACTAGTACTTTTATTTTTCTCAACGAATATTCCTGAAAATGGAATCGAAAATTTTCGACAGCAGAAGTTATTGAATTTGCTTCGATAAGTGAAGTCTGAATGTTTGAACACTCAAGTTTTTTTGTGCGATCCAATCGGAGATATTTAGTTGATGTATGATGAAAAATATTCTCTTCATGAATATATGCCTTGCGATTTCATTATTGACATACAAATACAAAATTGGGGGTGTTCCTCATCAACGGATATTTCTATATAGTCTCTGACATACTGTTTGCGCAGTTGAGGAATAACCTCAGAAATAAACCTTGAAATGGTACAGTAGTATCATTGACACAGTATGACAATATTTCATGAAAGCTATTCCTCAACTGAAAATTCAAAATTCCGATAATGATAATGAAAGTTACAAGTATTCTTGGTGGTGTAATCTTGACAACAATCACGACATTATTCTGAACTCACAAAAGAACATTATTATCAACTGAGCGAATAGACGTGACTGAGTGATTCTTTTCAGGGATACGCAACAGAAAATTGCAATTAGAGGCTCTACAACATCTAGTACAACTACTTCCACCTGCCAATCGAGATACCCTTCACGCTTTGATGAGTTTTTTGTCTTTAGTTGCCAGAAACGCCAATGATGTCAAAGACGAAACAGGTAACAGATCAAAGAAACAGAAAAATCTTGCATAACTTTGCCTATTCTCCATCGATTTTTGTCGAGTTGTGAGCGTTTTTATCTTGGTCATCATCTGATATTATTGCCGATTTTTTTCATCACACAGGTAGAAGAGAAAGCTGCATCTTGACCTAACATTCTGAACACTCTATGGACTTTCAAGCCTCAACTTCTCACAGCCTCATTTTTTCACAGCATGTTCTGCATGAAATATACGAATTTTCAACTAACAACAATTGCAATCGCCAATGGAAATTATTGTGTTTGATATATTATAGGGTTTGACAATTCGTTCACGTTGTTCATTTAACTTTAAATTTTTGATATGGTGTTATATAATGTTGCTTAATTGAATTGTTATGTTCCGATTGTTTGTAGTTGTCGTTATCTCGATAGTTGTTTTTTTTTTAAATTGGTATCATTCATTATACTGATATATTGATACGATTCAATAGAAGACACGTATGGAAAATAAGGATGTTTAGGATAATAGAGTGAAATGAACCTTTAGTTTTCACCCGTGAGTATAACATAAATCCATTAATTTCCTTCTTGAAATAATAATGAGATAATGATGGAAATAAAAACGCTCACACTTCATGAAAAAAAATACCAAGTTATTACGAGTTACATGATCTTTCCATATGAAAACATCATTACGAAGGTGATTTCAGTTGGAAATTCTCATCATCTAGAGTGCTGGTTTTCCAGGTGAGGACATTTTGGGCAACAAAATGGACACCACCAACTTGGCCACAGTCTTCGCTCCTAACATCCTGCATTGCATCAAGCCGGGAGCTAAAGATGGCGCCGATAAACCGGAAGACAGGTTAGATGTGATCAATGTGGTGAGGTCGCTTATCGACCACTACAAATCCATCTATACCATACCTGCTGAGCTGCTGGATGAGGTCTATCAGCACATGATGGACTCTCACCCCGAAGCGCTGGACCAAATACTGAACAAAAGGGACGGCATATTGGCAGCAGATGAGTGAGTATCTGTATTTGAGTGGTTGATTGATGAGCTCGAAAAGTCTGGGTTCAATACCCTTTGGGTTGATAGCCTCAAAGGCTTAGGTTGGCCAGTGGCCTAATAGGGTTTTGTGGTCATGTAGTCATGGAGGTCGTTTCGTTTCGAGTATATTTATGAATGAATCTATTTCTTTAACAGAAAACAACGATCGATGCGTGGCATTTTTCGTATACCTACCTGGGCTTCTGAAGATTGCTTCAATACCTAATGATGAGTAACAACAACAATCATAAAGTTCAGAAAGTTTGCCTTGATCAACACTTGAAGAACTATTCAGCTCTTGAAGCATCACCACTTGGCCGTGAGATATCAATTGCAACTATTGATAGGCGCTATGTATCATAGCCTATCGAAGATTCTGTTGTTTGGGTAATTAACAAGTGAAAACAAGTATATTCCTCACCTTTGAGAATGACTTTGATTTTTTCTGTTGAAGTCAGAAGTTTTTTGTTGCTTTTCTGATTCAACACCTACTTCCTCAATAATTCTCTGCAACTTCAGGTCGATCACCGTAAACATATTTATCCAAGTCTTGATCTCTTAACTCTTGTACCATTGAACCCCTCCTTGTTAGAATTACTGATATTCATGAATACATATCTTCCAGATCGGTCGATGAACTTGACAGTGAGAGTAGTTCAGCCCCTTGGACTCCAACTGCTCCCCCAACTGATGTCCCATTGGACAGCATCTTTGATATGAAACCATCTCCAACGACAGAACAAAGAAAAACTTATTCCAGGGAGGAATTTCTGCATGAAGCTGCAGCAACCGGTGGACCAAACGTTGGAATGAGAATCAGGTGAGGTTATTCAATCTCGGTCTTCTGTTCAACATAATAATAATAATAATAATAGGATATGGAGGTTTTTGAGTGATTATGACTGAAAATAACAAAAAGTGGAATCTAATGACTCAACCGACTTCTTCAAGAATAGGATTATGTATGCGTTGCCAAGTTTATGGCTTGTTGTAGAATCGGCTGTGGTTGAGCTGTTGATAACCGATTACATTTCGCAGGCACAAAGACAGGATAAGGGAGAGAAGCACCAGACGAAGGCGTGAGCGAGAAAAAGAAGATGGCGGTCTGGCTTCAGCACTGACCATCATTTCGCGGCTGAAGGGCCAAAAGGACGAAGAAAACAACTACTCCAAGAACAGATCCTCTTCACTGGAAAGCACTAGCTCTACTCATACAGACTCAGACCTGGCAAGGATAACGAGGACAAACGAGGACTTCTATGAGAGGCGGAAATCATCTCCTTACGTTCTGGACAACACTGGGGTGATCACTGCTAGCTTGACCATACCAATGCATCCCCAGAACCAAGCGCTATCTTACAACATCGACGAAGACATTCCGTACATCGAAGAGGGTGACACCTGCAGGCAACAGCTCACTCTAGGTATTGTTAGAACCCCTACAGCCCCACCTAGACGAAGAAATCTCTCAGTGGGCAGCGACTCTGTGGTGCCAGGCTACGACTCAGCCGTTGGTTCATCTGCGACGTACTCCAGCCCTGTGCAAAACACCCCCACGTCTTTGTCGGGGAGTATAGCGGATGTGGGAATGTATAGTTCGCCTCCATCGTGGGCTTCAAGTCCCCCCACGTCCCCAGACAGCACCAGGACATCGGTGAATTACATCCCCGATGACACAACAGTGTCCAAGATCACCATGAGGTCGGTCACTAAGTCTACGTCAAAAGAAACTGTGCCTGGGGTACAGAAAGTGTCTTTTTCGTCGACGCAAGAGCTGCAACAGGTGAAGGAGGCCTCTGGGTACCAAAGGCAGGTTTCCTTCACCAAGCAGAAGACTGGAGCTAGTTCTGAGATCAAAGGGCAAGTGGAAAGAGAGCCTAGGTGTACGCCTAGTATTACCAGTATTGGCAACGCTGTGCTGAGGTCAAGAACAGCGGACTTCGAAAGGATCAGCAAAGTGGATTCTGGCAAAGCTAAGGGTTTGGCTGCAAGCTCAGTGGTGGAAAGAGAGAAGAAGAAGTATACGAAAAGGAGGTACACGGACTCGAGGCACCAAACTAGGCACATTCCTGATGCTGAGAGTTTGGAGAATGCCTCTTCCCAGGCTAAGAGAGAAGAAAAGGGGGGAGTTGCGCAGAGTGGGCCTGTGTATAAGAGGAGAGAATTGATTTCCAGCGTGCCTTCGAAATGAATGGAACTGTTGCAGATCGATTCATGTGTTCAAAAACTGAATGATGTATATATTTTTTCAAGTGATAATGCTAGTCTAGTCGTATAGTGTTTACTGTCTCGAAGAGCTGTTATTTATTTTTTAAGAATACATGTCGAATTTGCGTGGATTTATTCAGATGAATTGAAATAAATCATCCACCAACTGATATTTCTTTGTTTAATTGCTTCAACTTTCGATGTGAGGGCTCGGGTTGTACAATTATGCTACTCAGTTTACTATCACATTTTTTATAATTGAAATAAGCTTCCGATTGGAATCATAACTTGCGTTCTCTAAAAAGAATACTTATCGTGGAATATCAGATAAAAATATTTACAAAATATTACGTAGGTACCATACCGGGCGACACGTTATAAAGTAACACGGTCCATAACTTTTTCATTTCGGTAGGTAGGAATAGAATGAAAAAACAATAACATGGATAATTAGAATTGACTAATATTCCCGAAAGTGGGAGAATATATACAGGTAGCAGAAAGAATACTCACCTCTCTGATTTTTCAACAGAATATCCAGTAATTTTTCTCAACATGAGATTGACTTTTCAACGAGATATCCAAAAATATACGACTCATCATATCCATTATTTTTATTGAATGAAATAATTCCATTTCCGAAGTCTCTCAAATTGATTTTCGAACGGATATCTGAATTATGAACATCAATTGTCACTTTTTGTGAATTACCTATGTTACATGATCTATTTGATTCTTTCGATAATGAATATCGGTATCATACATTATTGTTCATCACTTCGAATTAGATATTTTCAATGTATTTTTGGAGAGTTCTCCGAAAGGGTTTCAATGGTGAGAAAAATAATAGTTCGGGAATACTGAGTTTTGCATCTATATTGAAGAATCCCTTGTAAAACTATTTCCTGATTTTTATATGACGTGAAACTTTGTAACGTATCACTGGTTGAAATTTTTCCAATTTTATATTCTTTTTTTCTGTAAATCATTATAAAATACGATAACAATAAAACAATATGTCAATAAATTGGCCATTCGTGGAATGGTAACAATAAAATATATAGATGTGTCAAACACAAAATCAAACACCAACATACAACATTTTTCTTATAGTTATGGACGGATTTCATTAGCAGAACAAAAAGTCGACTAAAAGATTAAAAAGTACAATCTTGTACATATCAAAAGCACTTATTTTTCTTAATTTATTAAAAAATACATTTCATAATCTCAGACGTGAAAAAGCTTCAGAAGCAAATCGAATAGATCACTTTGTACTATATCGAATGCTAAGGCATGTTTTCGTGATAATAAGTACCTTTTAAATTATATACATCATTGAAAGTTTTGTCATTGATGTTGGAACAGTTTCATCTGCAATAGTCAAGATATTGCCACCTGCCAACCAATCAATTCATCACATGGGGGTCTTGAAAACAACTGTTTATTTCAAATGTTCGTTTGAAAGTTTTTGAACCTGTTTACTTCAAATAAAAAGATACTCACTATGTAAAAAAGTGAGATATACAGTTCCAGTCTCAGTTCTTCCATAGAGCCATTTATATTTTTTATTTTGTTCTAATTGTACAAAAAAACAAAGTCCCAAATTCATTCATTCATACTGAGTTGTTTTTGATCCCCGATAAGTAAAAGTTTCTCGAAACAATCTGAAAAATGGTTCTTTCTTCGAATCTCTGGAAGAGATTCTACAATTAAAGAGGAAAAGATCTAAGATCGCCCACTAGCGCCAGCAATTTCATTCGTTAGAGAATCACGGAGATCCTTCACGATTGGATATTCTCTACATAACCGATTTGCCTAAATTTAGTGTTATAACGGTTCCCTTTCAGTTCGTTCGATACATTGGCACAAGAAATCAACGCATTGCCATAAATTTCATCATAAGTTTGATCATGATTTCGTCTCTGAACCAGGCATTTGATTTCGATTTTTTTCATTTCGTTTGTTTCTCATTATTCAATCATTTTCTCACTCACAGGGTACTACACTGGTATAGATTATCCCGAGTTTTCCATATTATTGAATGAGAAAATTCTAACGAAAGAAACACACAGCAGAAATACTAAGAAAACATGAGGTTTCAGTATTATTGTCGTTAGAATCTGCTCTCTATGCTTCTGATATCGACAGGATGTTATGAAAAGCCTTGGAAATCTGTAGAACCCTGTGTGTGAATAAATAATTATTGAATGTTCGAGAAACAATTCAATAGAATGAACATCAAAACCAAATAAACAGTTCAGAAAAAAATCGTCTTAATAATTGTGGTAAATTTATATGGTGATGAATTATTTCGCCAGTGTATTTCACTATTTCTAACAGTGGGCCCCCCGATTTTCAATTCTCGAAGACAATTCTCGTATGTGACAATCAACATTTGTCGAACGTATTGATATACAGGATGTGCAAACGGAAACTACACATACATACTGAACATTATTTTGTGTCGATTCAACTCAAGATGCTTCCTACATCATTGTACTCCCACATAAAACAAATGCAGATCAGCAAATTTTTCTATTGAAATTATGTATTTCGTCTGTATTGAATAGCACCAATGATAACTGTTCATCATCAATATAATTAGACATATTGTCTGATTTTCTAACTTTCTTCAAAACCAAAACTAGCAGGGTATTCTCA
Source organism: Gastrophysa polygoni (assembly GCA_963576655.1). Taxonomy (NCBI): domain Eukaryota; kingdom Metazoa; phylum Arthropoda; class Insecta; order Coleoptera; family Chrysomelidae; genus Gastrophysa; species Gastrophysa polygoni. The sequence goes on along the minus strand of OY755084.1, from coordinate 10,549,068 downwards.
AGATAATTTAGTATCGAGCGTGATTATATGACAGGTACACAAAAAAATTAACTGATTTTCCTCGTGAATGGTCCATAAGAAAAAATCAATTACACAATCGGACTTTCTAATCCTGTATACAGTGGACGATATGGCATTATGGTCAAATTCATCGTATTGAGATAATTTTTTTTTGTAATCAGAGGATTCTTTGAGATATTGAAAAATGAACTTCAAATTTGAGATAACTCCTTGTTGAAGAATTTTTGTATTGAGGTAATTCAAGTTGAAACGACATATGATAACGAATAATGTGTAGTTTCAATCTGGTATGAGTTTCTGGACTATATTATGTACACTGACAAAACGTTAATTGTTGCGTGCCCCAGTGCCATAATTTCACCTTTGACCTCATTGACCTACATCCAAGAAATGGAATACCAATATGAGTAATTTGCGCGTGAAATTTTTCCATACGAAATGAAAATCTCATCCTATGTGTAACAGAAGTGGATTCAACGATCAAAGAGAATGTATGTGCCTAAATCAATGGAATACCTGCGATTCAAGACGTATATCTGTGAATATTTGAATTTCATATCAACAATTAATCCTGAAGTTATTAAAAACATTATGATGTATCTATTGATGATATTGGTCTGATGAAAAAATACAGTTGATCTATACAATATAGTAACGTAGGTATATCAGTGGGTTTGTGGTATGAAAATCTGAAAATATTATTGAATAAGTGCCTGTCGAAAACTGACCCATTAATGATTGTGACATTGGCTCGATATGAGACTTCTTCAATCAGCTTCTATATTCCACTAAATTATTCTCACGAAATCGCCCCCATATCTAATAAGAAGGATTACATTTCCTGAGGACGTGCATAATATAAATGTTCGATTCAAATGAGTCACAACGCCACCTGTCACACGCCACAGAACAACTATTTTCCGAAGGTCATTCTCCTAAGAGGTCTCGAGAATTTATAACTCAACTCCTCATTAATCTGTCAATGCGTTTGAAAAACGATTGAAAGAATATCTGATGTTAGATGATCATACGACGTGATATGATACTCAATCTATGGGTTATGGTGAACTAAGGTGAATTGTAAATACGATTTTGGCTTTCTTCTATAGGTTTTATAGTTTTTTTGAAAGTTCTACGATATTATCAATGAATAGGTATTGTAAGGTATGAGTATTGTATGAGTATGCCAACATTTATGAATGTATGACTTCGTAATTTTGGATTTTTTCTCGATCAAGAACAATAACAGAGGCATCTGTATCGTGTACTCTGTACATGATATATTGACAACCTGATCTTTGGTGGTTTCCCATATTGGTAATTTTCGTGATATAATTTTGTGTCCCTTTTTAAACTTCAATTATGGGAAATAAAGACTTATTATTATCATTATTATTTGAAAAATAGAAATAATTCCATCTTCTCATCTTCTTTCTCTCACAGAAATTCGGTTGAATAAATAGTCTCGAAAACTCAGTTTTTCATCATCCCTACTGAATCGTACTTGCACTGTGATTGAAATTCTGAACAAACTACTGAATCTCAACTACTCAATTGAAATTCGTGAAATATTACAATAATTGAGCAGTATCAGTCATTCTCCAAATTTCCTTTCAAAGTTTTCCATCGGTTTCCGAATGAACACCTACATCAATGAATTTGCCGTACTGGACATGAATTCATTCAAGGACCTGACGGGCCCTGGTAAAGGAAAAACTACGCATGCTCATAGGATGAGATTTTCTTGTTCTGCGCGAGGATCAAATATCCGCATGATTCAGATCGTGCTTTGTCGTTCATTTCTTGGTTATAGGTCAGTGCTAAACCTCGGTACTGTGAGTCTGTATCCGCACTTTCTTCATGCTGCCGTTCCGTGACATGGGAGGAGAAGAACCCGAGTACCCAGGGTTCTGTATCCCGAGGCCTTCCTTGGGCCGAGGCTTCTTCAGGCTAGACCGCAAGGGCGACCTCGTGATCGATGACGTTACGGTGGACCCGTTGGTCGAACCTCCCATGGTCGTGGAGGTCGTGTACATGGATGCCATGCTGCCGTTGGAGGCGTACGGCTTTCCGCTGGCATCAGTCATCGACACACCACCGCCTATTCCAGAAAAAATAAGTGTTCCATGTGATTTTTACGACGGCTCTGAAGAAACTTTTTTTCTGAATAAGAATCACCTGATTTACAGTTGCAACTGTAAATTAGGCCCGATTCACAATTTCAACTATATAAATTAGGCTCATTTCATACTTACAATTGTAAATCATCCCAATTCCATATTTAAAACTGTGAATTAGACTTGAATTTGGCCTGATTCACAATTGCAAATGTAAATTGAGAAATTATTATTATATTTTCAGGATGACAGTTCAGAGCCGTCATATATTTTCACATCTTGTTGAGTCACTAGTACGGTGAAGCAAGATATATGCTCTGCTATTTGAGATTGAAGAGAGAAATTAATGACAGGTTCACAAAAATGGGGGTTCACTACAAGCATATTCCAAAATTATTTTGATATCATAAAGGGTGAGTCGGGCGGGACGCAAAAACTTCAAAAACATATTCTACACATAATAACTTTTGAAAATTCATAAGATTTCAAGTAACAGGGCGTTGAAGTTTTCAATTATCTCTGAAGCGCTTGGCAGATCTCGACAAAATTTTCAGAATTTGTTGGATCATTCTGTCTGTTAATTTTTTGTACACAAAGCAACCCTCTTTATAAATGTTCAGAGGTCAATGATGGTGTTCTTGAACATTATTCATGCTATGTTATATTTGAGACACAAAATAACAGTGGCTGTGGAAATATGTTATTTTTTTTAATTTTTTATGTTATTTCATGTTTGAATATCACACGACAGTGAGAATAAATTGGAAAGAATTCGTCAGATTTTCGACGACTTGGTCGATCGTTGGAAAAGGTCTATTAGAGAATTATTTCTCAATTTATAGAACTCTCGTGTGGTATTCGATGGATTATTTTTTGATTACAATAAAATCTGAAATACCATTGGTCCGTTGTTCCCTGAATCCAGGGTTGCCATACGTGGTGGCTTCTGCAGGCATCGAAACAGTGGTTGGATCCCCGCCTTCCCTTCTGGCGAAAAACATGTCATACAGGGCCATGACGAACAAGGCCGCATTGAGAACTATTAACAAGATCTGCAAACAATGAGATATTCATTTAATGAAATGAGTATTGAAACTTTGGAGGCAATGAAAATCATTGTGAAAAAAATGGAGCAGCACGTGTTGTTTCAAACCGTATGATCAATATGAATCAGCAACTTTCAAAGCAAATAACATGCGAGCATCTCTTCTTGTAGTATTATGTTACTCAAACACTGTGTAAGAGAAATCTCAGAAATAGATATCTGTTAAAATAAGTTTATGGTAATAATAATGAGTAATAAGTTCATAGGCGTATATTTGAGGAATATTTATAAATATAGGTACCTACTATACATATTCATGTGGAGAAGCTTTGGGACAAAATTATGTCTATAGAATAGTTCTTATCAAGGAAAACCTATATTTAGAATATTTTGAGGTCTATATCTACGTGTACGTGTTACGAACTTTTCTTTTGGAAACAAATCTCATGAGACTCCATATAGAGGAAACTTCCGAGTGAAAAAATGATTTGAATCCTTATTCCATCGGGATTTTTCAGTTCCATTTCGGGATCACGTTTAAAATTGAAACATTCGGCTCTCAGAGACTTTTCAGTGGAAACATCTCGAATAAATTGCCGATGGATATTGCCTTCAACAAACGAAATAACGAACAACGCCGCGGGCTCGGGCAACAAATCTCCTAGCTGGTCATTCACGCAAACAGAAGATATTGAAAGTATCAAACGAATGTCAATGGGAAGGCAGTGAAATATTTCGTAGAGTGCAGTGAGCAGTGATGTATACAGAGTTCGGACCTGCATGTTGAATCCATTTCTGCCTTTTTGTTTTACCTCCATACGACTCAGGGTGGCTTTACAAAAGAATTTATCACCTAAGATTTACCACTTAACATTCAAGACTTTGCATTTAAGACAGATGGAACATGGAAATACAATTGTTCATGTTATAAAACCATTTAAGACTTTCCATTCAACATTTATCATTTCAGAAGATGCCGAACTTCCAACTTAAGAAATTATTGTTAAATGGCCATAAATGAAAATAAGATGTGCGCATGTTCGCCTATGATGTTTTTCGGGAGTGTCGACAAGTGACACCTCTGCTTCCCGCTTTTGTTCACAACTGTATTGAGGTTATCTTTTACTGTACGAGAATATTGTCAGTGTTTTCAGGATTTTTGCCGATTTTTGTCATGGGTATTATTACTCTAACCAGATTTTTAATGCTTTCGGCGTTTGGAATTTATTATTCAATTAAGAAACGTCGAAACAGAAGTTGTTCTGTCAGTATTTACAAAGCTTAAATGATTTTCAAATGTTAAATATTTTCATAACCTGAGCCATTATAATGTCTTGAATCTTAAAGTGATAAATGATAAATGATAAATGTTGAAAGTTTTTATAAAGCCACCATCATCATTTGTCTGCTGAATCAGTTATTTACGATTTCATTAGAAAATCATAGTATACAACATGTAGCAAATGTTACGGATGTCCATTTATCAACGAGTTTTGTTAGATTCCAGAGCAAAACAACAAGATGAACTTTGGAATTGGCATTTGCTTGCTGTTTCAACTATGAAATGTTAGGTAGGATGAAATCTAGATGATGGCACCAGTCTACCATTCTACCATTCTGTTTCTAAGAAACCTACCTCAAGGAAATAACAGATTCTGATTGTGCGTAATTAATATATCATTGATTTAAAGCAGTCCACGATTCGAAGGGAACTTTGAAGCGATGATTTTTTGTTTTGGCGGATGCGAGGAGAAAACACTCTTAAATTTCCAATGTCAGGCGTGAAAATCTCTACATGGAACTACCTCTCTCCTCGGTGATTCGAGATCCCAGCCCTTCTCCATAGTCGGAAAGCCATCCGGGGCCACTCTCAAGCTCGCTCCGGGATTTGGGAATTGGAAATCTATTTGAATCGGAAGCCATTGTGCTTATTCGCTTACCTCGATATAGAATCCCGGCCCTCGACTGATCTCGAATCCCGTATTCTCTCTATCGTCAATCTGCAAGGCAAACAGACCTGCTGCTGCTATGGCCAATAACGCTGTAAAAGTAAGGGGATTCGATGAATTTGATGTACAGGGCGGTGCACATTTAGTATATTGATCTACGAACACGACATGATAGTCATTCCTCACGAAGTCGCATGCTGCAAATCATACGACTGAGACATAAGAATGCCGTGCGACGTATACAATATACTTTATTTACAACCATATATGTAATGCTGTCATTACTAACGTCATCGAAGGTTGGGAAGTGTCACATTACTCACCTCAACTTCCCAATCTCACTTCCCGCCCTCATTTCCCACCCTTATTTCCCGTGAATTCAATATCCGACTTCATCTGACATTCATTTATATTGGTGACAATTGTATACCCTCTAGTCACGGTAACAATATATCTACTTGATTATTTTGAGAAAACCGCGATCTCGGTAATTTGTCGTTGAACGTAATATTTCAGGTATGTTCAGAACGGAACAGAAATTTATTTATTTTTATTGAAATATGATGGTTGTAAATAAGATAGTATACAAACCTTGGTAGGAAGTTTCCTTTCTGTCTCGACGCTTTGCGTCTCGGTTAACTAACTAATCGCACGACAGGAATGAATCTCTTCCCACCTCGGTGTGTAATATACTATTTTTATGGCTACAACATATGATAGCGGTGATTCTATAACTGAAATAACTTCTCATACAGTTCATGAATTTGACAAGAATTGCCAATGTGATTTTCTTAATTTTTCTCTTCATAGTACTGGGATCAACATTATCAAAATTGAAACTCTAATTTTCTTATATTTTCATTAAGAAAACAATAGTCTATTTCCAAGATCTTGACCAGCTGTCGTTCCGTTATCGATGAAAATAATGAGGCAAAATTATAGGGTCATGAATAACTCGATGAGGTATGACAAGACCCGTTTTCCCTATGCAAATTTTGAGGGTTGCTGACCCCCCCCTCCCACTACAGCTTTAACGTCACGGGGGTGAAAAAATCTGAAATCTACGTAATGGCGCGTTTTCCGGAATTGATTTTGAATCGAACAAATCAGGCTGTATAATAACCGAATCTGAAGTAACTTACCAGACAGTAGGCCCAGTCCCACCTTGGCTATCACAACGATGCTATATTTCACAACGACTTGCTCTTTTGAACTCAACATGGCCAGTTGTAGGACGCTGAGGATGCAGAAAACACCTAGTACAGCTACTCCTATCGAAGCCACCAAACCCGCAACCCATACGGTAACTGAAAAATCAAAGGCCCCTCGTAAATATACACGTTCATTTCGTTGTGTTTGTTGTGTTCATTTTGATAATGCAAACAATGAGGAATGGAAAAGTATGATACAAGGTATCGAAATCGAGACGACAAGAAAAAGCGAGGTTCCATTAATCTTCAATGATGTCATGTCCACGTTATTTTCATGAACATTGAATTCATTCATTTGGGAACTAAGGAGTTCCCTATCATATTCTTAAATTAGCTGTTCGAAACGAACCTTATTTCGATTCGCTTGAAAATTGGAAGATGTGTTCGCAGTGATGATGATGATAATAGACAAATAATAATAGGCGTTGTTCTGCGACGAATATATATATTATTTCCTAATTTTCGATGGTACTTTCCAAGTGTCGCTGAATCAGAATGAATGAAATTCAACAAATTCTTCAATTTGCCACATTATTATTAGTTTTTATTATTCATTCAAATTTGTGATCCATCAGATGATGAAAAATACGTAATCCGATAACGCAAACACTTTTTTGTCTGTTCATGTTATAATTTATCATCCCATATTATATAGAAGATATAAGACGTGGATCATGAAATGATTGCTTTTCCCTAACCAACTGTTTGAACTAACTGATGATACTGTGTTAGTGCAGGCGTTGAAATGGAATATACTCTGGGGAAATTAGTAATTCGATCGTTACTCCACTTTTATCCCAGATTCAATACAGAAACGCGGGCAGTCTGAAAACTACACTTATGAGGATCAGGGAAAGTCATGATAGTCTAGTCCATAACATCAAAATTGATGAAAGAGATAATAAGGAATGCCGGTAGTTTTTCACGTGAAAATATTCAAAATCTTGATTCATCAACTGATCCAATAGACAATTCCGTCGAGATGGGAAATTTTTAAGAAGACACCAACCAGATGAAATTTTGCCTGACTTCGAAATAATTATTTTCCCGAGTCCTAAGTTCATTTTGGATCATCTTATTTCTGTATTTTAGATTTGCTCTTCTGGTGAGTAAATAAGCCTTTCAACTGTATGAAAGAAATCATTTCACTATGATTATAATGTGACTATAATTTCTTGACACTGTTTCCTTTTGTTATCTTCTTCATCTCTTCTATTGCATAACATGTTTTATCTCTTGACGTGATTCTCAAATTACAGTGATATATCATCAGATGATTTCATCCTAGTTGACCAAAACATGCAGAAGCTTACTCATTGCTCCATTTCCATGTTCCATATTTCACCACAGATATGCTCCAATCAGAGATATAGCATAGATGATGATGTCCGCCTCAAACAAAATCACAGACTTATCTCAGACTTGTCACATCAGACATGCACATCAACAAGATTGGAATGATTGGAATTACATCACAAACTACTATACTGGCGCGAAAGGAATGAGCGGTCCTTCGATCATTGAACAGACTAGATAAGTAATCCACACCCCTGGCAATACAGTTTGTTTGAAAGCAACATCTATAGTATCTATCATTGTCTGAACGAGGATAGCAGGAGCTGATTCTCCCAGCACCAGTGCCGTGTTGTCAGAGGGAGTCGAATTTATGATTAATTCATGATGAAACCAAATTGAAAATCCGTAACAATTTCAGTGGTACTTTTTAGCATTTCTTGGTGGGAAAATGAACATCTTTATACTTCCTTCACATTTTTACGAGGAATTCGAATACATACAATCCTATGGTGATTTTTGTGACTTGCTTGTAATCGATAAACTTATTATGACCACGTCACCAGAAAAGTGACAGTACATGTAAGTATATTTACGATTTCAAAGTTCAGTACCTACTAGTGGAAATAATTTTCAAAAAAGTGAAAGACTCGTTTTCGAGGCAAATAGATATGATTGCATATTTGAACGTAATTTTCAGATCTGGAGATGAAACTTGTTTACATCATTTCACGATATCGTCAAATGTGAAGGAGGTTTCATCTTGAGCAGAATTCATATATTTTGACGCAAAAAATTGATGTCTGATTATTTCATTTCATGTAGATAGATGAAAATCGATAATGAATATGTGTTGACAAGTATCATGACGAAATGTTATATCAACAATAAAATCATGAATCATGTGAAGATGTAGCGAATAGCAGTGTTTCTTATTTGAAACAGGACTGAAATGAAAAAGAACCATGGATAATCACACAAATAATTCATTGATTTTCGAATAGGATTGTTTTTGTTAACATACTTCTTACTCTAACTTCCGTTGAATCTTTCAATTTATTTGCCTCCTGATGAAGTCTTAAGGCTGGTTCATGCAACGTTCATTATAATTACATTTTAATTATATTATAATTATATTATCACTAAGAAAAATTCCCCGTTCATGCAACACATTAACAACGCATTAGTGCATGCTTATTGAGACTCTTCAGATTTTTACCATGTGTTTTTTTTGAAATTCAACGAATTGTGGAATGCATCTGTATGTGTTTAATAATTAATTTTTGTCTTCACAGCGTATTGGACTTTTGTTATCTTCATTGATTATGTCTTTGCTTGTATTGGTTCGAAAGAAAAGGTCACAAAACCGCTGATTTTGTGTGAGGAGAAGTGACAGGAATTCGATTTCATGCTCTATGTCTAGCAAATGACATCCCGGCGCATGCGAATTAGCTGTTTTCACTACGAATATAATGTAATTATAATGCATAGTTGAAAGTTGGCCAACTTTGTAGTGGACTAATGTAATGAAAATGCACTAATGCATTGCATGAACGCGCCGCATCAGTATTAGTGATTCAACTTTTCTTAATCATAATATAATTAAAATGTAATTATAATGAACGTTGCATGAACCAGCCTTTACAGTGAAATATTTCTCCAAATTGGTTTGATTAGTTCCAAAAAGAGTCAACAGTTAATTTCTCATTGTTGTGTGTAGAAGAAGTATAGAAATATCCTTATATTTTTTATCAAAAATATCAATTGAGTTCACCATTATTCTCAGTGATTTTTCAGCAGCTTCGCATATTTTGACTACAAATGAGGAAGCATTTATCAGTGCTACATATTTTACCACAAGACACTGTCGCAGCTGACCTATGGGTATAATCAATATAATCTAATCAATTCAATTTAAAACCATTTTTATCCATTCCATTTGGGAAAATGCTTCAAAATCTCGAATGATACGACAATGGTAACTCACCTATGAAATGACGTGTTTTGATCGCCGGTTCAATTTGTCTTTAACACACCTCACAACGTCTCACCATTATATCAAATCACCAAAACAGGAAATAAACTGAGTTTCTGAGGAATTCTGAGTACACAAAACTGAACACGAGTTGAATAATATCGATAAATCAAAACGTAAATAATGACAAATACCAAACAAAGCAATAATCGCCGTCGACTGTCAATATTAAATTGCAGTGTTGCAACGATGAGCAAAAAGTATTCACGATACCCATACTGGTCCTCGAACCCCCAAGAAAGTAAAATTGCTAAGTCTCAGAATAATGTAGCAATCTTCTATTAATCAGAACTGATCCTAATTTATTATTATATTTATGTATCGAACTACATGAATTCATAAAGGACTTTAAATATTATGGACTATTCATCACTTTTTGATGATTGGATATGACAACACTGGCGACGATTGGGTACTAATATTATGATAATTCTGGGAATTCATGTTAGCATCAGAATATTTGTTTTGTGATCTTTCTAGTGGGTTTGTTGTTCGGAGGAGCGGTCGATGTAGTCGGAAAGCACAGATGGGATTGTTGTTATTGTTATTGTTACTCATCTCCTTAGTTGCCGAAACAACCCTCAGAAGCCCCGAAGGGCTTGTGCGAGTGAAGGAGACGGGGATCTACAGTTCATACAAGTGGAATCCAAACTACTGTGGCAATTGGGATAGTTCTATGTAGAACTTTATGATATACGATGTATATAATAAATGGCAAAACACATGATCTCACTCATCTCATCGCACGATAATTGTCATAACCTCATTTAATTTTATTTGGCATACACCTATTCGAACTCATTCTTCACTGAAATGAAATCATCTCAAAGATACCATTACTTTCCCACTACATAAAAACCACTGTTTACCTTTTGTAATCAATATTTTGTGTGTCTTTTGAGTCTTTATTGATGACACACCGTTAACAAGTATGCAATTTAATGTTCAAATTTGGTTGAAACAGTCAATTTGATCTCGGTGATAATACTTGCGATGAGACTGTTCTGTGACAGATCCAAGTTGTATATGTTTCAGAACTTTGTGATGAAACAAAGTTCTTTGATTGATCTCTCGTGAGAGCTTAGACAAGTGTGGTTATTTCGACCGGCTGGAGATATGCAGGCTCAGTATGCGTAAAAATTCAACATTATTATTCGATGAATAATTCACATACATGTTCGAGAATCCATTCAAGAACTCTATGGGTAAACTTTTAGATCGGCTGAAACTTCATCAATATCATCTTTCTTTTTCCTTCTCTGGTGGAAATTATACACGCCGTTTTATTAATTAAAGCCGGGAAACATAATCTTCCTGATGTGTTTTCATCCTTATGACTGCATAAGGATGAAAAATGCGAAAAGGTGATGTTGTTCACCACTTTATACTGACCTGATACTTTGAACCTGGAGGCGTCTCTTCCACACCTTTCCCTGTTGTATAATAACATCTTACAGGTTTTCCATGGACCGAAATATCCGGACTCATCTCCATGGATACCTGAAAAAAAATAGAACAATCATTTGGACATCTTAACGCTCAGAGGAAAGCTCGATTATTCATGATATTTCCCATCATCATCTACAAGCCTGTTCCAACGACCAATGAGAATTATCAAGTATGTCGTATTCAACCAATCAAATGACATATCAAGAAAAAATTAAAAATGGATGGCGTCGCGTCAGTCTGGAGAAATCTCGAAAATGGCTTGACCAATTTTTTTTTATTCTTTCGCCTCAATACAGGGCTGGTTCGGCAAGAAATAATATTGAAGAGAGACGAATAATCTGAAGAATTGATGAGTTTAATTTCATATAGCAATTGCCACTCTCTCATCTATTCTGTGCTGCTAAAGGCCACTTCGGGTTACTTCCCGGATGGAGTTCCGGGATAGGGTTCTAATATCTAGAAATGAATATTTGTTCGTATTCATTGCACTGCTGTACCGTTGATCCGATTGCGATGGAATTTGTTCAATTGATTGCTTTCACTAGTAAGAAAGTTATAGGCATGAATAATGAATATAACACAAGTATGACTTCGACAACTGTCACTGAAAAGTTATTTGTCTTTGATACGATACAAGTTGTTTCAAAATAACAAGATTTGGTCAAGGATCGTTAGAAGTGCTCGAAGAACATGTAAAGAGGAGTAATTATGGATTGATCACTCTAGAAACACTTGAGATCAATTTTTCATCAGATCGAAACATTATAGGTTATGTTCAAGTTTCATTATTGTCATTTGCCAAAATGACAAGAACCACGAAAATAAAAAAAAACAAGCAAGTTCTCTTGTTCGTAAATCTCATGATTCTCGATTCATTTCAGGCTAGTAAAACTTTCGTATAATCCGACATACTCAAATGATTTTTCACGTTCGCTATGACCTTGCCCTTATGTACTGACAAGGTACCGCCAGAAGTCAATATAGACACTGCCGTTCAGTCTGATAATTTTTGCGAAAAGGAACTTTATTTGATTCGTGTTATCTCTAATACTAACACAATCTGATCATGTGCTACAAAATGTTCTTCATTATTTTTGAATGATGAATTCTGCAAATTTCGTTCATAGGAGAAATTAGTTAAAGTGGATGAATTTGGAACTTCTTTACGAGACTATTTTTCATAGTTGCTATAATGATGGCTGGCAAAAAATCTATTTTATGCATAGAAATCTCCGTGGAAATCTCAGAGGTCGTGGAGGACTTGGTGGAAGATGAAGCAAAGTTCAAGTGAATCAGATTCCAACAAGAAATCCAGAAAATTCAGAATATTTTCAGAGATATAAAAGCCAAAAGAAACAACAATCATTCTATTTCCACATGATTTATCTTTAGATTCATCTGTAGAAACAAAATAAAAAATTTCTCGATAATCATTTATGATCTACAAAATGACACTATCGAATTCTCTCCGGCTCTCGTCCGTACTTACCTAGAAAATTTAATAATATGATCATCATCGAGTTCGAATTCTATCTCGGAATGGATCTTATTCGAGCTATATTCAAGAGAATATTTCACTATTCTAAAATTTGTGAAAGTGTTCTTGTGATTCAGATAGAGAAAAATATATATCTTCAACCGAGGTTTCTACGAAGGTGTATATCAGATTTCTAGTTGTGAGTAGTTGTAGATAGGTGACCTGTGGCTACGTGTGATACGCCATCTTTTTGGGATACTGGAAATTTTCGACACAGGAGTCCATACATGCAATGAACAATCCAGGTCGAAATTCGATCGTGCCATTTTGTAGATCATGAAAGTGCCAATGATAATGTGAAATCATTCTTCATTGCTCGTCAAATGAAGTCAGTAGAAAATAACAACGAAATAGCAGTTAGGTATTCTATTTTGCCTGTATATATCTCCGAAAATATTCTGAATTTCGTGGATTTCTTGCAGGCATTTTGTTAACGATTTTTTCTTTCATCTGAACTATGATGTATCTTTCATGGTTTCTGGAATCCTCATCTATATAATCAAACTGGTGACAGCCTGTATACATTATTAGCTCCATCAGGCCACAGTTTACGGACTATTAGTATTCTGTATACTTTGACCAGGCTTAGAAGTATTCAACATGTAATATTCATAACTCATTCGCATGTCAGATAGTACATATTTCACATCCTCTATTCATATACATTTCCCGATTAAAAACTAGATTGCCCTCCTATATCAAAGTATGTCACTTTTATGTATGCCTATTCAATTTACGTATCCATCATCGATATACCAATCACTTCTACATACCGGGTGACCCAGTTCACTCGTTCCATTGGAATATCCTCCATTTCAGAAGATACAAAAAATATGAAATTCTCACAAATCGATAAAATGTATACGAGTACATTCAATTCCAGCTGAACAGTAATTATGAGTCTCTTCCGGGTTGATACTCCTTTCTTATTTCAAAGACAGATAACAACTGTAGTTGTTTCAGTTGTCGACTCCAACTCCAACACACAATCATCTTTCGAGAGATGTGTTTTTTTCATGGAATTGAAGAATAATCCAGTAGGATATAACAGAATTTTGTGTAACCTTTTTTAACTTCATTCCAACAATATCACAATTCCGGTTTTCGATATCGATTTTGTAGTAACCAAGTCTAAATCAAGATCAATTTATCGTGAGAAATGTATGATTTTGAGTGGAAATTTAATTATGAAACTAGAAATGATATTTGAAATGAGAATGTTAGAATAACTCCTGGTTGAACAGGAAGTGACTTTTGATAGTTGATCAGCTCAAACTGAGGGTACTTGAAAATTTTAAATTTGTATCATCAAAAAAATTCTGTTATATCCTATTGGAACATATACAAGGATACCACAGCGAAGTGGTTAGCGCCACCACATTGGAACCGTCGTGAGTTTCAACCCAACCAGCGGCTGTTTATTTTCAATCTCATTTCTTTTCTGACATAGTTTCGACAGTATCGGTTCCCCAGAATTGGTTCGAGGTCCACTATGAAAATTGTCTCGCTCTTCTCGATACAGGAAAATATTCGACTGGGAAGTTGGATACTAACGTTTGAGTGACGATTGAACAAAAAAAAATTCTGAGACACCCAGTAGTTATATGGTGCGTGGACATATGTTATGCATGACATATATCACATTTGGAAGCCCTTGCAAGGATCGATATTCTACCCTTTGCATCAATATCATCTGAAAGGAGTTCTAAAAATAGGATCGAAATGATATTGAATCGTCCTTTGATAATAAAACTCTCGGTGTGGTATCAATAAAAGAAATTCGACGCCGAATTGTCGCCACAATAGTGATTCTGTTATTGAACAAAGGATGTGTGGAGTGTACAAGCTGTTACAATTCGATTACAAACAGTGCAAGAAAACTGATTTACTGAAAAAATATTTTCAATATAATATGATATGATATAGCTTCGAAAATAGTCATTTGTGTAGGCATCAAGGCTATAAAGTTGATCTTTTTCAGCCAAGTCAGAAAGTTGCAGCCGAGGCTGAGGAACATTCTGATGGAGCCCAAAGAAATCATTCGGTCCATGTAAACAAAACATTTTTTATGTGACGGATTCAAAGAGTTTTCCTAAAATCTTGAATGGACCTAGCTATTTTTCATTTCTCATCTTCTTGTTACCCATGCTGTATAAAAAATTCTTTAAGTAAGTAGAGAGCTGTGAAATTCACTATTTTCAAAAAGTGGTCCTTATTTTATTATTGGGTGATGAAAATCATAACCAATGCTTGTTCAATTTTACACTTCATTTCAATTATTGATTTTTCTTCTGGCGAAATGAAAAGATGCCTTCTGAACTTTATACAGAAACTCTGTTTATTGCATCATTTTCTAAATAAATATCAACTTGGGGTAACTCAGCGGATGTGATTTGATCTATAGAATGAGATATAAATATAAATATAAATAAATAAATATATATATAAATATCAACTTGGGGTAACTCAGCGGATGTGATTTGATCTATAGAATGAGATAGTGGAAAGTAATACACAGGGTTGAATTCGAAATAACAAAGTGGGCAACACTTCCGGTCGAACCAGGAGTGATAAAAAGTCGAGTATGTAGTCAGAATATGTGGTCAGCTGTATAACATGCCCAAATTCCGAAATCATACTTTTGAAGGTATTGGAATGGCGGCGTGTTATCCTATATGCGTGGTCACCCGGTACATGCAGAAGGAAAATGTATGTCACCAAAATCTGTCAATGGATGATGTCGAATGATATATTTCATTCAATAAGCTGGATTTCGGAAATAGGATGTGTCGATATGACTAACCGTGAATAGATAACTGTCATGAAGTGATGACATGCTGATGAAAACATTCAGGAAGTTTCCTGCTGAGTGAATTTCAATTGACATCATTAAGTGCACTTGAATTGTCCACGATTGGATTGTTGTTTCATTCAATTTTCAAGTACCCACCTTGAAAATAACAGAAAAGTACCTATATATCAGTTTCAAAATATACTTTTTCACACCATGAACTATAACACAAAGTGGAATTTGATTAGACTTTGGTATGGAGGAACATTTGAGATTAGTGTTTTTTGTGCAAGTCCGACCCTGTACTCTTGACATTTACGACTTTTGCCTTTCACGTTGTGGCTCCTTCCTTCTTCTTAGTCACTACGCCGGTGATGACGGTGATATACTGTGTGTAAAAAATATCGTTCGTACTTCGAGGACCAACGAGAATATCTTCAGTTTGGTTGGTTGACAAACATTCCTCAGGGATCACTATGAATTTCTTTGAATAGACCTGTGTTTATCAAGAGCTCATGTACTAGACTGCATCTTCTTTGAAATCATATTCCTCCTAGGCAAACTTACTCATGACCACGTTCACCATGCTGATTGATCACTGATCGATATCACCTAGATGAGGAATGTTTAGAAGTAATAAAATATAAAATCGGACTTGCCATCGAGGAATTATTGCTAGCTCAACATTGCAAGCGATATTTATTTCTCGTTCTGTGATTCTCTTTCTTTCATTATACGCTTATACTCTGTTATATACTTATCGCCTAAAGTTAATACAGCCACTGTGTTCTCTGACAGCTCTGACAGATTAATAATTTTAATTCTGTCTGAATTTTGAACAATTTATCGGTTTCAAGCAAGTTTTTGAGATACGAATTAGTGTTTATTATTAAATCGACTCTACTCGGAGTGGGGTAAAGCAGAGAAACTAATCGAAAACTGACTCCAAATCGAATGTTCGTGAGTTCGCGGTTACGTTTGAATGATTTCGAATTCTCAAGCTTCCAGTTGTTCGGAAATGGTCTGGATGTTGAGATTTAATAATGTGATATGTGCTTCAACGTATCATAGGTAGGTAGATGATATGAAAAATGAATTACCTTCCTATTTCATGGAAATACCGACGTACCTATAACAAACAAACTGTTGGTTTGATAGGTATATTGAAACTGTTTTGTGTGAGAACTCAAATTCAAGAATATCCTTCTACTTTTTCAGGCAACACTGGCTTCCTACGATTTCAGTCATCAGGTGAGTCTTTTTGCATAATTTTCTGAATTGAAGATATGCCATCGAATGTTGATTGTCTCTGAATTGTATTCTGTGATACCAGTGGTGACAAAATAATGTAACTACCCTTCATGTACCCATTCAGTGAATATTCCACAATATTCAGTGCCCTTTTTAACAGCTTGCCTCCTGTAGTAAGAGCATTTCCGTCCATATTTAAATGCATGAAATGTCCACTGTCACTACTACACTACTAGCACTACTGTCATCGGTGTAGTCGTGATCTACTTTCTCACTCAACATACGCATTTTCGCAATTGGAATATTTCAAATCGGAACGATTTTCCGAATCTTCATTTTCCCTCCACAGAAACAAAACTCATTTCACAGAGTGGTTAGTTTTCCGGAAATTTTCTTTATTTGGTTTTTTTATACTGTCTTTATAATCTTGTTTCTTTGAGTTTATACGTATAAAAGTATACCCCGTATGCGACATTGCAATTCATAAAGCATATTCAATCTCCTCTAACTCATTTCATATTCGAAAGACATCACTGTATCCGAAGTTTTTTTTTCCGGGAAAAATAGGTGTTCTCTCAGAGTAGAAAGAAGTGATTAATTATGTATTCTTTCATGGCTTCCTCTGCTTTAAACACAAGTTCTGTAATTATAGGTCTAAGATTAGAATGTGGCGAATTTGAACAGTTCTTAGCAGGTATTGATATGCGATTTCCTGTATCCAAGATGGATTGTTATGTTATTGCTCGAAAATTCTAACTCGGATTCAAGTCTCACAAATCGAGTTGAATCTCGAGTTGAATCTGTTTGATTGTATGGACTATGGGTTCAGAATTAGATATTCGATTCATGATTGTCATTTCGAATACTGTTATCATACTGTTGAATAAGATTATATGATTATTGTACCGTCTTCCTATATAAATGCATGTTGAATCTTTCAATCTTATTCAACTACAGAAAATATTCATGATGAGTGAACATCTCGGTTAAAATACCTCCGAGGATATATCTATTGTCATGTTCAATACAGGGTGATACAAGGTGTCAAAACTACAAAAAGAAATATGGTTTATATTGATTTTTCCCTGTCGGATATCCCATCAGATTGTTCAAGATAATTACTTCAGATAATTATATATATAATAATTAATTGATTATTAATTATATAATTAAGATAATTAGTTCAGTTTTGAATTCAGATGACCAGTGGCGTAGTTAATGTCGTATGTTGCCACATTCTTTTTCACATTTTTTTACTTAGACAGATGAAATGTCAAATTGCTCACCCCAAAAAAATTATATTTCACTTTCCTAAATGTAGCTGTTTGCGAAAACCTATAAAGATATATGTCTCAAGGTAATACTCGAAGTAGGGACTGTAGCATTTCCAAGAGAACATGAAAAATCTACAATGGTAGCGAAACAAATGTCATGATTAAAATGAATTTGTGGAAATCTGATCGTTTGTGGAGTTTCACATTTACTATGGATTTCCGTCGAGTAACATCCAAGTCAGATGCACAGATTTATCCATTCAGGGAAAGCGATGGTGACGTTTTTGATAGGTCATGAATCATGCAATTATGGTATGCATCAAATTGTGTCCCTACTCAATATTACCTCAAGACCTATCATGAGGTTTTCGCATCTCATGAATCTCTACATTCAGGCATGTGCAATGTTATTACTTCTGGTACCAATAAACCTAACTAATAACCAATTCGACATCTCATCTGTCTAAAAAAAAATATGAAGGAAAATGTTGCAAGATACGACCTTAACTATGCCACTGGTGGACGAGATTCAAAAATGAAAGCTCCAAGTGATCTGGAATAGTATACCAACTTCAAATTCTCTTCCTACAGGGGTTCTGAACTAATTATTAAAAATTATAATTTTTTCCGTACATTCGTCACCCTGTATCTCGGAGAGGATGCATTTTAGGACATACGTTGGTAGGATCTCACCTCAAAATGAGGTAAGGAATCCGTATTCGAAGTTTGTCGATGTCATTCTGGCTCACCTTGTATATTGTTTTCTGTACTAAAATAGTTGGGATTGTTATGTCTTCAAAAGTTACAACAGTTTGAGTGATCCGAGTCGCCTTATCAAATATTTACCATTTATCATTACCAATTTGCATATTAAAATTCACTGAGAATCGTGGAGACAAATAAATGTTCGACTGCATGGCCTGATGTAGCCTTAACCGCTACAGGCGAAAATAGGATCATCAGGAGACAGCATGAAGAGAATATAAGACAGCAAGTTGCTATAAAGGCAAAATTGCCCACCCCGCATGGTACTTTTCTCGGTACTCTCCTTATTCAATCTCGTAACAATACGCCACATGTACTTTTCAACGATATATTTTATATAGAATTTGAATTTTTCCATTTCTGCCTTATGAAACTGGATGTATTCGACTTCTCGCTTTGTTTACCTTGAGTGCCGATCTCGGTAATTTTTTTAAGATTTTCGTGTTTGTGGAACAGCACTCAATTTTGTTCTTTTTCATCAATATTTCCATTTGAGTGTAAGTTTTCGGAAAATTTTTGGGTATTCATGGTAATTTCTAAGCGAGATCCTATCCTATAAATATCAATGAGTCATTTGATTGAAAACACCTCGTAAACGCATTATCATCTTCTGAACACGTAGCTCATTCATGATTACTCAGAATTGAACTACCTGTTTCAATAATTATTCCTTTATATCGAACATAATATAGGTAGGTGTATATCCATTTTATTTCGAAGAACGTTATCTAGTTCCAGTATTTTTGAACTTTGCGATTTGCGTACAACGCAAAGTGACGTTATTTTGTCATAATCCAAGATCAGGTAGATAAAGAAGCGAAACAAAATGCACAGTTAAAGCAACGTAGAGAAGTTAACCCCTTCTCTACGGTGGTGATAGCATAGATCGAACCGAGGATTAAACATACAAATTTTATCTATGGTAATAGTTTGACCTCTCTAGAACATCGCAGAAAGCTGGGAGATCTCTCTTTCCCTCTCACATTTTCTCTTCCATAGATATTTCCACGAGCGATTCCAGGTAGACAAACTAGACGAGTTCAGGCTGATAATCCATGTATACTTTGTCCATACCACATACACAGTAAAGAATCCATTCATAGTCACACTCGAAACATGGAATTCTTCCTAGTGAAGTCTCTCCTGATGCTCACAACCTCCAGACTTTCAATGAAAGTTCCAATACCCTCCTTTCCTCCCAACATTCTACCACCGACTAACACGATGTTGCTCGAACATTATAGGATTTCCTTTCTTGTTGTCAGGAGATGAAAAAAAAATTGAGGTTGCCTCAAACGATCGTTTGGCGAGTTTCTTGGAATAAGAGTTAAGCGAGTAGTGCTTCAGTGCATGATAAGTGGCAACATATCAACGATGATGAAATGAAAGAAAATTCAAAATGGCTACAGTGACAAGCACAATCCCCAGCACAACGTTCGCAGTTAGCGCGAATAGTTATAAAATCTCTCATTTTGTCTTTGGGAAATTGAATTCCGTGATCTCTGATTATTACGTTGAACAACTCAGATCAGTATATCAACAGGAAATAGCTTAGTGGCATATAAATGAGGTTTGGCTGACAGTGGTTTCCAATGTCAAGAAAATAAAAGTTGTTTATCGAAAGGGAAGATAGTTCCATATTGTGGGTCATAAAGAGTCCATTAGAATGACGTAAAATAGAGACATTTTGCTCGTCTCTGATGAAAATAAGAGTGCTGGCTAATGGCTATCATTGTTCTCTGCGAGGTTCTCCCTGTAAATAAAGGGACAAAAGAAACCATGTTAAATTAATGGTTTTCTTTGTATAATTCCTCAGCCAATTTCCATGACACCGGATGTAAAGGAATAATATTCACGCTGGATGAATTTTGAGTCACAGGAACTTGAGCCACTGGATACCCGTCAAAGTCATTCAAATTTAAATAGAGTCATAAAGATTGAAATGAAACATGTATGTTTCCAAACTTCAAAATCTGCTCGACACTGTATAAATTCAAAGGTTTTTTCAATCGAATATTCCTTAAGTACATCTCAGAATTTCATCAAATTATACTGAAAAAAGACTGATGTTGGCATTCACTTGTTTGAGAGTTTCTTTTATGTTGATTGACTACCAAACATGGAGAGATTTTAGCATTCGAGTCGCATCAGTCGAATTTATGTATTTCAAAAAAAACGAGGGAGAAACTAACTGCACTTTGTGATGCTTAGCTGAATAGATAATTTCAACTAATAAAGGCTGAGAAGATATACAGGGTGACATTTGTAATATGCCATAATGGGAACCTTCAGGTCAACCAAATTGTTTTAAAAAAGGGCCGTTGAGTGGTGACCATGTCTGTGAATTTCAAAATTGATTTTTTTCAATGTATAAATGACAGTCTACTGCCATGTTTTCTGTGTCACCCGGTAGACAAAATTATATCAAGATGTAGCAGTATGAAACCTTCAGAACAGAAAAACATCTAATTAGTTTGCATACTGTGCGTTGAGTGACAACTGGAGTGAGAAGTTATATTAGGATTTCTCAATTTCCATGGCGTTTGACGCAAGGAAATGATATTTTCAAAGAGTTCAATCGGAACAGAACCTTTCATCTTTGATTGGCTCCCATTGGAGACTTTCTCTTTCAATTCATCAACTAATTTGAGCATACAGCTACGTTGAAAAAGTTGTTCAGTTGTAGGTGTGCTGTAGCGAAATTGTCTGATATGCGTAATCAAAAGACCTCGCAAAAGAGTTATTCTTTCTGGTTCGCAGGGTGCGACGCAATGAAATACAGGGTGATATCTCTTGAAAACATGATCATACCGGGTGTCACAGTATATCTTCTCCAATGGAATATCTCATTCATATCAGAAGATACAATTTCAGTTGAAGATCACTCAGAAATGTTTCTTCAGGTTCAATCGCAGGTGAATCTGGATTTGTTATTTCGAACAGCACACTTTTCCATTCCTAGTCAAAGTTAATTTTCCAACTAGTTCCAAACCTGATGCATAATTTGAGGTCACGGAATCCCTGATGGAATCCTGTGAAACCTTGATCACTTACTTGATGATTATATTCATTATTATTTATTGTGGAATTGAAGTTGAAATATATAATTTATTTATATCATTTTACTTTATAATTTTGAAGCGCGTTCACTTCATCCTCGACTTTATCATCTCGAATGCCATAGACAAAGTGTGTTATACATCGTTGGAAACGAGTTTGGGAAGGTTCTTGAGAAGACACTGGACCGGAAACCGGATATACAGTGTGCTGTAAGTGGCTTCTGATTGTTGTTAAGCTCAAAATAAAGGTCTTCGCATGTTAAATCGTGACTGTCTCAAATTTGCGCCACATAAAATTGGAGTCCTCGATTTTTTTGATTTTGAATACATGAGAGAATGGTGAATATAATAGGAAAGACTTCCGAAAATAGATTGAATTCCCTATGAACCAGTTAATATTCGAGTTTTCCAAAATTTTTCGAATAGTGGTACTATGATCCTGATTGTGGTACTTTCTTCCCGCAAAATTAGTATGGAAATAGTAGGCTTTGAAATGATGGCAATATTTGTTTATGATCTATGGAGATGTCAATGTTATGTGATATGAAGTGGAGATCGTGGAGACTCATATGAAGCGGAATTTAGGTCACCTCTGATCGTTAATAACTCAATCATATTTCATCCAAATATGCAATTTATTGGTAATAATGGAATCAAGATGACGCTCTATCGGCCAGTCGAAAAATATACATAGTGTTGATTTGAAAAACAAAACAAAACTCGATGGCTATTTCTGAAAAATAAGAGACCTTCCATAACAAATGATATCTTTGAGTTGAAATTCAAGTTGTTCATCTAACTTTTACATTAACCTTTCAGCCATATTTTCAAAAACCAAAAGAGTTAGGGTAGGGCTCTAATTTCCAAAGACAATTACCTAGATAGCAAACTTTCAGTATGAAATACATGCAACTAAAGCCAATGCCGTATTATCCAATAGGCTCAACTAGGCTATAGCCTAGAGTGCTTATGCATGCATAGGCGTTGAAAGATGGCTCCCAACTCGCACTTGGTGGAAATTAATTTCGCTCTAGCTATAAGCAATTCCTATTAAACAACCAGTGAACATCTACCCACGTCACAGGAGAAGCAACTCATAAGAATACATCAAAATTAAAGATTATGATACATATTATTTTCATATCTATATTAAAGTCTGCAGTCTGCATTTGTCCTAATTTCCACATTTTCTTCAGGAATGTAATTTGTTTGAGTTTGAGTAGCTTTGAGCTAGACTTCGCCAAATTTAGAGCCTTATGGTATGTATATGTGCTCAACACCTCATGTGTAATAAAGCCGAATCATACTAGTAATACAGGAATTTGGTTAAATGGGGAAAAGGTGTGCAATTGAAGCAGTTACAAAATGACAACGAGATATTCGATATCTGATTTGTCGTTTTAGAGTTGGTTACATAGAATTGAATTTCCAGATTTTATATTTTATTTTCGTGCTGGCGTTCATAGCAAAGTTTGTACAACACTTGCGACCATCGTCACCGTCATAATTTTGAATACGTTTCTGATTTTATGATATCAAATTCGAGAAGTCATTTATATTATGAATTCAACGATGGCATTAGGTTTCGATCAAAATTGATAGCACCTGATTCGTCTGAATGTCCTAATACGATCCTGAATAGGGCACATGTTGATGGTGTGATTGGAAGGTGGAAAAGAATATTTTATTCGACCCTATCAAACAGCCGAGAAGCCTTTGTCCCCGATGTTGTCTAGACTATACTTAGACTGTTTCAGTCACCCTAGATTTGTTGATTTGGCTTCTCATTTCCGCTTGACGAACCCGTTTTTTCTCGATGGGATGGGATATTTCCGTGACATTTTCCACTCCAGTTCATTTCGAAATTGAGGTCTCGATATCTTCTTCGTGGGCAAACTCTGAAACTGACATTTGAAGTAATCGATACTTCTTCTCGCTCATCGTCGAGGGAGAGGTTTCCTTCTGCGTCCGAATTATTTTTATGGATTCCCGATCAGGGACTGATAGAACATGGTCCAACATTATTACTGTATTAGATCTAGGGTCGGAACTACCGTTCATATCTAGGGTAACCATCTACTTGAAAGGCTTTACCGAGGACTATACATCACATATGATAAGAAAACATATTCCAAATCTTCCATGGATTTTTCTAGTATTTTGCATGAGTTCTAGTGGAGATTGATGCAAAACAAATAGAAGTTTATATTGCACTCGTTTCACACGACGAAACTCATGTTGACGTTGATAATTTTTTTCGTGTACCTTCAAATTATTCAATTACGAATTCTGCCAAAACCATGAGAGGAGGTAATTGAATTTTATCAATAGTATATCTCTTATGGAAAATTAGTTGAGCAATCTAAATTTCATATTCATACCCCTTTATTTACATTGGAGTAGTAGTTTCATATTTATTTACTGAAAAAAATCAAGCACTACGCACATGATATGGGTTTTATATGCTCATGAAGTTATGCCAACGTTCCAAGTTCCAATGAAATCTCATCACAGCCGTGATAGGTTTTTGCGAAGTCATGTTAGGAGCACCCTGTAGAACCGCAGAAACACCGACTTCTTGAATTTTGCCCACAAAAGGGGCATCTATATGTGAAGCGAGTTGTGGAAACCCTGTACTATTACCGATTTTCAGAACCTATTTGTTGATCTCACTCTATCGATCAGTCAGGTGTGTTTGCGTGATCAAAAATAACGAAAATATCTCTGCACGCCAATGGAAAGAAAACGACCATCCCCCTATCGATCAAACCGACTGAGTTGAACCACAGTTTAGATATATCACAGTTTGATTCTGTTTACTTTGGATAGTATATTCTCTATACTGTCGTTGAACCATGAAGAAGCGCGAATAAGAAATTAGATTTGATTCAATGGATGATTTTCTTTGCATCTCTATTTTCTTATTCTTCGAGAGATTGAATAATCCTTTCAAAATGATAATAACATGGCGATATGGACAACAACTGGGTACTGTCTGTAGGTTGATCGTAGAGATTTTGGGGATTCTCCCCTCGTTTCTCGAAATAAGAATAGAAATATAAGTAAAAATTCAGATATATTTGTTGTAAGGACAGATTAATGATCTGAAATTATAACATTTTGCGACAGATTATTTTATCGAATTGTCGATATTCCAAGTTCTCCTGTTCGTGTTCTTACCCTTGCAATCTTCACGATCCACAATTTAGACATCCAATCTGAGAGATATCGAAAATAGTGTGGCAAGCTCAATGAACAAAGCTTGAATCAAAATATTGGGAGATTTTGAAAACTTCAGAAAAATCCACCGAATCTTGATGAATATTTTGAATCCTTGAATTATATCCCATGCATATTGAAAAGTACCCAGAAATCTCTCATCGGTAATCTTGTTTATTATATCACCAAGAGCGGAACGGACAAGACAAACTATAAAGACAATCTCAGGATGATCTCTCCGAAGAAATGATTTTATATATTCTCCACTAGACGCACCCTTGCCCCATCGACTCCTGAGGAGCACTAAAACGAACACACGTACAAACAAAAACACGTACAATTTTGCCAACACTCAGCTGATCGCTTCTGGTTTGCTGTTCTTTGGCTGGATTCATATGCCTTTCTCTAGTCTACTTCGAAATTTGTTCATCTCCAACAAAGTTGTGAAATCCTTCCTTGACTTGACGGGCTGAAACGGCTGAACGAACTAGGATTATTTACCAATTCTCAATATTCCACAAGTAAAACTGAGTTTCTTCATTCTAACACACTTATGGATCAATGAATTTTGCTGAACAATACATTTGTGAGAATAATCTTATACAATTGACTCGATTCGAATGGAAATAATTCAAAACACACACACATCAAAACTTTTTGACAATGGTAACAGTCATTTGATATCTCATCGCTGCGTCTTTTTCTTGTGGTCGTTTCAATTCCTCTCTTTCCAAGCTCGATCTAGTAGGAAAAATATAATATCATATCTGTGGCTAATCCCTACATTGTCAGGCACGATACCTGTAGTCGAACTTTGCTATTCCAAGCATCATATGAATAGATCGGAAAGTTGTGGAATTATCTGCCGAACTTTCAATAAGAGTTCTCTGACTGACGATATTTCACGAACATTATCCGTTTTCCTCACGTGTTGTCAATAAATAAAATCAAATTGCAAACCCTTTGGAAATCTCCAAAAAATATTGATAAATCTCGCTACTTCTTGTGAAATGTTCAGGAAACTCTCAATATCTTATAACTCTCGCAAATTGGTAAATTCTTAGCAAATCTTAGATAACCTAACCTTACCTAACCTAACCTGAAATTCCTCGAAAAATTTCACGATTCTTGACGAATCTTGTGGAAAACGCTAGCAAAAGTTTTTCGAGTCTCAAAATAATCCATCATTTGGTGAAGTTCATATATATATATATATATATATAGAACTATTTTTTGAATTTCCTCAAATTTTCTACCGAAACTCATTTTTAATTATCTGATATCGCACACTGTATACGGTGTTTAATATCGTCTGTATATATTATCGAAACCGATTTCGGCATCAGCATAGAAGATGCAGTGACATGGAAAATGTAAATTCGATGTCTAATTAGAGAACCACTGGAAGTGAAATAATATGCAAGGCAAAATTGAGTTTGGGACTCATATCAATTAGGTCGATAAACCACGTCAAATTGAACACTCCCTCGTATATTTCCACTATGGATTTTCGAACCCTGTGGAGTTATACTGGGTGCATAACTCCATATAGGGCAACAGATTAGTGATTGAATGTCAAACAGGGGTGAGTGAAACATATGATCTCACACATATTACATTTTCCTGATTATCTCAGAAAGTGTGTAAAATGTGGGAACGCCGTGAAGGCATCCTAAATGAGCACCACAAAATGGCAACTTCTTTTCAATTTAACCGACCTCGTATACAACACTCCTAAAAAAGCCACCCTGTTGCACCACGAGCTTTGGCGCATGCTGCAAACCTACATACTAGTGAGATGTTTTACACTTTATTTTTTTCCTACTGCTTGTAGCTGCGAAAACTTCAAATTCAAATTCAGAGTTATAAATTGGAGCTGAGTTACTAATTATTGTTTTATCTGCTGTTCATTTTCAATTCAGTGACAAGCATTTCCGACGTTAAGATAAATTCCACACATGTGATTTTCAACCAATCAGAACGTGTATTTCTGTCAGATCACCATAGCAACGGATGAATTTTATCGGAAATATTTTCTTGGTGGGTACCCAACAGCGAATTATACAGGAAATTTTGACGTTTATAATGACAGAATATTTTTTTTTGAAAATGTAATTTTTATTTGTTGATTCGAAGTTGCTTGCTCTTGATTTATAATCAAGTTGACAAAACCTGTTTTGCAAGACTTGATAAAGACGAGAATTGATGTTGTTGGAAACACATTTGGTGTGGAATTTTCTTACCGAATACCACACGAGGTCGAATTAAATCCGGAAATTTTTGACCTCTAGTGGTATTACTAGTGAAAATACATATTATGCATTATAGTTTTAGAGCCCAAGTTTTTTGTTATTCGATTAGATCAGTTCTAGGCGTTCCTAAGAGTACTCTTTAATACTCTGAATGCACTGAAAGTCAACGAAATTTGTGGGAATTAGAGCTCATCGTTCATTTTTAACACAACATCACTCCCATAAATACAATGCCCATTGTATACGTCGCGCTGTAAAATATGCAGTAGGTCGTGGAAATTTGAGGCTCGATTCGAATCACACGACCTCATTAACATCAAAAGTATCATATAAAGAGTGCTTTGGCAGGAACTGGGTGCGGTATCAAATAATAGAAATCCCAGTGAGAAACACGAGTCGGCACGCCACTGTGTCTCATTATGCAGATGATGCATCGGATCGGCATGTGTAGGATGTGATCATTATGAATGACAAACTAGCAATATCGGACCTTTTGGCTTTAAAATAGAAAAACGAACTTTAGAGCGCTCGCTCTGTACAATTTTCTGATTCCTAGAGAGCAAGGTATGACATACGTGACTTCGATTTGAAAATTGCAAATTAGCTATTTGCTGAATAGGTTCAAATCAGTCATGAAATTTGTGTCAAGTAGACATGCTTATCTCTGATTAGGAAACCATATTATGTTGATTTCACATTTGATTGCTCTGTTGGAGTTCTCAAATTGGTTCCTGATGATACAGCGATGCTTGAATAGAGATAAAGTTGCGATCAAAGTTGTGTTAGCAGATGCTTGAAAAATGTCTACAAGAAATTTACTCAATTCAGTATTTGTTTATTCCACAATAATAATATCAATATAATATAATTCAATCCAATTTATATGATATTTATAATTTAATATTTTATAGAGTATATATTGATGTTTTTCTCACACATATATAATTTACATAATTCAGTGGATGCTGTTTTGGACTCTTGTCTGTTTGTATCCTAAATTTGTCGAATGAATAAATAAATGAATTTTTGAGGACATACAGACAGAAACAAACAAAACTGCTATTTATTTGTTGTATCTTACACGATGTCCGACATAAATGCATTTAGTCGAATTTGTACCAGCCTTCTCAATGAAGTTTTCACCCGGTACATTGCAAGGTGAATTGATTGAGTAGTGAAAACACAGCTGATAGCGAAGTTATTCGCACAGCTCTTGGGCATACATATATTATTATGTTATCTTCCTAACAGCTTGTTCGTAAAGTGGAACGAAATTCAGTTTTTTTTTTCAAACAATAATCGCACAGGAAGTTAAATATAATGCATGGAATCGAGGAAACTTCACTAGCGCCAATCTGAATGCACTTCGCATATGGTCCATAAAGGCACAGTTTGATATCGAAACAAAGGAAATGAAGCAATCGTGATACCCCGTGGGATTGAAAAAGTTTGCAACCTATATGTGATAAGTACCAAGGGTGTGTCACTATTATTCTGGTAACGTCAAGGTTATTCGAGTCGGCTTCGAATTCCGGAAATTTTACCAGTCAATGACTCGATGCCGAGCTCAATGATCCAATCATTGAAATAGATTTATCCTCGGATTAATCAATTGATCCTGTCAATATTTCTGTGAATTTGAGGAATTGCTGTCACATTGTGATTATGTCTCAAATCCAAGCACCAATAACTCCAATACGTGAATTTATCAATATATCGAATTCAATATATCAATTCGATTCAATATATCAAAACTGGTCAGTCCATTTTTCGAAATTATTCATCGTCGAGAATTTTATTGAATCTTGATGACCATTGCTGATCTCTAGAAATATTGTCATATACGCCGAAAATTCCCAGAAATATATCTTGACATATCTCACAATTGCTGTAAAAATCCCGCGAAACTTTTGACAAATATGGCAAGTCTTATGAATCCTTGAAGAATGTTTCCGTCTTTAGAAAATTTCAGGTATATTGAAGATTCTCAGAAGTATTTTGAATCCGCGTAAATCTTCAAAAACCTCTTGCATAAAGATGCACAAATAACTCGGTTGATAATATAAACCTCGATTCGACCATTTTAATGCAATGCATGCAATGTTATTACTATACTTTGAATACCATATGAACTATAGTAAACTGAGTATCTCAGAATTTATGGAAGTTTCTTGCACATCTTTCGGCAAAAAATATTGATAAATGTCGCTATTCTTCTTGGGAAATTCAATTCCACTTGAATTTTATTAATTTCATTTGATGATGAATGTCTATTATTTTGATAGCTGTTATATCGGGCCACCTGAATCCAGAGCAGACATTGCAAACTTCGAACATTGCAAATCGTCTGAAATCCCCAGATATGTTTCAGTTCTTGGAGAGATTCTTGGAGACGTTCTTGCTGGATCTGAAAAATCATTTGGGAACCTTGAAGAAGATGAGATTTTTTTTATCTGTGGACAACACGAAAGGAAAACTTATAATATTCGAGTAACATCGTGTTAGCCAGCGGTGGAATTTTGGGAAAGAAGGAAGGTGTTTCTTGAAAATTTGGAGGTTGTAAGCATCAGGAAAGAGTTCACTAGGCAAAGATTTCCACAACTTTGCCGTTCTATTGATGAATGATGCTTGGTATAGCGATGTTCGACAGGTCTCTAGCCTGACAGTATAGAGGTGACCAGCTTGAGCTCGTCTGGTTCGTCTACTAGGAATCGTGCGTGGTGGCATAATGGATGATATTTCCGTTGAGCACCGACCATGGAAATACCTATAGAAAAGGCAGAGATCGCCGACCTTTCTACGATGATCTAGAGAGGTCAATGATTTGGTGAGTGTTGTATCATCGACTAGGCGAATATCTAGAAAATCTATGGAAAAATGTCCTGAATTTTAACAAACTTTTGGCAAATATTGGGGAATATCACTGCGCAAATATCATGAAACTCCATGAAATCATTGAATTTTACAAATATTGAAAATATCCTACCCTCAGGGTGAAATAGGAATGTATGGTATTTTTATCAACAACTCATTGATTGAATTGGTATCATTTTATTACATTTTATATGTTGATATGCAACAACTGTTTCAGCTTATCGTTCCGTGTCTCGTTGTGTGTTCTGTGTAT
Organism: Gastrophysa polygoni; assembly: GCA_963576655.1. NCBI lineage: Eukaryota > Metazoa > Arthropoda > Insecta > Coleoptera > Chrysomelidae > Gastrophysa > Gastrophysa polygoni. Next base: position 10,518,673 of record OY755084.1, on the reverse strand, counting down.
TATGTATTATTTCAGCAATCAGATTTATTCTTCGTTACAAATCTCGGTATTTGCTGATCTCAGAGTTTTAGCTGATGTTTATTCATATTCATTTTCAATAACAATAATATCCTTGTCAATGCATAACGATGCGTGAATAATATTATCATGCAATGTTAGTACGGTAAATTCTGGTAAGTTTGAATCTTGCTCGTTTGATCTATTAAGTCAAAAAATTGCCATATTGGAATTCTGGCTGAAATAATCAAGTAAGTAGCTCAGAATTAATGAAAATGCCGATAAAAATACTGAGCAAAATACCTAGAATCCCGATGAGCATCTCAGACTATTTGATAAATCCGCAAGGGATCAACAACGAAGGAATTCTTTCCTTCATCTTCAAACAACATCATAGGAAATCTAATGCTCGAGGAACATCGTGCTATTGAGCCGTGGAAGTTTGGGAGAGGAGGAAGGTATTGGTTTTTTTTAAGTTTGGAGATCTTAAACACCAGGAAAGAATCCACTGGGCAAAGAATTCCATAACTTTGCGGTTCTATTGATGAATGATGCTTGGTAGAGAGAAGTTCGGCATGTGTTGAGTCTGACAATGTAAAGATGGCCAGCCCGAGCTGGTCTAGTTCTTTACTTGAAATTGCTCGTGGATTCCTCATTATAGACGTAATTTCTGTTGAATTGGGAACTATTATAAAAGAGGGAGAGGTCGCCCACATCCACGATGCTCTAGAGGGGTCAATAAATTCGTGAGTGTAGTATCACCGACTGGGCGAATGGCTCTCTTCTGAATAGAATCTAAGAACTTCAGCGAATGTATTACATCTTCACACGGAACAGGAAACAAATAAATTTTTTGTATAGCAGTTCTCGCAATGAACCTTCAAACAAGATCGTCCCATGAGAGCGCGCTGGATATCAAGAGTATGGAAATTGAATATGAAATATGGAAATAGATTCCTGTTAAGTTCAATCTTGAAGTGGAAAAAAAATCTCTCAGTTATTTTTCCTTAGTTGAATTTCTTGGTCAGTTCAAGCTTGAAAAAAACAATGCTCTCAATCATCTAAAAGAAATGTTGCTCTCTTTTCTCCTTTTTTTGTAATCTTTTTAAATCACAGTTGGTAGCACTGGATTGCGAGGTACGTGTGTACCGCCGTCTATTAGGTAGGGTACGAACCGGTCCGAACTTCCAAATTCATGTATTCTACTTTATCTTTGAACGAAATTCCTTCAGAATCTAACATAATAAACGATAAATAGCGTCCTTGTGTCAAATTTCATGTTCAAACATGCTTTTTTTTCGAAGAAAGGCATTTCAGGTGCTGATATTTTGATGAAGCATTCCTCAATAATGGTTCCATAGAATGAGGTAATTTCATTTGAATCTGAGACACAAATTTTACGATGTTTACATATTTCAATGACATCTTTCAATGACAACTTCTTCAAATGGAAGAGTTTTGACTCCAAAAACTACTCATTCCCTAATTTGAACTCTTTACAATAATTCAATTACTTTTGAATCCATGACAAGGCCGGAAAGCATGCTGAAAAAAGGGCCTGCTCAACAATTTTAGTGAAACGCCCGTCTCTACAATTCCGTTCGCGCATCAACCTTCTGACATATCCTCGAAAATCCCCCCGAATCTATCAATCTTCGCTGACCTCTCTTGAAATTTTTCGATCTTCTAAAAACTTCCCAGAGATTCCTCGACCTAATTTGAATGGATTATCGGCCATCGTGAAAAATTCCTCAAGATATCAAGCAAGTTATTTGCATCAATACAAACGATAATTAGTAGGCGGAAATATTGATTATTAATAGATACATCATTATTGCTCTGCTATCAGAGAAAGTTGCTTCATCAGTGGTACAAGATCAAATCGCAATTTAATTGAAAATAAAGTACATGGCATATTTGGCTTTTTACAATAAGCCCACTCGCAATTAGGAAATACTTTAGCTGAGATATTGAATAGAAGAATCAAGTCTCTCTGGAACACAAAAATTATAAGTTATCAAAACTTCAATCACCATGAATGGTGGATTAGTTCATTATCTTATCATCTTCATATAACAATTTAGATCTATATAATTCATTCAGCTGCTGCTACGGTATTGCCCGGACTATATGGATGTAATTTTTTGTGTTCCAGGTATCTCTTCGATAGAAATGAAATTTCATTCGGTGAAAAGAGCTCGGCATTATGAAACCTCGCTGATCACAAGGTCATCTATACTTTGTATTATTTTTGGAATATATTGGAATCCACAATATATTTTTCAGAGAGCAAAATTGCAATAAGATAACATTTTCATCAATTTGAATTCAGTCAGTTCATTTTATCTCATTCGAGGAGAATAAAATTGAATAAACTGCGCGAAACACTGCACAGGAAATTTATATTTTTTACTCGGTTATACCAGAGATTATACCTGATGGAAAGTATCTCTGAGTCATCTCTAATTGACGATAATTGATTTTCATATTGTGGTATCGAGAAAAAAAAATTAGAATTTCAATGGTTGAAACTCCGTAGTCTTTCGGAATATCCTTATGAAACCTGGTATCTTGTATTCGTCGTATTCAAAATTCTCATCTGAATGTCGAATCAGTACTGTGGTACTACATGTCGAAATCGACGAAATTCTGATACATTATCATATTTCAGCTTTTCGTGGGATTTTCTCTCCTCGTTTCTAAAAAAAAGAGTAGAAGCTATTAAAAATTATTTCAATATATTTGTTGTAAGGACAGATTTGGGATCTGAACCAAAATGTCACTGCGCTTGGAATTAAACCTTTAGATACCTAGAAGAGAAATTCTCTATTGGTCAGTGACACCTTGTTTTTGAAAAATTTGGAAATACAAATATATTTAATAAGAATAAAACCTCTACTTATCTTTGTGGACGTTTCGTGAACGAATCTGCTCCCGTTCTCAACACAATTAAAAATTAAAATATTTTTAATCTATTTTAAAATATATTATTATATTATTATATTCGGTTTTGACACTGAAAACCGAAAACATATTGAAAAATTTTGCAAAGAGAAAAATATTTTAATTGTGTTGAGAACGGGAGCAGATTCGTTCCCGAAACGTCCACCAAGATAAGTAGGGGTTTTATTCTTATTGAATATATTTTTATTTCCAAGTTTTTCAAAAGCAAGGTGTCACTGACCAATAGGTATCTTAAGGTTTAATTTCAAGCGCAGTGACATTTTGGGGCAGATCTCAATTCTGTCCTTACTACAAATATATTGAAATAATTTTTAATAGCTTCTACTCTATTTTTTAGAAACGAGGAGAGAAAATCCCACGAAAAGCTGAAAAATGAAAGTACCACCTCCTCGAAGAACTTACAGACAGTACATTATCATATGATGCATAATATTCATTTTTTACAGGGCTGTAAGGAATGCAAAGAAAAAATTCTATCAGTATGGCAACAGAGGAAGTGTCTGTATCATTTCATGGGAATCCGGTAAATTTATGATTTTTTCTTAAAGTGAAAATCCTGAATTCCGCTCGGAGTACTTTCCTTTTCAAAACACAGACTGATGTATTCTGGTGTTGCAAACTGCATCATAAGTGACAAGATATAGGGTTTATATAGACATTGAAATAAAAATTCAATTCTGACCACGCAGTCGGTAATATGAATGAATTCATCGTGAAAATCTAATTGAATCAATCACTTTCTTCAATATCCTATGATTATACTCGTTTAAATCGTACTTATATTTTCGTATGTGTTAACGTTGTTCTAGTGAAAGAACTGTCTTCAAAAGAAGGACTGCTGTTGATGCTCGAGGCGATGAAGAGCCTGCCGATGACCTCCAGTTCCATTTGAGATGTCGTGCTGATTATTATAACCTCGGTTTCATAACTTGATATGTGAAGTTTCATTCTCGTGATCAGTTGTCGATTGATAGAGCCCCTCGGTCCTTCCACGACAATATTGATTGGATATGGATTCCCATTTGTAGAGTAACATGATGATTGGTATGCGCAAATCTATCGTGAATCAGAGCTAGTGTGTGACAACGTTTGGATTCAAATTCGATATGAATAAGTGCATTAAATGTATGTTCCCAATATAAGAGGAGGTGGTACATCATTCATTTTTCCAGCTTTTGTGTGGGATTTTCTCTCCTAGTTTATAAACGATTATGAGGCAATTTTTATTTCCTCTTCATTACTATTCTTCCAGTTTCACTTGGATTACACTTCATTCGATGGGGATTGTCTCAATATTTTGGTTTAGCCATCGTTGAAATTTCTTATATAGATTCCGTAGATAATTAGTCTATAAAACCACCTAGTTTACATTGAAGGAACTTGATTCATGACGGGCTAATTTTCTTCAAAATAGATCAAAATAGAAATCAGTGTCATGGCGAGCGCGCGCATCTTTTGGTATTATTATTATAATTATTATATTTATTAGCTGCGATCCACCAAACTCACAAAATGTAAGCTTCAATTGACTGATGTGCTCGAGGATTTGAATCAAGACAGCCAAATGTGCTCAACAAAATTATACGTATGGCAACACTATAGAATAAAATACAGGGCTGAACATTCAGAAAAAACTATCAACGTTTCAACTCGAATACGTACCGAGTCTTTGATAGTCTGTGTAATTTTGATACGATTGAATAGAGTGCATCATCAGGAAACGAAATCGACCTGTCTGAGATTCGCTATATAGGGGAAATATCGAATTCATTCCATTTGACTGATTCACATTGTATAACAAGAACGCGCAGACCGATGACCCACCAGACCAGTTCCGAAACGTTGCCCACAAAAATTGAATGTCGCCGTGGTAGGAGATGAGTAGGAGAGATGGTAGATGCAAAGCTTTCTCGATGGATGCAACAGGCCTCTAACTAACAGTTCTGTTGTTAAAAGTATTACCTACATAAAAAATGAACCGTTAGACTGACGAACATCATGGAATTGAGTGAATGGGATGTGGGAAGTGAAGAGTTATTGGTATGAAATTGTCGAGGAAATTTTTGTTGTTTTGTATTAGACCTCGCATTGGACGGATGGTTTTCATATGAAAGAGATTGTAATTCTGAGAATGAGGTTGTTTCGAGAACTGTCACATTCAATGGCATCACAGTTGAGTGATTTGGTCTTGCTGAAATTAGGTCTTGCTGAGAGGAATTGAAGACCCCGTATTTTCAGTTATTCAGTGAAAATCTCACAGGGTGTATCGCCTATCGCGACTCTCTAATTTTTTGTCAAACTCACTTCGCTGCCACATTTAGTTTACTGCCGCTTTTACTCCACGGCCGCTTTTACTTCACGACCGTTTTTCACACAACTACTGTTTCAATTGTGTCGTTGGTTGAATATATGTGTTACATTCAGCTTGTTTGTACCTATAATTTTCCCACCCTGTAAATGGATTTCTGTTGTGTGTTGTACAATAAAGAAAATCTCTTATTTTTTGTAACTTCGAAGACCTGGATATAGTCTCGTAGTTTCACTATCGAATCTTTTACGATCGGCCGAATGATCTCTTTGGGCCTAACCAGAATGTTGTTGCTCAACGTCCGCAACTTTCCGATTCGGACAAAAAATATCAACTTTACGATCTGGGAACACAAATACCTATTTTCGGACTCATGAGAAGGAAGAGAAGAGGAAATTGTTATTTTTCGAACGAGTGAAATGACTATTTTGCAATATTCATTTATTGTGGATGACGGAAAGCCCTCACAAGATTCGAACAAAGATGGAATATTGGTGAAATATCTGGAAAACAGTTGATATCATAATTGCAGGTACTAACTGTTTCATACGAGAATTCGAAAATCATTCTCAAAGATCATCAATGACAAACAAAATGAATGTTGCATATTTGAAAGAAGGACTCCTGAACTTGACTTCAGAGAATATACAAAAGTATAGAAAATCTTCTTGACATTTTTCCTAAAAGTGTGCGCAAAATAGTAATCACTTTGTAGTAGCTGTGGAATATTTTTGACAATTTAGGAATCCGTTCTAAGTGTATTTTCTTTCACCTCTCACTCTCAATTCACGATATTTTTATTTCAGCTTATAGAACAAAAAAAATAAGCACCTTGTATAGTGGTGATGAATTATTACAATATTATGAATGAACTGACCGGATCTGCAATCAATTTGCAGAATGTCAATAAGTGTTCTTCTGTTTTGAATAATTCTCTAACTAAATATTACTTTTTCATTGTAATCCATTATATTTTTCCGTACGCAAAATTTTATCATTTCCGCTTCGCGTCGTTCGCCTGACTGTATTTGAGTGCGGAAAAATATTGCTTTGCGCAATTGTTAGGAAAATAAATATATCTTGAACTATATGGATAGATTCATCTACAGTATATAATGACGAAAGTCCATAATTGCTCAAAGTGAAATGAAGTATAGTTAAGGTAGAAAATTTTGAGCACTCTTCTACCCTTCATTAGATTTCTGTTCAAATCCCAAATCGAACAATTTCACCATTCAAAATGAGTCGAAATATTCCATAAGCGATTTCACTTAAAAATGAAAAGAAATTATGATAGTAGTAAACTATGACCTTCATCAAAATAAAGCAGCAAGTAGAATTATAAGAGTCGCATGTTCGACAACAACATCCAAAGTGATTGGAAATTACCGAGAAAATTACTACTATCAACAGGTGACGTATAATAATGGCCGACCTTTCATCGCTGGAAATGAGATCTCATAGTAGGAAATTATTATTCCACTCGAGTTTTCCATACATTTTTTGTCGAATGGAAATGAACTCGCTCTTTACGACCATATCTTGCCGACAGTTGTCAAAGTAGTAAGTAATTGCGACAGATACCTAACACGGCATACTCGTTTGAGAAAGCAAGGTGCAGTTTGACCACTTATTCAAAAAGCTAGGTAGCTTGAAATATTCGGATCTAGCTGAATACCTATATGTGCATAACCAAATAATCTTTCCATCATAACATCGATGAATCGTTATCAATACTATGCAGATTATCACCATATTAATATGGTATCAACAATAGCATATACAATAAGAAGATATCACATTTCGAAGGAATACAATATGATTATCAGGTTGTTTACAAACTGATCTTCCACTTTCCTTAGTGCCCAGTGCATACAGGAAAGTACCTTAACGGATCGAAAAGAATGTATCATTATGAATGAAATTGCTCGAGTTTTTGGAACTGAGGAGTCATTAAAGTTGAGTTTACTAAGATAAGCACGAATTGTGAATATTTAATTGAAATCTGCGGAAACAATATTATTTTAGGAACTCAAACCAAGCGGTATGTCGTATTTGCAGCGTTTGCAGACATTCATGTTTATGGAATAGTATATTATGATACAAGTTTCATTAACATATGTAATCATGGCGCACGAGTCACTTGAAGTAAGACGAGCACAGCGAGGAGTGCTCCAACCCAACCGAGACTCTTAACAGACTGAATATAGGACATTATGTATTAAATGACGCTGAGAGGATAGAGAGAGAAGTATTTCTTTGTTTGGTTCTGCATAAAGTTTTACCAACAATACGGAATTATTCCTGAACTCAGTTTTGAATATAATCATAGGAATATTAGAGATGCTTGACAATGATGAAACGATTTATTTTTCAAAAAAGCTGCAGCGACAAGCACAACTAACCTAAATGGTTATGAAAGATCGATTACCGAGTGTATTACTCAAGTATTCAACTCCGTAAATTACGAATTTTGTGTTCAACAATCACATCTATTAACAGAAAATGGTACGATGGGATATTCAGAGGATGGACTTGGCAAAAACGCCCCAAACCATAGCGCTGCTATGTATTGTTACGAAAAAACAAATGAAATGACTCTCTAACAACTGTAATTATATTATTTTTCAATGGAAAAATATATTTTTTCGTATTGTTCCTCATATAGAGATTTTATTCTGAATCCAGTGATATGACTTTCGAGCAAAATTGAGAGAAGTAAGGGAAGGCTGTATGAAGTGTCCACTACTATCATCCGCAATGCTATCGATAGGGCAAGACATCACATCCAACAACAAATCATTGATGTGGAGCAAAGACAAAGTTGGTACCAAGATAGATCCTTGTGGAACACCAGCACTGATAGACATTGTATCAGCTGATCTATCTGTGAGGAAACTCCATAGAAAATGACAAAGTTAAATGACGAAAGTTTCGGTAGGAGGCTTCTGGTGCTGAACTCTGGCACATGAATTACTGATTATGTCCTAATATCCTCGAGAATATTGTTGATTCTGAAAGTTATAGTTTATGAGAGAAAAATTGTCATGTCCCAGGTTAGGTTAGATGAGTGGCTACTGTTGAAATGCTCACTAATTTCAAGGCTATCAAGCTCTAATTCAAATGTAAGGAAAAGTGGTCAGAACAGGGATTACTTGCGAAATGAGATAACGAACAACCATAAACATCCATAGTCACAAGAAGCAGAAGTAATTGTCTTATAAGTAACCATTGAAGATCTGCTGCTATTGAATGAAATGCCAGATTGTTTAACTCATTGATGCTAAATATTTGATGAGAGAAAACATTTTGTTGAAATTCAATTTATACTGATGTATTCGTGTATGCCCATTCATTTTCATTCTCTCTTCTAGGAAATATAATGCCGTAATGTCAGTGACACTGGGGCAATCTCATCAGGTTCTTATGCTATCTTCCCGCAACTGGACGTGCTGAATTGGCGAATCACCCTGTACGTAAGCCACCTTCTGAAACTCACCGTTCGGCGTGCTGAAATAACCCCACATCGGTATTCCGACTGCAGTCGCGCCTATCACGAAACAAATGAATCCCAAAACGGCAACGCATGTCGAATACAACGGCTTCACCTCCGCCATATCACCAAAAATAACATGAAGACATCTTCCCCGTGTGCAAAACTCGAACTCGAACTCGAATCACCGAACATCAACAACACTTAAATGGCGCATGATTGCGACACCAACAAACACAACATTGTTTCGAATCCTGAATCGATAAGAGTAATAACGTTGCTAGCAGGAACGATTCCTGCTGACCCCGTATTGGACGACGCTCGGTTAGTCCTTTCCTGCGAATTTATTCTAGGACGCCCGTTGTTCGGCTTGGGTTCGTTTCTTTTACGCATAGGCACGGCCCACCGCGACCACGTAGAGTCAGTTCTTGCGACTACCTATGACTACGTCAGCCAAAAGCTGGTGCCGATGGAGATACCTTGGCGAGGTGTGTCAGAGAGTTGCAAGTGGACGGGAAGGGGCCGACTACAGTGGCGTAACACTGCGGGCAGCTCCGTAGAAGACCCCGTTTTTCTTACAGGTCAAATTTTCCGAATTTCACAGAGTATCGAGAACATTTGATATTTTTATGGCAATTTCTACACCTTTTCCAATTGTAGTCTTCAATACGTTATGTTTCTTTCATAAATATCAATTCTATTTCAAAATGCGTCGATTATATTTCGAATTAATTTCGAAAATCATCAATTCAATTTCAAAATGCGTCAAAGGTATTTCAAATATGTCATATTATTTTCAAAAAAATCATTAGAATTTCAAAATTCTCATTTCAATATCAGAATTTTTCAGTTTCATTTCGAAAACGATCTACGAAAGTCTCAATCTAAATCCTACTACAATTTTTATATGTAGTAACTACAGGGTGATTGCATATAACATAACACCCGTGATAACATAGTATACCTTTCAGACTTTTGTCAGCATCTTTTCTGAATATAAATGATGCTCCATGAAACACATGGAAATGAAAATGACTGACAATTTGGAAATTGAACTGTTAGTTTTTGAAATTAATTTGATTGATTCGAAATACAATTGATACTTTTCGAAATTCAAATGACTATTTCGAAAAACAAATTTTACAATGGAATTCACGATTTTTCGAATACAAATGATATGGTTTTAAATTCAACAAATAATTTTAAAATCAAAATGATGCTTTTAGGAATTCGAATGATCATTTGGAAATACAACTATTCACTCTCAAATGCGACTCTTTTTGAACTACAATTATTGGAAAAGGTGTCGTAGTGACTATAGAAATTGGACAGCAATTAGGTTGATTTCTCTTTGCAACTTGATGTCAGCTTCATCCGGAGTTATAACTCTAAAGTATACTTAAAAAAATAATGAGAATTCTTGAGTTATGAATCAGCATGAGTTATATATAACTCGATGAACATTTCAGGGATCATTTTCAATCCTCTTTGATAATCTTGGGAATCTCACCGCTCCCAAAATCCGGAAATCTCACTTCGAATCTGATAAATCCCGGAATAGTGTGACCGAATGCAAATGATAAAAATTTGTATTAATTGTGCGAATTCACTACAAATTTAAAATGGCGAAGACAAAGCATCCAGTATGGGTGAGATCATCTTTCAATACTACCAGCACGATGCAAAAAATGCAAGGAAGAACTGCAAGGTACACTCTCATTTACGATTACAAACGAAGTTCATATTCATCATTTTCTAATCAATTCTATTGCAATATAATACTTGTACCTATCCAAGATGTTGAATTTGATTCCTGTATTCTGAATAGGTAAGCAATAGAAAGTATATTTATTAAAAAATTGTTATAAACGTTATTTTGTAACGAGGCACGAGCACAGCAAAACGTGGCGAGTGTTTATTAAACTAGTATGTAGAGGAGCTTATACAGAGTGGCCAGAAGAAAACGAAACAAGGTATGCATTTTACTGAGAGATCAAGGAACTGACATTAAAATAAACGATTCTCTATTTAATGTTGGATAGGACAGAATTTGAAGAAAACACATAAGGCACTTCTTAGATGAACATCGCTCTAGCTACAAAATGAGAAATAGTGATGAAAGGGAAAAAAGAATTACTTTCCATCACTAGCCGATTATTTTTATGAACGTGTTTTCTCGAGATCTACCGCATTGAATTCCAAGAACAAGGAAGCGTTGGTAAGAGATTCCGATAACCTTCAAAGTGATGTATCACTTGACCCCTAATCCCATTTGAGATTCAAGGGTTGGAGCTCACCCCTCCGAGGGGTTTGAATTGAGAAAGTTGAAAACATGCGCAAAATATTTCCCCCCCCCCCGAGATAAAAATCGACCGGTTCGAGCCTTTTTTTTTTCTGAGAACGATAACTATGTCAAATCGGCTTTGTTTTGTTTTCATTGGGCCACCCAGTATATGTTGTACTTTTTCTACGACATCGAGAATCTCGAATTGTGTTCAGCTGGTGTTAATATACCATGAACCCTCGACATGACTCAGGGCCGGTTTATCAAGTTCCAGATTTATCTGCTAGTTATGTACCCGTCAGATATGAGTAACCTGCAGATATAGTTTGAGTTTGGTTTTTCCAATACTTTTTATCCAATATTTTGTTAACTGACAGGTGAGGTATGTTGGCAATAGTGATAAATAAATATAATGGACTTGATTGGTTGATTGTTTCCACCCACCAATAGAAAGTCTGTTTAAAATGACAATGTTTTATAACGTTTATAACCTTTGAAAATATGTATTGCTGTTGTTTTGTTTGGTTCTGGGCCGGCTTATCGAGTTCCAGATCAATATACTTTTGAATAGAAGATGAATTTTGTGGAGGATTACATATTCGACAGTGTTGAAGACTTGGATATTGTGGAAGTTCTTCAACACGAACGGAGGCCTTATATCGTAAGGGAAAGAGTTGATAATTTCGAGAAATGGGATGACCATGATTTTCATGCAATATTAGAAATATTGAAAAACTACATCAAAACATTCAAAACACAACAACACTTCATTTTTAAGTTTATCTATGAACAACACTTCCACAAGTGTATCGTCTGTCGTCTGACGTTTTTGTGTCACGTTCTGTGATATTTTCGTGAGCTATCCTCTAGTTATCTACTTATCCACCAGTTGAAACTTCTAGATAGTTATCGGGTAGTTTAACTGCCAGATGAGAGTTATCCTTTCATTGATAAACTCACCTTCTCATTATAACTGACAGTTAGGCATTATCTCACAGATAATTTGTGATTGATAAACCGGCCCTCAATAACATAAATCATCAATAAAATTGAATTAAACATACCTAGTAGAGAACTGAGTTACAATGACGACGTTTCTAATATTTTGATTGAATGATAAATTTAGATCGGTGATATACATGGTACATATCCGTGCACTCAATGACATTTATCAGTTGTGTAAATAGAAAATCGGAGTTTAGGAATGTTAGTTCAATCAGCTTGTATCCAATCGAACGTTGTTTATGATGATCCTATGAGCAGCTTGACGATACAATGCTATGCAATACCTACACTACTAACATTTCCGTGGCTTCTAGTTATTCTTATCAGACAGCAGAAAGTTCAGCTATTCGTTTTTCCTTCGCTTTCTACGTTATCAATTGGGCCGGGCGACAATGATTTGGGAAAATGAATAATTAATATGGAACTTCCTGTGCCCCATATAGAATGAACTGTTTTAAACGCCGCATTCGAACAGGTGTTGCCCTGACAAGGGAAGTGCATAGAATGTTTAATTGCTGTTTGAATATAATCTGTTCAGCCGAATGGGATTTTTATGACTGCTTTGATAAATGGTTGGAATATTACGTTGCCTTCGCTTACTTCATGAAGGTGCACAGGTGTAGTGTAATGAAATTTCCTCGCATTTCGCATATTCTTGGTGGAATCAATGAAACGAGAATCATCAAAGCTGTGTGTATCTATTTTCATCAGAGTATTTCGAGGGTTGTCTCACAATCTGGCATAAATCTTGAATTGGATTCGAATCTTAGACATCTTATACCAATTCAAGTTCCAGTCTCCAAAATGAATTTCTTTTCAATATTTTTAATCTGAATAATCCCGGAAATATTGTGACGATCTTATGAATCTAAGCTCAAATATCAGGAATTCGTGAATGTATCAATACCTCTCTTCGATCTGTAAATCATCCATCGAATCTGTCATTTGTCGGAATAATTTCAGCTCGTTTCTTCAGCGTCCGTAAATTCTATCTAGAATCTATCATTGTTTCACGGGGATCTCACGTGCAAATCCTTATCTGACTTTATCTGACAAAATAATTCATTCCCGCAAATTATAAGGGTGGAGGCAAGAAAAATTTATCCACTGCTGTACAAATGTTATAGAAGAATCCATCGTGGATCTTTCAAATTGAGGAATTGAACAAATATTGAGGATTGACAAAAATGATTATATTCTTTGAAAAATTTCTAGATATCTCTCCAAATCTTGACTACTGCTGGAAATCTTAGAAAACGCCACGAACTTGTTGGAATGAATTGGAGAACTAGAAATAAATGTAAAATGAAAAGTGATAGACCAATTTTTTCGACCTTGTTGTGCCTTATATTTGATATACAAGGTGGTGAAGTCAATTTATAATATGCTTTCTAACGATCACGGAGAGAGAGTCAATTACTACGATTACATGAGTTTGCAAATCATTCGATCGACCATTCCGTACGAGTTCTACACTATAGTTTTTCTACGGCTATAGCATATGAAAGCGAATTTATTTCACAAAAGGAATAACCTAAAGATCCAATACAGTTTTCTTAGTTGTGTGCACGTTTCGATATAATTGAAGAAAGAAATTTTGTATTTCGTGCATATTTTTATTTTTAATCGTAGCAAATTGCTTTCGACCGTCAGGTCATCAACAGTACTCACTAATTTTATAAATTGCTTTCGCTGGTGTTTGACAGCTGTTTGTAGTTTTACACGTCTTTTATAATCTGATTTCAAAAGCTGTCACTTTTCTATGCTTTTGAAATTTTACATTCCATGGTAGACTTGATGTATCGATGAAACAAAAATATAAAACTACTGGATATATACAATGTGCCGCTTTGTTTTATGAAAAAAATTGAGAAAGAGCAGTTTTGTATCGTAGCCGCAAAAAATAATATGAATTCTATGAAGTGTATGCACAGTTATTCATCTTCTGTACACAGTACAAGGGGGTGTTGTGTAATGCCAGTGTTGTGAAACTGGGACAATCTCATTAGATTCTCGATCTCTACGGAACGTACTCTATCTCTCATTATATATCGTAGATCAAAGCATTCAGCAATTTCGACTAATGGCTGATTCATGTGACCAATTTACACCTAATTCGACAATGTAAGGTGATGATGATTCGCGTTAGATGAACGAGCGGTCAACTGATAATTGAACATAATGATATTCATACAGGGTGTGTCCGTAATGGCGTGCTAAAGTTCACGATATAATTTGACGAGTGTAGTTGTAGAAAAACGGTCATATTGAGCGAACAATAAGTCGTGAAAGTTGAAATGAGGAAGATTAGGTTTCAATAGGTCCGATTCCATCAGGAGTGATATTGTTCGTGGAAAAATACTCGTTTTCAAGTCTCTCTTAAATGAAGCAGTATAGTAGGCAGCGAAAAATTTATTTCTCTAGGACTGTTGTATAGTGTGTTTCAGTATTTTTCAACATTTCGACAATGCGAAATGAAAACCAAAATGTTGGAATATCGTGTGAGCCAGCTGTGGATGCTGTGAGAGGATGAGAGTATAGGACGTGATTGATGATATGCATGATGGTAGAGCAAAGTTCAACAGATCTCGAGCCTGGCAATGAAGATGAGATCAGCCGGAGCTCTTCTAGTTTGTCTACCTAAGATCGCACGTGGTGAAATGATGGACGAGATTTTCGATGAGCATCGGAACTATGCAAATGTGAGACATTGCCCACCTTTCTACGATGTTCTAGAGAAATCTTCAAGTTGTGTGTATTTGTGAATAGCTTCGATTAGATTGGCAGGAGGTTACATCTGACAGATTGTTGATGTGGAGCAAAAACAAAGTCGGTGCCAAGACATAGCCTTGTGGAACACCAGCATTGATAGTCATCATATCGGATGAGACTTCACGTGACTTCCAATAAAACATTCACAGACATTCATTTCGACTATGACGAATTCGAACACAGAATTCTGACATCCGGTACGTCCTCGAATCTCTCCGAGATATCCGGTGCACTACTTTTCAGATATTATGGAACGATCTGAACTGTCAAAAATTGTTCACCAACCCCATTAGATGCGCTTGCCTAAATTTCCAGCTAAATTATTCCCAATGTTTACATGAAAACATAATGTAATGATAATATAATTCATGCAGTATCTTGATGACTGAATAATTTTGCATAAAAAGTTTCTTTTGTACGAGATACATTATGAGAGATGTTAACAGAGCAAGAGCAGCAGTATTTGAATTCAAATGAGCTGCTAATGTTGTATTCCTTGATGAAAATCTATGAAACTACCCAAACTTTTCGTGTACAGGGTTTACCGTATATGCACCTCATCTACATCTATTTGGGTATCAAGTATAGAAAAATAATAAATAAACAAGTTTTAAATTTCTTTCTGAATCATACGAGTTTCTTTCAATCCCAAAAATATACTCATATAGATATTCTATATTTGGATATTTCAAGAAATGTTTATAGCATACTGTAAATAGTTAGCCCCGCACAAAAGACAATCTGAAGTGAAAAAACCGGATGCAATTTTAGTTTTCGCCTACTAAGTGTAAATTTTAGAAAAAACTTTCCAATAAATCGTTAATGAATGGGATATTCTGAATAAGACAAACTCCGATAACATAAAGTTATTTCATTAAAATAGAGAAAACGCCTGAATAGCACAGGAAGGATATCGAAGAAAAAATTGTCGTGTCACTTCTTATTTTCATATTTAAGCATGGTTTGGAATCTTTGGAATATCTCAACGCTTATAATGTCAAAACGATTGGAAGGAATATATATTTGTATTTTTGAGGTTGAAAATAGAATCCTTTTTCAGGAATAAAATAATGTGTAGGGTGTTCCATTTGTAATAACTGTGAGAGTATGAGATTTGCTATGAAAATTTGGCATTATTGTAGGATTGGATTAGTGAATAATGTCATTAAAACATGTCTTATAACGTCCAAAGTCCTAAAGAGTGTGTTTATTTAGTAACCTCATGCATTAAATAGAAAACTTTTGATATCTTTTGAAACGAGCCTTGTAGGTACTGTGAAAAAATATGCGAGAAAACCCTGTAGAATATAATTAATCCCATTCACGTTGCAGTCACAGTTCTTGTTCTACATAACATAAATGTTCATTCAATTATTTCTATATCGCAAGAGGGGCTTTTGTTTTGAACTTGTTTTTCACTGTCCATTATCAAGGATGGAGTCCGCGTGGAGTCCAAAACCCATTGTTTTAATTTGTTTGATCAGTAACCATGCATGCGAAGTATTTGCATGAGCAACGTGAAATAATTGGGTGAATTCGACCAAACGCATAAAAAAGGGATTCTCTTTGTGATTTTGTTCAATTTGGTGTCGTGTCTACGTAACGTTTTTATGTTTGAAATGAAAGAGATTTTTATGGATCGAGAGTCACCTGTTACCAACGTGAAACAGTCTTCAAAATCCAGAACGCATTGAAAAAGAGGATTAAAAAAAAACGATTATACTTTTGCTGATCTCTATCTCCCCTTTCAGATTTCTGAACTATCTTTCGAACACCTTGTATAAAAAAAAACAACGAACAAGCTTTGTATAATTTTTCCAATCATGATTATTTATATGTACAAACATATACAATGACCGGTAGATTTCTGGCACTGAATGGGGAAAAAGTTCATTTCAGATTCCTCAGAAAATGGTCATAATAGTGCTGCATCTTTGCGAACTCGAACTGTTCCAAAAATCCCTCTTCTCTTTTCGTATTGGACTAACTTATTTTTTTGGGCCTTCATTGCAAGTGATGTGCTAATGCGGTGGTTGTCGAATTCCTCACCTCATTTCAAACAAGCCATCGAAACCGCCTCACTATGACGTCGGCTGTTAAACTCCTCCACTTACGCTTATTTCAGAGTATTGACAGGTTGACAGCTTCAATAATCACACTTCGTTATAGGCATGATGTCACATTGACCCACAATTCAGATAACTGGAATGGAAAGCACAACAAGTAGAGTGAATACACCACATCCATCATCATAAGATAATCATAGCCATACTCATGCAGGTATGGCCAACTTAGATATAAATATCTTAGATCGATATGATAGTCATAGCTATCCATCCGTTAAAATTAATGGAATATCTTCTGAGAGTATTCGCATAGAAAATGGAGTTCCTCAAGGACCAATTTTGGGTCCCATCCTATTTATACTCTATATATTCCAATTTCATAAGAATCTGTGAGATACAGTAACTCACTTTCACGCGGATGTTACTCAACTATACATAATATGAGAATATAAAGTATAATTTAGTAACGAATTTTGTCCTTCCCTCCAAATCGAAAATTTGTTGGGAAAGTAGCACGTTCATCATGTTTCAATAATATGCCATGTAAATACTTACAGACACAGTCAAAAACTTGGGAATCATAATGGATAATGCTCTAAGATACAATAAACATGTATCACTCATCATTATGAGATATAGAGAGATTTCGAATGTTCAATTGATAGATTATTTAGCGTAGTGAAATTATGAAAATGTGTGAATGTGTTCACTGAAGGGCATTTTAGTTGTGCGGGTAGAAAAAAACTTTCACCACCAGCCATCAATCAAGTCCGAGAACGAACCGAGGAGTAGGTCGTGAAACTGCCAGAATTTCATTGCCCATGATGGTCTTACAGTGTTCTAATAGGACAACATATTCAGTTAGTCATGATGGAAATATATTCCGTATTTGATATAAATAATATAAAGACCGTCAGTTATTGGATATCACAGAATATTGTATCAGAACTAAATCTGAACAACGTGATGTGAAAATGAAAACTCATTTCATTTCTCGCCATTCTTCGACTTCTCCCAACATTCCCGACATTCTCCCAATACTTGGAGTCTACAGTAGCCAATCGATTTGTTTCTGCAAAAAATATGGATCTCGACTTGTTAATGAGAAACGACATGACTGACTGCACCTCCATCATCTAGATAGCGCTTGAAATTCCGAAGTTTTTGACCGAGTAAGGGAACGCAACTTGCATATGGTGTTCTGGACTAACATTTAAACTAACAGTCAAACTATTCCGTGAACGAATTCTGGCTTCTGTTTCAGAAATTGCAATATAACGTGGAATGCTGAATATAAAATACATCCTCACCATACGCATTTCGTTTCATTTCAAACTTTCGCTGCGGAAACTATCAACGGAAAATTTGAGTGAGACGGAACCGGCAAACGGAAACGAACCGAGTTTTCCTCCTTCCATTTTCCCAATCGAGGAAATTGTATCAGAAGCAATGAAGTGAAACTATGGAGAGAAGGGTGAAGTTCGACCGACCGTGAAAAGTTATCGTTGAAAGATGGTTGAGAGAATAATTCTTCCAATTTGAAGAGAAGTTACTTCGTGTGTTTTTTTTTATAATAACTTCGGATTGGATTCTCATACGACCAATCTACGAAAAAGAAGAGTTGATATTCAGACATTTATGAGAATTGTTCCATCTTCTTGTCACAAACGGGGTTTGAATATACAGGGGGTTAAACACATTTCAGCTCGATATCCTCGAGATAATGAACGAATATTGATAATGAAAGAATAAATAACATAAATAACAACAATAATATAAATAACATAAATAATCGAAACGAATGCTTACTAACTGAAACCATGTACGAAACAATTATCTCCGGGGGCTTGCAATAAGGGCATTTTCCAAGCTGCCTCAAACCCCGAGAATTCGGGCACAGAAGTCACTTGTTCTCATGATTACCATTTTGAACGCAAGAACACAAGTTCGGTCATCGTTGTGTACAGGCTCCGCGATATTTACATTCATCGCATCATATTCATTGTCATATTGATATTCGATGATCTCATGATGTTTTTTCGAAATATACAGGGTGGCCCAATGAGAACGAAACATTTAACGAATGCATTTAACTGAGAGATCAAGGAACTGACATTAAAATGAATGATTCTTCATGTAATGTTGTGAAAAAGTTAAAAACATGCGCAGACTAATTCCCTCTCGGAAAGAAAATCGACCGGTTCGAGCGTTTTTTTTTTCTGAAAACGATAACTATGTCAAATCGGTCTTGTTTCGTTTTCATTGGACTCAGTATATTTCATGATTCATAACTGTGTCTGTTTATTTTCTTCTAGTCAATTTTTGTTCTTCGCTCCTAGCGCTCTGTGCAAATATTCAATTACCAGAAAGTTGACAGGAATATCAAGTTCCTCGATTATTCATCCGGTTGAATTATCCGGACGAATTGGAAGGCGGCATGCCCGGAATTATAAGAGAACAAATTCGCAACAAGTCGAACCTTGCGTTCCCTCACTTTTTTTTTAATTACAAGCTTCCCTTGTTTCCACGTGATGTGTCTTGTGCCAAAAACAATTAGGCAGACATCAGCCGACTACGAAATTTGCACTGCGTTGTGAAATATTGCGTTTCAGAGCAGGCATGATTCCAACACATCGGTGGAGCGGCTTGAGCAGTAATTGAGTAATCGTTATAGGATACGGCTACCCTACTGATGAGAAGACTGTTTAATATGTCATGAGGGTGCTTTTATACTGACGATTCGACAGCAGCTCGTGAAAAGTAGTTACCTACATAACTCTTCGAAATGTGAAATTCAATTTTTTTTTTGTTTTAATATGAAACTATGCAGAATCGTTCATTATCAGCCACTTGTGTGGTGATATGTTATCAAAACTTGATGATTGAACTTCAATAAACCAATACCAAACATTCAACAGGAAATCATTTGGTTTTATAGTGATAAAACAAACGTTGTCTTTGTTTACCTTTCGAACTATCAAAACTAAGCTCGATACCTGCATTAATTCTTGAACTATATCATGTGTGATGATTGATTCAATTATAATTAACAGAAATGAACGGAAACTAACATTTTCAATCGTCACTCAGTATCATAACCTCGATAATAACACAAACGTTGTACGCAGAGTGATGTGTGTTGCCTACATTTTGTGTGCATTACATTACTTTGATCATAATCGTACAATCCCCATCATATGGTTTGTTCCTTGAGTTCAATAAAATAGATACTGATGAAGTGAAGTATTTTTATACAAATCTGGTGAGAAGCAATTTTTACAAATGCAACTCATTCGTCCGATATCTTTTTCCTATTCCTTCAATGAAAGAATTGAGTTTTACTGCTGGAAAATAGTTAAAAAGAGTTGAAAACTACTTTTTTCATCAAACTCTCGTGTGGTATTTGATGAATTATTTCCTGATGTAACAATAATCAGAAACAGTTTTCAAGTTTTATATTTCAGTTCCAATAAATTGATGACAAACCTCAAGTCAAGAAAATCAGTTCCTGCTGGAATATGGTAAGGAGATTATCCTCGCTGTGATACCTCATTAGATGAGAGCTCATCAGGTTGGCAGATAAATGGAGTGAATTATCAAAAAAAAAACAAGGATTCGTGGTATTACCTTTGATAATTCCACTCGCTATATGAAACTGTCATCTCCTGGAATCAGAATAGTGTAGCTTCAATAGTACACGACTCTCCGTGTTTTCGAATCTTTAGACCACGTCTTCATGGTGATATCAACAATCCCCATGGCTGTATCTCCAAAACAAATGACCGAGTTTGGCACCAAGGTCTCCCAGCGAAACTTTCGTTATATGGTTAGAGCTTCCTTGCACATAGATCACTCTTCGTGGTGGTAAATGTGGTTGAATCTGATATACAATGACTTTCAATGTTGTTGTACCATGAGGCTCTGTCTTAGAGACCTGTCCAATAAAGTTAGTTCAATGCAACAAAAACTCGAGGTATTATCTTCAGATCACACAATGCCAATATGATGTTGTCAGGTACCACTGTGTCTATAAGTCGTCAGAATTCATGATTGGTATCACCACCAACAGCGCTCCCATGGGACGATAATGAGAGGTCCATTGCGTGAACTTCTTTATGTTGGAGGTCAGCCCCCAAACATACCCTGCTGGAGCTTTAAGATTCTATTCGGAAGGGGATTCATTGACTTATCTAGAACATCGTTGAAAGGTGGGCGATATCTCCCTCTTTCATAGATATTTCAATGGTCGGTGCTCTACTGAAAACTGATCTATCATGCCAACACGAGCGATTCCGAGTAGACAAACTGAATCAGTTTCCCTATATTGTCAGGCTCGAGGAGACATGCCGAATGCTTCTTCTACAAGTATCATTCATGAGTAGTACGGCAAAATTATGGATTTCTTTCAACTCCAATACCTCGATTTTCTCCAAACATTCCACCGCTGACGATGTAGACGATGTAGCTCAAACATAATAGGACATCATTTCGTGTCAGTCTCTGCCATCATGGTCGTACATTCACTTAAAATCATGGGGTATTTTTTTATTTCACTCTGTTTACACTCCATTTGGTGGGAACAACTCACAGAATGGATATTTCGTTTCTTAGGTTAATCACCTTGAGTATGGACTTATCATATTATTGGAAAACAAAAATTTATTGTCGAAAGGGTACTCGTATTGTATTGCCTTTGATAATAATAATAATAATAATAATAATAATAATAATATTTATTTACCATTCAACTTACACTGTTTATAATTATATAAGGAGTATTTTTATAATAGATTTATCAGTTGGGCAAATAAATAAAGAAGACCCACAAAGGCTCAGCCTGTGCGTGGGTATCAAAATTATTGGTAACATTAACGCCTATAGAAATATAGAAAACATTTGAATACATATAGCTAGTTACACTCTTGAAAATCAACATAGATACACATATACATCCATACACATTCTTAAGTATACATTGAATTCATACAAAAATACAATTTAATGATTAAAATCAATTATTTTTCATATCGATCCAGTGATGAATATTTGCTCTAGGAGTATGTGTTAACCATTTTTTAATTCTAGATTTGAAGAGAGTAAGGGAGTTGATATTTTTGAAATGGGCGGGTATAGCATTATATAACTTAGGAGCAAGATAGGTACAGCTGCGTTGTCCAATAGTTTTTGACATTTTTGGTACATCAATCGAATGTATTCTGTATCGTGTGTGATATGAGTGATCAACAGTTTTAGCCTCCTTGAAATTTTTTCGTTGGTGTATTAGTAACGTTAATAATCCACTTCTGAAGTGTCTCTAAGTTCTTAAGGTGATTATTAGTGACCCCACCCCATGCAATAATACCATACAGCAGATGTGTTTGAACTAAAGCATGGTTTAAGATGTTTCGGGCCAAGGATTTTTTTTAAGTATTTGAATTTGTATACCAAATATCTCAGTTTTTTGTCAGATTATTTATATGCGTGTTCCACTTCAAGTTGCTGTCAAGCGTAATACCTAAATATTTAACTATGTTGGATGATTTGAGCTGTACTATATCATCTGATACCCGAACATCTATAAATGAATAGTTGGGTAGATTTGATTCGTAGCTTGTGAAAGGTGTATACATGGTTTTCTTTAGATTCACCGTGAGTAGTTTACTATTGAAATATTCCATAATTACAGGGAATGAAGATGTTACTTGTTCTTAGGACCTCCCAATTCCTTTCTTTGAAGAAGAACACGGTATCATCAGCAAAGCAAGTTATCTGAGCAGGAATAGGTAGATCGAATATTGAATTTATATAGAGAATGAACAAAATGAACAAAATTGGACCGAGCACTGTTCCCTGGGGGACCCCATATCTTACAGTTCTGTTTGTACTCGTTTCATCATTGATTATAACGCACTGTTTTCGGTCGTTAAGATAGCTTTCTATCAATCGAAGTGTAATCCCCCTGAATTTTCGTTGTTTTCGTTTTTGTTTTTTAATACTAATTTCCTGTATATATCACCATGTTTTCAATTGAAATTGGGCACAGTAAATCATTCATTACTTTTCGAATACGTTTGGACGAAAAATGAATGAATCTCGGTCTTGACAAGAAATCCACGAATTTTTGCATCCTCAAATTATCTCTCATACCTCAATTTCCGGAATCATTTTTTTTTCATTTGCCCGCAGACATTTCTCCCAGTGGAAATTCTATGTTCTATGCCCAAAATACAGAGATTTGAGAATATGTTCTCGATATCTTCTTTCTTCTATGATGGAATCCAGTTTTGAAACATCTTGTTTCATCGAATTGGGATTTTGTCTGGGGAGGAGTTCGGGTGATGTATTATTTATTACATTATATTATGCATTTCGAGATTCCAGACAGAGTTCGATATCGAGTGTGACACAAATATCAAAATGTCATGTTGAGACGTGTGTATTGATCTGCTGGTTTCCGAATACCGAATTGTATAGCATCAATTCTATGTCGTCCTACGCTATGCATTGTCTCGAACCTATAACGTCAATCACATTGCTGTTGTACGTGGAAATGTGAGTCAGGATATGTCTGTGAAAATCATTCATAGTCCGCTGTTTTCTTATAGAGAATAGCATATTATTCAGTTTTCATGAGAGGCTCTTTCAAAAGAGGAGTTTGTTTCTTGGAGTTCGACGAGTGCTAGAGAATCGGAGAAGCAAAAATTTCAAAATTTGTCATCAAATAACGAACACTACATCATTCTTCAATAGCACAGCCAAGTTATAGAATACCACCACTGACTGAAATGATGTTCCTCGAAAATTCAAGGATTTACTTTCGTGTTGTCAAGAGATGTAAAATACTGTATATCATCATTCATGGAGGTGTTTTTCAGCTATGCCTCAATCGAATAGACTAGTTATTACCTGATTACCTGATTCAGCAAGCAATAGCGAGCGGTCTTCAAAATATAAATACTTCGATCTGTCAATATTATCGAAGAAATCTCGTTGAGTACTATTATTAAAGAATTTTTGTTTCTGATAATCGGTTTCAAATCAAGAGGATGATGCATAATCAAAATATCGTCAATTTTTTGATAAAAAGTCATCTGTAATTGAGTGTTTCAGACAAAAATGCCTAACAGTCTTGGTCCATGACCGACAAGACAAAAACGGTTTGGAACTTGACGATGAAACTGTATTTTCTGGATCTGAAACTTCTGGAATCTGAAATCAGTGGAAGAAATAAATGAAACAACTGTAGGTATAGGCCAATTTATATAATTGATATTCATTAGGTTGTTTTGACAGAATAGTTAATGTTGTACCCTTTTAAAACATTTACATTCCATGAACATTATTTATACTAGAGACTTATAAAGGATATAGTATCACATCTATACATAAATACATAATTACAATATATTTAATATGTCCTAAATATATATATAGGAATGCGTAAGATACTAGACAGTCATGCCAACCCACTAAGGATGTGGCTGGATAAAACCCTTAGTGACTGAGCAGCTGACTTCGGCCATCCATAAAACGTGTTTCTGGCACTCTCTATAGATGCTCTTTTTTATTGAGATTCAATACTTCTCTATTTCATATTATCGATGTCCAGTTTTCAAAAGAAAAGTAAACAATTAGTGCTTCGCCCACGAATATTGGTAAACCGATTGAGACAAAGTGTAGTTAACAAGTGTTTTCGAAAGTTGTAACAAAAATTCGTGAACCATGAGACTCGCAATGGTCGGAGCTGAGGATGAGAACAACCTCCCTGGGATGAGGGATGTTGATCTGACCTACAACAGACGAGAAAGAGATCGAACAGGGAGCTTAGTAGTACAACCGAGCTGGTGAGGAGCCAAGATGGCCGCGATATCTAGGGTCATTTTAGGCCTTCATGTCGGAGAAATCAGAGCTTCGATTTATCTCTTGAAACCTACATTTTATTGTTTTGAATATCATAGTTTGAGTAGAGCACGTAAGTGCTTCCGGTGTTGGAAGATATTTACGGAAAAATCAGCATATCGGATTCCTTTGCAAATATCTCGCTTCTTATAACTCAGAGACCACTTAGGTTCATCGAAATATCAACATAGGGGAATGACGCTCGAAGAAAATCAAGCTATTTTGAGAATAAAAAATGAATTGAACTTCCGATTCTTCCGCAGTGGACTGCGAACCCGCCTAAGTATACTACTAAGCCACTCGTTGATCCCCATTTCCCCGTCGGATTTGGCGTGCTAGATGGAAAACAGTCGACCCTGGTAGAGGTTCAGGATCGACACTTTCCAAGTGTCACCCCATCGATCTCGATACGGCCTAACCCCACTTTTGGAAGAGTCCCATTCGCTGGCATCGGCAGTTCGAGCCCCAGAGGTTGCATCTGCAGGAACTGTTGTAGCAGCAGTCGTTCGGTCTGTGGTCGCAATTGCCTCCTCTTCTGACGCACGCTCGTCTGAAAAGGTAAATTAAGGAGGAACGTCTGGAATGAAAATTAGAAATCACTGTAAACAACCACGTCGAGGAGATTTGGCAACGACGCTTTTCTACGAGTCCGAGCATTTCCAGGCTTTTGGGATTTGAATGATTCATTGATATTGAAATTCTGACATAATCTGACCATGGAAAACCAAAAACAACTTGCATTTTCATCGCGTCAACACCTGATGCTGTTTTTCAATTTCCACTCAGTGACAGAATTGGAGTAGGTAACATCGCAAAGTTCAGCATTTTCATGAAATGATAGTAATAATAGTTATAGACATCCACGCTTCTTCAATGCACTGTCCTAAACTTACCACAAATATCAGTGTGTATTTTCTTAACGTTTTTTTTTTCTCAACGTTGCCTCTCATTTTATGAATTGACCACTGGGCTGAAATGATACATAGGTTCGTCATAGATAATGGAGAAATTTGGCACTGAAATTTCATCTGCGAAGAAATATACATGGTATTGAATCATATTAATATTGCATCGGAATTAGGATTTAATATCATGTAGTTTTTCACACAGACCGAATTTTACCGTCTAATTTCTTCGTCAACTATTCTAAAATGATGTTGTTTATTGATGGTGTGTTTTCGAATGCGTCCTCCAAATTAATTCAGTCAATAGTTTGGTTTATTCCTATGAAATGCTCGGGTCATCCACAAGAAACATCGAAATCTACATTGTGCAAGTACTCAACGAGAAACAACGGAAATCTGGAAAACTTCTCTCGTCATTTGCTCATACCACAGTTTGAGCATTAGTATTCTGTATAAGTACTTTGTTTATCCTTCCGACATTGTCACCCTTTGTGAATTAGTTGAACGTGGTATTCCTGGTATGCGGTTCAAATTAGCCATTAGCAACTAATCCTAATCTGTGAAAATCTAAATAGCTAACGAGAGAATTCCATTATCTACAAACAGGATTATCATACGCGTAGAAATGTTCGGGCTGAGAGTGAATTAACATCGATCTCGAATTTACTTTCAGATTAGACGAAGCGTGGTGAAATTCAACAGGGGATCTCAAACTTACTCTCAAACCTACCATACGAGTTGGAAAATTTTGTTTTCTTTCACCTCCAAAATTTTGGCCTCGTATACAACGAACGAGAACGGGGTATTTTTTATTTTAAAGAAATAATTGGAATGAAAATGGTGTTTGGAAAGAGTCAATTGAAAAGACAAGTTATATTAGATAGATAGATATATCATTAGATAGGAGATGGACTATTTCACGTTGAAATCGAGAGCAAATTCGTTCTCAAAACGTCCAAAGATGCGTGAGAAATCTAAATGCATGTATTCGAATATTTGTTTCACCAAAATTTAGAAAAACAATAAGCTTTCAGAAAAGACTTCTAGAAAAGGTATGATGTTATTTTGGAGCATATCATTGATTCATCATGAACTACGTACATCACATTTTTCAAATTCCAAAGAGAGAAAATTACGAAAAATTTAGAGAAATGATCGATTTCCTTTCTCTGGCATCAAATCGTAGTTTATTCTACCACAGACTCTCACATAAGTATAATTATGTTAACCTTTGTGTTCTTTTCGCTCAGTTAGTATTCATTTTGATATATTAGATTTGATAATATACGTAATTATCAACTTGATATGTTGATATTGGTTGGAAATAGTGAGTTCAGTGTGGTTAAACTATTGAGGAAATAAGAACGATGTTGTGTATGGTTTGCAGTGTTATTATTATATATATAGGAATTTGACGATACCACAGACCTGTGACCTTAGAGGTGCCATAAAAAATCCTCATAATTCCTAATCATACCGACTCTCTGATAAAATCCAGAGTGTTCCATTTAAAAAGATGAACTACTACTGCATAGTTCGTTCATTCCTGATACGCTGTATTATCTCTTGAAATTCAGAAACTCTCGCTGCGAGATGATTCAAACAGATTTTTCAGGGTGGTGAATGGTAAATCACCTTTCACTTGATAGTTTCCAAGCGATCGCTGATAACTATCGTTCCAGCCCCCTCAATTGTATGAGACAATTTGAGACATCCCATGGAAACTTCAGACCCGAGAATTCTCAAGAGATACATTAGGCTCAGCCAGAATACCGAAGTGAGTTGAATTCTGTTAACCAACATCATTGTCAAATGTCGTTCCAGGCGATAAACCTAATAAAGAGATTTCAACTAAGAACAGTGTCGTCTGCATAACAGAGGAAAGCACTGTTTAGTATCATATTTCAAAATAATGATATGATCGAAGTGGAAAAACGTTGAACGATTTGAAATCGCAAATATTCTACTTTATGATCTCATAAAAACTGAGTAAATTGTAAACGTGATTTTTCATGCAGTACTGCAAAAAGTAACTTGCTTTCACACTGTTGAGCACGAAGTAAATCTGTGATAAATAAATATAGTGTTTGATAGTCACGAATTATACTTGATCAGTTCGAAATTTAACTTATCTAAAGAAACACATCAAGAATCAATTCGATTTCGATTGCAGCACTATTCGGAGCAGTAAATTGTCACGAAAGGGTATTTTTAAATTGAATTCTGAACTCATCATTACTATCATCTTCATTCATTTCGTAATTACAATCATTTTTATCAAATGAACATCATGAATTACGAAACCCAATCCACGAACACGGAGACTCACTGGAGTTTTAGTCCCATAAGTTGACGGTTGCTAATAGCAACAGGGATGTCCTATTCGAGACATTCCCAATTATGTATTCTTTAATGTTATTACTTTTATTTTATTCGAGATTCATCGACCCAATGCCTCTCCAAGGGTTCCTGAATTTGTATCTTCAATATTCAATAAATTTATATTCACTTCGTTTGTTTTCAATGAGTCTTCAAATTCCAAATTCAAATCAATTTCAGGATTCAGATTTTGTTTGAATCCTCAGAAATCCCAACTATCAATAATGCACACATTTGTAACAATATAGTGACAAGCCTGATCTTATAACTGACCTATCTCGGAAAGATCCTGATTTTTTAAAAACAGTATCATCTATTTATTTCTTGAAATCAATATAGAAAATAATGATTCATCTGTACCTTCAAATGAAAGATAAATGTGACGGATTTTCGAATCATTTGGAATTGATCTTGAATAGTTACATCGGAAATTGAGTGGCATCCAGGTGGTTGATTTTGCCAATGATCACAAAGACAAATCCGAACTACCTACAGCTTCGGGGATATAGTATTCGACAACAAACTAGGGACCCATGAACTTATTTGCACCAGGGCCCTTTTTCTCTCGTTACGCCACTGTGTCCGACCAGAACACTTCTCCAGATTCAGAACTTTCGCTAGTCAAATCAATGCGATGGTGAGAGAGTTGAGGTTCTGCTGAAACTTATTCTGATATCAACGAGAATGAAAAAGAATGTGGAATTTGATTTGTCCAAACTTTTTCTTCCTTGATATCTTGGAGTCGAGAAGTTTATTTTCATCATTATTTCTGTGGGATCACAATAGGCTCTTCGCACTCAGTAATGGTAGTTGATTCTCGAGAAGTTTGTCACTTCCAACGAAATATGTGCAGGGTTTTCCCGTATATCTTTGCACCCCACCTACAGGGTTCATTTCGGAAGTCATTCAGTTATTTCGGATGGTCATTTTGTTTCTTTTTAGGGCTGTCAGATTTCCGTTTCTCTCGCATGATTTCAATCTATAAATATCGTGGTTATGAAGCAATTTCTAACGTGTCTATGTTTGAGTTCTGTATATTTCCATGATGAGACTCACTTTTGGGCAGATTGGAGTAAACGGTCCACCCCATTCTCTGAATAGTCGTCTTCTCCAGGAGGATAGTTTTCATCTAGAACAGAAACAAAAATGAATAGCGTGTTTTGAAAATCCTTCTGAAGTTAACAACGAGCAGGTTCTGATTCTGAAATCGGAAACATTTTGATTTTCCAACATTACTATTGAGCTTCACAAGGGTGTATGTTGGAACGAATGTAGAATGACTTAATATTATCTTCTCGAATTATTTCTCCTCATCCTACTTGACTCTTGAAATCTTGAGTCTCTAATCTATAAATACATTGAATATCTGGGATCTGAGTGTTCGCGAAAAAAAAACACTTTTGAGATCACGCATGTACTTGTATATCACTTTCCAACTCCTTTGCTCCTTCCAAACTGGAGTATAGATGTGTTATTTGGAATCTGAAGTCATTTTTATATTCTGCTATGGTTAAAAAATTACCCTTTTTCTCAGAAAATCGAGCCCTCATTCATCTCTCACGTGAGCCGGTGACAAGAATCCATCGTACAATCAGAACTTCGGAAATCATTGTGTTCAACGTTCATAAAATTACCTGGGATTCTTCCGGTCATTGATTTCTTATACCTAACATTAGACTGAGGACAAGATATCGTATCTTTTCTGTATAGAACACCTTATCTCATCTTCAATGTGTCTTCATACTGTGGAGAAAGCGATGAAGACTGTAATTTATTCAAAATAACAGAGAAGCAACTGTTTCGATTGTCATAGTAAATTATTTTTTGTTTCATATTCTCTTTTATATATAATTGACAACCATGTCTGTGTGTTGGTCTATTATTTCTAGACGCGAGACATATATGTATGTTTCTTCCCAACTAAAGGCTTCATCAATCGCTTTTGGTTTGCTGACAAATTGTAAACTCCAAATCGCTACGCAACTTTGGCACCATCTACCGCCATATCCAGTATGTCTCCTGTCACCTGAATAACTCAAGGACTAAATGGTCTGGATCAAATTTTTTGGCTCATATAATTGCTCATTCATTCCCATTTGCTGATTCCTCTATCTGTCACGATAATCCGATACTCTAATGCATAAACTCGAATTTGAATAGCCTCGTAGAGTGTTAGCGCAGAGGTTTTTGTTATGTAAAAATATAGCTCCTACTGTTATCGGAACGTTCCGCTACAAATGTAACGTATACATATGAGTATGCTCTGGTTGTAGACGACATATATATTTCACAGCGAATTACCCCAATTTCATTCCCAGACCTAGTGGTTGTGGAGTTTCTCGCAAACAATACAGACTTTCTTGTTCGTAGCTCGGGCGAAATGGAAGCTATCTATATGAAGATAGCTCTGAAATATGTTTTTCTTCCGACCATCTATGGAAACCACACACTGTTTTGTTATTTAGAAAATATCTTCATAGCATTGACATTTGAAAAATGTCACACGTATTGACATTTGTAATAAGAGCGAGGTGGTTCTGCATTTCCAGAAAATAGAATGGAAGAAAAAATAAATAGAGCGAAAGAAGAGAGTATGATGTATTTTACGACACCTCTAAACTGCTATCCTGAAAACACTTTTTTGTGGTCAGTAGTATCTCTTCACTATGCCTACTTTGCAGTTGCAAATGGGAATTAGGAGATAACCATGCAGAAAAAAAAACGTTTTCAGGATCTTTCAATTTGGGAAGCCCTTTTGGTCATCAGCGCACAGATGCTGCAAGTAAATAGTCAGTTTGGATAATTGGGAGATTCAGAGATTGCTTGAGATTATAGGAGAACACAAAATAAGAAGAGGTCAATTCTAGCATCGTTTCGAAAAAATGAACTAGCTGATATCGTATTGAATTCAAGTTATTAGTCAACACCCTCGCAACAAACTTCAATTTGATGCTATTTTGTACTAACTTTAAGACCCTTTTGTATTGCGAATTATTTTGTGAATCGATTTTCATTCATCGATTCACAATTGATCATTCATTCAGGAGCTGAAAATGAAATTGAAATAGGTTTTCATTGCAATTATATATTTATTTCAAGACCACAGGCAGTTATTACGATAACACAATGAAATCATTGTTTCATCACGTAAAAGCATGTGTACCTCAGTATTTCATCAAAAACAGTTGGGAAAGAGCAGTTTCATATTATAGCCGTAGAAAAAAGTAATTTCAGATTGTTAAAGTCGCTTCAAACACATTTTCACCTCCTGTATTCCGAAGGGAACAGTCTTGAAAAATATCTCCCCGTAAGCTCCCAGGAGCTCATTGAAGAAAGAACAAAGCCTCTTCGTTCCTGAGAGATTGGCAATCGAGAACACAATTGCCCTAATCACCCTTTGATATTATGAAATCCAAACAGTGTTTGCAGCAACTTATACTTCTCAGGTCAATAGGAGGAGCTTTGAAGGTCGCTTCGAGGGAGAAAACTGAATATAAGAAATCTCACAATGATAAGCTCTTTATGGTCTGTTTCATACACTCTTCCAATTAGCTTCAATGGAATCAATTGGGAATCAAAAAATAATATTCACTGATGAACCAAATACAAAAGCCTCACATTTTCGAGAAAATTCCACACATGTGATTTTTAACCAATCAGAACGTGTATTTCTGTCAGATCACAATAGCAACGGATGAATTTTATCGGAAATATTTTCCTGGTGGGTACCCAACAGCGAATTATACTGGAAATTTTTTTGACGTTTATAATGACAGGTTTTGTCAACTTGATGAAGACGAAAATTGATGTTGTTGGAAACACATTTTGAAATTTTCTTACCGAATACCACAAGAGTTCAAATTAAATCCGGAATTTTTTTCTCGCTCATGAATATTTTTAGAAAATTATTTTCAAAATATTCATGAGCTCGAGAAAATTTCCGGAAATAATTTGACCTCTAGTGGTACTACTAATGAAAATTGAGTTTCGAAGTTATAATTATGACTTACACTTCTTTTCTCAAACTGTAATTGTCATTTCATAGTATTTCATATCGGCATCAAGAGTGAAATTTGCTTTTGAATATTAGTTTTGGGTTGGTTCTGGGACAAAATATACATATATTCGGAAGATGTCTCGGTTTCTGCTTCTGCTGCTAACTATTGAAATATCCATTTTCCTTTCAATATATAAGTTATACCCACTTGAACATATCCTTGTATCGTTGTATATTTCGTTGAGCATTAACATACACTTGAAGTCTCTTCTCTGTACCGGAAATAACCTTCTATTGCACCGATTGTTGATAAAAATTCTATAATTCCATATTTCCATATTTCATTCCATTCTCATATTTCCAAGAATACCACAAATTTTGAGTTAAATTCCATTGAAAATTGAAATAAATTTCTTTCAAAACGAGTATCACAATGAGATGTTCGTTGGCTGTATGCACATTCTGAGCACCTTGTATATCCACTCATCGTGTTCACAAAATTCTATTACAAATTCTAACTTTCACTCGGTCCAATTAGAAGACAAATTCAAAATGTTTGCACATGTTTCGAAGAATAACGTGACACAATCAAAGTCAATGCAAAACTGAAATATATTATTTGACGAAGCAATAGGACAACTTGAAAATAAAAACAACTATTGAAAATGTCCTTGCACCTGAGGAAACTCAAAATGTAGGTGAAAATATGAGTCACATATCAAACGAAATAAAAAAAAAACCTCCTCAACACCTCAATATCTTACTATCAAACCAAGAAACACATGGAAAGTACATACTCTAATAGTGAGATATCGGTTGTACTTTGCTCAAATTATTGAATGTAATATAGTGTACTATGGCACCAGGAAGTGCATTTGTTTATACCTACTTATTTTGAGACAGATATCTCAAATCGATATTTCTTAGGATCCTACTAGTGTACAAAATATGTTCAAAATGTCACGATGCTCTAGATATTCCATGCAGTCATTTCAAAGTTTTATCTCGCTGATCCTAACAGAATTGTTCGATGATAGTATTAGCGAAAATTGGTCTCAGAAACTTATGACAGGCTTTATTCTCTTGAGGTTCTGCATGTCAACAAAGTGTCTAACAGAAGGAAAACCACTTTATATTCGCTCGGAAGATGACTCTAAAAAAGTAAAAATAATTCATCACTGTCATCAGCTGAGAACGTGTCCTTTATAAATACAGAGCGCCAATCAGGCTATAGCTATATATAGAGCTAATTCGAGAAGAGCATTGTGAGCACAGATTTTCGCTTGCATTGATCATAGGCACTGGATTGCAGTTTTATGTCCAAGTATTTCATAGCCAAGGCTGCTTCTACCAAATCCGACCAGAGATTTATGATATATCATTTTATGAGCACTATCCTTCATCCATAGGCATTCGAATGTAATTTGGTATGCGTTAACATGAACAAATATAAACTCCTTTCGTATTAGTTACCGGTGGCTTAAATTGTGGGTTAAATGGTGGGTTAAATTGAAAAGATTCTTCAAATACTTATTCAACCATATTCAAATATCCTTCAAACGAGATATTACTTCCATTTAAGAAGAGAAGTTTACATTCGTTCGAGTACAATCATCGGTGAATGTTGTATTTGGAAAATTTCGTATTTTGTAAAGAATTTTGTTTGTGGAAAATACTATTCAGTTGAAACAAGCAAACCTCTGTGCGTGGAGACGAACAAAATAAGAGCAATATTAACATCTCCTTACTGAAGACGGATAAAATTTGCCTGAATGGAATAACATTCAAATCATAGGAAAAGAACATATTCACCAAAAAATAAAAATTAAAGATTCTGCTCGCATTGCTTCCTATTCACTTGATATAGACAAAACTTTTGGTAGACGAAGCACCACGTATACAAGATCATTGAAAAGCTCACTGTAAGTACCCGAAAGTGGCTAATGCTAGTGGAGATTCAGTGATATCGTCTGCAGAGTTTCTCGATGATGAACATTCAATTTCAGAATTCACTCGGTCTCCACTCCTCAAATATTAGTATCAAAATTATGAATCCAATATCAAATAATAAAAAAATGCTTGGTAGTTCATATTCCTGTTTGTCCCGGAAAAGTGGTAACTGACTTGGAATGAATAAAATTGACGAGAAGAATATGTTGCAGAGGAAATATTTCTCATATCGAATACGGAAGCAAATTCATTCCCGAAACCAAAGATTAAAGTGAAAATTGATGAATATGGTTGCCTAATTCACAGTAGCGAAACTCTTACAACTGATAGAATACCTCATTATGAGAAGAATAGTTCGCATAAACATTGGTAGTAACCAGGGTCAATTATTTAAGGAAATGTTACGTATGTTCTGTGAATGTATGTGAAATCTGAGTTGCAATAATGCCAAAATTCAGTCTATCAGAGGATTCATATTGTGCTTGAATTCCGAAATTCATAGTACCTTCCATCGTTATCTATTGCATCCGCATGGACAAGCGACTGCCACCTGAAGATTTTTAGCCATTTTTTTTTTCGTTTGCATTCAAAAACTATGAATCTTACCTCGTTCGAACAAAAGACCTCCTTCCAGAAGAAATATATCCATATTCCATAAGTATATTCGTGTGAAATCTCGAATGTCGCTACTTATTTTTTTGCAAAAAAAATGAATCTGTTACGGTGCCAATGGAATTTAGATCAACGGAAAAATACCAAAAACCAATACGGTTCCATATACTGTGTATGTTTCTAGAATGTCTGAAGATTGTGGGTTGTGGTTCTCAAGGATATTAACAAAAAAATCCTTTTCCAAATTCAACGGCCTATTTGTCTTATAAAGTGAGACTTGGACTTCCTTCATTTTTCAGCTTTTGATGGGATTTTCTCTCCTCGTTTCTGAAAAATAGAGTAGAAGTTATTAAAAATTATTGCAATATATTTGTAGTAAGGACAGATTTAGGATCTGTCCCAAAATGTCACTGCGCTTGAAATTAAATCTGTCCTTACTACAAATATATTGCAATAATTTTTAATAACTTCTACTCTATTTTTCAGAAACGAGGAGAGAAAATCCCATCAAAAGCTGAAAAATGAATGTACCACCTCCTCGAAGAACTTACAGACAGTATTTGGACTTCCTTCTCTGAAGGATATATTCTATTCAGTAGAAATAGAACATGAGAGAGAGGATACTTTCGATCAACACTGTATAGCTTGATGTCATCAAGTTGGCAGATTATCGCATCAGAATGTCCAATATATTTCGAGCGAAATATGCCACCCTGCCTCGTAATCCGACAGCCGGTCCCAAAACGAATTTCACAGGCATAGTGTGCTGTGCTAGTTGGAATATATGTCCGGAATATAAAATATCCAGCGTGCAACAGGCTTTCGGAATCTGTACCGAATATTCAACACTCATTGTTTTTGGTATGGCGCTGGGCGATCCGAGATTACACCGGGTGTCAAGAAAAAATTGTTTCACGAGACGCCATTTGATTGTTTTTTGCGTTAGAGAATTAGGTGAAGGTCATCGTGGCTTATGATTGTCATGAAAAAAATTGAATATCTTCTACATTTTTTTCCGGAGGTACGCAAACTTGGCAAGTTTTCAATTGGACATTATGCACAGAATGAGTCGAAAATGTTTCCAGGCCGGGAAGTTGATTTGTTCGGAACCGACAAGGGCTTCGAGCACTGAGCAATTTCTTGCGTATATATATTTCTTGCGTATAAGGCATACAGTTTCCAGTGTGAATAAACAAAATAGAGCCAAAATTTGTAGATTAATGAATAGTTGTTTGCAGTGACCATAGAGAGGGGTTCCACAAAGGTGTCTACCTGCTTGTTTTAATATAAATAGTGGAGAAAATGATCACTCCATAATCCACTGATCGCATTGCTATACCTCAAGTGGGACTCAATTGAGCAGAAATATAACAACCTAGCTGAATCTGAATTCAGTTCCTATGGAACAACTTCAACTGCGAAGCAACTAGAGGATATCTTCTTCTCATTCAATCTAGTATTGATGAATTTCAGTTGGTTTTCCGTATGCATACCTATAAACTTAGTATTTGGTGTATTCGTAATTATATGGCTTTCCGATAGTGAATTATGGAAATTGAAGGAGATCTGATTCATTCTATTCAAGTTAAAGCATAGTGAATTGAAGTCACACCATCCCTTCATGTAGTTGGATCAAGAGCAATTACTTATCTTAATGATTTATAGCCTTTCCCTACCATGAAATAGTAATATCATCTGGTAAAAAAGGTGAACTTTTCCTAAATGCGAATAGTGGCTAGGTCGTTAACATACAAAAGAAATAGGATTGGACCCAAGACTGACCCCTGAGGTACGCTGATTGAGACT
Source organism: Gastrophysa polygoni (assembly GCA_963576655.1). Taxonomy (NCBI): domain Eukaryota; kingdom Metazoa; phylum Arthropoda; class Insecta; order Coleoptera; family Chrysomelidae; genus Gastrophysa; species Gastrophysa polygoni. Next base: position 10,482,236 of record OY755084.1, on the reverse strand, counting down.
TTGAGAGTGGTTCTCTTCGATCTCAACTTTCTGATAGGTATGTGCAGAATAAATTCAATGAGGAATGTCTACATGAAGCTATAACTTCTGCAGCAGTGATTGAAGGCTAACACAATCAATGTCGTCACTTATCATAGAAGAATATAACACCTTTTTTTAAAAAAATATGTAATATATTTCTCAATTAAGAAAATTAAAGGTTACTTTTCGAACTCACCGTCGTCTAATACGAAAAAATCAAGCTTTTGCAAATTCAACTCTTTCAAGATTTCGTCAGGAAATGCATTTTTTTATCAGTTTTGGATAACAAAAATTTTTGTCAATGAGAAGATTGAGAAAAAATCGAATATTTTCCCAAAGTCATTTCGTTTTCTCAGTACAAAAAAAATCAACTTTGATAGAATTTCCGAAAAATAGCAGCCATCATTCTCACACACTCGGTATTGACCAAAGTTTTCGAAAAATTCAACTTATAGTAGAATATGGATGAATTTGGTCATGAAATCGGGTAGTTGTGTGAGAGTAAAATTGCATTAAGAATAAACAAATTTTTCTTATGGAGTTTTCCAAAATGTTATGAGAAAGTACAATGCTTGGATGAATCAGTTTTAACGGATTACAAAAAGATGCGAACTTCTTTTCAAAATCACATTTTTCTCTTATAACAAAGTCATCGAAAATGTTACTTTCTGAACTAACCGTCGTACGAGGATTTGAATACTGAAATTTTCATAAATTCTGTGGAAAAAACAATTTTTAGAATGAATAAAAGAACTGAAAAAAATCGGATTCAAAGAATAAAAAAAACAGAATAATTCTTTCTGTCACTGATGAAAAAAATGTAATTTTCCCGAACTCACCGTCGTCCAAATACGGCCCTGCGTCGGCCTGTTGCGGCATCAAAACCAGCAGCACCAAACCGGAAGCTGCGATCAGCATCAACCAAGCGAACTTCATCTCTCGAGAACTCGGAGCGCGCCACACCAAAATGCGAAAGTAGAAACTCTGTCGCTGCTGGCGTCCGCCGGTCGAATGGGCGTTCGAAAGCGTCGGGACGTTGATATAAGGCGACGCGCAGCCCGAGGCATGCGTCTGCTGTAGGCGCCCACGCCGCGACACCTACGGTCGGTCTCGCTTTCCTACTCCCCTCGGCCGGCGTCGAAAGTGCGTTCGAGGATGTTTCTCTCGGTACGTTTCGATCACGTACTTTTTTTAACGTTTTCACAACGTTCATTTGTGTACCTCTGAATCACTTCGATTTTTGCGTTTTGATACGCTTTGGCAATGTTCCTCTTGATACGTACCATTTTATACGTTTTCAAAACGTTTATTTCTGAACATCAGTGCTGAATATTGAACCTTTTCATACATTCACATAACGTACCTTTTGGCAACGTATAGTATGTAAGATAAGCATTGAAAGATATTACCACCATACACGAAAGATATACCACGCACGGATGGTTTCCACTGTTTTTATCAATATGCACAGTGTATTCACGACATTCAGTTATATTGATCGAATCACTCTAATGAATGACTATCACTTTTCATTTCAACCACTCATTATTGAACCTGGTATAGGATGGCACTCATCCTATCACTAACAATGATCTTGTAAACTCTTTGATAATGTTATTGATTCGTCGATCAACGTCCTTTCTCATACGCCTTGAAAAGGTTCATTTTCTAACGTATCCTATACAACTTTTTGACCACGTACATCTTATATATTTTTTTATCGCACACCTATTTGTTCCTTTCGGTAACTATAATTTCTAAACATCTCATTGACTTCCTTTCTCATACATGTTGATAATATACAATCATGAACCTCCTCACAACATCTCTTCTTCTGTGTCCTCAAAACGTACATTATCGAAATATTGATGGTAAAATTTATATCGATGACTTGATCACTTATTTTTTCATTCGTTTCCATCATCCTCGTGATATCTTTCTCAACGTGTTCATAACGTCTTTTTCATTCATCTGGGCAACGTACTTTTTTATGTGTTCTGATGATACTCGCATGCTCTTGAGTTTTTTAGATTCTTTTCCAGACTTCGTCAATGAGAATGATATTTCGAAAATGAATTATCTTCTCTAGACGACCCGATATCTTAACTTTCCGGACGTACCATTTGATACTTGTCCACAACTCATATTCCCATGATTTGATAACGTACCCTCCTGTACGTTTTGATAATGTCATTTTCACGGTTTGATAGTACAAAAAAACATAGTGTTCTTTCGTACTATTATTATTTCCTCATTATTTGCTCCACATCAATGATTTGTTGAATGTGACCTCCAGCCCAGTTCATAGCTTTGCGGATGATAGTACACTTCATTCCGCCTTTTCCTCTAGAGCCCCTATATCATCCAACGAGACCAGAGGTGCAAGGCGAAGACAGGTTGATCCTTTAAATGAGGATCTGACAAGAATTCTGAAATGGGGATCTGAGAATCTAGTACAGTTCAATGCAACTAAAACTCAAGCTTGTATGTTCACCAAGAAGGCTGATCACACAATGCCCAATTTGATGATGTCGGGTACCACTGTTCCTATGAAGTCGTCAATATCCATGCTGGGTGTCAACACCAATAGTGCTCTCTCATGGGACGATAATGTGAGGTCCATTGCGAAAACTGCTTCACAAAAACTTAGTTTTCTATTCTGTGCGAAGAGATACTTCAAATCCCAGCAGCTGCTTATGATCTACAAAGCACAAATTCGACCTGTCCTGGAGTACTGTTCACATGTTTGGAGCTCAGCCCCCAAACATACGCTAAAGCTCTTAGATTCAATTCAGAAGAGAACTATTCGCCTAGTCGATAATACAACACTCTAGACCTCTCTAGATCATCATAGAAAGGTCGGCGATCTATGCCTTTTTTATAGGTACTTTCATGGTCGGTGCTCAACGGAGATATCATCTATTATGCCACCACGCGCGATTCCTAGTAGACAAACCAGACGAGCTCAAGCTGGTCACTCCTACACTGTCAGGCTCGAGACCTGTCGATCATCGCTATACCAAGCATCATTCCTCAATAGAACGGCAAAGTTATGGAATTCTTTGCCTAGTGAAGTCTTTCCTGATGCTTACAACCTCCAAACTTTCAAGAAAAAATCCAACACCTTCCTACTCTCCCAAAATTCCACCGCTGGCTAACACGATGTTCCTCAACATCATACGTTTCCCTTTCGTGTTGTCCACAGATAAAAAAAAATCGTCTTTTATATTGATCTGAAGCCTCCCGAAATAGGATTCTTCTATCGGGTCCTGCGACACCTTGTATACCTCCGACACGGGTGAATCATTTAAACTATGTAATGAGCCTTCCAATTCAACAGCTCTCATTGCATAACTAACTCTTACGACAAATAAAAAGAGGTTTTGTTTCCTTCAGCTGTTCCTTGTTCTTAGGAAAAGGTCGCATAATTCATCTGAAAGATCCAGAAAGTTCCATTACAAGCTCGCATCATCGGTTCGTAACGGCAAACACTCTGTAAAGCATTGGCGAACCTATGATTTTTACCTAGGAGGGGGCTGATTATTTTCGAAATGCTACTTCACTATGTAAAATTATTCGTCAAATTTAGGGAATTTGATATTCAACAAACATAATGAGCATAGATATTTATGGAAATGCAGTCTCTAGAATTTCAATGAAATAATGAAATCTCGATTGAGAAGTATTTTATTATGTCAACAAGTTTGAATCATCTATTTTGTGCAGACCTGTCTGATACTTGTTATACTTCGATTTGTTTTCGATGTGCAAGAGCGATATATTCGAGATCCTTTTTGGAAGCAAGTTTATAACAATAACTTGGTCTGAGAAAGAACAGTTATTTTTTTTTATATTCTGACAAAACGAAAGTGAAACCTTTGATGTTCGTGGAACATCGTGTGAGCCAGCGGTGGGATGTTGGGAAAGGAAGTCATTATTATTTTTCTTGTAGTGAAAATTCCATAACTTTACCATTCTTTTGATGAACGTTGCTTGTCAGCACTGTCAGGCTCGGGAACTGTCGAACCTCGCTATACTAAGCATCATTCATCAATAGAACGGCAAAGTTGTGGAATTCTTTGCCTAGTGAAGTATTTCCTGATGCTTACAACCTCCAAAATTCCACCGCTGGCTAACACGATGTTCCTCGAACATTATAGGTTTCCCTTTCGTGTTGTCAACAGATGAAAAAAAATGAGCACCGACCATGGAAATATCTGTGAAAAACGGAGAGATCGCCGACCTTTCTAGGATTTTCTAGAGGGACCAATGAGTTCGTGATTGCAGTATCTCCACCGACTAGACGAATAGTTCTTTTTTGAATAGAATCTAAGATCTTCAGTGCATGTTTGGAAGCTAAACACCAAACAGTTTTTTTTGTCTCTATTCCTATAGATGTGAAAGTCTTGACCCAGATGGTAGTTAGGATCTTGTCTTTCAAGGGCCATCTATAAACATTCCATACAACATGGAATATCTTATAGAAATCCAAATCATGTCAAATGCATTTCGGAATATCCTTGGACTACTTTCACCTTCTTGGTGATACAAGCTTGAGTTTTTGTTGTCTTGAACTATAAGCTATGCTATTTTGTTCCATGAAATAATAAATTAGAAGAGTTCGGCAGACGAAGAACTCACAGAATAAAAGTGGGGGGCGTGACCACCCTTGCCCATCTGACTACGCCAATGCTGGAAACTGTTGATGAGGAAATGTCCTGCTGCGAACCAAATTGGCTACTCAAGATGCCATCGCTGACAAATGAACCCTAATTCTCTGCTTTTCCGGCAAATGAGAGCGGTATTTTCCACGATCTCTCCGCTGCCAGCTGTTTCATGTATTGTTTTTCCGATATTTCCCATGCAGGGTGTAACAAAATCGCTCACGAGATATGGAGTCGGCTACATTGTTGCTAAGATGAAGAAGATTCGAAAGCCACTCACTATGCCGTTGACTGTCTGGATAATAAGTTGAAATACTAAAAATGGTCCAGGAGGTCTTTGCGAAAACAGAGAATGTTCGAAAAGTCTCTGTCATTATTTCTGACTCGAAGAGATGATTCGAAATGGAAGACACATCCTGTCACTATTGCAAATTCAATTTCAATTCCAAATTAACACTTCATTTCTCAACCCTTCTAATTTTAAGTGGGTTCGTCTATCAATACTTCTTATTACCAACTTGAAAAAAATTTAATAGCTGTATCGAAATGATCGATACGCAATTGCGTGTTAAAATGACCTAATAATAGCCTAATTTATTATCTTGCGATCTAAATACTCACCACGAAAGTAAATAATTATAGTTATGATTTCCTCAATAACTAAATAAATAAATAAGAAAGATGTCGCAACAAATGAAGACAAAAGCGGAAAGAAATGATGAATTAGTGATAATTCACCAGTGATGCGCCAATGAAAAAATCATCACACTCTTCCATTATCACTGATGGCTTGAAAAATAACAATCACTGTACCTAGTATCGTAGATTACAAAGATAGATTGGAAATCGAAAATTTGAGCAGATTCCAACACCTTCGTATACCAAAAACCAGTATCGACATGACAAAACAAAAACATAATTAGGGTAAGATAGTAATGTGGGTGGATGGACAGGGGTTATTCGAAAAATCATCAAAAAAATATGAGCCCATCAAAATTCTCATTGAATAATTAACCAACAAGAAAGCACCAGGTCCTGTCATTTCCTCTTGAGCATGATAACTATGTTTCAATAGGTCATTAATTAACATTTCTCAGAATATTTGAAAGTACGTCTTGTTAAATGGAAGATAATATACACTGCTACAATAATGTCGAATTTACGACATTAAATTCTGATAGTTGAGAAAAAAAATATAAAACTTGTACATCAATTATTTTTCATAAAGAATAATCACGAAATAATCCCTGTATATGGGGTGCAAAAATTTATCTGAAAACAGTCGATCGTAGTTATTCCTGGTATTTCATTGCGTTCTAGTGGAGCGACAGGATTGCTTCCGGATTCTGGCAAAGAAAGAGTATAAATGCATAACAATCAGCAAAAACCGTGAATTCCTGTCGGAATTTCAGGCTTTGCTACATTATATTACAGTTTGTCCGTTATAGTTGTTTGTATATGTCTGTTCATTCTCTGAGGTCAGTCCATCTTGAATGGTTATGGTGGTGATGGTTAATTTGCATTCCTGATTTTTATTCCAATTGTCGATGTTATTTTATGATAACGGAAACCGGAAGCAGAATAGGAAACCGTTCTTTTGTTTCTCAGATTGACAGCAAAGTAATCGCAATTGCAAAATCGAACTTTTCACAATACATTAATTTTCTCGTTTTTTTTTAAATTTTCGCATCGCAGAAAAAACTTATGAGAAATTTAACGGTACATCCAAAATCCATGTTTTTCAAGACATGTCACTACTTACCAAATATGTCAAGCGATTTCGGGAATATTAACCAATTTGTTTTTTTTTCCTAATACCCCGGATTTTCGTGAGAGAACATTTCTGGAAATCACTCTCTCAAATACTAACTAACACCCTGTTATTAGATTATTATTCTCAAGGCGAAAACAAAGTTCCATCCTCCAATGCCACGTTGTTGTAAGACAAAAATTTACTCACTCCATGAATTTCATGAATCCTCAATTTTTATGATCTGGAGGAAACGTATGAGAGTAAACAGTTTAAATGAGTCAATTTTATTCAGCACCATGTCTCATAAATCGGTTCTTGGTAGAAAGACACAAAAATGTATATTGATTCCTCTCTCGTATCTAGATACAGGGTGGCCTTCATCTGAAACCAGGAATAGAATAGAATAGAATTGAATAGAATAGAATAGAATAGAATAGAATAGAATAGAATAGAATAGAATAGAATAGAATAGAATAGAATAGAATAGAATAGAATAGAATAGAATAGAATAGAATAGAATAGAATAGAATAGAATAGAATAGAATAGAATAGAATAGAATAGAATAGAATAGAATAGAATAGAATAGAATAGAATAGAATAGAATAGAATAGAATAGAATAGAATAGAATAGAATAGAATAGAATAGAATAGAATAGAATAGAATAGAATAGAATAGAATAGAATAGAATAGAATAGAATAGAATAGAATAGAATAGAATAGAATAGAATAGAATAGAATAGAATAGAATAGAATAGAATAGAATAGAATAGAATAGAATAGAATAGAATAGAATAGAATAGAATAGAATAGAATAGAATAGAATAGAATAGAATAGAATAGAATAGAATAGACTGGAATGGAATACAATAGAACTTCATTGATCCATAAAATGCCACAATTATATGGTATTAGACAAGTCAGTTTGTCTATAGTAGATATTAAAATTGAAATTATGAATTATGAATAAACATAAGATACAAGTGCAATACAATAATATGGTAATGTAATATTTAATGATATGTGATGTGATAATGTAATAATATAATGATATGTATCTCGGAATTCTACTATTCCGAGTTGCAACTCGGAATTCAAGCAATAAATAAAAATAAAATATTGTTCCTTGTTCATTATTAGTTCCATTCTTCTTCCTCATTTCCATATGATTGCTCTGAAGACTGATTTACTGTTGCAAAAATTAATTTTCAATATATATACACAGAGTGAGTCAAAAATGTGAACCGAGCTTTCTGGGGGTGATAGAACATTGAAAAATAAGTGTAGTTTGATGATTAAACTCATGGCCCAAAATGCATATTAAGGGAGATATATCCTTCCAAAGTTGATAAAATTAAAATAATTTCTCCGCATAACTTTTGAACGATGAAAGCCACCCGATTGAAATTTTGTGCATGAATGTATGTTGTCAAAATACATTTTTTCGTCACACTTCCACATTTCTGATATTGTTATGAAGGGTGTTTTCAGAGGGTGAGTCATGATTTTTTGTAGAAAACTTTCTTCCCTGTATTATTTTCGGTGAAAAAACAGGAGCATTCGATGGAGCGAAGAAAATTACATGAAAAAGGTACTCTTATTCAAATACAAAAAATTGAGCCGTTCGTGAGATATTTGAGTTTTTGTAGTTACATGATATCAGCAGATTGATTTTATTCATCGCGAGATTCATCGGTAACAATATTTTAGCAGGTCATGATGAATAGTTTTGTTCTCAATTTTGACGTTCATGTCATCAACATTCGAGTCAACATTGTTGTAGTCGATTTGTTCGTGTGGTTTTTCTGTGTCATTTATCACTGCGATTATCAACTGAGATTTCAAGAAATATGGCAGGTTATTCGTCCTCTGAACAAACTGATATACTTATAATGCTTGGCGAGTGCTTTGGAAATGCAAATGCTGCTGAAATATCGTTATACCGATGAATCTCGCGATGAATAAAATCAATCTGCTGATATCATGTAACTACAAAAACTCAAATATCTCACGAACGGCTCAATTTTTTGTATTTGAATAAGAGTACCTTTTTCATGTAATTTTCTTCGCTCCATCAAATGCTCCTGTTTACAGAGAAAAAAGTTTTCTACAAAAAAATCATGACTCACCCTCTGAAAACACCCTTTATAACAATATCAGAAATGTGGAAGTGTGACGAAAAAATGTATTTTGACAACATACATTCATGAACAAAATTTCAATCGGGTGGCTTCCATCGTTCAGAAGTTATGTGGAGAAATTATTTGAATTTCATCAACTTTGGAAGGATATATCTCCCCCAGAAAGCTCGGTACACATTTTTGACTCACCCTGTATATATATATATATTATTGTTCTTCAAATAATTATGGTGAGAGGGTATTAATTGTTTCTTTTGTAGACGACAAACAAATTTGATTATTTTTTCTACACCAGAGTCTGTGACTTCCTGTCAATGTTATTCAGTTGTATTCATATCAGCATGTTATTCTAACTGATCGATTATTCGAACGACGAAGATCCCTCTTATTAAGTATTTCCTCCCCAGTCCGCCCCTGTATAGTCTCAGTTCATGCTCTATCGAAAACCAATGTAGAAAAATAAGTATATTGTTTATTGAGCTCGGAATGATAGTCATTTCCCACGAGAATGAAGTTTTCTGCATTAGCGGTTGTTAATTGCTTGACAAGTTTGACACAATCTGATCAAACAGAGATGTGATTCCAAATATATAACTAATATCACAATGAACTTATCGTTTCATCAGGTGCGGAAGTGAATTTAAAGATATATGTATAATGTACCTCATTGTTTCATCAGAAACATTCTAGAAAAACCAGTTTTGTGTTATAGCCGTAGAAAAGATAATTTCCAGCATTTTCTCTTGCTCACTCACATCAGAAAATGGTCACCCCCAAATTCTACCATGAATAGTTCCTGAGATACAGCCACCACTCCTAATCAACTACGCGATACATCGAAAGTGATTTCCTAACCGAGAATAGTTTGAAACCCATCGAGTTGGAGCCGCTACGGAAAGTTTCGGATTTGCGGTAAAACCCTGGGAATCCTGGAGACAAATCTTGTTGTGAGGAACGAGATGAATCGTCATAGATCGTGACAAAGGCAACGAAAATGCATCTGGCATAATGAAGAAATCCGTTTCTGAAATGTAGGCAGTTGATTCAAGTTGAAGGGCTTTTCTCGACAACAATGCTAGACAGATTTGAAACTATATTTTCAGTCTGGAGAGCTCCTATGCTGTTTCTCGTTCTTAAAAAATGATTTTCCAACATCATTCCATGTGACCATAACTGTGGTGATGTTGAACAAGTTCCACGGGTCATGTTTAATCATATCATTATCAATAAATCAAATGTCATTGATTCCATATTACAGCTGTAGGCAATTCAATTCTTTATCATCATCACAGATATTTAATAATGTTCGGAGGCACATCTGGAGACGAAGTACAAACTCCTCCGAGTCCTGAACCTCATGAAGATGTGGAGTCTTCCAATGGTTGAATGGGATCCTGAATGTAGCCTTTGGCGATTCGTGTTGATGAGATATCTTCTAAATTTCCAGAAATCACAGAACTGATCACCCAGAAAATAGGAAAAAACTGTATTCGACTGCATATGAATCATTTGTAGATAATGGAGAATTTCTGAGAATATCAAGTTTCACTCTGAATAGGTCTTGTTAGTATATTTTAACGAGTTGTCCACGAAGAATGATCTGTACAATGGTTCGCGAAAGTCTGGACTGAAGTTATTATTGTTCAACCTGTAACTGAACAAAACGCTGAAACACATGAATTGATTTCCCACTGGACGTATTTGTTGCCAATAAAATGAATTTCTTTCCTTCAACCCCTTGGCTGTAACCTCACCAAACTTTCTCGGAAAATGGAAAAATGGAATCTCACAATACCCTTTTCGGGTAGGGATGCAGCTAAGGGGTTGAACAAAAAAATAATTCATTATATTGGCATCAATACGTCCAACGTGAAATCAAATAACGTGATACAGCGTTTTTTTTTAGTTACTGTTAGTTTTTATTTACTATCGCGCAACACTGAGTATCGAAACTGCCCCGTACTGTGAAGTTCAATGAATGTGAATCATGATACTGAAATTGACAGTTGGATCAAATCGATAAACCAAGATCTGGAGATTTTCATCCAGAAGTGGTACTACTACTCGTACTACTCACCCAAAAGAAGTAACCGTTGTTGTTCACCGTTTTCTCATTACTTTTTGTAGTAGCATAGTTATACTACACTACAAGGTAGGTATGTTTGAAACGAATCTCAAATATCTGATTCATCTTCAATGATACACATGAAACTTTGAATGATCTATTAGTTATTCACCAACAAATTACTCTACTGAAAAATAGATCACCCTTATAACATACACCGATTTCAACCGATTTGAATTTTTCTCGCAGTCCGAATGCTATCAGAATGTTCATGCCAGCACAGATTCGCAAAATATAATATCAATAATCAGGTCATATTTTATATGATTCGATTTTCATGAAAAAACATAAGTAGTGATTGTTTTTTTTTAAATTTCGACTACAACTCTTGAGTCGGCACTGAAAAATATCTATTAGCAACGGAGTAATAATATTCATGTTGATAATCATATATTATTTTCAAGAATTCTAACAAATTCAGCGAAATCATACACATAATAGTCATAGCATCTATAATGCTGAATCATACGAGAATTCTTCCAAAAAAATTTCTGGTATCAACTTTTGTAATCAACAAATCAAAGCTTGTCCTGAGTAATAATATTATTCTTTCTGAATCTCTTTTGGGTTGGCGAATATTTTAAATCTTTGAAAAAAATGCGGAATTTATGGGTACGGTATATGAGAGTTCCAGACTGTATACAAAACGTCCCAGGTATACTTGCTCTAATTTCACTGTGTGATATCATTCATCAAATTCAACTTGACACTTGACATCATACAGACATTCAACTGATCATATGCATTGGAATATGTGGAATTGATTACGAAGATTCCTGTTTTTGAAAAAAATATACCGTCTTTTGCCTGTGCTCTCAGTCTCATGATCTGAAGACATCGATTGATGTGTTGTATTTGAAGCATTGAATTACCAAGTGAAATTATTGGCACGTATATCTTTGATACCCGTTTATTTTGAGGAACACTTATTAAATGGTATTTTATTGAATGGCACATATTCCTATTGATAATTCTTTATGCAAAAGACTGTCCAGATGATTCATCCAACTGTTAAAACCTCTATGTCTTGCAGGAAGGAGAAAAATAATTTATCGTCCTCCCCACCCTTCGCTACCAAGAATTCCCATCAACATTATGGAAATCCGCCTGTGAGAAATTAACACTTTTCTGGGTACTCTGAGATTCAAGAATGGCATCACACTTTCAGTATCTCATTGTACTTTGCACTGCCGTTTCGGCTTATATTTTCCTGTCAAGGTAGCCAAGTATTTTTTGTATTCCACGCCGTTTTTCTTTATAAAAGGTATCCTCCAAGGTTCTTCGTCTTTGGTTTTGGTCTTCTTCATTCCAGGCCAATGGACGAGATAAGCCCCATCTAATATGACGAATTTGTAACCGATAAGGCACATCTCCAACATCTGAAACAAGAAGCAAAATCAATGTATCAGGCTGCACAATTCTTGAGTTGTGAAATAATCACGCTGTTTCTGTACGCAATTTCTCAAGTAGGTATACAGGACGGGCAAATTTTGTTATACATTAATTCTGAAAAGTACCCGCGATATGAGGTCTGAACAGCTCTTACTTCATATTCTTGCCAACCTGATTTCTCGTACCTGTAACATCTTGTCCTGTAGTCCTTCCCAGGATAACAGCTCGTTATAAAGTGGTTCGTTTTTCGTTCCTATATAAATCGGTTCCCACCTGTGAAAAGGTACTTCTCTCCTAACTGTCGCTAAAGGCTGCAAACAGAAAAATATGTATTGCTCATCACGATCAGATTACTGATAAAAAAAATATGACAAAACACGTTTTTTGAAGAAAAATTATCTGATTTGATTTGAAAAATCAATCTCGACTTGTTCTAATTTACAGACGAATGAAATAAAAAGAAAAACTATTCGGTAAGTACTCAAACATTCGAACGTGATTTTCTCGATGTTGAGAGATATAATGATATGTCTTTCGTGCTGATATAAAATCATCCTATTTTTTACTCGAAGATGGAGACAATCCTTCATGGAGATCGTATGTTCCTTCACCTTATATGACACTGTGAGATTCCCCCGGCCAGGTCTATCAGTGTACTCACTGAAAACTCAACACTCTTGTAGGCTGATTGTTCATCTCATACCCTGACATATATTTCTAATAGGGATCTCCCACATTGCTTGCTGGCTGCACGTTACAATGCCATCTAGTGGCGAACTTTCGAAGGAGTGAGTCAGGATGCACATAATCATACTACTCATTTCATATTCTATTCCAGCGCCAGTTTGGAAATTTCTTGTTATTCCAATAGAAGTAAAACACCCTATTCCATAATATAGCTACTTTCTCCTGAATATTCTGTTCATGAAAGATTGATTTTTCGAAAATTGTTATTGTGAAGAAGTTTTTTAATGTCTTTGACATCATTCTGAATTCATTCTAATGAAATCGACATAGGTATTTTCTATCAACCCAACCGTGGATTGATGTAATTCATCCGTCAACGATCTCACGGGTCACCGCTCGGGTATTCTTGTTCCTGACTGCCGTATTCTAGGTTGACTAGAATGACTAGAAACATTATGGTAGTTCAATAGGTTTAGTGATCAAAATATATATTCAAAAGAAACTCTTCATTGAATTACAATCTGATTGATAAAAATCTTTGGAATCATAACGACAAAATAGTCAGCCTCTATCCTTCAACTTCATGATACTGGGTGTAGTCACTGAACAGAAGTTTAGTGTAATACTAAAACAGTATACCTACTCAGGTCTCATAAACAGTCATAATAAACATGACTTGGATATTTATGGTCGTTGGAAAAGTGTACATAACTAGTTGGAAAGTGCATTTCATGCATTTCTCACACTAGATATGTATTTTACTATTTTCTCACCTTGACAGCGTTTCCCGGATCGGAAACTAGCCAAGCCTCGATACCGGGAAACCTTTGACAGTGCGAGCAAATGTTCCTATGGAAATACACGGCCCTCTCTCGCCCGATCAGCTGCTGCAGCTGCCGCTTGCTTCGAGGCACCTCCTCGCCCTCTTCGACCTCGAAAATCGGCAACACGAACACCCTGTTGGTGCAGTCGGACAGCCTGTATAGGTCGATCATGTCGAGGAACTTTCCCGCCAAGTCGCCGCTGGGCATCAGTTGGATGTCCGAGACGAGCACGTGTTCGGTCAGTGCAGCTGTTCTAGCTGCGTTCCGGCAGACGTTGATCGGGTACATTATGCTTTCGTCGGCGTTTCTGCCAGTGAATGGATAGTGTGTCAGTGATGATAACCTTTCAAAGTCGTTTTTCCTTCACATGACCATGAAAATTCCCTACATCCTACGAAAAAATCCCTATGATTCATTGAAATTCCAAGGAACACTATTCTCAGAGATTATTTGCTATTTTATATATCAGATCTATTGAAGAAGAAGAAGCAAGGTTATCACAAATCAAAGATGATAGAATTGATAACATAGAACATGCTCTTCATCGATAATCCACCGCAGAGAGCCGATAACATCCTGATTGACCAGTTACCTAGACCAGTCCAGTGACCAGTCCTTTTTCGATTTGAACTAATCAGTTCACGCTGCCTGAGAGTCTGGGCTATCCGGCCACAATATCAGTCAAAAATTCCCTACAATCGTTGAACACCCAAAAAAAATGTCCCTACATCCCCACACACCCAGAATTTCTTTGAGTTATCCCTAAGTGGAGAGAATATCACTACGTCTCACCATCACTGTAGTGTGTCAGTTCGGAAGGAGAAATTATGGACTGTGATATACAGAATAGTTTCGTGTAGTTCGCGAACGAGCTAGCACTACGAAGTGGAATACGCGAACTAGTTCGCTATTCATTTAAGAAATATTACTAATTACTAACTACTAGAAAATACTTAAAAAAAACTGAATGTGTGCTGTGAACGCGTTATGAATGGACTTGGTTGATTACAAAATTAATTACAGATTCCTTCATGTTGACCCTTCCATCGTCTACTTCCTGCCAATTTCAATCGAAGAACTTGATATCGGCATCATAAACTTTCATCTTCTGCGATCCTTCTGAAATAATTCTCGAATACGCTACTACGCTCCTATGATGATTCCCACATCCTATCAACATACAGCGAACAAATATAGGAATACTCTGCAGTTCTCAGAAATTCTCAATGCTGAAGCTGTATATCATTGCGAATCAAAGATATGTTGAATCACAAAGCTTCCTTCAATTTTACCCTTCCATCGTCTATTCCATATCAATTTCAGTGGGAGTACTCAATTTCGAAATTACAAACTTTGAGCTTTTCCGACCGATTTGAAATAATTTCGAGTACTCTTCTGACCTCATGTGTCCTACTGTATATCGACATACATCGAAAAAAATGAAAAAATCAGAGATTTTCAAGAAATTTCACTCATCCAGTTCCCTACCAAAGTACGCCACTGAAGTTGCCTTATCAGTTATCATTAGTGACCGAATTTCCAATGGAAGTCATAATCAGATGAAAATTCGACAGATTCATCACACTTGAACTGATTGCTAGACTCATCTTGCAATTAGAGTTTAATTGACAGATTCATTTTGCTTTCAAGCTAATTGCAAATTTATTTTTTTATCTTATGACTACGCGAAAGGAAATCCTATGTTCAGAGAACATCGTGTCAGCCAGTAGTGGAATTTTGGAAGGAAAGGAAGGTATCGGATTTTTCTTGAAAGTCTGGAGTGCGTAAGCGATATAGAGGAGCGAATACATTGCACTAAGGGCTTTATCGACAGATCTTTCTCGCATTTGAGCTATGGTAGTTGGTTGGCAGAATAATCTTGCATTTAGCTCAAATACAATATTATACCCCAACTGCAAGTTGAATCTTGCAATAGTTTGGTTGACAGGATAATCTTGCATTCGTATGAGAACGACTACAATTTTTCTTTGTTGGTATGTCCGCTCAGCTCCTTCGTACATATGTTATTCTTTCATGAGTTATTTCTTGACTTGTCTCATAACCTTAGTATTTTTGTTTCATCTTCAATCCTTGTATGGATTTTTCATGACTTGTCCCATGACTTTAAAAAAAAAAAGGAAATAACGAGTGTCTATATATCTATCTTATGCAATCGAGCATCCGCCAAGAAAGTATCTCTTCAACCTCTTCAGGGATATACATCGTTCTCCTCACCTGTAAGTTTGCAGTTTCGACGAGTCCACGGCTTTACAGCTGCTCGGTCTCGTGAAGTAAACGTCTTTTCTTGCTGGTGGTATCCTTTTGTCGATAACCAAGTGCACAGAGACTCGCGACATGCCCGGCAGACAGTAACAGTACTGGTGGAGCTGCTCCAGCACCAAGCCGACGTCGTAGTCCGGGACGAAGGCTGCTATGCTGATGAGACCGTCCCAGTACCTGAACAGTATACCTGGTGTAAAGGTCGATTCCTATCTGAGCAGCATCAAGCAGCGCAGCGCAACATGAGCTACATTTTGAAGAGATCCGTTCTCACCTGGGCAGCAGTTTTTGGCCGTCGCGGTCAGCAGAATCCACATCATCTTCATCATCATCAGACGAACTAATAAGGAGAGAGAGCAAAAATATTGGGATCTTCGTGCACGGCTGGAAGAAGGTGATTTCCATACACTCCAGGAGGACGACAAAAACTTTCGCAAGTATAAGATTATATCTACAGAAGAGTTCCACCATATGATATTCTGTACGGATGATACCAATTTGACTGTATTTGAGAAGACGAACCTCGTCTGACGCCTTGTAATTCCCACTTGTCTATCAATGAGCACCAGACGCGGCCAAAAGCAGCATTGACGCTTGCCAATGCTCTCCGAAGAAGTAAAACTTTGCAGGGACATGCTGCGCTGCGGTGCTTGATGCCTGCTCAGATGGGAAGCGACCTCTAGGTCTATCCGTTTGTATAACCTTTACTTATGACGAAAATCAAATCCAGAAGCGACCCTACCTTTAAAGGTAAGGTCGGATGTGTCGGTTCAGCTGTGTAAGCGGAACTACGATAGTATTTGAGCACAAATATGATACCAGACAAAAACAAAATGCCACTGTAGAAGTACCAAGAAGTTCAAAAACTGTTGGCCAAAGATCGTTCGTAATCTTGGGACCTAAGTTTTTTTTTGCCATTATATATTAAACGAATCAATGCATATAGTTTATTCAAATCCAAAATAGTGGAATGGCTTTCTGGTATAACCAGAATAAGTTTATTTGGTTTTATTGATGAAAAAATCCTTATTTTTTGTTACAAATTCACTGATTCCATATATGAATGACATAATATGGATTATTGGGATAATTGATGAACATGTGAGTTATTGTATGGTATTGGAAAAATTGTTGAGGAAACAAGGTTCCTTCAGCGGGGAAGCTCTCTATTTATCTGCTGATTTGCACTACAATAGCACATACACAATAGATACATATTATATTGAACAAATATTGAACAAATATCTTCAAGGAAATGCCATCATTATAATGTATATTTCTATATTATATTTGTGAGTTACCTGAAACTAAGCAAATGGAGTTGTTATTATTATTAAAGTACAAATAGAGAGAGTCGGATGTGCCAAACCAGATTCAGGTTCATGAAAACCTCGAAAGAAAAACTCAAATATATACATATCTGCAATAATTTCCTGCACAAGGGGATAGGCGATCTTATTTCGGGCACCCTGTTCAAATGAAAGCCTTGAACGATCCTCCAGAAATGCTCTGAATGGACCAGAACCAGATTGATTGCTGTATAGATTGTACATGCATACCTGACCAGTTCCGGAACATAATTCATGAAGTCTGCCGTGACGTGTGTAGCGTAAGTCACTGCAGGCGTATCGGGCTTTATTCTGGCAGCTATCACGTTGTAGAGGATTCTGTAGGGTCCTTCGTTGCCTTGTTCTGCCCCGAAGTTGAGGTCCTTCTCGTCGAAATTCAGGTCGGTGGGGAAATCGTAGTTGAACTCGCAGTGACTGATGTTGGACGCGACAGGGACGAGATCTTTGAGGAAGCCTGCTGGTACGTAAGTTTGTGCGGAAAGTTTACGGGAGAAAGTGATGTTGTGGTGTGGGGGATCTGAGACAGGGGTGGTTAAGACCAGGAGCGTGACAAAGAGGGTAGTCAGGAGGGTAGTAACAAGGAGACAAGATCTGCCGGGTTTAACCATCATATTCTTTAGGGTTCGCATGTGGGTTGTTTTGGTTCACCGATAGTTGGAGTGTGCCTGCTTGTTAGAAAGTGAGTATCAGTAGTGAAAATCATAAAATCATAAAGAAATAATTGATCACCTGATCATTCTCTACAATACTGAGTTAAGTTCTATCTTCAAATTTCATGTTTTTTTTCTTTCTATAATTATGAACTATTATGTATGTATGGATTAATTCTCGTTCTCTGTTGTGTAATTCTTCATACTCTCACATTATCTTCATTAATAATTTTTCAATCTATTATAGTATATACAGCGATGCGTCAAAGCCGCCAGTGAAAAACCGCCATCTAGTGACAAATTATTGAAGGAGTCAGCTGATGACACCTTTGTTTTACTAAGCCATTAGAGTTTCATACGAGGCATTGACGAATCACAAGTGCCTTATCTGAGGATGGAAATGTACAGAAGATCGTGTGAGTTTGTGAGCTAACGGTATATTCCCCATAATGTCATTTTAATTATTGACTGTGCTGAGAGATGGCGAAACTATGACAGATTACTGTGGAATTTCCTTATGTTTTGAATGTATAATTATGTAGGTAGTTCAATCTTGATTGAGAAACATCCTTACCTTATCACTTCTAATGATTGACGTGTGAATGACGATGGAAAGCATATATGTTACTGGCGTCTAAGTGTTACCTAAGAGAATAATTTCTTATTTTATGCGTGAACGATTGGTGCTCGAAACATCCACAGAGATTATCAGAAATAAATATAATGTTGAACTTTGAGAAAGATCCTTGATCTGTGTTCACTATGAATATGTTTATTTTCAGAAACGCGAAGAGAAAATCCACAAAAATTCTGTTGAAATAAACATACCACCTCCTCGATTAACTGACAGGCAGTATTCGAACTGAAGTTCTAAAAATTCTCCCACGGGACTCGACACATTCATCAAAATTAGTAAATTTGAGAGTTTTCAAGATGTACTTCCATAGAAGTGGAAACAGCATATGATTATCTATCCATCTCTCCTTATCTTTGGAATAGTGAGGTTAAGAAGAATTTACTCCACAGCAATGTGTGTCATTTTTTGAGAGTAGCTTAATGTTCGTTTGTAACTTTAAATAAATAGGTATTAGAATACTCACGATTCAACCTGAAAATGCAACATAGTCACGAAGATATTGTTTATTTTTCACCAACATATTTTCACTCAAGACTTTATTGTATATTTTGGCCCGAAACAGGGCACTTGATATCCATCCATCTAATTTATTTCAGGTACCACACCGAAACTTAGTGAAAATTTCTACTGTTGCAGTAAGAGTTTTCATCTAGGTATTATAGCAGATCTGACAAAAAATGAAATTTCAATATACAGGGTGTTTCTGAGTGTGCGCAAAAATACAGTACGTATGATAACTGATATGAGTATGTGATAACCCGTATGTTCTAACGACCAATGAAAATTCTCTATTGTATCATAATCAACCAATCAAAAATCATATCAGACATCGGTAGATGAGAAGTAGCTATCTAGCTTCCTCAATAAATGGTGAAAATACAGTTATATATCGATATCCACAAGATTATACTTGAGATCAATATTTTATCAGAAGAATGCATGAATTACCTCGATTCCTAATGTCATTTGGCAAAATATAAAATTTCATGATTGAATGTTATCAAAGGAAAATTATTCTCTTGTTTATTCACCCTCAAAGAATTTTATTGAAAACAATTATCGAAAATTGGCTACGGCTCAGAATATTGACTTCCTTGACTGCTTGAGGAATTCCCAATATCTTGTGATTCACACACGATTTCATTTTCACTAAAGTATATCCGTGTTTTCCGTCTGGAAAGTCGGACAGATCCAGTGTCTACAGCGGTGGAAATCCGAACTAAAACATCTGTATGCGGGATATCGTCTTGCGTCCTTTTGGTAAATCGATGGCTTGCACTTGCGCTGTTCGATAGAATGATTGGATTTTGAAATTCACTGTTACTATGTCATTAGCATCATATATTGTACATATGCTGTGAATCAGTAAAAAGGAAATCAGTACATGCAATCATAAAATTCAATAGTTTTCAGACGACTTGATGTTTCAAGAATTCGATAGCATTCTCGAAGTATCACGTTTTCGTAATTTTTTGTCACTCTGCATGCTACGAATGTTACTTCACGGCCTCATTCACTTCAACGATACACAAATAGAAAAAGAAATTGGAATTTTGTGTCTCCTCCGTATCGTCGGTTGAATATGTGTGATATATTCAGCTATATCGAATGAAATTATATCTAATTTACGTCCTTCACGAAAATGCGTACCTTCATCCATAATATTGTAACCAAATATTTTGATCAGTTTCAGCTATGCCTCGGTCACAACTTTCTGATTCGGCCAAAATATATCAACTCCACTGCCTTGATATAGGTTACAATTACCTATTATCAGAAAACACATTATTTTCATTTGGTCAGTGGTTGAATCTTCAAATTTCCTTTAGATTTGTAGGTAAGTCTGTTTAGTCCGAACGATTCAACAATACTTTGATCGGACTGTCGATCAGTTTACAAGGATTCCTCTTTCTTGTATCAACTACTGATGGTTCGGTTCAAACTTACGCTAACATCGGAAGTGGATATTAAAATCCTCATTACCTGTATATTATTATTTCAGGAAAACTTCCTACGGCGTATCCCTATAGATACCTAAGTTCAAAACTTTCGGAATTTTATCAGACAAGTAATCATATTCCAGGACGACACTAATAGGCAATCTTGCAGAAAGTAATTTCACTTCAGATTATTGAAACTGAGTTCGAAACCTGTCATTTGAATATCAGAATAGCTAATTTTTCAGGAGCCGTCAATTTTACTCCGAATCAAATCTTCAATCAAATTTCAGGATCCATCATTATCTATTGTGCATTTTATATTGTGAATAACTCAAGAGTAAGTTGATTGCTCGTAAAAAAAATTAAAACGATTAATAGAAACTTTTTTCAGTGACAAGTTGTTTTGGAGGGACGGAGGGTGGTTCCAAAGTTCTCAAAAAAAAGCAGTGTTTTTTCGGAGAGTTTCTGAGAAAGCCTATCGGTTAATAACTCATGTGGACATCCTGATTGCCCTCTAGGATACCCATATGAATAATAGAATCATATTAATAATATGAAAAAAGTTATCACGCCACTGTGGTTTCAGGTGAAATACAATATTTGCGTGTAGTGATTTTTTTGTATCTTGCTTTGTTTCAGGGAAGAAAGCGAAAATGATCTCACTGAAATACAATTTATGTCTTCTTGAATAAAATTGGCCTTACTGGAAGTCAACTCACTATTCTGAAATTCAACTAACGTTCTCCATGATAGTACTGAAATTGGTGTAGTCCTGAAAGAGTTCTACTGGGCTGTTACTGCATGCAAAATTCCAGGACTCGCCTGTGGCTCGTCCTCGCTGATCAAGTAGAATTCCGGCCGGAATTGATTATGTAAACATCTGGATATATAGATGCCAGAGTGAGATTTCAGAAGCCTTCAAAAGCCATCAGCCATGTCAAATTTTGATAAGAAAAAAAACTTACCGTTTGAAGTTGTTGATTTGGCACTTTCAGTAAGTTTCTTCAGGATATTGGGCTATGAAGAATATGTGAAATTCCTCACATAAACTATGACAATTCCATGCCGTGTAACTATGTATGGCTTGAAAATATCGTAATAAACTATTTCTTATCCATAAAGGAATGAATGTATACCTGTTGATTTGATATGATGAGATGTTATCAGGAGACGCACACAAATAATATAATCCTCTGTATGAGGAGCTTATTTGACGATAATAAAGAATGTGGTTTGATATCATCTCCAGAGCTTTGTATAATTTATCTCAAGAAATTTCGTGTGCTCACGTTTCCAACTGCAATATTCCTAACTTCCGGTCACCAAGTACATATAATCTATCATCTTCCATGTTTGAAATGAAAGACCCTGTATTTCATATATCAATTTATGTCCCACAGCTCTGACCATTATGGTGAAAAATTATGATCTAGATATATACGTTGATATTTCGCACGATCAAGTACAAAATTTGTAAATGAATGAACAGTTAAACAAATTACAAACAATGGAATTACTCCTCGAACAACAAAGAGCAATAAAGACAATAAAGAAACCATGAAGAAAAGGGGCGAAAAACGAATTGAATATGTTAGATATTGATGTGTGCTATTGGTATTGGGTTACTATTCGAGCTCCCTTTTGCGATAGAATTCTTATCACTCTGTAATACAATTTTAACGATTCCCACATCATATCAGAATAACGAAACGTCTGCTATGTTTCTGCAAATTATCAACATCTATGGGTCATTATTTTTCGGATGTGATACTATATATGTTTTATTCTTCTAAGAATAAATATACTAGTTTATACAACAAGAGTGGATATGAGCCCATTTCGCACGTAGATGAAGCTTGAGCACGACGCCGTAGGCAGTGCACAATCGATTGTGTGCGATACACTCTAGTATTCGAAAAAAATAATTATCCAAGGTGTATGTTGATTTTTGAAAAACACGATATTATCGAATAACTTGAGAACGGTGAGACTTCGTACGGAGGTATGTTTTGCTCAATGGACTCAAAATGAGCTCTCCTCTATCCTTCTTTGAACTCTGCATCGAGTTTTAGAACATCATGTGTAGCCGAAGAAAATCGTTAATTGTGTATCAAGGCAGTAGAGTTGATCGTTTTCGGCCGAATCATAAAGTTGCGGCTGACGAGCAGCCTAGGCTAAGCAACATTCTGTTGAGGCCCAAAGAGGTCATTTGGCCGAGGTACACAAAACATTTATTAGGCGACTGATTCAGAGAGTGCATACTATATTGAGGTCTTGAAAAAGGCAAAAATAATAAATACATCTATTCGATTTACATGAATATAAAAAAACAGTACACACATATCAACCGACGATACGAACAAAACACTAAATTCTAAAGAGGCCTAGGAGTAGCTAAATTTGGGGGCAAAGTGAAATTGACAGAAAATAACGTGAAACGTCTGTTTTCATGTCAATCGACCGATAAATCAGTACATCGAGCCCATCGCCTTCCAACGGTTAGCACGCTATATTATGCCACCATCGACGCAGCAGCGTCAAGCGTCAGTCCTGCAGAAAGCGTCGCGACGTCTGCCACGGCGATGTCGGGGCACCGTGTCGAAGATATCGACGCCTCCTAGCGTCGAATTTGTTGTATCCATCTACTGATTCCGATCGGGGTCGATGACCGACGAAGAACGATAATGCATGGTATATAATTTTGTTACCACTTTCAGAAAGTAGTGACAGATCGTGTCTCGTGTCATATCCGCAGATAATTGCGTCTATTTTGCGTCTCTAATTACGTCACCAGAATGCGAATCAAAACTGCTTTCTTTTCGATATCCACTTTTAATTTTCTTGATATCGGTATTACCAGACTGTCCCTCAAGCGTCATATTCATAATTCACTCTCTCCCTCTCTCAATAGGCTCATTTATTTCGAACCCAATTTTATTTTATCATTTCATATATATATATATATGTACCGATTATTCAGTCGACAAATCAATTTTGTACTCCAAGTCAAATTCTGCTCAGGTAGCTCAGCTCGATCTCATCATTTTTCAATTTAGTTTCAATTTGGATTGTATGCTGAAAAAAATCATACTCACCTGAATAAACTCATCATTACTTCATTCTTCTGTTTAAACAATCACTTGATCATTCGAAAATTACGGGATTCAATTTGAAACACACCATTTGGGCTATTTTTCTTACAGCAAATGTATTGTTTGTCGCTGCAATCATTTTGAAGTGTTAATTATTTCCTGTGTTGCCTAGCATCTCCAATATTCCTGATATTGTAGACTTTCTCAAATAGCAATTCTTTTGGATTATCGGATGATTGTATATCCAGTAACTCCAACAAGAACTCATCGAACATTGATATTATTCAGTTGGAAGTCCCAGCTTCAGATCGAGGGATTCAATTCTTGATAAATGCGACATGAATTATTCGAAGATACAAGTTTTCGAAGGGAATAATTATTAAAAAGATTGCGCTATTGTGAAAGTCGCATTCTCTCATCAGTAAGCGTTTCCCATCATTCAGTACTACTGAAGCGATTCGTTTGAACCGAACGCAGAAACGTCAAACCATGACATTCCTGAATAGTCGCCAAACTCATGTTGCACCCATAACATTCAGTAGCATTCACCATTTTCAATAAAAAATAATATATATATACTGAAAATACTGATTTGACCACGCATTATTTCTTGATACAATTTTTATCATGTCAGCTCATGCTTTTCGGTTAGTACCTACTTGGAAAAGAAAATAAATTTCCAACTTTTGAACATTTCAATTTGACAAATTATTCCACTGATCATGCTCATCTTCGCCACACTGATGGTATCGATTTGTTTACCTGATGTGAAATATCGATTTCTCCAGAGTAACTTGGCTCGAGTTATATACCGGGTGATAACAAAATTGTTTTACAACACGCAATCCAACTGTATCTAGACTGAGTTATTTGAAAATCAGGTTAAAGAGATAGTTCATCAAGACTATGATTGCCATGAAAAAACAATTGATTATCTTCATAGAATTACGAATTTTCAATGGAACTTACTTGTTTTGTTAAACAATTGGGTGGAGCTTGGAGGTATCTTTCCATTGACTAGTTTTATTTCTCCAATATGCTGTACATCGATTACTGTGACGAACCAAGGAATCTCTCAAAATAGTAATGTCCGATTATATAATAATCGATAATACCGATCGAATGTTGTCAATCTTATAGTTTTCATGATACTATTTTCAGTCATACATCAATATTGATATTCACCCTATTAATATTTATCGAATTGAAATCAGCTTCTCAACGATACTGGAACTTCCAAGTGGAAAATTTCGTATTTCTGCTTCGTTTACATAATATGGAAACATAACTCCTTCAGGAGGACTGCTTTAAAGAGGGATTTGAAAAATCGAAATATTTTTTTATTTTATAGGTATATTTTTTTGCACTTCAAGAATCACTGGAATGTAGTAACTTCTTTTCTAATTTTTTTCGATAGCTGCCTACCTGATATGTGAGTTTGGTAACTATGCGATTATTATTATTTGCTCAGCATCACTAATATAAATATTCATTTCCGCGAGACATTTGAAGGTTCTCATAATGTGGAGAAGCTGAATTCAATGCGATGAATATAAGTAGAGGGTAACCGTTGAACTAGCCAAGGCGTTATTCATCTTACGTATATTTCCATACATAACAGCAAAACTGAATGAAGGAATGAGGCATCTGTGACAACCATCGATCATTTTTTTGCACACCTTTATCTTTTCTTTGTTCGCCATAAAGGTGTGGTCACGATAGGTTTTTTATATCCCTCGATATTCTTTGCCGTGCTCTCTGAAGTATCTTGGGATATCTTTCAATTAATTCAACTGAAAACTATGCGTGAGACCAATAGCTTATACAAAAATAATGGTAGAGTAGAATATAGGTTAAATATAGTTCCCACCACACGGAATTCGCTCCTGTTACCGGGTTTCTTCCACCGGGTTCTTGCATAGTTATTAGGATGTTTCGAAAGCTTATTCAAAAATGGCTACAATAATCGATACTGAAGAACTTGAGCTGGGGTCTCGAATATATTCAGACTGAATGACACTACTTCATTCGACAATACTACATTTCCTACATAGAAAATGTGCAGGAGAGTCTACCAATCACCCGTCACAAGACCCATGACCTCGAGACCACTCTGTTCGTCCATTTGTTGACATATCTTACCATTTTTAAGATGAGCCTACCAATTACCCGACCCAGGATCACATGACCTATGACCTCAACTCCTTCTGTTCAGCCTTTATCGACCCTCCTGAACACGAATCTGAAGGTCGTTTGTCGATTTCTAATACCGTTTTCGCGACAGACGGACGGATGGACATAACCAACGTATAGGAGAATCTCTCTTTATATTTATGTAGGCTTGCCAATAATAAGGTTCAAACTACAGTAAGGACGTGTGGGATGGAACAAATTCATTTGAAGTTCAAGAGTATGTTTTTTTTTCTGAAACGCTTGGACTCTTCGATTTTTATTTTTAAATTCGGTTTTTCTGATGGAAAATTGATGGCCTGAAAATCAACTTGAATTTTTTATTTTTTTCCATTTCTGACATTTTTTTCAAACTGAGAATTAGATGCATAAATATGAGTATTTTTATTTGAAAAAATGAAGTTGATGGTCGTAATCACTCTATAGGCCACTCTATACACTTGAATTTATCTTAAAAAAAAAACGCAGCCGAAAATGAAAATCGACGTGTCCGACGTATTTTCAAAAATAAAGCCCAAATGAATGTGTCCTTACCTGACAAAAACCAGGCGTACCAAGAACTGTAAATTGTACGATGGTGTCTCTTTTCACAGGAGAACCTCATGGATTTCGACAACCCGTTGCAGGCATCAGAAATCATCAGCACATCCACAAACTCTTGATTCCTTCTGATGATATTTTCGGCTACGGCAGCGATTTAAAGGTGATGAAAAAGTATTAATACCCCTCTCAGTGCCTATTTTCTCTTTCATATATTGCTAAAAACTCCACAGCTAGAACATCAGGATTTCGTCTTTTTTTTTCTCTGGGCATCATCATTTCATGAAACTCTGTTTTTTTCTTATTGAACATTATCCGAATTTTTGTATCTTTTCCGTGATTAAAGGTGATAAGATCCATGATGTATGAACCGGTAATGGACCGTTGCGTAACAACTACCATCATCAAATCCAACCAACGCCCATCGAAATCCCTTTCCGTTGGGGAGTACGAGAATGGAAATGGTACAGATCCTCCTGAAAAGCCTCCCAGAAGGCGTAGCAAGTTGTTGAGAGAGCAGACTAATCGATCAGATAATCAGGATGAAGGTAAATCTTGTATAGTTGAATCTGTTTTCGTAGATTTCTTCATCTTTCATCTAATTCTATAGTTAAAATATTCTTCAGCGTACACATATTCACTGCACTGAATGATCGATCAATTAGCACATTTATCAAAAACTTTTAGCTACGGCTATTATGGAATATGACTCTTCCTAACCCCTTATTGAATAGTGAATGCAACACTTTTCACACGGATTCTTATTCTTCATTAGTTGTAATGGAAATCAGTCAGGAGTAAACTCATAGCACGATTGTTGCATAATATGAAACAATCAAGACTGTATCTTTATGACGGCATCCTCTGTTGGGCAGTCGAACAAAGCAGATAAAACAATATTAAATAACCCAGCACCGAGACAATCGGATGTACCCTCCCCTATAAGTGCATTTATCTAATTGCAAGAGGTCCTTTATTACATTCGTCTATTCTGTAACCTGGACGTCTAAAACGTAGTAGCGTGGCACCAAGGTCATATCATAGGAACAACTGCGCCGCTTCAGCAAGCTTTAGGAACCATATGAATCAGTACCTACTAACAGTTCTGAAATTGGATTGGAAGTTCAAGTTATTGCTGTTGTCGAATCATTTGATCATTTAATATTATAGCCGTAGTAAAAGTATGGTATAAAACTCGCACGGGATGCTCATTTCTCATTCGCATGAAAGTTTGGAAACATGAGTACCATTACGTGCTTCTTGTACTCTATACAATTACCTCTTTCATTTTGCATCTATATACTTGACTTATGACGAATACGAATTTATATTGGAGCCATGTGAAATAAATAAATTTTCTATTCTGTTGTTTCAATTCGAAAACGTAATCGTATAAAGAGTATAGTATCTAAGACGGTCATGAAGTGAATTGATATTCATAAGACTTGATACATGCCAACAACACAAAAACATATCCCATAACGTTTATTGAACATCGTGTAAGTCATCTCAATATGTTGACTGAATGTTTTGAGAGGCTGATTCCAAATCTGTCTTGTTTTGCCTCGCCAAATTTCGGTGGAAATATTACATAATTTGTTTATATTACGTCGAAACGTGAAGGTAATTGTTAACATCAAGAGTCAATATATCAATCACGTAATCATACGAATTCGTTACCAACCAATTTCGTGCGTTGGGGGAAAAAGGAGCAACTATTTTTTTATTTATACAATCTATAATACTAATATGGTTACTCCTATCTCAGTATTTTCCATCCTGGTGAATGAGGATGGGATGAAAATCAGCATTTGATTTAACTTTATTATTTGATGTTGATATTATTCTTTTATTTCACTGAACACAATGACAATATGACACTTCGTATTTGATTCGACATTATTCTCTGATAAAACTTAGTTGTTTATCAGACATTATCATCCCATGATGCGTTTTGTTAGACATGATTCTTTGATGAAACTCAGTATTCAAATGGACACTATCCTGCTGAAGATTCCATTATAATATTTGCCTCAATAGGATTGACCAGATCTTCCGATTGTTTTCTTCTCTCATTTCGATGTTTGTTGGTTATTAATGTAGAGCCAGCTCCAGTTAAACTCTGTATATTATTGGACAATATTCTCATAGAGAATGATAATTTTTGCCACGCTGCTTCAATCAGGTTGTAGATTGTAGATTGTTTTTGGGTTGTACAGGCTTCCAAAGCCTCACTGTCACTGCGACCTAGACGATCTATTGTGAATACCCTAATCTGTTTTTGTCATTCAAGTCCTAGACTTTTGATGAAGTCTAGGATTCTCCTGACGGATGTTTTTCCCATTTGTGCAGGTGTGATGAACACCTTATCTAGGTGGTTCAGCCTTTGGACTAGTACTCGGCCGCCTCAGTGCGGAAGCGAGAAAGCTTTCAGTTTCAGCTATACCTATATTTTTGAGATAATACCTCAAAAGGCTTTAAGGTTGGTCAGATCATTGAGTATTCTTCTTCCTGCTTTGTTGAACTCTCCATCACAAAATATCTGATGAAGTTTTGTACATTTCACGTTAGCTTCATTGAGGTTGACTGGATCTCTTCACTCTTATTTTCCTTCTTGTAGCTCCAATCTTCAGTGCAGCCAGTTGAATCAAACTTCTCAATTCATTGGACAATGTTCAGCCAGAGAATGTCATATTCCTGTTCGTCACCTTCCTTCCTCCATTTTCTATCGATTAGGCTATGCTATTCTAAAGTATATGATAGAAATCTTCATTTTATTCTGCTTTGTTGAGGCTGCTCCTATTCTCCCACTCAAATTCAGGAGCTCTGTTACGATCACCAATAGTAAAGACCCTCTTCATCGACGAAGACATCCTTACCCTACTCCCCCCCACGCAGGTACCGGACGTGATATCCGTTTTCGTCACGTGTCGCTCCGATCCGTAACCGTCCTGGAATCATCGGATCCATGCTGCATTGTCGCGGGCCGCACCAGGTGACCTGGTGGACTCGTAGAGCATCGTCTACGACAATGTCGGTCATCGTCATCACCAGGTGACCGGCCGCAAGCGGCAGAATTAATCGGTGATTGTTTTTCATGTGTTCAGGGGATGGGAAGTTTGTATAAAGTGTCATAATTGTGAGTACGTACCACGAAGATGAAGAAATGAAAAATCAATGACTTGAAATACTTGTGAAATTCTTGAATGTTTGAAGTAAAAATGGACAAAAAATCGAATGATCGGCTCTCAAAATATCGGAATCAAAATTGTGACGCGTTAATTTCTTTCGAGAATTTATTCCCAATATATTTTGGAACAAAACAAAAAAGTACAGCTTCAGGTCTCGTGTTCAAACAATGCAAAACTTCTTCTATGATGGGTTGTTTTCACTCACTATGTCATTTCTCAATGAACTTCAGCGTTTCTATGATGTTCGGGAAAGAGCATAGTGAGGCGAATTGAAGTAATCGTGAGGTATTACATAATATTGTTGGATAATCGGTGTTATTATTATCAATCGAGTCAGTTAAATACAGCTATGTAGCGATAAGCAGTAGTGTTGTGTCATGAATAATATAAAACGGTAACTATACTCCTTATCACATGAAATTGCGCGGCTGCGAATTGAAGAAATCAAACGCAAATAGGTACAATATACCTTAATCGGTGAGCTCAATAAACTTTAATCTCCCATGCTATCCTGCTCTTTTGTTCACATGAAAAACATATTAGTGCATCAATGGATATTTTGCATGGTCTT
Organism: Gastrophysa polygoni; assembly: GCA_963576655.1. NCBI lineage: Eukaryota > Metazoa > Arthropoda > Insecta > Coleoptera > Chrysomelidae > Gastrophysa > Gastrophysa polygoni. The sequence goes on along the minus strand of OY755084.1, from coordinate 10,452,190 downwards.
TTATTATAACGATTTAAGCCAAAACATATATCTTGATGAAATAATATGAGAGTATCATTACGATAATACGAGTACTTTAGGTTCGCTATCTGGTCACACTGTATAGTGAAACTATATATTTTTACTACAGCTGTTCACCAACGAACTCATGTTAGTTCGATGCAATTTAATCTTGATTCATCCGCGAATTCTCTTTCTGCTTTCATAAACACCCCACTACTTTCGTGATGTTATGGTTTGTCAATAGAATCGCCAAGTGGTGTTCTTTTGGAATTGATTTATTCCCAACGTCTATTCACATACTTCACTTCGACACAAGCCGCGGTTCTTTCGGATTTTATATACGTCCCATTTTTTCACTTCTATTTTCCGGATTTCATCAATTGTTTATCGATATAACGTGTCCCATTATCAGCCTACCGAATTTCACCAGCGTCTTCTACGACCACAAATAAAAAAGAGTTCGATTGAAAATGTGTCGTATGATGATTTCTATGGCAGCTACGATCCCCTCAAATGGGGTTCCTGAAGATGGTATTCCTGAATATTTCTGAAACGCCATGTGATGAAATGATGCATTTTGGTACAAGACCTAAACTTTCAAAATTTTATTCAGGGATCTATGGAACAGGACAGGGATACGATAAATACTATGATAATAAAATAATTTAGATCATTTTAGTGAAGAAAGTGCTCTTTTTGATATGTGTGACTTCTTGATTTTGAATTTTTACCACATTTATATGAATATCGAATAGAATAACATACTTGTTGCCCAGGTTCTCTTCTCTGTTGGTTTATAATGCAGTCTGCGGTACGTGTTTGTTACCAAATCTTGCGTAGCCGCAATAATTCAAAAATTATCAATTATGTAGGATGTAACAATATTTCTGATTCGCCTCTGATCGATACGGAATAAGAATAGCTACCTTCCGTGAATCAATCTTAATACTCATTCATAATCCGAAAAAAATTGTCTAAAAATCTGCATACAAAAAAGTTAAAATATGACATTGAAACGTAGCACCACCTTGTTTTGAATACTTCCTGGATGGAATTTCACTTAATTTTCAGTAATTTTCACTGCATTGGGCATAGAAATTGTCTAAAAATCTGCATACAAAAAAGTTAAAAAATAACATTGAAACGTAGCACCACCTTGTTTCGAATACTTCCTGGATAGAATTTCACTTAATTTTCAGTAATTTTCACTGCATTGGGCATAGAAACTTCAGTTCTTGTAATAAATTGCATCACTTCATCAGAGGGCGTTTCGGAAATATTCAGCTCCCTCAGGAGCCATATCTCGATCTATGTTCATTTGAATATTTCTCTTATTTTTGGTTTCATGAATAAACCGCTAGTGAAGTTGATTATGGGAGATCCTGTCAAGTGATATTTCATTATATTCACAGAATCGGCCTAATTGTAGCATTGTCATTTCAACGAATGATTTTCTGACACAACTACCATGAAATCAAGTACTATGCCCTATCCAGATTCGAAGATGCGCCAAGAGCCCGGCGACCACGTGGCGGTGCCCCTGCAAAACGGCCCCAAGGGCATACCGGTGGACGCCGCCATACAAACCGCGCCCATCACGCCCTACCGACTGCGCTTTCTGCCTAGCTGCAGCTGCGACGCGAAGCTCGGCCCGTCGGAGACCAGCTGCAGGCTGCGCCTCGGCTGCTACTGTCGCCTGCTGAGCCACTGGTTGCTTTCCCAAGTGGGATTGGGCGCCGTGGTGAGCGTGTGGGCGTTGCTGGGCGCGTGGGCGTTCTATAGTACAGAAGGTGAGGGCAGAAACGTGTCGGCGATTACTATATCATGATTATCGATTACAGTCTTTCTACCTTCGAGCTGCTTGTGTACACCTATTTTTAAACTCCCCCTCTTCCCAACATCAGATGACAAGTGGCAGATGACAGTGGCAGATTGATTACGTTAGATCATCCATCAGTGACCTGTGACAACATGAGCCAGCTATCACCATGAACTCAGACCTTAAAACGTAACTTTCATGTTTCGTACATTTCTTTCCTTTCCAATGACGGATGAAAGCAGTGGCCATCTTTAACTGAGCTCGAATATGTGGCTGTAGATTTCATGGTTTTTCTGATAAATGAATGATAATGTCAATGATGAACGTCTCTAACACGAATACATGGCTGTAACATTTCATGGTTTCATAATGACGCGTCTTCAGATAAAAAATGACAATTGGGAGGTGAGAGATGACAGTTGGAAGTTGAAGAATGACAGGTGAGTGTGACAGATGTCAGAGGTGACCATCTTGAACTCAGGCCCGAATGCATTGATGTACTTTACACGATTCATTTATACCCCTTATTGTTAGTCATCTCAGAAGCCATCAAATGGCTCGCTCGTTTGAGTGAATGAGTGAGTTTATACAGGTGGGATCTAAGCCACTGTTGCATATGGGCTAGTTTTCTGTAGAACTCCATGATATACATTGTACACAAGATAAATAAATCCAAACCTAATGCAGTTGAAAGGTGACAGATGGCATATGACAGTGGTGGTCGTTTTATTGGTGCTGATCCACTTTGAAATTCGTCTCGTAGGTCCCAGAGAGCTCGAGCAGTCAGAAAAACTGGCCTCTATCCAGAAGGACCTCTCTGTCAAGTTGGCCGATGACCTGTTGCTGATCTCGGCCCAAGATGGCGAGGACGCCCGTCGCGACGTCATCCACAGGTAAATCGTCAGTTACCACATTCATAATTCAGAAGATATGATTTTTTCATCTCAATGCTTCAAAAATATTCGAATTTGGACAGAAAGACTTCACTGACGGTGCAGTGAATGATATGATGATATAAAAAATTTCATGTGATTCGAAAGTAAAGTGAAGAAACGTATTATCATATCATCGTATTCGTATTATCATCATTCAATATCTATGAAGATGAGATATGAAGTCCGGGCACCCCCCTAAATCGTCAGAACCCCTCGGAATTTAGGAATGATCCAATTTGCCACTCTGGATAATCTAAAGTTTTGAATCAGAATAGTTACAATCAGAGGCAAATTTGCTTCTTGGCCGTCCTAGGCCCCAGGCCATAGTAAGAATCATCAGCTCCTTGCTCAGCATCCATCATGAAGACTACATACTGATGAATTTACTTTATTACCATTTTTTTCGAATTTTATGGAAATATATACCATCGCGAACGTCTTTGCATGTGTTGTACAATTCCGTCATCTTGACATATCTCGTAATTTTTAGTCATCATTAGCAATAGATGTACCCAAAATATTGTATTTTTTAAGAAACCCTGACTTTTCTATATCTTCTATGAATATGACATGAATGTATATGTTTATGTTTGCACATATACTATGCGGAATAAATTATCTGCCTTACGGTAAAAGCCGCAAGATAATCCGTCAAGTAGTTTTTGAGAACATTGTGAACATTGTTCTATTATAATATGTATGATATTTTCATAAATGTACGAAAGTAATTCACGAAGATTATTGTTATACGATGCAGTGCTGTGCAGCCTGCCATAATGTGCACGAACGTTTAGAATATATAGGAACTTTGAGTTTCTTGGTATCGCCAGTGAATTTTTTGTCACGATTGGTCACCCCTATAATATCTGGCCGCCCTAAGCTTGGGCCTAATGAACTTCATGGCAAATCGGCCACTGGTCAAAGGTCAGAATTATCGAGAAAAATTAAACAATATTGGCCCTTCTACGTGTCCGTGTGAAACTGTACATTTTAATGACATCGAATCGAAAATGACAACGGTGATTATTCAAAATGGTGACCAGGTGATATTCAAGATGGTGTCCAGGCGATATTTTTAGAAAAAAGAACGATTTGGGAGTTATAGGGGGGTATGCCCAGACGATTTAACTCTCATTGTATTCCATATTGTGTAGATTTTGTAAAATTAACTGTTCAGGTGTCTGGAGAGGCACGAGCGTCTCTTCCTCGATGCCGTGGGCGCGGGGTACGGGGAGGGTGGAGGCGGGACCATCTGGACCTACCCTGGGTGTCTTCTCTTCGCCGTCTCTCTTCTCACCACGCTAGGTGAGCGAATCTGCTTCAACATAACGTTAACCCATTCTTAGGTTACTATCGAGGAGGTTCATTTCTTGGACCGTTCCTAAAAGTCAAAATAAAAAATGTAATAATTATTCTGATATATTTGTGGTGTGGTCAAAAAAATGCTACCCCCTTAATGTCACGCAGAAACGAGGAGAGAAACTTCCAAAGTCTAGAAAATGAACATGCTTTTTAGATCGTTGGCTTGCAATGGTTTTTTTACTCGATTCGATTTTTTTATCTATATATCATAATCTAGAAGCAAACCAACGTTGACTACACATCTGCTTTGCTAAGTTCGTTGGTTTCAAATGATGTTTTTCTTGTCAAAATCTACAAACTCTATCGAAATCACGTTCATCATTCGATTTATTGATGAACCTTGATATCTACAATGTCAGAAAGTTCGTAAAATAACCTGTAAAAGCGCTACTTTTCAATTTTTCACTAGAAAAAGTATCAAGAAAAGATTTCTACGTTGCCGTCTGTTTCCATTCTTGAATCTGTCTACTTAAGAGTGGAAATTTCGCTCTTAGATTTGTTTGGGGAAAGAATATGAGATATCGATTTTCTAAAAAAAAGGAGCTTACAGAAGTAGGCTGAGAAGAGGTTTGTTGAACCTTCAGGAATCAAAATTCCATAATAAAAATATAATTCAATAGAACTCTTCTTTTTTAAAAAATTCACTTGTACTATGGAACTCTGCAGTAGATTACATTTTAATTTCATATCTGTTTTATCATCATGTGCAGACTATAAATTAGATAAATTTGTTTGTTAAGATTGTTTGGTGTATTTCGTGTTCATTTTCAACTGTAATTGTCATACAATTTGTTCTGACATGCTTTGTCAACGAAGAATGTTTTTTTAGCCACCAAAGTCGTATACCTAATACTAATATATGTCGCATCGTCTATGATGATATTTCCGCGACAAGAGGATGGCAAATGAAAGATAGAAAGTGCTGTACAGCTAACTTCAAATCACTCATATGCTAGTTGTTAGATGGCGACCAAAAAAATGACAACAAAATCAGTAGGTATTATATAATTGCACAATCAGTGTTATAAAAACGTTGATTCAGAAGTAGTAATTTAGGTTCCTTCTCAATTAATGATCAAACTACATTATTGCAATCTCAAAATCAGTCTTCTGTACATCGTTGTTGTCATGGACGACAGTTGGTCCGTTCTCAAAGATACAGAAGTTGATAACATTCAAGACAGTGATGCGCCATATATCAGTATTAGATTATGTATATATGACTAAAGTATATATCTGTCTCTCTGTCTCACAAATTTTGTTCAAATTCGGATATCGGACGCACCAGATATTCTGCTTAAAATTTTTGTGTGTGATATTTCGTGTTTCAAGTTCGATTGTCTATCGAAAATAACGAACTTCGAAATTTCGAAAGTGAAGTAGTATACTTTCCATCTCGTCTGTATAGGTTTCGGAGCTCCAGTACCTCGCACCGCCCTCGGCAGGAGCTCCGCCGTCTTGTTCGCCGCCGTCGGCATCCCGCTCCACTTCCTGCTGATCCTCAACGTGGGCCACCTCGGGGCGGGCAAGCTGTTGCAGCTCGCCGGCGCCGGCAGAAACGGCGTCGCTGCCTCCGCCAAGCCGGCCTGGCTCAAGTTCTTTCCTTTCCTCTCGGTCTTCTTCTACTACGTTCTAGGTGGGTGAGTGTGTCGAAGCACAGTATATCATAGTATATTGAAACCACAGTTTAGAAAATATACTATACCAGTTCCGGCACTCTCCGCCGATGCCGCTTGCTTTCTTCCCCTTTCCTCGTCTAGACCTCAGTCGGCTGACTTCTGGCGAACCTTACACAGTGGAGAGATAGGTTAAGCGCATGGAACGCGTTCTACTTGATCTATGTACGTAATTATAGCGATTGTTCCAAATACGAGAGTGTTTACTTTGCTCATTCAATTGTTCGAGATGAATTATCATTCTTCAAAGGGCTTTCAGAAGAAGTCAAGCGGAAAAACAAACCAATTGAACGAATATCATATTATTTCAATATTCCACTTCTATATTTCAGTATATTAATTATATTCTACAATATTGATATGAAAATTATGACAAAAAACTCACTTTTTTCTTGAAATTTCAACATCCTATAGCTCAAAAACTACGAGGTCTAGGACATATGTTGATATAAGCTTTTCTCCTTAATATCATCCGAGACTTCACCCCCGTTATTATCGGCACTCGATTAATTAACACCCTGTATCTAACACTAATATATGGTACATAACTGTCCTGAGTGTGTTGGGTGCCTCTTTGAGGAGATACCCAACCAATAGTCCATTATGAGGTAGGGAAAAAATAATGACAAGTTAATATCCCAATATGGGCTCAAATTTTGTAATTTCTAATTGAAATCCAAAGGCTGATGCTTCTTTGTGCATAAATCATCTGAATTTGAAGCTGAATTTCTACGTTTCCATAATAGTTTTTTATAGTTCTAGTTATTTACCTGTGATATTGATATTTCAACTTCCATCCTCCATTTACCATCCTCGTGTTGCAGAAATGTATCTCTCATTTTTTACCGTTTTCGTTTCAATGTCATCATTCTTAATTTTTGCGGAATAATTTTGACTTGGTGTGTCTCGCAGATATTTGATGAAAAATTCACATTTGCACGATAATCAAATTGTTACATCGGCAATATATTATTTTTCGAATGTAAGTTGGGTGTAATTGGTTATCACCAGCATACAAGTGAAGACGACCATATTGTAAACATTCAGGAGATATTGGCGCTTCTTTCCTCAGGAGTAGTGATGTTCGGCTTGCTGCGTAGAAGGCCCCCCGTCGACAGCCTCATGTTCCCGTTGGACTTCACGGCGGCAGGAGGCGTGGCTACCGTCGCCGGTCAGACGAGGATGTTATACGCCCTCTACCTCGAAGCCGCCGTCACTCTGGCGGCAGTGATGGTGTCGCTGTTGCAGGCCTCGGCCAGCAGGGGCATCGTCGACGTCGGATTGAAATTGGGGCTGCTGACCAACAGTTGAACCGGGAGGATTTTGGTTGCCTAGTGAGATTTTTTCCAAGAATCCAAGATTTGTACTTCTATTCAAGCGTCGTTTGTCAAATGCCATTCCTGATTTTTCAGGTGCTATTAATCATCTGTTAGATGCCATAAATCATGTAATGTCATGTCAAACAACATGACGGCCGTGCTGAGTTAATACCGCAAATCTAGTGAATCTCGAGCATAAAGTCAGGCGAAAGGAAAATCAAGTTCCACGACTTTCCAAAATTTTACAGGCAATGAATTATTCTATTCAGGATGTATTTTTTTTGAGTCATCACGTTTTACGTAAGTCAAATGTCATCATATGTCATGCGTAATTTGTATGTGTGTATAATTTGGAACGCCATTCTGGCTATCTTGAATTCATACCACCTTACTGGCATGATTACTCTACTCAACTTGCTGTATATATTATCTATCAAGTAGTAGAAATCCAAGTTTTTTCAACTTATTCGCACCCCATATGTCATATCGAACGTCATATCGACAAAATTAATTTACTGAGTTGTTTTCAACATGAGTAGGAACTCGGATCGATGAAAACTAGCAAGTACTGCGGAATAGGAGAAAAAATATCACTAGAGGACGTAGGTTTAATCCATTGTTTTTGCGGGTTGAGTTCAAAGAGAGTCGAGTCAAGAAAGTCAGGATATTGAGTCCTTCTCATTTTGACTCTTTCACTCATATATAAAAGTGCATTTTTATTTTTACAATATTTTCTTCCAGAGTGCTCTGTCCTTCTTGCTTCCACGATTATTCCTCGGATAATCTGACTTCTGAAGTAATAAAAAGCACCAGGCTGAAGCTAATAAGCATATAGACATCCGTCCAATACTTAGTCCATGATTATGTACGAAGTGCCTTAATTTCAGAAGGTTTTTCTCGCTGTTTGTTCTTCTAGTATTTCCATACTGATATCAAGGTGTTCTGCGTTTTTTCAAGCGTCATCTTCAAGTTCAATGGAAATGAAAATTCAGCAATTCTCTGTCGTGATTTATAGAGAGATAGGTACTTATTTATTCTCAAAAAATATTTTATAGTGTCTTTCTTATCTTCAAAACAGTTTGAAAATACCTTTAACATTGTCAGTAGGTACATATCTTGATCCACAATCTGTGATTGGAATATAGTCAATTAGCCGATATGTTATTACTGATCATCCTCTTGACAAATCTTTTCCATATGTTAGATAAATGACAACAATTCTATTGAGAATTGATTTATATTTGAATATTTTTCTGCTGGACAAACGAACCATTTGTATTCGATTGATCTAACTGTGTAAATAGGAATGTTATTATCATAATAAGTTGTCTATAGGCCTATGTGAATGTTTATTTAATGTGAATTGTACTTTATAAAATTATAATATTTGAATACCACAACGTCCATATAATTAACATTTTTTCTTATAGCACTTTCTGAAGTAGATTGATCTGTTACATTTTCAAGGAAGTAATAAAAATGCATGGCTTCAATCTTGTTTAAGATTATTGGTTTCATTACCTGAAGTGAAGACTGGTGCAGTCACTGATAGTGTTTTGTTCTCGCCAAAAACGCTTACGGCATTTTCCGCTTAATGGCATTTAAGTCATACAACTCCCCAGAAGATGGCGACATTTTTGCAGATTTCTGTACACACAGTTGATATTTTGAGATTGGAAATATGTAGTTTGATCATCATTTGGGAAGTAATCTAAATTACTACTTCTGAATCAACGTTTTTTTTAAACTGATTGCGCAATAATCGAAAATACTGATTTCGTTGTCATTTCTGTGCCGCCATCTAACAACTAACATATGAGTGATTTTCCGCTATAATGAATAAAATGCTGTTTTCAAGTTGACTGTATGTTTGAGTTTTGGTTGAAGAAATTAGATAGGCAAATAGGCAGAATAGGTCCACCAATGCTCCCTACATATTGTTGACTAGAGCTACGCTTACCTTCCGCACTAAGCATCGCCCTAAAAGTTCCAAATACACAATTTGAGGCCTCTACGACAAGGTCAACATTTGGATATTTATAGAAAGTTGGAACACCAATCTAACATTTTATGAACTTTTGCCTTTAGCGCTAGATATTTGGAGAGGACTAGCTGGACGAAAACTATTTTATGAGCCTTTGCCTTTAGGGCTACCCGGACTAAATTTCGTATGCCCTTGCTATAAAGGCGAGCCAGACCAAAACCATTCAATGGAACTTTGCCATTGGGGCTCGGGAAGCATAGGCACATTTGTATCGAGCATCCAATATACTGTATTCGGGTTCACCGACTCCACAATGTATCCCGAACGTGTACATCACTGTCTAGTAGCTCAAAGATATTAAATTTGACCAAAGGGTGATTTTGAAATAGCCCGAGCATTATGAATAATGCCCAGTTATTTACATTGTTCACAACATCGAGCCTCCAATAGGCCGACCTACGTCGGAATATCGAGCGCTCGTATCTTATCCGAATGCGGCATACTGGATGCTCGATAGATGCAGTCGGCAGATATTACGGATGCACTTGCCATAATGGCTAACCGGACAATATTTTTCTATTAATTTATTCGGCTTCTAGTATACATGCGAGAGATAGAATGGCCATTGCTTCGATATGGGCTGTCGATATGGGCGAAAAATACTTTTCGCGCCATGGAAAAGTTATTGAACTAATCTGGCGCAAATAAAACCAACAAGAACATTGGAGTAGCTTTATTTCGATTTAATAAACAACAAATATAAAAACCGAGTTGAAAAGGAAATGTACACTATGCTACCGACAAATAAAACTGAATTCTCAATTTTTACTTTTCAATTTGGTTTCTTCGTTATCACTTTCTTCATCTACATCAATCTGTTTGATTTTACTTTCACCATGAGCCGGCTTGATTTTCCCTACTGTTTTCTTCCTAATGTCGTGCAAATCAGTATCATCTTTCTTAGAATCGCTTTCGCTCTTACCTTCTAAAACTATTCGAATGGCATTCAGAAGCTCTAACTTTGCAGACGTACTCATTTTACTACCTACAATCGATAAAAATAAAAAATATATAACAAGAATCTTTATTTACAAATGAAAATCTACCAAGGTCATCTTGAGGCTCAACCGAAAATGGCCCTTTTGATTTTATCTAAAAGTCCGGGGGTCTCTTCTGAATGTTTCTCTTGGGTTTTCGCCTCCGACGCAGCGAGCGGAATTTCCTCGTCAATTTTCCCTGCCAAACAAAAACAATTTTCATCTCAACCGGTCCGAAAAAATTAATGAAATCGAATAAACCCAAAGGAAACATTCAATTAGACAAGACCACTCAGATCGACAAAGAATCAACTAAAATTGTGATCTTCATTTCGTATTTCGAAATTCATCTTAAAATTTCGAAATGAAAGTAAAAATTTCTGAATTAACGTCGAAATGGCAAGAAGAATTGAGAGATAAAATTTCCACAAAGAAAGTAGTTGAGTTCTGAGAAGAAAGTGGTAATATAATAGAGATATGAGTATAAATCACGAAATTTGGGGTATAAGAAAATAAAATCAGAAACTTTGGAATAAACGTTCATATTTATTGAAATTTGAAAACTGAAAGAGAAATTGAAATAAACGACATTGCAAGATGACAAAGTTGAGATTTTGATAAAAGTTGTCAAAATTTTGTGATGAAAGTTTAGAAATATTCAAGATACTTGCAAGGACCGAAATAAAAGTCGCAATTTCAACGCAAAAAGTTTAAATTTCTGAAAACGTCTGGTCCACGTCAGAAGACACGTCGAGATGAATTACAAAATTTCAAGATAATTACGAAAATTATGTGTTGAAAAAGTTTAAAATACAAAATGAATGTCAAGATTTCGAGATTAAAGGCGAAAATTACACCTCGAGAACTCTGGCAAAAAACTCACCGTCCTTCGTCACCGTCACGCCCAGGACGGTCCCCGGCGTGTCTTTTTCCAGCTCGGCGAAAGCCATAGCCAGCGCCTTCTGTTTCTCATCGAGATACTTCGGAACTACCACCTTGAAAGTGACGTAGTGGTCGCCGTGGCCGTAGCCGTTGATGCGCTTCATGCCTTTGCCGCTCAAACGGATGCGCGTGTGCGAAGACGTGCCGGGCATAACCTAAGATGCAAGGCGAGATTTTATATTTTTCATAATTTGTGTTTTTTTTGGGGGGAATTATCGAGTTTATTGAAACTATTCGAATTCTCTGGTGTTTTCAGAATATCCTCTAATTCCTTATATTTTTGGAGTAATTGTTTTTTTTTTAGATTTCATAAGAATTTCCTGGATTCTTATGGATTTTTTCTTATTGATGGAGTTTTGAACTTTTCGTAAATTTTGTTTTTTGTTTTCGAATTTTTTCTATAATCAATTCTTACATAAACCCTGTCGTTTGACAAAACTAAACTTTTTGGAATTGTTTTGAGTGCCAACAAAAATTATTTTTGAAACTGAGATGCATGTCAGAATTCTGACATATATCACAGAATTCTGAGATACACCTTCGAATTCTGAAAAAGTATCTCAAACTTCTAACTTCAGTTTGAAGTTGAAAATATAGTTCCATCTCAGAATTCTGAGATGTCTTCCAACTTGTATCTCTGAATACTGGGACATGTCCTACATCAACTCTCTTGTTCTGCTACTTTTACATAAATGATTGTTGCTAAATTGACCTTTCACTCTTCGGAAGTTCTACAAGCTCTTGAAACAAATGACTCAAATTTGAGAGAAGACCCTGTATAATCAGTGGTAAATCAATTGTGTTTTGTTTTTCGACCCACTCACTTGAATGGTATGATCTTCATAGAGTCCCTCTATCCTGATAGTGCCACCCAGTAATGCTTGAGATACAGAAATATCAGCTTCTGTATGTACATCAGCTCCGTCTCTAGTGAAGTAGTCGGATTTATCTATTCTAAAAGTGACAAAAAGTTCTTTCTTTCCTACAGACATCCTCACAGTTTGACCATCTTCAATACCTACAAGAATAAATAGAATGCATAAAATAGATCTTATTCATAATGTTTCCAATTTGTCAAGCAAACAAGACAGATATGTTTTGTCTCCCCACAACCTACATCAGTTGTCTTGGATTGCTTTTGTACTAGATGGTGCTGACTCAAAACATTTTATGTTGTACCCAGAAAGAATATGGAAAAATGTCTGAGCACAATGATAGAAGACATGCTAAATGTAGGACAAATTGTTGATTCTTACCTGCAGGCACAGGTACAGTGACTTTTCTTCTTTGGACAGTTGATCCTTTTCCCTCACATTCTACACATTTATGCTTTATGTACATTCTCGTTCCTTGACAATATCTACAAAACAATAGATTTTGAAAAATAAATATTTCTCTTTGACTAACAATTTTCTTTATTTATTTGTTATTGATTCCTCAGCAGGAATATGAATTGATATACAATATAGAAAAGAATAATAACAGGTTTAATGACTAGAAACATGAAAAACTCAATAATATCATGAAAAAGAAAACTTCAAATTAGCATATTTTTTCTCCCACATTGAGTGAGTACATACTTGTATTGTGCAGTGAGTAAAAACAGCATAAAATGAATAAATACATAGACTTATAGGCGTCAGCACACAAGGAGAAGAAATTAGCAGTACATGCAATATAAAAAATGTCAATTGAAGAAATGTAAAGAAATAATTCACCATGAATAAACAATAATTGTGGTCATTATGGTTGGAAGTGATGAATATTCAATTTACATGTTTCTATAACTCTCAAGTCACTTGTAGTTACTGTATATATAGTTTTATGGCTGATATGAACTTCTATAAGTTGACACATTTTCGAATGGTAAGAGGTAATGAACTATAAGCTTTAGGTAGAATCTATGGTACAGAGGTGTGAATATTACTATCTATCACATGTATTTTATCTTTCTATTGAAACATCTTCATTATTAGGGCTCTGAGGATTGTTGAAGATTACTCATTAATTGAACGCCAATAGCAAACCTTGAATTTCTAGGATTCACAGGCTAAAACCAATATGGAGCAGCAAATTTCAAGAGTCAGCTATGCTTCCCAGAAGTAAACAGTTAGCTAGTTATTAGTGAACTAAAACCAATGACCATTTTATTTCAACAATAAAATTGAAATGAATCTGTCCATGCTCTTGACAGTGTTCATCTTGTCATAAATCAATACAATCTTATATGAACAAGATGTAGTAAACAATTTTTGAAAAGTTGAAAAGCATATTTTTGAAAAAATCAATTAGGTTGTTCAGCACAGAGCAAACAGCGTCTAATCACGTACTGTGGGACACAATTATGAATAATACTGTTGTAAATTTTCCTATTTTGAAATTTTTCTTCATTTCAAATGAGTATGTCTTGAGTATTGAATGTTTGAGTTCAATTTGTTGAATTATGTATTCCCTTCTTCCAAACCCTACAGGGTGTTCTAAGATTATGAGTACCTAAGATATCTTCAGAGAGTTTACTTAGGATTTTCAGAATCGACATTCATCAATGAATGATCATTTGTGACTGAAAAAGCTCACCTACAAGTAGATCTCATCACAAATGGTCCTGTTGTAATGCTTTCCATACCAGTGCCATTGCAAAACTGACATTTGGTTGCTTTTGTACCTGGCTCACATCTAGAACCATTGCATTTTGGACAGTTATCTACTACATTTATATTTACATCTTTGTTAGTACCACGAGCTGCTTGACTAAATGAAATCCTCAATACAATCTGAAAAAACCCATCATGATGCTGTGTTCAAGACAAGGAAGACCTGTATAAGAAATTTGGAAACTGCAAGAGATACAGATTTGGATGAAAAGGAAAATGTGATTTTTAGTTTTTGAGATAGTTTCAAAAAACTGTTTCTCAATAATTTCAATTCTATTTTCTATTAAGAAAAAAATCTTCATTTCATGAATTGATCTGTTCACATGTAACTAAATCTGTATCTCTTGTTTTTTCAAGCATCCCCATACTGGTCATGCTTATGTTGACAATGTATTGAATCATCTACACACTTCTTGTGCTTCTCCAAACCCGTAAGTAGACTCAGCAAAATCCTCGAAAGGAGACGACCCCTTTCCAAAACCTTGATCACCAAAAATCTTCCTGAACAGTTCTTCTGGATCGATAGTAGACTGGTACTGCCAATGCTGACTGAACCCTTGAGGCCCTTGAGCCCTACCTGGTCCCCCACCACCCATTCCCCCCATTTGTTCAGCAGTTGCCCCATATGTATCATATTGTTTACGTTTCGTATCATCAGCTAAAATCTATGCAGAAGAAAATTATCAAGATAAAAAACTGCTGTTTGATTTTAATGTTTACCAACCTCGTAAGCTTCTGAAACAGCTTGAAACTTCTTCTGAGCTTCCGGATCCTTGTTCACATCAGGATGATATTGTTTTGCGAGTTTATAGTAAGCTTTTTTGATTTCTGAAGCTGATGCATTTCGACCAACTCCAAGTACCTCATAGTAGTTCCTGGATGCTCCGAGCGGTCGACTAGAGTGAAAATTTCGGCTTGGAATGTTGACCCCTGGAAGTTTGGTTAGGTCTATTGCGTTCATCAAAAGGAAAATGTGTAATCTTACTTGTGTGATTGATGTTAGATAGTGTATGGTTCTTGCGAGTGACTGTTGATTTTGTACATTCTAGGCTAAAGTGGAAGAGTCTTGTGGAAATTTTATTTATCTTAGGGGTCACTAAAATAATTACTGGTTTAGTATTTAAAATTCCAAAAATATTTCTAACACTAGCCATTTTCAAATGACAGCAGAAGGAAGACCGAAGGGAAAGCAACGAAGAACGAAGTTCTAAATAAGACAATTGACAAATTGGAGCTACCAACATTATTAATTACCAAAATGAATTTGCTGGTAGCCTTGAGTACTAGGGTCTCACGAATTCAAGACAGAGTCACAGAAGAGGGGTACAAGGAACAACCAAAGAGTATGAACTTATTATTCTATGGTACAACAGAGCTATAAATGAAATGAGGTGGCCAATTTTCTAACGGAAGAGAGCAAAATCTAAGTGAAAGAAGAAGGAGAAGAATGAATTGAGGTTATGTTCAGATTGACGTGTCTGTAAAATATAATCCTTAATTAACAAATAAAAATGCATACATTTCTTCAACGAGGAAATTCAATTTTGGCGTATGCCTTGAGCGTTCTAGCTTGCCTAACATTTATATGTTTCGCTTCCACAGTTTTTCTGAACTATGTAACAGATGCAAAAATGAATACAGTTAAGGTCGTAGTGTAAGTATGCAAACTAATTTGATACATACGTTCTCAATGTTCTCCATGTTCAATCCTCATATACAGAAAGAATGTCCCCGACTACAGTGCAAGCAGAGAAAAGAACGATCTAGGCTTCTTGACCTTCGATTTGCACACTGACCTCACTGGTTTATTCAACTGGAATGTAAAGCAGCTATTTTTGTATCTCACTGCAGAGTATGAAACTCCTAACAACGAGCTCAATCAGGTGAGAAGCTATGGAAGTTTTGCCACTGAGCACAAGTAATCATAAAATATATTGCAGGTTGTTCTCTGGGATAAAATCATACTGAGGGGAGAAAATGCTGTCTTAGACTTCAAAAACATGAACACCAAATACTACTTTTGGGATGATGGAAACGGTTTGAAGTAATGTTCCAAGTTCAAATAGATGATGATTACATGCTCCATCAAATTTGATTACATACATGGGAATCTTGGGGACTGTGGAATGTGCCACAAAGTGTGGAATGACGCATATTCAGAAGCCCAACACAGTGTCTACATTAAGCCCACTAAATTCTGTTCATATATTTGATCATTGGCAGAAAAAATGACATCCAGAAGTGACAAGTTTGAAGATTTCAAATGAAATGATTTGATTTTTAAAGTCTCTCAGGCACGATATTGTCTTACTTTTGTGTGATTCAGACTCATATCTTTTCCCAAAATGCAAATGGTCAACTGAAGTTCATATGATGACAAAGAAAATGATTTCTTCTAAAGGTTTTGATGAGTCGAATATAAAGTGTTATTTATTATGAGATAAAATTGGATAATGATAGCAATTTCTCAATACATATATCATCTTATTCAAGATACTGAAAGTTTTTTATACATGCAATGAAAAAATCATCGAAATGTCATATAATTTTTTCAGATTTTCTGGTATTTTCTCCTCATTTCTAAAAATAAAAATGCAAATTATAATGATCATTTCAATATATTTGTAGTAAGGACAGTAAAAGAGAAATTCTCTATTTTTTGGTAACAGCTTGTCATATGTCACAATGTGAATTTTCACAAATTAAAGTTGGTGGAGAAGAAGTAATATCCGTTTTTTGTTAGTGCCTGTGTATCTTAGAAAGTAATCTGAATTTTGGGATTTTTTATAGGCATTTTGTTGGGCACCTAATCAACCAAATTTGGCTCCATTTTAACTTTGCTGCATCTTCCATGGTTTCCAAAAAATCTCCATGCATGTAGTTCAATTTATAATAGACTTCAGAGGCTCAATTTAATCGCATTCTTAATTTTTCAGGGGGAACAAGAATATTACGTTGACATTATCCTGGAATATCATCCCCAATGCAGGACTTCTTCCTAATATTTTCGCTAGTGGAAGCCATAGTTTCAAATTCCCAACAGAATATACTACAACTAGGATGTAATATTTATAAATTAATTTTTGTCAATAAAATGATTGGAATATAATCATTTTCTGCAATAATTCATCTGATCTTCTGATGTTAAAAAATAATAACAAGAAATATCAAAATTTTATTTTAGTAAAGGAAAATTTTGAATTGACATTGTAGAAATAATACATCTAGAACCTTATTATAAGCAAAATTTTATATAATCACAAATGAATACAGATTTCAATAGATTAAACAACTAATGAGAGTAAATAAAGCTAACAAATTCAAAATATTCATATGAGAATCATGTACAAGAATAGTAATCCTATACTAACTTATATCCAACAGTGCAACAGTAATAAAAATAATAAATATTTAAGTATTAAAAAAACAAATTGAACATTTACAATTAAAAGTATTTTACAGAAGAAATGCGAGTACATCAACCTCATGTAGTTACTTCAATATCAGTCTGTACTGTCTTGTCTTCTTTCTTAATATTTCCATAGGCTCTAGTGATATCAAGCATTTCCCTCAAACCCTATAAATGAAAACAATTCAAGTAAGCTCTTCAAAATAAAACACTCATCTCGCAAAAATGGTAAAAGAGAAATGGCAACATTGTTTGGTGGTCCCTTGAAGCACAGTTTAAGAAATATATGTCAGTTCTGTCACTTCCTTTATTCCCTTTACTGTTTTGTGAGTTACTCTACTGTGTAATAGATCCTATCACTGATTTACCTACTAATGTAAAGAAAAAATGGTGTATCAGTATGGCATTGAAGAAAGTGTTTGTGAACTTTCAAAACAATGAGATAATGATCGCATGATCTCCCAGTATTATCAACTCAATCAAACGCAACAAGATATAGTGTCTGAGCATCAGAATAAAGGGAGATCTAGCCATGCATTCAGTAAAAATGACAAATTTCACCAGGAAATCTAATCTACGTCAATTATAATATTTAATATCCCAAAATCATCAAGTTGTATACAAGTTGTTCAAATAAAAAACAACACCCAAATGAGAAGATGTGGTGGCAATAGTTTATTACCATTTTTGATTCTTGAAAGGCTATGAGCAAGTATAATTCTTGTGAATACAAACTTATACTTAGATATTTCTAAATCATTTTTGATCACCCATGTTGCAGAGATAATGATCCAAGTTTTCCTACTTCATGATAATGGTAGAATTCCTCATTATCTGGCTATTAGTTTATACTACATTTCTTTTTTTCCTGAAATTGATCGAACAATACAAGACAGTGATGATGACTACATTCTCACATCATGCCTTCTAAAGGATTGCCAAAAGTTGAAGCACTGTGCGATGTTGCTATTCTCCCACCACAGTTAAGGTGCTAGAAAAAAATGAATCTGAACAAACCTCATTCTCAACTTTCAACATGGAAACAACTTCTTGATCCCTGAAATCTCGTTCTTCATCTATCAGTGCAGCTTTTGCCATGACTGCTGCCATTTCCTGTATCTTTTCAGCCTGGTCTTGTATTGCCTCCCTATATTTGTTATCCTGAAATGTCTTGAAATCCATGCCAGATTTATAAATCCGTTCTGCAGTATGCTCTCTGTATTTCATCATCACATGCTCTAACGTTATGTGGTATTCTTCCAGAGCTGCTCGCAATTCCCGATTTTCTTGCTGGATCTCTCTGAGATGACGGTTTTCCTTCTGTATATTAGCTATCAACAGGGAATGAGGTTTCTGATTGGCAACTTCGTTCAGCTGTTCCACTTCTTCCTGGAACTGAAAAGCGCATTAAGAGATTCATGGGAATGATATCAGTTTTAGCCTTACTTGTTTCATTCCATCAATTTTCTTATTGATCACATGGATTTCGTTCAGCAACGCATCAGCGACTGAATCTCTATCTTTCAAACTGCTGGCCAGCCTTTTGGCATCACTGATTATATGTTGAATCGTGAGAGACATGTTCGAAGTTGATGTCTATACCTGTAGAAGCACCTTCCACCACATCCGCTCTGAGCAGTCCGAAAGGTAGCACCGTGTTGATTGAAATGAGAAATTCAATGCGACACTGCATAACGCATTATGATGAGTCAATATGTCTACTTAAATTGTCTGATGAACAACTCAATTTAAGTAAATACAATTTCAATTTTTTTATTTATTACTACATCTGTTGCACGTCAAAATAAAATACTGCACCACAGAAGACTTTGACTGCACTCTCAACTGTCATTGTAATTTATGACCATGATGAAATCTCACTGTTTATGACTCTTGTGACCAACTACAATTTGCATGGAAATCATAGAATCATAGAATCATAGAATGCAACTTAAGAAACATTCGTGTTTCATGGTGAACTCTGTAGATGTTTATATTCAAATTTCAGATGTAATGGCAGAGATGAGATACCTAGTGGTATTGTAATCAGCCGTCGGAAGCCCATTCACATAATCCAGGGTCACCGACTTCATTTGTGCTCCTAGCACCCAGGAGAAATCAATGTTGGGTGTGGAGAGCACTCACGATTGGTCAAATATTCTATCTATATATATACAGGGTGTCCTTAAAAGGTCTTTACAAAAAGCTACCACATATTCTTCAGACCAAAACAATTCGATACAAGCAAACTTACCTCAGTAAAAGGTTGCTTAGTTTGGGCGCTAGACGGCTCTGAAGTTGAAATTTTCAAATCGATTTTGCTTCATAACTTTTGAACGGCTCATGAGATTTTTTTCAAATTTGGTACGTTGGCATAGACTCATCGGGCAATGAAACTCATATCATAATCATAATGAATATCATTCCATGGGCGTAGAACTTGATTTTTTCAGTAAATAAACATCTAAAACTCCTACGCCAATGGAAAAAAATTAGTTTCAATATGAAATCTAAATTATTCAACTCATTCACTACAAAAAAGGTACTCTTGACAAAAGTCGATTCCTCTCATGGTTTCGACAAAATTTTAATTTTAGTGATTTAGAGCATAATTAATAATAAAACGATTAACAGATATTTCATAAAAATTGTTCAAAATGTTCACCATTTTCACGTATACAAAGATTTATACGACGCAAAAAGTTGAAATGTACTCTTTGCATAACTTCTTCATCGCCTGTAAGATTATTCGTCGCCTGTTGGATACGTTGCCATAATTGTTCTACAGTATTCACAGGGGTCTTGTAAACCGTAGACTTGAGATAACCCCATACAAAATAATCCATCGGTGTTAAGTCTGGAGAACGTGGTGGCCAATTCACGGGTGCATCATTACCTCTACCTATCCATCTGTCTGGGTACTGTTGGTTTAAAAAATTCCTAACATCCACCGAAAAATGTGGTGGAGCTCCATCGTGCATAAACCACATATCTACCCGATGTTGGAGTGGTAAATCTTCCAACAAATTTGGCAACGTATTTCGTAGATGTTGTAAATACATGTCTCCTGTTAATCTTTGTGGAAGTATGACAGGACCAATTATAAAATTTTCTATTATTCCAGCCCAAACGTTGATTTTGAATTCGTGTTGAAAATGGTTTATTTTAATGGAATGAGGATTTTCAATTGCATAAACGTGTTCATTATGAAAATTAGTTATTCCTCTTCTCGTGAAACAGGCTTCATCAGTGAACAAAATATTCTTTCCAAAGTTCAGATTCATTTCTCTTTGCAAATTAATGAACCTACAAAACATCAGACGACTTTGTGAATCATGGATTAATAAATCTTGAACTGGCGTCTTGTGGTATGGGTATAATAATTGTTCTCTTAGTACTTCATGAACGGCATTCCTAGAAACTTCTAGTTCATTACTTATCCGTCTAGTACTCAATTCTGGATTTTCTTCAATACGGTCTAAAATTTCTACTTCGACTTCGGGAATCCTTACATAACGCTGTCTTCCATAATCACCAGTTCTAGGAGCAAAATGACCGGTCTCCCGAAGACGTCTCTCAACTGCAGCAAAGGTTGGGTGGCTTGGTACGCGACGATTTGGAAACTTTGCCGAATACACCCTCACACTCTCTCGACCATTTCCTTGACAATATCCGAATACCAATAACATATCGGTGTATTCTTCATTGGTGTATTGTACGGCCATGATAAATCAGAAAAGTCCGATATCAACAATCAACGTCAATAAAACTCGACAAATCAACACAGATGAAACTATGGAAACCAAGAATGTGAATATCACTGTTTTCGAGCAGATAATAATAGTCTTCAGAAAAAAAACCAGTGCTACTTATTTTCAATAGAAATAACCTATGCAAAAAGTACATCTCAACTTTTTGCGTCGTATAAATCTTTGTATACGTGAAAATGGTGAACATTTTGAACAATTTTTATGAAATATCTGTTAATCGTTTTATTATTAATTATGCTCTAAATCACTAAAATTAAAATTTTGTCGAAACCATGAGAGGAATCGACTTTTGTCAAGAGTACCTTTTTTGTAGTGAATGAGTTGAATAATTTAGATTTCATATTGAAACTAATTTTTTTCCATTGGCGTAGGAGTTTTAGATGTTTATTTACTGAAAAAATCAAGTTCTACGCCCATGGAATGATATTCATTATGATTATGATATGAGTTTCATTGCCCGATGAGTCTATGCCAACGTACCAAATTTGAAAAAAATCTCATGAGCCGTTCAAAAGTTATGAAGCAAAATCGATTTGAAAATTTCAACTTCAGAGCCGTCTAGCGCCCAAACTAAGCAACTTTTTACTGAGGTAAGTTTGCTTGTTTCGAATTGTTTTGGTCTGAAGAATATGTGGTAGCTTTTTGTAAAGACCTTTTAAGGACACCCTGTATATGTGTGTATATATTTTCAGGAGTAGGGTAGTAGTGACTGACTATAGTTAAGGTGAAATATCTGAAGATTCAGGAAACTTGATGAAGGTTTTGTTTGTGAGGATGCAGTCCACTTATTCAATGCCAAAATTTCGACTGCATCCTCACAAAGAGAACCTACTTCAAGAGTTTTCTAAATCTTCAGATATTTTATGTATATATATATATATATATTTCTGAAAATGGAAAGACCAGAAGGGGTGAAAATACCACCAAAATACCAGGGTTGAAATGATTTTTTTGACACGAAAGCGTTCGATTGTGGAACATCGCTTCTTTTTATTTTATCTTAGCAACTGCATCTTCTGTTTCAAATCTTCAAACAAACATTTTGTGATCATCGAACTAGACAACACAAAAACAAAAATATGGTAATACCATTTAGAAAATATGATGGAAACCAAATAAGGTTTGTTACAACGCTTGCACCAAAAATTTATAACATCCTACCTAAAGACATCAAATAAGTGATAACTAAATACAAAAACTTTGCTGATAAATGCAAGCACTTCATTCATATGAATAGTGACAATAACATACATAAAATGCTGTAAAAAGGTTGCTGGAATAATTTAACATCAACTATATCTTACTTCGTACTGAGGTATCCACCATTATAATTACTATCATCCTTATTTATCATCAGTATTACTATAAATTTTCTCATTGTAACACTATATAGTCTGCACATGTCAATATCTACTTTTATTTTCTCTTAATCTATAATATATTGCTATTATTGCACACACAGGTGTTAACTCAGGTGCATAGTTGTAAAAATGTACTAACGAACTTGTCATCAGTCATCATCACATATAGATGTATAATATGTTTATTATCATTTATTTTTAATAAATTGAAATTCATCAAGGATAGGTTTTTGTGGTTTACGATGCACGATGCGGGTGTCAATGGGGTACGTTTTTAGAAAATTCGAAGTTGGCTTATAAATGTGTGAAAAAAATGTAGAAATAAGTTTTTGGTGGTATATTGATGAGTGTGTGTGATATTAAGAGCCCCTTAGGCAAAGTCGAATGTTAGGGATGAAAAAAAATTAATAAAGATATTACTAAATACTGTCTGTAAGTTCTTCGAGGAGGTGGTACATTCATTTTCCAGCTTTTCGTGGGATTTTCTCTCCTCGTTTGCGCAGTGACATTTTGGGACGGATCACAAAATCTGTCCCTACTATATTGAAATAATTTTTAATAACTTCTACTCTATTTTTTAGAAACGAGGAGAGAAAATCCCATGAAAAGCTGGAAAATGAAAGATATTACGGTCGTAAAACGTTGAAAATAGATATTTTTTGTGGGATTCGGATTTTTTATGGGTCGATTATGATTTTCATTAGTAATCTGGTTATGGTGGAGAAGGGGTGCCATTATTGCTACAATATTCCCACCAATCAGTATTTCAACTACAGTAGCGTACTTACTTAGGGATCTCTGGATGATTGAAAATTCTTGAAAATCAATTCCTAAATTCCTTCGCTGTGTGAGAAGTGCAATCGGAATTACTCCCGAAGGAAGTCGGGAAATCTGAAAGTTTGTGAATCAGCAATTGAGAACTGCGATTCAAATTGGTAGGGAATGAATGATAGGAGGGCTAATATGAAGAGAGCTGTAGGTATATATTTCAACATATACAACCAAAATTAAAACTCTAGGATTGAAAATTTCTGAGAACTGAGAATATGGGAAAGTTCATGATTCCGAAATTATGGCATGTAAAGTATGGCAAATAATAAACGTTGAACCTCGAGTGTGTTATCCCATCTATGTATCTGGATCGAACGGTACCCAAGCGGTCTGAGGAGTGCGGATTAGGTAGCTGGCCACATAGGCTCAAGTGTAAAAATATTGAATCAGTGTCTCAGACCATGTTGTAAGCAGCTTTGTTCACAATATGATGTCACGGAACGCAGTACGATGTTCCAACACATGGAATGGGTTATTTGTTTATTCAAATGTTTTTCCACATATTTGAAACCATCTGGAGAATAACCTACTAGAAAATATTGAGGAAGGAAAGCTTTTTGTTTCAATAATGGATGTCAAGCCATTCACAAACAAATGTTTAATGAATTTTTGAGGCGAACATCAGTTCTCCATCATCGAGGATAATAAACGTCGAACGGATAAAAGTGAAAATGCACATAAAGATCCGCTAGAGCCAAACAAATACGACAAAAGCTTTATTTATCCATGCATCTCAACAAAAGGTTTATTTATTCATGCCTCTTGTACGCAATACAATAGTCATGGCCCACCCAGTTTATTTGTTCTGTCACGTTCACATCCTTTTCCCAAAGCTCGATTCACTGCTAGAAATTCTTTTGAGATTGCCGTATTCAGGTAAAGGACTAATCTCAGAGGTTTGCTTGGTATTTATCGAATGAAATTATCAAATCAAAATAGGTTTTCAAACAGTGGCGGAGACAATTACATTCAATAAGCTCAAAAAAGGAGCTATTTTCATTCCATACGATTTTGAATCAATCAGAACGTCAAATTCCGTCGAGTTACACGTTGTATAATTTTGATAATAGTGATAGTTCAAGTTTCGAGTAATAGTTATCGATAGAATAAAATCGATAAAATTAAATGGTATGTTCATCTCAAACTTCCTGCATACGAATAAATCGTGTCATATTTTAACCGAATAATAAACCTCACGCTTCGCGGTCCTGTATTATTTAAACTGTCAAGCTGATACTCTTTATATTTATGCAACAAGTTATTGATGTTTTAAAACCTGGATATATTGAAGTACTTGGTATAACAATGAATAAATTTAGAACATCGTGGTATCACTTAAAACCAGGCAAATGTAACATTGCCGCAAAGTTCATACAGACGCACATGATTATAAAAGTGGTGTGTGACTCTGTCGTCTCCTTTTCGGATTTAGAATAGATGGGAATGCAAAAATTTATTCTGATACAATAGTTTTATAAGACACTCTCCTGGTGCATGAGTTTCTGGAAGTGTTCCAAGAGAACGAGTGCTACATAGGTCTTATATATGTAACCAATGTAATAACTACAATTTTTCATATTTTGCATAGTTCATTCAAAAAATTTTGTAGTTGAACTGAATATTCACAGGAATATTGGAGAGGCTTTGCAAGACGAATTGAATGTTTGAAACTTCAGAATGGATACAGTGACAAGTACGACTGAAGTAAGAAGTAATATACCAAATGGTTGTGAAAAAATCATATAACGATGAAATTCAATTCCGTAATTTTCGAAAGTGTTGATAAGGTGGCTCCGACATTTCCGGAAAATGATATTAGGATGCAAGATACGTCGAAAATTTCTGGGATTCAGAATCAGGACATGAAATTCCCCAAGGATACAATTTTTCTCCTCAACAATTAATTCTCAGTTCGGAAAATTATAATTACAGTACTTCTATGGCAGCTGGCGAGCAGTGCAAGTTTCAGAATCTTAGCTCAAAATAATTACGAAAGATACAGGGGTGCTTCCCTCGAAAGTAATATTTATATATACCTTTATATATACAGGGTGTTCAAAAAAGATACGGCAATATTGAATAAGGGGGTGATTGACCAGGATATTTTATTAAAAAAGTTCCTCCAAACGTAGGTCCGCATACGCTTCGTTACCGATCTACAGATTGTTGAAAATTAATCAAACGAAACAATGAGGAGAAGATTGGATGATTCTTGCATCCAAGTTAGAGGTGGTCACTTTGAACAATTTTTGTAATTAATAATTAATTTTTGAACAGAACCCTTGATGAAAAAAATGGTTTTTGTATAATAAACATGTACATGCCTTGAAATGGTTTTTATTTTTGATAAAAAAGTATGAGTCGTACGATGAAATGACAACACCCTGTAGATCGCAAACGAAGCTTATGCGGACCTACATTTAGAGAATTTTTTTTTCATAAAATGGCCTAGGCCATAATCACCCCCTTCAATATTGCCGTGTCTTTTTTAAACACTCTGTATATGACGTTTTCAGCAGACAGTTTGGTAATACGTACTAATGTCAAGAACACTTGCATATCTAAAAAGAAGCTGATATGCATTTGGACATCATAATTACTTCACTAGAGACGCAAAATAGAAAAACAAATGAAAAGTTGTAGCAGACCTCATACAGCCGCATTCAGCTGCCTGCCTGTCTGTCGATGCTTGTACCATCCCCACTGACACCCTAGGAGCAGTCATGTATGCATGTATCGTTCCCGACCTGTACCGACAGGCCTCGAAGCGAATTTGAGTGGGACGTTCAAAACTCGAAAGCGTGTCCGTGGCAAAGTCAAAACAGTAAACAGTGCGAATTCGACGTTCTCCGGAAAGGGACCGCTATTTTTGAATCCGCCGATCTTCCGATCCGCGAAATGTGTCTCGATCGATATCTGCAAGGGAATTGAAATAGGCAGTCGAAGTGCAAAGTCAACCTGAATAGGAGACTCGAAATTAGGACGATTGTCAAGTATGAGGATGCGGAGTCGAGGTCAAGTTCTCTAGGATACCGATCTCTCGTCATAGGTGAGTCGATTGATTGGACGATTGATCGCGGTCATATAACAATTTTCACTAACCACGGGTATTCATTTTCTCGCTTAGAATCTACCGACATAATTCATGTACGAGAATATTTTCTTGCGCTTTATTTGAATCCGCGGAAAATTCCGTAAAAAAATTCATATTCAAATAATGTATGACATTAATTTTGATGTCTTTGATATTATACAACTGATTTTTGGGGAATATCTACCTACTCATACCTAATTGAAAATGAAAATCTTTTCATTCATTCTATTTGCAGAAAACTGTTCATTTGGGGTAGCACTGCGTCCCATCAAAAATTTGTCCCAGGTTATCTTGCTGGAGGATGAACAATTCCGGAAATATTTTTGGTAATAATAAAACCCTATACAATCTTCTGATTGGATGAAAATGGTGAATATGAAATCTTCGTTGAAATTCTTTTGAAAAGATTATTTTTGGAACCGAACAATTTTGACTCCGAAATTGTTTTCGTTCTTTTATGGTAGAAATATGATAATATAATTGTGGAATAATATATCATGTTATCAGTTACGAGCGCTTTTGGATATGAAACGTGCTACTTGGTTTTTCCGAAATGATGATAAATAAGTAGATATTTTATGACCAATTGATATCCAACTCAGCCTTCTATGATTCACCACCCTGTATTCAATGTTAAGCACATTTATCTATCAACTAAAATACGTAGAAGACTTAAGATATCTCACATAAATGAATTCACACAACCTCCACACCTCGTCTAATGAATAGTGGATGCTTAGAAAACTATGTGTAAATCTATATCTAAAGTTATAGTCAATGAATTTTCGTAATAAAAGCACGATCAGGACGTATTCTCTTCCGGATCAACAGAGGTGAAGATTATAAATAGCTTTCATATAAAATTCACGAGACAGGACATACAGTGTGGCAAAAAAAGAACTACGGAACTACATGAAACGTTGGAAGTGGGTTGAAATTGTGAACAGTACATATTCAGACATTAACACTGATTACTTACATACACGGTATCCCGAGACAGAGTTTGAAACCAGAGAATCACAATAAAGCGAAAAATTTATCGTATGCAATACAAAATTCTTCATTGTAACTGATTACACATGGCAGAACATGTAACTATAATAATTCGGATTTTAAAAAATATGGAAATTGCATATCTTGCATATCTTGCATCTCGTATTCTATTTCAAGTAGCTGTGCGCCTTCCTCAAAGTCAGTTTATTACGAATTCGCATTTTTTTCTTCGATTAATTTTAATAAGAACGATTGCCTTGCATTGTTCGTAATATTGATTGCAAGGAACATATCAGTCAGCGATTGCATTTTCCGAGGTAACGTCCATCTCACTTTCACGGAATGTCTACATTACGGAAGTTTTCGAAAAATAATAAATATGAAAATTCTGAGTAAATTTCCATCAGACAAACTGTCAATATTTTTTGAATTGATCACCAAGTATATTATTTATCATCGTAGAAGAGCTATATGTTCTGATTTCGAAAATATAAATATATGTTCGTACTACTATGCTTGCTGTGTCTTCATTTACCAACACCATCATCTGAGGAGTACATCAGCACATTTTCCATCATAATTATAACCGACCATGAGAAATGCTATTCAGAGGTTCCTAACTAATATCGCTCCCAAAATACTCAACTTAACACCTCGCATGAAATCAGAAATAATCCAAGTGAACATCCAATTTTTTTTTGAGAATATCCTCTGAGTGAAAACCATTTCACTTTTCAATTCTTTCCACGCTATCAAAATTGAATGAACAAAATAAGGAATACAAATGTACATGAATTTAAAATCAAGTGACATATTACAGAAAACATTTGCAACGGTTACTTACACAAATGTACAGAAAGAGATATCCTAGGTGCACGTGTGTACTTGAATTTGTAAAATCTCTACTACATGTATTGTTCTTATTTTTGAATGTATCATTGAATGTGATTTATCAAATTGAATAAATATATTGAGAGTGGATTTTATATTTCATCCATTCATAAATGTGCAACAAAACATAGTTGGCATATTCTGAAATGAAAGAACACTTTAATTGTTTCGAAAATGGCGCCGGGTCCTGTCATTCCCAAAAGCTAATGGGAATAAGAAATGGTATATAGGGTGCTCCTTGGAAAAAAATATTTCATGTCTAAAGTTGGCATTTGCTGAATTAATTTTGTATCTTTGATATTTTTCGATATCATTCCAGTCCTCATTTCCATGAGATTGCCCACATGTTCTGGGCCACCCTGTATAGTTACAAAGTCTAATTGTTCATAATATCCGATATGGTTAATTATTTATACAAACGTAGATTGAAAGTTTGTGTTTCTCCTGTAAAAATATACCTTGTTGAGACTCATTTCGTTACAAAGTATCACACTAACACACACACCCATATTGATTACCCTTCAAAACCACATGCTGATAGCCAGTCGAAACAGATTCACTCGCTTCAATAATAAGCATTTTTCTTAGAGAATGAAATGTGATATATTTTTTCACAGAGAATATTTAGGTTTCAAGTGGTCACTTGAAACAGCGATTAATTCAGTCTAAAGGCAATCGAAGTGTTTTGAATTTATCTCGTTTTTTTTTGTAATAGACTGCACTTCGAAGGTTTGGAATTTTCCTCAAGCCAATTTCCGATCTTTAAAATCCAACAGATCTTCCTTCAAAAGAGAGAACTGCAGGAAATATTGTGACAAATCTCCAAATCCAATCTTGAATGTCAGGATACATAAATCTAACAATGTCTCTCGAATATGCCATCGAATCTGACAATATTGAGCAGGATTGTCAAAACCCCACATGAACCCTTGATATTTTGTCAATCTCTAAATTTTTTATCGAATTCCTTCCATCCTCGATGAACACCGTTACAATCTCCTGATTCCAAGCGCAAATCTCTCAATTGAACTTCCATATCCCAAAGAGTTGGGGCAAGAAGCATATATATCCCTTCAAATCTAATAGAATATCAAAAATCTTGGAAAAATCCAACGAATGTTCAATCTTGCGAATCTTAATATGTGTTTACATTTCATTCCTTTTGTAATTTATAGCAAATGACGCCCTATTTTTTCAATATTGATAATACATATATGATCTCACAAATATTGGAAACTTATAATATCTGCAAGTTCGTCAAAAAATTATTCCATCAATAAAAACTAGTATTTTGTTAGTTATTGATTTTTAATCTTTGTTTGATATACTGGTAGTTAAATCTGATATACTGGTAGCTTTATCGCCCCTATGATTTTCATTCATCAAATATCCTATCGGTTATGTACGAGGGTCTAAAAAATTGCTTCCAAAGTTTCAATTAAAATTATTCAAACATATCGATATATTGGTAGAAATTCAGATTTATATCCAACAAATATTCTTTGCTGGAATAAACAAGTCTATGTCTATTTTCATTCTTCAACTTCCAAAGTTCAAAGGAAATATTTGTTTTTCTAGGAGATAGTGCACCGGAGATAATATACGCAACCCACAACTAGGTAAAAAAAATAGGTACACTGAAAAGAATAATAACAGTTTCAGTAACATCCCGAGACAAAGTAAACATTGTAAAGAGCTGATAAGAAATATTGAAAATCAATATTATACGGTGGTCCACAGAATGATGTTGACAAAACAGGTGCGAGATTATATTTTCGTATACACACTCGGAAACCGCGGAAGATACAGAAAGGTTTCAAATGAAGGCAAAATTTCGTAATCAGGAACACAAAATTCCGATTATTTTCGGAAATATCAGGCAAAACCAAATTAAAATTAAAATTTCATTTTCTAATGACTTGAATCGGATACGAAATGAAACAACTGAATTGAGAATCTTCGAGCCCAGGCTGTCATCATGGAATTCAATTTCATAAATAAGGTCCTAGACTTCATGTTGCATATTGCATTCATCAAAAACTTTCAGTCTCCCAAACACGATGACTTATCACACGTAACTTTTCGAAACCTTGTGACGATATTTTTTCATCACAAAGGTAACATAATTTCACTCACTACTTTAACGAGAAATTTCTTGATAGTCCTTCACACCATTTTTTCGACGTATCGAAAACGAATCTGATGCGTCTTCAAAAGTTGAAAAATTTTCTTTCGTAAATATTTTGTCCCTAAAATTTGCAACATTGCAATGACAAGTCGACAAACAAAAAAATGGGTTACCGAGTATTTCTCCTTTAATTGATCATGAAGTGACCATTTTCATACTCAGATTTGAGAAATAAAAAATGCCGAGTTCTATCAACTGACAAATGCAAGCGGACTCCATGATTTTCTTCTTTGGTTATTATCTTCTTTTCCTATGATTTCAGTAGGTATTATTCCAATCAGTCGTATGTTGTCTCACTTTTGCGTGATATGCATTCAGCTTTTCTTGCAAAAACAGAGTTTCTGCTATAGAAGTTCGTATATAATGATGATGAAAAAGATATCTTCCTCAAGGTTTCGAAGAGTAAATATGAAATGAGATTCATTCCAAAAATAATTTGAACTACGCAGATTTCTTGTAAACTTTTTGTTGTGCACGCCTCTTACTGAACTCTGCTGTATCTTCCACGGTTTCCGAGATCTCCATGAGTATGATCGAATTCGTAACGGCCTGCGTGGGAAATATCTTTCATATTATTACGTAGAGATAGCACACAAATCCTGAAATAAACATTACCCACCTATCGTTAATCGGTATAGGTACAGTTCCAAAGTTGTTTGAATAATTATTTTTATTTGTTCGACAAAATGACGTCAAGCGCATCGATTCTCCTTGAATCCATTATCATGCCTACCTGCTTCAAATTATTTCATCTTCGTCCACTTTAGGACCAGCCAAATGTCAACATAAATAGAATAGAGACGATTTACCAACGCAAAATCTAAAAGGGGAGAGTCCCTGAATGGAAATGTCAATAAATTGATATTTATAAACGCCCGTTATTATTTCATGATGATAAATCATACCGGATATACCGTTCATTGTGAATAGTTGACAGTTGTAATTTTGCATTCTGTTATTAGTTAAACTTCCGCAATTCAAGTACGGATTATTCATCAATGACAGGATTTTTCGTAACAAGTCAGATTTTACACTTCATTTTAACACACGTCATTGCAAGTCAGGATTTTGCGTTACAAATCAGAATGCTGCATTATTGAATAATAATTTGCGATACAATTCAAGATTTTGTATTACAAATGTGTGTAACATCATGTCAAGATTTTTAAAGTGAAGGATACTTCGTAGTGGATCAGGGTTTTGCGTTAGAAGTTGAAATTCCGCGTTACGAGTTAAGATTTTGTACAACGATCCAGCTTTCTGCTGTGCAGAGATTTCTCGTATATTTTTACACCAAACATCACCAAGGTGTATTTCGAAAGTAATCAAAGAATGGTGAGCAGAAATATTTCATATTTTTCCCTAATCTCTAGAATTTCATCCACCCTTTTTCTGAGTATAAGACTCCGAATATTTTGATACATGAAAAAAATAAACATAGTCATCAATGCTCATGAGGCAATCTGGAATGACGAGAGTTGAGTTGAGTTGAGTTATTCTTTTGTGTACCTATTAAATGTAGGTAATAATACCTAATTTGTTTGATAACTTTTCGGGTAACACCTGTTGAGTAAAAATGTTACCTACCAACAGTTATCAAAAAGTAATAAATTCATCAGAACTTAGATTTAGTAGGTAAACAACAAAATTAGTGCTAGGTCCTGTTATTCCTCATAGCCTCTTGATCATGGCTTACTATTTTATTGCACATAAACATTTTGAAAACGGATGGATTTAATGATCCACATATATTTATTTTTGATATCAGGAAAAAATATTTCTGATATGAGATAATATACAATTTTGGCAAGAAATTCTGATGATTCAGAAAAAAAATGAAACTATTGTATACATGTATACATTGTTTTGATAACTCCTGAAATACCGCTCTAGGTGGAATTCAAGAATACAAGGGAAAACCTTGTAAAACAAGCCAAGATTTCGTGACAAGTACGAGTCACGTATCTTCACTATTACAGGACAAAATTCTTCGTATCCAGTTGGAATTCTGAGCAAAAAATAAGAAATCTGCCATAAACTATCAAGTCGGCATGACATGTCAGATTTCATCATTACTGTTCAAGGTTTTGTGTCGTGTTACAACTGGAACAAAACTTGATTTTCTCCTCAATTGAAAATCACTCGATACGGAAACATATCTAACGCTACTGTTGACTAGCGTATTCCGCAATTTAGAGAAAAGGCCGTAGATCTGAGTTACGCGTTGTAGTATCTGGTAGATGGTCATTTCGTGTGCCCGTTTCCGCTTCTTTGTCGGTCAAAGACAGAGAATGGTCGGTCAGTGGTCATTTTATGTTCTTTGTCACTTCTTAGAAACAGTTATGTGGCACTGTATATTTTATTGTTTTCGTTCTGCTACATGAGCGCGACAATTTCGTACGAGGCCAAACGAAAATTCGGCACG
This sequence comes from Gastrophysa polygoni, assembly GCA_963576655.1. Lineage (NCBI taxonomy): Eukaryota > Metazoa > Arthropoda > Insecta > Coleoptera > Chrysomelidae > Gastrophysa > Gastrophysa polygoni. The sequence continues at coordinate 10,419,497 of OY755084.1, read as the reverse complement.
AGGCACGATGAACTGTTTTTCCGAACTTATGGTGAAATTTTATTACATTATTCATTTTCAATCATTTCAATATATATGATACTTGCCCCTGAATAATGTCACTGCGTTCGAATTAAACGTTCAGAAAGGTACTTAAAAAAGAAATTCCTCGATGATAGTCAATGATCGACACTTCATGAATAAAAAATATAAATAAATATTAATCTCTATTCAACTTTATGGACGTTTCGGGAACGAATCTGCTCACGTCTTCAACACAACATCATGAAATGTACATTTGGAATTTTTTGTGTTTTGAAAACAAAAAAGTGGATAACCGGGTAGTTCATCATTTTGATTGTTTATTGTTTTCAAACCCAGATTTGAGTGAATTTCAAATTCTATTTATGAAGATTCTGAATAGCAATAGTTTTGTCCCCGCTCAGAAGAAAGCAAGCAGACTCTTTAATTGTTCATTTTCGTTGTTATCTTCTGTTTCTATGATTTCAGTTCCATTTCAATCAGCCAATTTTGATATTTTGTCATATTTCCTATTCATATTGTTCTTGATGATATTACGAGTGATATTCTTTCGTCCTTACTGAGTGTTTTTACAAAGTTCTCGGATTTCAATTTCAAGACAACATTAAAACTGTGTTACCTATGAAGTACACTTTGAACGGTTTTGAAAAATGAAATATGAAAGAGACTGTCAATGACATTCCTTCTAGGAACTATGAAGCAAAGAAGTTTAATTTCATAAGGCTATTTGAATAGATATGTATAATGTGAAATATGAGCAGGTTTACTAATTTTACACTTAGATTTCGTTACTTTTTTACAGAAGAATATGTATTTTTTCCATTAAAATCTAGTAACATTCGAACTTGTTCTCAAGTACATTCAAACTAATCAATTAATTCAGTTATAACACCACGTGTAATAATTCCTGTATGAAAAATATTTGTGCGAAGGTGTTCAATATAATAGCTTTGCTAAACTCATTTTTACGTCAGTCATCAACTCGGATTTATATTCTTATTGTTCATAAATTTACATGTTACGTATAACGAGGTCAAAAAAGTTTATCAAGTTTATCTAACGTGCCATAATATTCTCATATCAATTCTCAATTATGAATAACGAATCTAATAATGAGTACACAACCAATGATATTTTTTTCGCTACAGATTCAAGGAGGGGAGAATTTCGAAAAATGTCCGTCAGTGGTTACACCTGTATACGATTGGCATTTTGCTGGATCAACGTTATTTTTTGGGTGAGTACTAAACTACTGGATGCTCATTCTATGCCATCTTCAATTTATAAGTCATCAAAGTTGATATTATTCAGAATATTGAGGCAGGGTGTCCTGCAGGACGGAAATTTCCAGCAAATGTTTTGTGACCTCATCGAAACGAACTCAGATACAAGCTTTCGATTGTATAAAAAGTTGAATATGAAGTTTTCAGTTATAGTATCACATATCTGAAGAACACAACAAAACTTAGCCAATCAATTTCTGCTATCGGTAGTGGCTTGTTGTTGTTATTCTTATTGGTTTTCCGAGAAAACGTAGAATAAACAGAAATTAGGCGTTTTTCCTTTCCAACAAGGCAATTTACCTGATTACTCAACATACTAGTGAGTCAAAGATAAACATATATCTTATATAGGATGTAAATAATGAAGTGCGAAAATGAGCCCAGCTATTCAAAATGTATTTCAAAATGATGGTATATATGTAAGAAAAAACTCGGAAAAAAAGTCATTTGCGAAGATTCTAATGGTGGCTTTCTTTACCACTTATAACATTAGAGGAAAATTAACAAATCGATCACTGAGTGTCCTCAATAGCAGACAAAGTCCACTCAAATCATGGAAACCATAAATACATTAGGTTATATATCGCATACTTGTTTATATATACATCTAGCCAAGTTTCTAACATGAGGGTGGGATTTGCACATATCCAATGGAACTTTTTCCAACATTTTAACAAAACAAATAAAATGTCTCTGATAAAACTTGGAGAGATTGATTTGGAAATAATTTGTGGAAAAAATACTTCATTAGTATTTATTTTATCAAACTTGAGGAAGAAATCGGATAACCGGTAACATACGATTCCAAATAAGGTATGAAATATACATTAGAACCCTTGCATTATTAATTATGTATGATCAATCATCACACAAGATAACAGTTCGAAAATCAATGGAGCTAAGTCTAACTAGTTTTGACAGTTCGATGAAAATGAAGTTTGATCGAACCAGCAAATTGTATAGAACTGCGCATTGATTTGTGTTGAAACTACCAAAACGTCACAGTTTCATATGTGAGAAAAACAATGATTCAAAAACTTCTCCAATTTTCAAGAAGGAATCACCCCTAAATTGTTTCGCACTTATTCATTTTTTATATTAGTGTAGATAAACCTGAATATAGCTATTATCAAGGCCTATTGAATGGGCTCATGAACCTTTCTCATAATAAGAATGGTAGATTAAATTCAATTTCTCATTATTCATTTTAATTGATAGTTACATCAACACTATTTCTAATTGAATTCGATAGTTGCACCTAGGTATAAACACCAGTATGCATTATAACATGCTATTTTATGTGATGCAAATCTATAAAATATTCAATTCTTTATATATGAACTATAAGAATATAGTGGAAACACCAATCGTATAAAGTGACCCGCCTAAAGTTGAGGTCACTTTAGTCCCAAACTCAGCAACACTGATGAAGCTTCACAATAGCTGCAGTATAAGCACAACGACCACAGTAAGAAAGGTAAATTGTTATTTAAGATTCAATACGGATTGTGAGTATGAAATTGAATTCCGTAATTTCCGATTGTGGTGATGAACAAGTTAAATTGGTGTATCAACGGAAAACAGTATGATAGCATTTATTTGACGTTCGTCTGACAGTTTAGTTATACCAATGTTAAGAAAATAAAAGTTGAGTATCGAAAGGGGGAAGTTCTTTCAATGCCCATTTTTGTATTATGAATGACTTTTCAATGGAGACCCAAAATAGAAAAAGATTATTTCTATCTGAGAGTTTTAGTTCAACTTGCAGTAAGTTTGTTATGCTAATCTGTATACAGTTCACTATGTATATGAGAAATACCATTCCTAACAAAAAAAAAATAATGAAATCATGTCCTTCAATATTCATCGTATTCTGAGTACGAAATATGTAAAATACTGTCTGTAAGTTTTTCGAGGAGGTGGTACATTCATTTTCCAGCTTTTTGTGGGATTTTCTCTCCTCGTTTCTAAAAAATAGAGTAGAAGTTATTAAAAATTATTTCAATATATTTTTAGTAAGCACAGATTTTGTGATCTGCCCCAAAATGTCACTGCGCTTGAAATTAAACCTTTAGATACCTAAATGAGGAATTCTCTATTTGTCAGTGACACCTTGTTTTTTGAAAATTTGGTAATACAAATATATTTAATAAGAATAAAACCTCTACTTATCTTGGAGGACGTTTCGGGAACAAATCTGCTCCCGTTCTCAACACAATAAAAATATTCTTCTCTTCGCAAAATTTTTTCGACATGCTGTCGGTTTTGACACTGAGAACTTCTACTTTATTTTATGGAAACGAATAGAGAAAATCCCACAGAAAGCTGGAAAATGAACGAAATATGTAGTTACGATTACTCATCAAAATAGCTCCAATTTTGCAATTTCAATGATACGTATACAGAATTCAGAACAGATATTTTATTTTCAGATTACAGGATGTGGACTACTAGGCGTAGGCATTTGGCTGAGGATTGCTTATGAAGGGTATGCCTCTTTGCTCCCGCAATATGCGCTCCTCAGCGCTGATTCCTTGGCAATAGCCTTAGGAACTATAACATTCGTTTTCTCTTTTTTCGCCTGCTGCGGCTCATGGTTCCAAAACAGATGCATGCTCATCTCAGTAAGTCCACACCATACATTGATTTCTGACTGTATGTGAGTTGCTCAGAAATGCAATTTTTACAAATAAAAAGAGTGTGAGAACGAAGATGGAGTTACCCTTTTGATAATTTTCCTTTGTCACCCTCACAGTGCAGATTGATTATTGAGCCTAACACTGCAATACGAAAAGTTGCTGAAAGTTACCTCGGCAACTAAGGATATTAGTAACAATAACAAATTTCAAATAGTAAATTTTACAGAAATTACAAATCGACAAATCATAAAATGAAAGATATTTCCAATTCGTCGACCAAAAGCAAGACAGATCTGTTTCGGCCCACCAGAGGCCTCATCAGTCGCCCTTGGTTTGCTGACGAATTGGAAACACTTCGTGACAGTAAATAATATGAAAGTGATCATTGAATAGGAGGAATAGTGAAAGAATTCACATTTGGATTTTTGAATGTTACGAACAATAGAAAAAAAATACAACCAAAATAAAAGATCAAAGTTATCATGAATGCTTGGTGACGCGTTATTTTCTTTCACTACTGTATGTCTATGTATTTCAGTATTTCTGCTTGGTAGTGTCCATTTTCGTAGCAGAATTTCTGCTGGGATCGCTAGCGTTCGCGTTCAAAGATAACCTGAAGCACACTCTCAGCGAGGAGCTTCGCAACGGTTTGATGCACCACTACAATATGACTACACACGGCCCCAAAAGCTTGGTTCAAGTTTGGGACAACATTCAATCACAGGTTAGTTTTCATGAGCAAATCTTACTAACACTTTTTTCTCAAACAAGGAAACAATAGTAGGAACAAAGTAGGTACTCGCCGTTGAAAGTACACAAAGAAACTTTCGAATTTTTCCAGTAGTAATGCGTTCAAAACGTCAACATTACGAGAACGAGGACGAAACATGTAGTAAGTAGATAAAATTGTGTGCGCATTGAATTTTCATCATTGTTTGCCCCCAGGTTATTCAACAGTCTGGGTCAGGTTTAGGATTGAATATTTTGACAAGATATTTCCAATAGTAGTTTGTACTTGCACCAAGAGTGGATATGATGTCCATATCTTACGAAAATGAGGTTTGAGCCATCGTTTGAGTGCGATATAATAATAATAATAATAAATGGCCTTTATTCTTCTTGGCGGAGTTTAGCTCAAAGCTATTCTTCCATTCAACCAAGGGAAATGACTATCATTTTGTGCTCATTAAACAATATACTATTCTTCGACTGGTATCAGTAATTTTCAATGATTTATTTTCGATATTTTTCGCTCTGTCAGATTGACAATGACCTGTTTTTGTTTGATGGTTGTAATGAAACAGGCAATATACAAGTGGACCAAGAAATAATATTTTGCAATATGCCTGTCACTGGCAATATACGGAATATACAGGGTGTCAAAGTTAGAAAATTACCGAACCTTCTAGAATGATAACTCTGGGTTTGCCACTGCCAACGTTTCGATCGATTTTGAGCCCTTTGGCATTAACAATTACATCAGTACCTATACCATCAATATTTCCATCTGTGAGTAAATGAGCTGCTGCGCCTCGGCACAGATTACCTATACTCGGTACATTCTTCTTCCTTACTCAACGGCAAGCGACCTTACATCACAAAACATGACATATGAGAGATTTGAACACGATTTCCTTTGATTGGTTCGAATTTACAATTTTTAAATTATTTCAGTTTGGATGCTGCGGTGTACAAAATTACGAAGACTGGTACATGATAGACGCTTGGCCGGACGAAAAATGGGTGCCCGATTCCTGCTGCCTGCCGGCCAGTTATGACTACAATTGCGGCAAAATAAGGGATGTAGGAATATACAAGCAGGGGTGTTTCGACCAGATACACCACTTCTTCGTCAAGAGGCTGGATATTATCGGCTTCGTCGGCATCTTGATTGCCTTCTTCCAGCTTTACGGGCTGATTTCTTCGATGCTGTTGTTCTGTACAGTGAGGCACAAAAGAATGTCCAGGACTTACAAATCCTACTCGTAGTAGTAAAAGTAGGTATATCGGTGCTTAAAACTGTATTTGAAAATTCCAATGTGACAATATTAGGATCATAAACAGGGAGAATGATCTGTTGAGATATTTGTGAAATCAAAAATTTCAAAAACATTTCAATTACTTTTTCGAGAATGTTTGAGCTTTACCTTTAAGTCACCTTGTACAAACATTGAGTGGGAAAATTGCTTGAAATGTGTCTGACACTCAAATTAATTTATTTCATAGAGAATATACATTATTATAGGTAAAACTGAAGTGACAAAGAATATATTACAAAAATCACAAATCTGTGATTTTTGCAATGAAATAGAATATTATAGAAACGTTGAAGCAGACTTTTAGAATATATATATATATATATATATATATATGAGTGTGCTTATATGTACTGAAAATTGAATTTATGAATGTTTTAAATAAATTATTCGTTATTATATTTATTTTTTTATTAGTAATTTCAATTTCCTGAAAGAAACAAAAGATGTTCATAATGAGCATATTTTATTCACCTATTTAGTTTTAACGGCAAAAATATATTTATTTTAAAATCACAATAACCCTAGCCTACAAAGAGAGTAAAATTCGAAGACGAAGAAAACAAACAAACAAATCAATTAAAATGAATCAGGACCTGTGCGAGAATTAGATCGATCTGAAAAAAAAAATGAGAATCAATAAGCGCTTACCTGAAAATGTGATTAAAAATACCTCTACTTGGCGTTGTTGACCTAGATATCGATTTTGTTAGTAATCTCGTAGGAACTTGGTCTAAACCCTAAAAACAAATTCGCCATTAAACATGGGATAGTTAGTCATTACAAACGAGTATTTACCTCACTACAGCAAGTCAAATCAAGGTTATCTTCAAAATTATCCTGAAATTGACCAAAAATCATTTTTTTTATGGAAATAAGCATTTGAAACAAACATCTTTTAAAAGGAAGCAGAGTTCCTTACAATTGATGTTTCTATGAATCGGGAATCAACAAGATGGTGCAATAATATAATCGTTCTATTCCATTATTTTTTGATACAATGTTGAAGATTTGTGGAAATTTGAACTGTGGAAAAATAAATCATGAATGTAGGGCATATTTTCCTTGTAATTTGCAGCAGCAATATTTTCTGTGATATTGAGAAGTAGTTGTGACTTTCTTTCTTCATCAAAATAAAAACTGGTGATACTGAATTGACGTAAAATATTTCATAATATAATCAATATAATGATTATAAATAACCACAAAAATACTAATGATATATATTGCGATGAACAACTCCCAACTGAATGATTCGAAGAATAAAAAAAGCTATCAGAACAAATCATCAAATGAATGAAAAGTCTCTTTACCTGTGAAATTTCGTGAGATTCGCTTACATAGTTCTGGTCCAAAATGCCCCCCACAGCCCCCTCTTCTTCCATATCTTCTTCAACCAACCTAGATTGATCTGCTTCAGCCAAATCTCCATTTTGCATATTTTCAGCGGTCACACCCTGAAAAATAATCATGAAACTCCAACCGAAAATTTCCAAAAGCAAAATCAGTTTTTCGAACCTGTATGGTACTCGGGACATTTTTTTGTTGCTCCAATTGCGGAAAACTTGCATTTTCATACAAATTTCCCGGCTCGCTTTCCTGAATAAACTGGATAAAATCGATTTCCTCCCACAAAAGCTCGTTGACAGTTCGCAACAGATGACTTCTGATATCTCCCACCCTGCAAACAGGAAAAACACTGTACCAAACTCATTTTGAATTCAATTTGTCCCCATTTAGCTACCACATAGCTGGTAAATACTTGATTTTTCATCTAAAAGGTTGAGTAAAGGAAATAACTAAATGATTTCGCGTGATTTTTTATGCAGTTTCGTGAAAAATAGAACTGTCAAATGTATACACATATGTAGGACGCCTTGTGAATCATTTAATATTTGAAGACACAGATACCATTTCTTAGCTTAGCGAGTTCAAGAAAAAGTGAGTTATATCAAAGAATTGTGAACAATTGTAAATTACACTGAGCAGCATAACATTTTGAACTAAATCCTACAATTCCTTCTTCAGGTCAACAGCCAAGAGGAAGTGGGGCAAATTTTCCCCTCCAGGGTACACTGGGCAAAAAATTGATGAATATCGAATGGTTGACTCGTAATTACAATAGACACTTTGCATTTATATGAAAAAAAAATACTATAGTAAAGAAAATGGAACTGTAAAACAACTTCAACAATTGGAATATTCAACTCATAAACTGTCAATGATATGATGAGAAATCGTATTGAAAAACAACATCATTGTTAAAGTCATCTCTTTTTGTGTGTTATGAAATATGTACAACGCTATTTTTTATTACATGATTTTACCTGCTTGGTGACAGTTTTACTAACTTTTTTCCGCAATACTGTTCGAAAACCTCATCGAGAACGTTGGAAATGTGTTTGTGGAAAACACCGTGTTTGACAGCTTCCCTGAAAACTCCCGATTCCAACAGGATTTTTTTGAAGGAAGCGAGCGTCTGACCCTGAACCACCTCACTGTCGCGTTCCTGCAGAAAGGTCGCGATGAGCTGGAACATATCCTGATGAGTCGTGGATTCCTACAACAAAGCCGACGTTTGAGTTCGATTCGACGTTAACCATTGGCATCTCAGAAACTGAGTACCAGGTGATACAGACTCACGATGAACGCCTTTTTCTGGTTTGTTTTTGTAGCTACATTTTCGAAATTTGACATCAAATATGCTCACTAGAGGACACTAGAGAATATTTTTTCCCAATTTCCGTTTTTTCCGGAAATAAAATCAACTTTTGAAATTCCAATGTAACTCCCTGAAAATTATTACTTACAATGGTTTGTTTTACTGAAACGTATCACGTATACTTTTTTATTTAACGTGTTAGGAAAACGAGTTTTCTGTGAAAAGTTCCTGAAGTAGTTATTCGTGCAACAAAAAAGCTATGGGCAAAATATTGACAACTACCTCTAGAAACTGAGCAGAAGAAGGTCTCGAAGTGGCTATGAGCGTGCCAGAATAGCCTGTATCTAAGTATAAAATATAATATTGATATTTTGACGCGGTCACATGATACTGCAGAGAACCTGATATTCATCATCCTTTATGAGGTATTCATTTTCGGAAAAAGTTGATGCTTTTGTTTTTGCATGAATGTAAAAATAGCAGGAGACAATTGTGGACCACCTCATAAAATCGTATTTGCCGAATGTTTGAAATGTCGAATGTTTCAGAAAATGAAGTTAGCAGTTACGACATTCTAATGAGAATTTTGATGCTCAGTTCTCGAAATTTCAAGTGAAGATCATTTATTTATAGCGGAATCGACAAAAAATCGACATTTCTGATTGCAATCTTGGACTTTGAGCATCAGAAACACATGTTAATAAAATTTCATAGTTCTCGAGATCCCAATGGTGATCATAAAAATTGGGACACAGTATCCAAGATGAGAAGGGCCAGTTGATGTGGAAACAATTGCATAACTCAAGGATTTGATTTCGATTTTAGATAAAACAAAAAAAATGTTTACGTTAGTGCTTCTCGAGGAGGGTGAATTCTTGATGGATTTTGACCACACCGACGGTTGCACTGTAGAAAAAATATCGGCCACGTGATGAGAAGCCTCCTCCTCACTTCCTTGGGACTCTAGCGACTGAAAAAATAACAAAAAATATCAAGTGAACTGGTTTCTTTTTCATAATTTTCACTTATTATAATTTTCATTATAATATTTATTTAATTTATATGCTATTTTTCATTTTATTCTATTTTCTTTCATTTCAATTCCATTTCAATTGCATTTCGGTCTAATTTAAATTTCTTCTCTTTTAAATTCTCAATCGTTATCATTAATTTTCAGATGACTATAATTTCTACATGACATCATGCAATTCAAAAGTAGAAGTAAAAATGAAGAACAAATGAATAACACCCTTTACCATTTCCGTCGAGGTTTTATTTTTTCACTATTTGAATTCTTGGTCAATGATCACTTCCTCTTTTGTATATTTCAACATGTAGTTTTTGATATTTTAATCAACTATTGAATTAAATTGACTATTTATAATTTTAAATTATATGGATTCAAAAGCTTTCGTAAATTCATGAATAATCACATTCCAGGTACTGTTATCTGATAATTATAATGTAATGTATGTGTCATTAAACCTTTCAAGTTCAATTTCAAAAAATACGCCACATTAAACTGTGAATGAAAAAATTAATCAAATGGAGTTGAAATCGAATAAACAATAGAAATAAAAATCGAAGTTGAAATTATTCAAATCACGGAATTAATATTGAACACCGAGGAAATTCGCAATATTATTTCTATACTTACCAGCCCTGACGTGGCCACCATAGAATTCGACACGACCGTCTGAATGGATTGGAGAATCTTGACTCTAAGCGAGTCCGAGCTGATCATCTGGAGGTTTCTGAACAGCTGGATCAGAAACTGAGGCCTCGTCTCGTTGGCCGATATCAGTGAGGCCACCATTTTGAACACCTTGTCGCGTAGCTCATCATACAGCTTCGATCTGCAATTGTCAAAAGTAATCAGGGTTGTCATTTTGATACTATGGTACTAGATTCAGTTTTTGTTTAGTTTTATACCATATTTGAATTATTTAGGGTGTAGGTTCCACATAAAAAACAATGTAATGAAACATAATGCAAATAACAAAAGATGTTGGAAATATTCACCATTTCTATGCATACAAAGATTTATATGATGAAATGAGTTTTTATATTGTTTTATATTGTTCTGACGACGAACTAACAAAAGAAATTTTGGAGCAGATCTGAAATGTATCCTCACTACAAATGAATTGAAATAAATATTATAATTTCTACCTAAGAGAAATGTATGTATAATGTTTTTGAATTCGATTCCAGCATTTGTATTTTATAATATTAATATATCATATTATTTTATATTTTTTGTATCTGTATCATTCACTTAATGAATATCCAATGAAATGGTTTTTCGAAATGTAATAAAAAAACGAAAAATCAAACAAATTCTCTCACTTGTTAACCTGTTCGTCGTCCCGCCACTGGTTCTTCCTAGCTGGGGTGGCGGCCGCTGCCACCGCACCCCTCTCCTCCGAACCGACGTCGCTGTAGCCGCCGCTCAAATCCAGAGGCGGCACCGCGACGCCCGTCACCTCGTGATTGACGTTGAGCACGTCGGGCGGTAACGGGCGGTGGGCGTGGGGCGGATCGGGACGGCGGACGTGGGGCGGCTCAGAGCGGTGGGTATGGGGGAGCTCGGGGCGGGGGGATTGAAGTTGCTCTGGGCGGGGCGCGTGAGGTGGCGCGGACCGGTGGGCGTACGGACGACCGCTCGCCTGCTCCGAGTTGCTCTTGGGCGGCGCTGCGGGCAGGACGGGCGGCGCCGAAGGGGGGGGCAGGTTGGGCAGCGATTCGATGTTTTTAGACGACAAGAGATTTTGACGCGAATAGCTGGAAAATACGATGGAAATGAATTTTGAAATTTTAAAAAAATATATGATTGAAAAATAGTATATTGTTTATCGCACAAAGAACGATAATCATATGTGTGTGAAGTGTGGGAAATGTGTATTCTGTGCGAGTTACTTTACTTTTTGTACGGCATAATATATAATTCACTGAAGTGAGCAAGTAATATTTTTCCGAATTTGACGCGGTGGCCTTTTTTTGAGAACCTATGTAGGATTTGTAGATTATTCTTATGTTTCTTTCGATAATTCTGGGATGGAACTTGCATATGGCCTAATTGCGACAGCAGTTATTTCTGGAAATTCTAAGCTCATCACGATTGTTTGATAAGTTTGACATAATCTTATTGAACGAGCTGTCATTTGTAGTATATATTGTTTGAAATTTGACATTCCATGGGATATGTGATTTATTGTATATAACACAATGACCCCCATTGTTTTGTAACGTGGGGAAATGAAATTGACGACATACAATGTACCTCATTGTTATATCAAAAACAGTTGAGAACGACCCGTTTTGTGTTATAGCCATACTTTTTTTACATTATTTTTGAGGACATTACGAACTGAATTGAATAATAATGATGGGCAAAAAACAAGGCATAGTTGGATTAGATAGATCAGAATCCTTCCGAAATTACCTACTAATTAGTTCTTTTCGAGCTCAATCGTACGTACACCAGGTGGCCACATGTTTATAACTTTTGAAGTTTTTTGTATTTTTTAGGTATCGACGTAGTTTCTGAGAAAGGCTGTTTGGTTTTTGTCTGTGCACACAATGGTTGTAGCAAGCAAACAAACAGTCGTAGAGTTAAAAATGAGGCTCATTCGGATTTTGCGAGTGAAAAAAATCAGTTATTGTGAGAAAATTAAAAGATCTCCTCTGTGTATGTACCACTCAAAGTCAGGATGCAAAACGACAAAATTTGTTATTTCATTAAAAAATCAATTGTATCAAACACTCTCAATTATTTTGTTAGTTCCAACGATTTATTCAACTTACCGAAAACAGGGTCGAGCTGCAAATATTTACGGGTTCGAAGAAATATCGAGGGAAATGTATAGTGCAGGGAAAAATTTACAGAAATAAAATATAAATAAATCCATTTTCGGAAAGTCGAAGAAATAATAAGAACAACATCAGTAGCAGAAGGTGGATAGTGAAGTTCTTAGCCACACAAATATAAAGATAAAATGAATATAGGCAAAGACGAATTCGCAGTTCATAGTTTTGCAAAAATAACAGAAGGCAATATGAAGCATAGCACTTTTCAAAAACATACATACTTTTCTGTACAGGGTGGCTGAAATTCGAGCCTCATTATTGGGATCTCATATGTAGTGTCTGTTAAATTCAATGTCTAACAATATGCCCTTTTGAAATTTAGAAAATTCCGAATACTTTCGAAGATATCCGGAAAGTACAATTCATAAGACCTTTCATTCGATCATTGTTGTTACCAAAAAACATATATATTTGTCGATAAAGGTACAATTTATAAACAAAAAAGAAATATTCCAAATATGATATTTTAGAAGCAAATAAACTTTTGTGAACTATTTTTTCGTCTTATTGTGCCACTGAATCCTGTGTTTCATTCAAACGATCAATCTATATTTGAGAAGTGATATTGTATATTATTATCGCATATAATGAGCGGCAGATTTTTGGCAAAAAATAGAAAGAAGTTCACTTCAGACTTCTCAGATTAATATTTTTATTATTTATTCATTATATTTTCTTATTAAATTATTCTTTATGGAATATTTGCATTTGCCTGCATTTTCCCGAACGGAACTTGCACTATCCAAAATTTTCCATCAGCTCTTTTCATATACAAGGAAGATGGAAAAATTTTGAAGTAACTCACAAGTGAAGTATACTTTTATTTTTCAAAAAACACATAGTTATTTGAAGTGACTCACAATTGAATGTTTCAAATTTGAAATCACAGCCTCTTTTTATGAAAACAAGTCTACATTCACTTTTCCATTTTCCATTTCAACACACTATGAATTATGAGGATTTGTGAATTCATAGGTACTCATTATTTGTCTTTTCAGGTTGGTTGCAATATAGTTCGATTGCTTTCATTAGATTTTGAACTGTAGAAGGTTTTTCCTCAACTCGAGGATTTTTTCAGCACTAGTTTGAATGATGAAATTTTTTAGTTTACAGATAGACAAAACCCAACTTTATCTAGCTGTTTCGATAATATGCAATAATCAGTACGTGTGAATTAACAAATCTTCATAGTACACAGGGTAGTAAAATAAAAAATGGAAAGAATTAGTGATAACTTGTTTTCGGTATGAGAGGATGTGATTTCAGCTTTGAAACATTCTGTCAATTTTAGGTCACTTCTTCAGATAACTTTTATGTATATTCTACTAAAAAACACTTTTCTAGTCACACAACATCTTCAAATTGTTTGTTTGCTTCAAATACCTCTTGTATCAATAAAATTTGGATTGTGCAAGTTGAGTTTGAGAAGATGCACTTTTATGATGCACTTTTATCTTCTGAGAAAAAAAAAATTCTCCACCAACAGAATTTCATTTGAAATGCGTTGTATTCTGTTGATTAGAAAAAAAAAGGGTACAGAGTTTAAATGTTTTTTAAATTAAAAAAATATGTGAGAATTCCGAAAACACACGGGGTTGTTTGCAAAAGATATGATAGTATATATTCTCTACTAGATCGAGCTTAGAGAGACTGGAATCGAATCGACATGAGAGAGAGACGCACCGATCACAAATCAGCTGACTGAGGGCTAAATTGCATCTTTCTTTGTTTTATATCCAGACGAATCGATAGCTCATTCTCATGTTCGTTTCAATTCTCCTCATAGGTCGATGAGGCAAGGGTGCATCTAGTAGACAATGTATAATATCATATCATTATTGACTCCTTGAAGCGAGAGGATCGTGCCGTGTATTATATTTCCCGAACGGACAAAAAAAAATAGATAACTGCCGCAGAAACCAATTATTACCTCCTAAAATTGTCCCAATAATTGTTGGCTCTGATGCCGGGCGCCACTTGATTATTGAGCGCCGCCCGCCCGGCCCACATCTGATTGGGCAACAGGTGGTCGTCGCCTGCGTGTAACAGGTTGTTAGTAGCGTGCAGCAGCAAGTTGTCGACGCTCAACAGGTCGTTTCCGCCCTCGGCGACGTTAGGCAAGTTCGAGGGCGGCATATTAGAGGGCAGCAAATTCGAGGGCGGCGGATTGTATTGGTTGAGATCGGGCAGGGAGAAGGCGGCGGACACGTGGTTCGCTTTGGGGGCGGACCGCGAAGGAAGGGGGAGGACGGGGGGCGGCGGCGACACGTGGCGCTCTCTGCCTTGCTGCGCCACAGTTTCTTGCAGCTGAAAAACCGAAATTGACGGGCATTAAGGCGTTGATTTTCGGACGGGAATCGGTTACCCGCCGAGATGTACATCAGTAATTCCAGAAATACATTCCAGAAATGAACTATCTAATCTCATATGTCAATAGTCATATGTCACCAGTATTTTTGTGGTCTGCTGTTTCAATTATTTCATTCATATACTTGTATATTTACATTAGTATTTTTTACACTGTAATAGGGTTTATCCTGTGAAAGCAATCAATCGTCAGGTGTTATATGTCACTAGTAATAAGGACGAAGCATATTTGTGATTCATTAGTCACTGACTAAATGAACAATTTATATAAATAAGTGTCACCTGTCATATGTCATGAGTTATCTATCAACCGTCAAGTGTCGCCAGATGACGATTCATGTCATTTCTACGACCGCTATTTATCAGTCATCTCTTACCGCGGCTAGACCACCCTTGAGGGCGGCGATCTCCCTCTGCTGCGCCCACAGCATGTGGCAGCACTGGTTCAACGTGCCGAGCATGAACGACTGCGTCTGTATGGCGCTGTGCGTGGCCAGCACGTCGTACGGAGCGGCAGGGCGGTGACCGTACGTGGGCGTGGGCGCGGCCGCTGGAGAGGGTGTAAGGTTGTTGCGCAACTGGTGGACGTTCGACGGCGGCGGCGGAGGGTCGGAGGAGGAGCGGTGCTGCTGTTGTTGCTCCAGCATCGAGTCGCACACGCTCTTGATCAGCTGCAGCTGCTTCTGGACCTTGAAGATGCAACGAAATTACTTCTTTTTTCTTTGAGGTAAGGCAAATCAACCTTACACTTTTTAGTTGATTCAATTGATGTTATCTGTGATGTGATATAATTTTTGAGTAGTGCAACTACAGTCATTCATGAATCCCTTTCAACATTCATCCCTTGCACATACCTACTGAAAGAATCTGAAAATCTTCTGAAATTGGGTTTTTGCAAATCTCTTTCAGATCGGATAAATGATATGAAGGATATATTCCATAAGATTTTCATTCACCAGATTCTTATCATAGATATTCAGCAGATGTAGTTCAGTGTTCAGTGTAACACTAGCCAGGAAAGTTATTATATTATCTTTTCACATTGTATTCAAGATCTCAGAGAGAATGCAAATTCTCAGTTTCAGAAGATTTTTATAGTAGGTATTCAGTTCATCATCTAAATAACAATCACATTCGAGAATGTTTTTGACCATGCTATAAGCCATGAATATAAATAAAAATATACCATGAAAATATACTAAATTACAGTCATATTAATGTTCTTGTTGTGTTCTGATTCTAATTCTATTCTTTCTGAACGATATCAGAGACTGAGGCTTTGAAAATGCATTCATTAATCAGATTGAGTATTCTTCGAAAGTAAAGAAATTCTTTTATGATTCTGAGTTTACTGCTCATATCGCTGTGCAAAATCGATATTGATTATTTCACAGCCGCTGATTTGCCTACGATTTAGGATATATTTTTCAATGGGAGTGTAAGAAAATTATAAAAATTTTCCAACCAATTAATATCAAGATGTTTCATTGAATTGTTTGGCTGAAATTAGTGCATCGAGACATGGAATAAATGGTATGACAATTCAGTGAAAAAAAGTTCAAACCATTATATTGTGTATGAAAATATGTATAAGGCTTAGTGTTTTTAATTTGGAATAAGAGAACTAGAAAAATTCGATTTCATTTAATAACGATTTTATGGAAATAGTAAAATCCGTTATTTGTTCGATTTGCACAAAATAATTGGACTGCATGCTGAAACAATTTTGATATTGAATTCTTACAAAATTTCAATTCGGAGCTGACAACGTATAATCTTCGTCGAGAAATTCAAAGAACTTATCACCATTTTTCAATCACCTGTGATCTTTTATCCTGTTCGCTATTGGACCGCGGCTGCTCCCTGACGTAAGCCGCAGCGTTGATGTCGGGCGTCGGGACGTACTCGGGGCGTCGGAAATTCTCCGGGCACCTTTGCTTCGACGAATTCGAGGGCGAGTAATTTTGGCAGGGTAGAGAAATCACGTTGTGGTTGTCGCTTATCGGAGTGTAATCGTCTTGACATTCGTCGCTAGAAAAACAATATGATCAATGATAGTTATGAATCGACACTGTTCAACTTGGAGAACATGAACTTGGAATTAGGGAACAATTATATTGAATTTCAGACGTCTGCATATGATAACTTTCAAAAATAAAATTAAAATATGCATTATAAGAAATGCAAAAAAAGCACTATCTTTTTCATCAACAGATGTTTGGTTGACAATGATTATTTTCATAAATACCTTGAGAATCTATCGAAATCACTAGGAATCTGTGACATCATCGGAAACCATGCCTCATTAGTGTTGCTGGTACAATTACTGAACTCCGATTTCGTATCAACGCCCACATCATGGTTCAAATTCGAGGTGCTCGCTGAAAAATATCCGAAGAATCATGATAGATCAACAAGAGAATCCAAAAAAATATGATTTTCTTGACAAGTAATTATTATTTTCGCACGTGTTTTACGCAAGAAGTACAAAAAAGCATATAATACAGTCAATTACTTCATTTATTATCCAATAAATATACAAGAAATGAGTTCGAGTGTGCTACACACAAGAAGTGTAGTGAAAAGTTGAAAAGTTATGAAAGTATTATAGGCATGAGAATATCAATATATTTCACAAAAATACGAGAATAAAAAATTAAAATGAAAATATAGATTAACTATGTTAGACGATCTAATTGGCTTTTAAAAGCTGAAACCGAGGGTGCATTGACTATGTCTGCATCCATATTGTTCCACGCCGAGAAGACACGATTGACTATGACGTTCTGGCGTTTTGTAGTCCTAAAATGTTCCTTCTTAAGTTTTAAATTATGTCCTCCCAATCGGGTATCACCATTCATGTGGAACATGTTACTTAGGGATGGCAGGAGTCTATGAAGAATTTGATATGTTATCATCAAATCTCAGCGATGTCTTCGGTTGTCAAATGTAGTCAGGCATAGCTGGTTCAAGCGATCTTTTTACGTAAACTTTATACAGGTTAGTAAATTTTTCAGGTGACGTTTTTGAAAAGATTTTTTTCAAAAGGTACAATTTTGTATTTGCTCTTTTCCATATATTAGAAATGTGATGTGACCATGTTAATTCACTGGTTATGGTGACTCTGAGATCATAGTGATATTCAACTTCGGCTAATTGTTCATTGTTCAGTGTATAGTTTTGACTTGGATTTTTTTCCCCCAAGATGCAGTACAACACATTTATGGATGATATGCAATGGTAATAGCCATTCACGACTCCAGTTGTATAAGGCAGTTAGGTCATTTTGCAATACATGTTGCGATCTTGGATCATTGTAGAGTTTTGTGCCATCGGCGTAGAAGGAACATGTAGACTTGGGGAAATGTGATAAATCGGATGTATAACATAAAAATAATAAAGGACCAAGTACGGATCCTTGTGAGACTCCGCCCAGAACAGGATATCGGTAGGAAAAACAATCATCAATTCAAACACAAAAATGTCTATTGTCTAGAAAGTTTTGGATCTATTTTAGTAGTGGTCCACGAATACCACAGTGTTCTAGTTGAAGCAAAAGTCTTTTCCTGGGATCACAATGTCTATATATAATGTCTATAGGATTATTATTGTCCAGCTGTTTTGACCAATCATTCACATACTTCAATAATTTTGTTGTAACCGATCGATTTGGAACGAACCCAGGTTGCTCTTCGGTAATAATTTTGTGATGCAACAGGAAAGTAACTTATTATTGATTCCATACTTTTGCACAGAGGTAAGACTAATGGAGCTATAGTTGTTTGAGTGGAGCTTGTTACTCTTTTTGAATATTGGCGTCACAGATGCCACCTTCCAGCTATTTGGTACACATAAACTTTCGAAGGAACGGTTCATAATTATACTGAATGGATAAATCAGATTTTTGCTGCATCTTTTGAGGAACAGGACAGTAATACCATCAAGTCCTGGTGGGGAGGATGACTTGAGTTTATTAATTTTTACACGGATTTTGGCTGGAGGGAAATATATACTGGAAAGGTTGTCCTGGTTGATGGTAACCGTGTTGGGTATTTCAGATTCAATATTGAAGGATGTTGTAAAAGTACTTGCCATTATCTCCGCCACTTCTCTGTTATCCTTGCATATGTCACCATTTTCTTTACCATTGGTATACTAACTCTAGAACTAAGGTGTGATCTTATGTACTTATGTACTAGAGTTTTTTAGAATTTTCGAATTCTGAAGAATATGTTATCTTGGCTTTCTTTATTGATACAGATAGAACGTTTGAGAACCGTCTATGGGTATGATAATTGATGTCTGTAAACAACTCTGGATCGTTTGTGAGCAACAGGTCCAGAGTTGATGGAGTTTGGTTATTCCTATATCTGGTGGGGGCTTGAATCAATTGAGTTAGGTTTGTATTCAACAGCAACTCAGTGAAGGCAGTTGTACCTTCATCAGAGTAGGTATATTGTACTAATGGCCATGTTATTTCAGGAAAGTTGAAATCACCGAAGATTATTAAGTTCTTGAAGATTTTCGTTGTGTATTGTCTATTGTCTATTTGTTCAATCAGGAGTGAAGTATCTGGTATGTTTGTTTTTGGAGCTAAATATACAACTAAGACAAAGCTGAATGACTCAAATGTCAAAGAAAGAGTGAGTGTTTTGATGTTGTTACAATGGGAAGAAAGGTTTGTAACTACAAAATTCTTGGTAATGTTATCATGGATATATATGCAAACTCCTCCCCCAGTTCTGTCAGGTCTATCAGACCTATATAATGAATAACCATTCACATTAATCATCGAATCAAGTATATTTTTATCCAGCCAAGTTTCTGAAATCATAATTATTGGAGCATTAATGGTTTGGATGGAGCTAATGAAGTCATCATATTTTGCAGATAACGTTGCTATGTTTGTGTATACTATAGACCAATCCATGACGATTTTTTCTAGTTTTTTGTATCTTTGATGATTGTTGGGACATTT
Organism: Gastrophysa polygoni; assembly: GCA_963576655.1. Taxonomy (NCBI): domain Eukaryota; kingdom Metazoa; phylum Arthropoda; class Insecta; order Coleoptera; family Chrysomelidae; genus Gastrophysa; species Gastrophysa polygoni. The sequence continues at coordinate 10,399,641 of OY755084.1, read as the reverse complement.
CTTATGTATTTAATAGTGACATTTTGTTCGCCATTTTGTAATCTGTTACTGTGCGCTACTGTGTTCCCAAACGATACATAGTGTAAGGAACAACGTGATCTCCTTCCTGGACAATGCCCAGTATTTCACTTGGCTTTGTCCATTTCCTTGCCTGCTAGAGGTGTTCCTGAGCTTTCAGGTAATCCCCGGATCATAACATTTTTAGTACGACTCATTCGTTCTACTGCTTCAAGGTTTTCTGGTTGAATTCGGTAAGTTATTATATCCTCTAGTTTTCTGTTAATAATTTCGAGTAAATAATATTTCAGAGATATCAGTTCTTTAATTTCGTTTTCTATTGAGTTCATCTTCTCATCATATTTTTTGAGGAGATTTGCATTCTTTTCTTCAATTTTTTGCATGTGGCGTTCCATCCACGTATGCTTTCATTTGTTGAAGCAGTTTATCATTGTTTGATTCTCCGAACAACCATTCAATGATCGAAGGTTTGATTCATCCAAGCTTGATAATCTTCTAGGGTTATCAGCAGTATTAGTCTTTTTGTCAGCAGTGGCTGTACAAAGCATGCAATGGTAACGTTTCCCATTAGGGTCTTAGAGTTCTTCCGAAAAATGTTCAACTTCCTCAATGGCGAGAGCGGCACAATCACGATGTAACCATCCCAAACACTTCTGGATACAAACAGATACAAACTGTATGTTCCTTGATAGATCAATATTCACTCTGGCGTTTTTATTTTAGTCCATTTTGTGAACTTGACACTGATTGTTTTCATTCACAGCTAGTTTTTGTATCTCTTTTCATATTTGTTTGGTTCAGCTCTAAATGCACTAGAATGCTATTTTCTTCAATTATCCATCAGGTTATTTTGAGTTTTGGGTTGAAAGTTCTCACGTTTATGTGTAACACTATGGATGTTGAGCTTATATGTATTAGCAAAAATATTTTAACTGTTAGATTTTCATTAAAAAGCAGCTGTTTTTGAACAATATATGCACGAAACGAATATCTGTTTCAAAAAACTGTAAATAATAGGAAACATCAAAATTTGAGAACATGTTTTCAATTCCCGACCCACCTTTATGCCTGCCCATTATCTCCTCCAATTCGCGCTTCTTGGACTCCAGCTCATTCTGCAACGCCACCTTCTGACTGAAATTGAAGCTATTCTGCTTGCCGGCCCTGCTGTCTCGCTCCCCGCTATTCTTGTTGACCTGCTTCTGGTTCTCATATTTAACTGGCAAACGGCATTTCTTCACGTCCTGTTCATTAAATACCCCAGTATCAATTATATGAAGCATAAATGATTGTAAACTATCAATGAATTCCGTTGAAAGATTCATAGCCTGAAAGGCATATTATAATAATTTGTAAGGGGTGTTTGACAAATCATTCTGAAATCAATTTGACTGATGAAGTAGAAGAGCTGAGCTGAAGAAAGAATGTAATTTCGTATATACATTCATCTCAATGTGTTGTGCAATGAAAATTATAAATGATTGTAATAGAAATGTTTTTTTTTTCTCTCTTTTTGTTTCTCTTATGAAGAAGGCATTGATGTATTCATAATAGGCAAGAGCATGTTTTTGTTATACTTACGAAGATTGAACATATGTTCTATTCTAACTACCTTTTCGAGATAATTTTCAGCCGTCAAGCAAATGTCCATGCATTGTGCATGAGCTTCTTCTGATGAGTTCGTGTTTTCCATGATGTTCTCCGTAGTCTTGACTATCTCCAGCATGTCTTTGAGTTTCGTGAGTTGGTCCTTCATTGTGCAAATCTTACGTACTTGGCTACCTATTTTTTTCAAAGAGCCAGACATTACAATACAATGATTTTAAATCAAATCATGAATTCATTCAATTTAATTTCCAATTGAATTTTATTGGATTCCTTGATATCATCAGGTATTTCATTGAACTTTTGAGATCAAACAGTACAGTACAGAAGAATGAATTTGTGTCATTCTACAGTTGATTGGTTGTAGTATCATGTGGAAGATGATACCGTTCTTCCAATGCTTTTGTATAGAACAGAAAATTTGGTGAATTCATTCATGGAATGAGACCCACAAATATTAATCAGATAAATACTTTCTGTAAATTATTCAAGGAGGTGTATATTCATTTTCCTAGATTTTTTTTCAAATGAAAATAGAAATTATAATAATCATCTAAAAATATTTGTAGTAAGGACAAATTCATGATCTGCCCCAAAATGTCACTACTTAGGGTTAATCAAGTGACTACCAGTGCAAATATTAAAGAAAAAAAATATTTTGTTGTTCTGAAAACGGGAGCAGATTTGCTCATGAAACATCTAAAACAATGAGATGAGTAGAACTCTTGATATTTATAAAATATATTTGTCTTCCAATTTTTTCCAGAATAAGGTGTCACTGACAAATAGAGAATTTCTCCTTGAGACCATAAATCTATCCTTACTACAAGTATATTGTGTTAATTATTATAATTTTTATATTTTCAGAAACAAAAGACAATCCTAAAAAAATCTAGAAAAATAAACTCATCATATAGATAGAAATATTTCATTCTCACCGACATCCTCATCGTCTTCATCGCCGAAACTTTGCAGCTGCTCTACTAGCCTATCAACCTGCATTTTCTTATTCTGCAGCTCAGAAAGTTTGGTTTGAAGCTCAGCGTGCTGAGACCTCAACTCGGCGTCTTGATTATCTAGAGTGCGGATCAGCCTTTCCCTTTCATCATTTGCATCATGTATTTGGGATATTTCCTCTTGAAGACCTTCCACTTTTATCATTATATCGTCTTCCACCTACACGATGGAAACTTTAGGTTTTTCAGAGAATCACTTGCAGGGTTCAAAAATACCATAATATAAAATTTGGATATTGTATTTTCACAGCGAATAATTATAAGAATATGTTCATATTTCATCTGTCATTTATAAAATCATATAACATTGTAATAGAAACGTTAAAAAATTATTAAAAAATTAGCAATACGGAATCTACGCCACTGTATCCGGAATTATTATAATGCCTGATCATTTTAACAAAAACTTGGATGAAAAAAATCAGGATCATATCCACCCCTATATTTTGGTAAAGAAATTTTCAGAGAAAAAATTATTCGAACTCTGTTCATAATTAGACTTACAAGCCCTTCAAGTCATGGTACTTATCTTATATAATGTATGGTCAAAATTCGAGTGTATTTTAGGAATATCAATACAAAAATAGGATTTTTTACGCACCTTCACCTGTGAATTAGATGAACGCAATCTTTTAGATCTCTCTTCCAACTCCCTGATAGCTATATCAAAGTCCAAGAAACTTTTCGATTCTTTCAGATTGTTATCCCTGCTGGACTGATTGGAGCCTGTAATTTTTTCCATGTTTGAACAGGCTAATCAAGTGGTTATTTGAGAGGGCTTGTTACTTGAGAGGCATCTTTGAGCCAAAGAAGGGGTCAAAACTCAATGACTTACCATCGATAGTTTTTCACTTCTATCGATAGCACTGTCAGTAAAAAATTTCAGTTGAATTCAAAAGGTTTTCGAAAATTTATATTCGGTAAAATTTATAATCGGTAAAATTTCGATACATTAGAAAGTCACATATTCTGCAGTACGAACATGACATGAGAGTATATCACTGTGACAGAAAACTGTGAAAAGGGAGGTAGACATGTAAAAATACCCTTCAAGTAGCAACCAATAAGGTTGCCAACTCAGTAGATTTCAAACTAGAATTGGTAGTTATAGTGTGCAGTATTTTTTTGGTGGATTTTCTTCTTCAATGCATGGTTGATTCAGTGGTTCTTCTTATACATTGATTTTCTATTCAAGTTAACTGAGTTGACAACACTAGAGAGCAAGCTGTACTGACTTTGAGGTAAGAGCAGGTTGGTTTGAATTTGCCTGGCTTGTCGAAGCTTATTTTCAGCGTGTTGTTGCAGCTGTAGAAGAGCCATTTGCTGTTCTCTGAGAATGTCCATTTCTTGGGAACTGTCTACAGGAACGACAAAATCGTTTTTTCTACAAGACGACGTCCCGCTGTGAATGGACTCTCTATCATGATTGTTTTCCATAATCTGAATGGGCATGAGGAACTCAAATAGGTTATTGGAATATTACAGAGAAATACAAAACTGACATTTTTGAAACATTTGTGAATTTACTGTATTTGCTAATATAGTTGTCACTGGTGTTTAGTATAAGAAAACATTTTTTTTCAAATAAAATAAGTACTTACTTAGCACTTACTTTACTTGATGGAAATCACAAAAATATACAAAAAATATTACAATAGTAAGTATCATTCCAAATCAGCAATAGTGCATAACACCATTGCTAATGGAACATAACATAATTGAATAAAACAGCATTAAATACATCAATATCAATTCTAACAAATACCTAAAATCTAATTCCAGGTAACAAGAAAACAATACAATATTCAAGTGTTTCAAATAGTTACTCATACACAATTACATATTACGAGTACTTAGATGAAAGTCAAATCTTTTTTGAATGATGCATAGCTGTCTTTGGCTCTAATATGATTTGGTAAGGCATTGTATGTTTGGAAGTTCTATCAATACCACTCAAATCTGTTAATCTTCCATCATATGGAGTATGGACATCCCAATTCAAGATTTCATGAATTCCTTGCCAATTCTATCAATCTCCCAATCTCTATGTCAAAAACCCTTCAATCACAGGAATATTTTGACAATCTTTCCTGATTCTGAACAAAAATTGTTCAGTCCTTTTCCACGAATAATTCCTAGCCTCAAATTATAAAAAAGGTTGGGGGCAAGAAACAATCCCTCAAAATCTTGCAAATTTCTTCCTTGAAAATCTCACAGATCAAAAACAATGAGTAATCTTGAATATTGTTTCAAAAATGTCTAGTTTTTATGAAAAACCAATCCTAAGAATGAACCAATTCATAGACCACATCAGGCTTGTTTTAGTTCAACAACATTTCATGCCTGCAAACATTATTAGAATACCCACTACTACAAGGAACAGTTAGATGTTTGAATTAGACTTCTATTAATTGAATGAAAAACTTTCCACTGTTGATTTCACCTGCTCAGTTCCTTCCTTATAGTTATTATCCCACTGTTCCAAAATGCTCACCAACTTCTTCTCACTATCTACCAGATCATTCAACATTTTCCTCAAATTGTCCAATTCAGACTGATCAGTCTGTGTAAAAAACAAATTTTTCAACTTTAAGAGAAATACTTGAACGTTTTTATGAAGCTTTCTCCTCACCTGTTCATCAGTGTTTCCCATACTAGTCATAAGAGAATTTGTTAATTTCAAATATTCCCTTATCTGTTCTAATTTATTTTCTATTTGTTTCTTGTCTGGATATTTTGTGATATTGTCACATTTGAGGACTGAACTAGTAGAGTTTCTTCTGGATGCAGTTGAGCTTGTGTTACCTGTTGCAAATTCACCTATGAACAATTTTTTTTTAAATTATTTCAGCAGAGCTAGAAAGTTCCAAAATCTCACCACTAGTATTTAAATTTACTGTTCCATTCTGCATTAGAGAATATCCTGGTTGTTCAAGTGTGGCATCCATCGTGAAATAGTTATTTTGTTGATTCCTCCTCCTATTGTTGATGGTATTGATGGAATCTGGAGGATGGCCTCTGAAACCAACCTGAAAATAAGGTGCGTAACAGACTATATATGTAAACTTATTTTTAGTCCGGACTGTGTCTATTATAAACACAAATTGGACGCTCACCAGATTATTAGTCAGATTTCTCGATCTTTCTTGATCGGTGAAACTACCAATTCCACTGTGTGCTTTTATTTTAGGAACAGTACCGGTGCTCGGTCTGTTAGCTTTTCGGCGGTCATCAGACATTTTGAATGCACAATTAAAGATTAAGCATCCGTAAACAAGAACTCAGCCAAAAGTCATGGCATTCGAATAGAAAAAAACTAAAAAAAGTATGTACATAATAAAACCAATTTTCAGTACATTTTATTCCAGATGACATTTCTGTTCCTGGAATTCTACATTCTACATTCTACCACTCTTGCACTCTTCTTCGATATTTATTGGTCTCTTGCTCTTGTCCATTGTCGGATATGATGTATAAAAATATTGGTGTATGGCCTGCTCTTTTTCAATTGCACTAAAATTTTACTCAGCGCAGAAAACGAAGAGTGCATATTACTAACATGCGTATGATGTATATACGCGGGGATATAAATATTGTTATTATAGAAGCCTTATCAAGAGTCTGATCTGATTTTTTCCGACCAGTTGTAGTCCTATAGTCATTGTTGGTTATTGCCTGTCGAGATAGGGTAATATATAATTTCTATAGGGTTACCGCCTTTCACCAAGATTTATCAATGCTCTGAGGGTTTTCTGTGTTTCCGATTTCTTCTTTCTTGTTTGCAAACTTTCAAGGTCATCGAAGAATTCTCCTTTTCATTGTAGAACATTAGCCGAAATTTCCGCTTCTCAACGAATTGATACCTCCACTCAACCACTCATTTCATTTTCGTCCAGGAATCAGACAAATAAAACACGGTGTTACAATACATTTTATAACATAATTTATCTCAAATGATGAAAGTAATACATGGTTAATCAGTTACACCAAGGATAATCATCGTCCTTGTAAGACGTCAACGGCAGATCGTACATAAACGGAAATAAATTCTGATTGGCTTTATTGGAAGTATCTTTTATGAGAAAATAGTCCTCATCGAAAAACTTCGGCAAAAACAGCACTCCAACCTCGTAGGACCTCACATAACTGCCGTTGTTCATATCTACAGGGCCACCCCATGCATATTTCGATAAATTGGCGCTAGTCAACAGGAAATATGCTAGTTTTTCGAGGCATGGGGATACTCGACAATAGGTTTTTATGTGAGGCATCGCCTGGGTTCTACCGAAAGCCTCGGCCTTCCATTGACTAAAAAAAAAAAAATAGCATGAAAAAAGTGGAAACTGACCATACCTTCTCATAAATAATTTTTCGACGAGGATATAGGGTAATTCACCTATAAGTTTGCGGATAATTATTCAGTGGGTTGTCTATAAGTGTATGAGATATATAATAATAATGATAGAAGGATATTACGCCGTGCAATCAAATCACATATTTCTCTTCACAGACATGAGACTGCTTCAAATAAAGAGCAAAAATAATATTGATTTTCGCAGAGAAGGCACTACACAAAGTGTCGAGTAATCTAAAATTCAAGGACTCATTCTTTCCTCATGTGGTATTTTTCCACAATTTTTGTGGTAAATGGATATGACAAGCCATTATATTTACTCTTAGTAGCTTATAAGCAGAGCTATGTTATGCAGTTTTAAGAAAATTCAGTTTTGAAAATTGAATTCATTTTGAAAATAGACATACAGGACATAAAAGTAAACGTAAATAAATTAAGTATTTTTGCATTACATATTCTTCAGACTACAGAAAGCATTCATTGCTAGCATTTTTTCAATTATTTTCATGAAGAGAAGATACGATATAGCTGTTTCACATTGTTCGTTATACATTACTCTATAGGGTGAGGCCAGTATGTTGTGGTGATTTTTGTGAACTTTTGTGATTGTATTTCACGATACAGAGGCCGAAGCTCGAGTACCATCATACTCACTGCATATATTCTTGCAACCACCTCTGTTTTTCATTGACCGTCTTGGAATAGGGCAGGCATCCACCACTTTCCGCCCCGAAATACCCCCTCATAACGTTATCCACGCTAGGGTAGACTATACTGAGAGTCGCTTTGGGAATAGCCGGTTTGGCAACTTTGCTGCGCCGCGGCCTGGCTATTTTGGTGTGACATGCCAGGCTTTGTAGAACGCTGCCTTTGAGCCACTCGTCCGGCGATTTGCCCATCGAACCTTCATAATGATAACAGTATTAGTTATACGAAGGGTAATCAGTTTATGCTCCGAACATGTTCAATGATCGAAGAGTTTATGAGTGGCCGATATGACTTGAAAAAATCACCTACATCTTCTTTCGTATATTGATACACAATTTTTCAACATTTCAATTCGAGAAAAAATAATTCGAAATAAATGTATAGGAGATTGAATTTTAAGACGGCCCTTTCAAATTTCTTTCATCATTTATTGAATCGAAAGTGAAAATTTACAAAATTCAAGATGCAGCTTTCATTTATTGTCAGAATTATCGAAAATAAGTTAGTTCAGGTAAAATCATCTGATCATCTTTCAAGGAATGGGAATTTCATTCAGAAATTATGTGCAGCACTAATGATTTTTCATTTTCGAAAATTCGACGAGACGTTGCCAGGTTATATCAGTTTTTCATTGAACGCAGACATTTCGAATAATTTTTTGGAATCATCCAATTGCATTTTATCATTATCTTTTTTGAAGACGTATACAGAGTGGTTAGAATAATTCAAATTTCATAAAATTTATATTCTCATACTATTTTTTACAAATAGATTTCATTTCTCATTGGAGTAATATATATAATCGATAGTTGAAATTTGTTAATTATTAGTTCTGTTGACAGGTATGCACTGCTTTACCAATGTTGAATTCTAATAACGGATCTCTAGAATGAATTAGTAACGAAAATAAAATAATCAGAATGAAAAAATATCAGAACCTCTACACACCTATACTGGAAGCTTGAGCCATGACTCCCCAAGAGAGGGGCCCTTCAGATTTGGGACTCGTTTTTTGTGGAAGACTACAGTGAGCAGATAAAAGATCTGCCATGGAATGCTGGTGACATCCATTGGAATTCGGAAAATGTTTTCCGGGCACAGAATACAACAAAAAAACTTTCACAGCGCTAAAATCGGCCCTTCTCACTTCATCTATGAAGGGTTTGAGAAGTGGCTCATTGTATTTCTTCAAATAATCCAGCAGGTCTTTCTTAAAACCTGTCGGCGATTCTCCAGAAGTGTCCGGGCTGGAGTCCGGCAGCCTAGGACAACTAGGGCTCAACCATAACCTGAAATATTTGGTTAAATAAAATCATTTATTTATACATAACTATCAAAAATTAACTTCCACTTTTGCTAACTATCGAACCACTTGGTTCATAAACAATTTTAAAGTATTGAATAGGGCGAAAAACTGTATATGTTGACATAAATAAGGTTGATATTTTTAATATGGAAACCACAGTTATTTCCAAAAGTGTTCTTGAGTCATCGATAAAGCCTCATACTTTTCCGAAGTCGGCAGACAAGAGAATTTTCAGGATCTGCCCCCTTGTAATTTTGAAAAGAATAAAATGCAGGTTGTAATATGACATTTTCACTACATTTTTGGAGTGATGGTAATATGATATAGTATATGGTAATAATAGGTATATAAACGGATTAAGGTGGAGAGAACTTCTCACAATATAATCGTATAATTTGTACATATATAGGTTGTCAAATCAGGGCAAACGATGCTCAACGATATACTACCGTAGAAGTTGAACAATTCGAAATATTTCCGGACATATCCGAAATTTTTCAAAATCACTAGACAAATGACGGTATCTATACTTTTCTCTTACTTAAATATTCATTTTATTTATTGTGTACACGGTTCTCCCGTATATTTTTGCACCCCACCTACAGTGGTCATTTCGAAAGTTAAAAATAATGGACTTGAGAGTTTTATATTGCTTTTCTGAATAATCAGAATTTCTAGTCAAAAATTATTTCGGCAAATGTCATATTTTGACATCTCAATTTCTTTCAATGAAACAACCTGTATACATATGATCTCATATCCAACAAGAGCTGTTATTTCTAATTCAAGATTATTAGATATGAGGACTGTGGTATCGGTCAACGACTTCACTCGACCGTCATGCCACAACTAACTCAACCTCATCCTCAAATCCAACAACAAGCTATGATGCGCCGTAAGTTACTTTTGTGTTTCATTCAATCTAAATTGTACACTGCACAAAAAAGAAACATAATATTTAGAATCTGTCTCCTTTTGTAGATGAGGAAAAGTGACAAGGACAATTTTGAACTTCGGAGCATCATTTTGTTGAGCTCCAATGGCGCTAATTTGACTAATCTCGTATTTTCTCGAATTTTCAACACCATGTATACACATGCATAACGAACCATGAAAAATGGAAGCTAATCAATTTATCAATCAATAATTTTATTGTTAAAAATTGATTTATAGCATTTCTTATGAATAAATGAATAATTT